>OZ010791.1:76737006-77985357 GCA_963932465.1 Maratus speciosus | reverse complement strand
GATACCATGCTTATTCAAAAGTGTTTCGTGATTCCTCAAAAAACTGTACATTTGTAGAATGTCACCATTATTAACTCCATCCTACAATTAAAAGATTAATACTTTTTATCTTTCTAAAAATATTCTATCATTACGTTAAAGCGTTTTACGATCCGTCGTCATATAATCTTATCATATTGCTTTTTTCACTAGTCCATTAATGAAGCATTTGAAGACACTAATGTCTCAATAGTACAGATAAAACTAAACCTTTTTTGGCCTAAAAACAGGAAACCGGAGTCGGTTGACCGAAAAAATCTAAACTCTTACCGCACATAGGGAAATCCGGCACAAGCTATTCAATTTTGCCCTCATATTTAATTTCAAAAACCTCTTAATTTCTTTTAACACTTCACCAGATCGATCTACTTTACAGTTATGACTTTATAGTTCTAGATTTATTTGAAGTTAACAGACTTTAAGTTTTAGACCACCTTACTTTATGATCTGCAAGAAAAAGACTTATTTTCTGTCGCCAATCTGAATGGGTTTTGTTATATTTAATAGGAATTTCAAAGATCATAAATATAACGAAACAAATTAGAAATGTAAAATCGCTGCATTCATTTTTTAGAGCATGGAAATATAATAAACATCACCTATCAACTTAAAAATACATCTCTTGCCAAATAGCCGACGTATTCTTAAAATAATAAAATAAAACAATAGTTAGGGCTTGTTTCGTCCATATTTGGTTTTACCTTTACACGGAAGAAATATCTGTGAGACGTAAAACATAATGTCTTTTCCTGGTTGAAAAGTGAGAGAGGGAGGATGTATTTTACAAACCTCTACGAAAGTTCGGCCATATTAATAACAGATGGAATTACCACACGATTTTAGATAAAAAATGAACCAATTTTTAGTTTTCATACAAGCATAATCCTAAAATCTTATACAAACACATCACTCACAAGTTAACAACACTCCTAAAGCTCGCATTTAGCACTGAGACCAAGTGCATTTTCTAGCCAGAGAACCGATAAAATTTGTGTGAAAGAATTGTATTAGGATATGTTGGGCTAAATTGATACTGGGGTAATTTAGTTCATGATTTCCTTTTATTATTATCATGATTTTATTATGAGGTATGAATCTTCAAAAAATTTTAAAAGTACTTACACATGTGTTTTGTGCATTAAATTTATCCCTGTTGTAGGAAATTTTCAAGAAGATCATCTGGAATCTGTCAGAAACTGTGCAAAATAACCTCATTCCAATTCATTTTGTCGTCTTTTATCATTTTTAACATGTCTAGGTATAACCATGTTGATAGCTCTTTCTTCAGAAATTGTTTGAAAATGTTTTTTTTAGCCCACGATATGCTATTTCTTTCGATCAGCAATTAAAGTGTTCTCTCTAAAAAATAACGTCACGTTATATAAGCTAGCCGTAAAACAAAACAGACGTATCATTATACGGGATAATCTCTACTGCAATTTTTTGAACTTCTAAGCATCGCATATTTTCAATTTTTATACCGTCGTATAGGAGAGAAGGGTACTTTTAAATGCAATTTGTTTGAAAACTGCATCTCAATTTATTTTTCATATATAAATTTTTTGTAGTTTTTAAAGAAATATTTTTGCACGCCAACATAATAAAACTGCATCGTTTGATTATTTTAGCTCTCTTGCGATTCTATTCGCAACTCTGCTTATGTAAACATCTATTGGTTGTGTTCATGAGCCACCCCTGCTAAAACTTTTTATGGATCTTATAGAAATAAAATATCTTAAAATTTAAACATTTCTACTCTTTTCTCCTACAGGATTGGAATGATGGGTTCGCAAAGAACGTGATGTGCTATTGTTTATACGAACCGACCTGAGATATCGCAGATAATTTCGCCAACCAAAAAATTATGGGGGGGGGGGGGTTGACTTCACCCTTCCTAACATATGGAAATAATTTTACTGGGAAATTACTGATATAAATTTATTCGTACAGTGAAAAGAATTAACAAGTTAGCTATCTATTGTTATACACTTAAATTTACGGCCTAATGATTTAGCATAGTAATGGATAAATAAAATTTAAGATAGATATAATTAATATCATAGTGTATTAAATGAATGTCAGAAATTAAAAGATTTAAAACATAACGATGGTGTAATCTATTTATTTTAATATTTAAGGGAGCTGGTCACTCAGCTTTGGAATTCTCCTTCGTAATGTCCTCGTCGTTCTTAATGTTCTCGTCCATGGACTTTTAATACATTCGTATATTTCAAATATCTTCTCTGAAAATTCATATTTTTAACATCTTTTTTCAGTGTACTCTTCTTAAAAAATGCCTCATTTTTTCTTGGTCTTCAAAATGTTTCTAAAATCCATGCTGAATTTAATATTTTATGTGTTAAAAGCGGGCGAACCTAGAGTAAGATTTTAACACTTCTTATACAATTAAGTCTATATTTTAGAAATATTTTGAGAACTAAGAAAAAAAGAGACTTTTTTAGGAAGTGTACACAAAAAATAGAAGTTAAAAATATTAATTTTCCGAAGAGATATTTTAAATATAAGAATGAATAAAATGCCCATAGACTTTACATTAGTGAGGTGAAAATAGAAGCTGGGTGATCAGCCCTCTTAATATGTAACAGCTAAAATTTCCATACATAATTATTCACATTAAAAGAAGAAATGTTATATTCACAAAGATGAAATGAATTATAGCGCAATATATAATTATTATAGTAGTAAATTTATGAATAAATTGAAAACTACATTAAAATGAAAAAGTAATTTATGATAAGGATTAAATGCTTCTTAGAAAATTAAGAGTTTAATTAAAAAGGGAAATAATTTAGTAATTAATGTTTTTTTTTAAGTTATACAAAATCGAATTACATGTTGTCTACATCACAGCTATCTATACAATATTCTATACCAAGCATCTTGTAGTGCACTTCATAGATATGTATATGAATCTCAATGTGTGTCAAATTATGAAAGATCATTAAAGTCCATCGCAAACGATTTTTTCTCATAGGCCGCAATGTAATGGAAATCTTTTGAATATCCATGTAATGGACAGCTATACGCATCAATTTCAATACCGAACATGCTATTGTGAATATCAATAACATTTTTCAATTTCATGGCGATGCGACTATACTGACGCCAAAAATAATTTTGGCCTGCTAGAATCGGTAAATAGCCAACCATGGTCCTGTCTTACGCTGTTTTTCGTTCTGACTATTAGCTTATTCTAAAAAAAAAAAAAAAAAAAAAAAAAAAAAAAAAAAAAAAAAAAAAAAAAAAAAAAACATCCAGAAAAGAAAAGAAATATCTAGAGTAGGGGGATATTTTGGGAACTTTCACCACTGCTTTGCACTGGTATCTAACTTGAGAATTTTGGATTCGAGTTTTTCATTTTGGCTGCAAGATGCGTAATGAATGTCAGTGAATGTTTTCAAAGAAACAAATACTATGATGCGCAGTAGCTGAATACTTACCAATAATAATAAAAAAATTTAAAGATGAATAAATCTACATTTATAATTTTTGAAAACTTTTGATAGAAAATTAAAAAAAATAAATAATTAGAAAATTATTTTAAAGATATTTAAATTTATCAATTTTACTTACCACATTCTAGAAAGAGAGTTTTTAACTTTTTCGTTCTTGAAATATACTCTTTATAAAAAATTAATAACACTTTGAAAAAGCCAGGAAACGTATCGAAACCCTAAACATTGAAAAACATTTCCGATCTCGAAAAATAAAATATCAAAATAAAATATACTATTTGTTAAAGAAAAAAAGCGGAATATGTTCATTATATATTATTTTAAAATAAGTTATTAAAACAGATTGAAAAAAAAATCACATCTTTTTTAAAGTTCTTATTTTGATTTCAGAAAAAAATCTGCATAATAATTAAAGTTTAATACTAAAGTAAAATGTATTTTTTTAAATCTTAAAATGTCTAAAAGTTTTACAAAAAGCTAAAGAACAACACATGTCTTCAGTATAAAAAAGCGGATAGTGGGAGGAAGGAGAATACATTTCGAACAAAATATTTATTGAAAAACCCATTAAAAAAAAATTATCTTCATATTAGGGAAACAATTTTTTGAATATTTTCTCCTTCGCCACCATATGTTGATAACAGGTTTTTTTTCCATCTTTTGTGTTTAAATAATATTTAAAAAACTCCTTAAGATTTTTTAGCATGTTGAGCACGTTATCGATAAGCTGACTTGGAAGGATTTTTTATGTTCGACATAATAAAAAGATTTTAGTCACGTTTCGTAATTCTTTTTTTTTTGTAAGGTTTTAAAAGTATGGGGTAGCATGAACAGTTTCGTAAATAGGCAATAGCTTATAATCTGCCAAAGGCATAAACAAATATAGTTAAGTTCAAGTGATTTACTTTAATATATTCTATGTCCGCGCTTGGTCGTTCTAAGGAAAGTTATTATTAGAATGTATTATTTTAGTACTACGATGGTCCAGAAAAAGAACTATCTTATTCCCTCCTAGAGTAATGTGTATATGGAATGCTAATATTTTGAAACTATTTGAGACTGTAATATATGTTTCATTTTAATTGAAATATTTTTGAGATATATGCTCTGAATTAAAACAAATTTCCACATTAATAGCAATTTTTCAGTAATATTAAGTGCTAGTTTTCAAATATTTATTGTGCATGTATCAAAAGCATTAGAATGTATTGCACAATCTTCAGTCACAAAAAAATTATGTGATAAAGTCTTTTCTTTTTATTCATTTTTATAAGCATTAAAACTTTCATATTATGCAGTATTTAGCATTATATGTTCTATTAAGTTTATGAAAGGTTCGATAGTACTTGAAAATATATTACTTAAAGTAAACGATTTAATAAATTTTAGTTTGTTTTATCTTGTGAGAAGAAATTGAGATGGATATTATATATTCACGCATTATTGTAACGATGCTGACTTTCTCTATGATTTAAATTTAAATGAAAAAAAACCAATAAAATTATATGCATCAATTCGGAATAGAGTTTAATTATCGTCTGCGTTATTAAAAGTATTCTGTTTTAAAATCTCTCTGGAAAACAAACACTGGATGGAAAACTGTGTACAAGTTGCACTTTATGAAGAGAATGTACTCGTGTATGTCTTACTCGATTATTATTCGACTCTTATTCAACATGTTAAAAACATCGTTTTGATCCTTCTACATGTAAAATTACTGGCATAATTAATAAAAATTTAAATGGACGTCTAAATTCACGTTTGACTGAAAAAAAAAATGTAAAAAATGCATACGCAACAAAAGAACGTTCACCGCTTATTAGTGTAAATTGTTGAATATGCCGTAGTTTTTGACTTAATTGTTTAAAAAATCGCCTGTTGTTCTTATTTGTTTACCATTGATTTCTTATTAAACTTTTGACTTTTACGCATGCTTTAAAAACATATTTCATTTTACAGATATTATAGAAAGCATTGAAAATTTTGTTTTTCTAAACACTTTCATTTCGGCATCTTACTCTAGTGTAAGATGGCCAACTATCGAGGGGTAAAATTCTTTTGGAGATTCAATGTAAACAATAATTTCTGTGAACCAGTATAAAAGATAATGTGACGAATAAAAGTAACTTTAATGTTCTAGACATACTAAAGTTGTTAACTTACTTAATATTAGGAAATTACAAAAATATGAATTTAACAAACATCGGCAACTTAATAAAAGAACAAACTAATATTTGAAAAAAAGTTTATGTTCTGCTTAACATTTAAAAAGAATTATAGCTCTTAAGTATGCCTATTTTTACATTGTAACAAGTTTAAACACGGTTAAAGTCACTCTGATAAAGTGCTTTAAGATCCAGTTTTTTTTTTGTTGATGTTTTTCATATGCCCCTTTGTTCTTTTCAGAAATATCTCAGATTTGCCACAGACTGCACATTTGTTTAGAAAATTTGAGCAACTTTTATATAACCAACAGTTTCACCGAATGCATTTGATCTAATCTCATTTTCCAGAAATTTTATTTCAGTCTGCTAGATACTCTCTGAACTGTCATTCTCATTCATTAAAAAAAAATCTTGGAATCTTGAAATCTTCGGAATCTTGGTAGGGAATTTAATCACCATCCATGTCATCGTCTGTTGAAGATTCTCTCTTTGTAGCCTTCTTCTTTTTGTTATCTAATTCCTTTTTAGAATGGCTTGAAACACCTGGAAATTCGCAGTTGCTATTGTCACTCCGATTTAGTTTGGCTGGCTTTTATAGGCCTTTAAAATTATTTTTATGCGAATATTAAAAAGAGAAACAAAACTTTAGGGAAAATTACGTCATATTAAAATGTCTAATTTCAAATACATTTCTTATAGCATATTTATAAAATTGTTGACTTAACCATTATTTACAAACAATTTTTAAATTGTTGGGTTTATCTTATTTAATCAATCAAAAAAATAGCCGTTAGCTGTCCGGACAGCAACTGATTCGGCCAGTTTCTCAGCCAAAGGGAAATGAATGGAAACTTGATTACAAGAGAGCGCCACTAGTCGTTCAATTAGGATTTATTCTTCCGTAACCTTTTCAAAGAAAATCAAATTAGCGTGTTCTTACTGCGGTATCTGGATGGAGGTTGGCAAGCGTAACTCCTATGGGGCAAAAAACCCTAGATTATATATTCCATTATATATTTCCGGTATTTACATTAATTAAAATTATTTATAACCGCATTTAACATCAATTGTTTAACAATGATTAAAGTTAATAATTATTGAACAATTATTTATAAGGCAAATAACGTTTATTTATATAGTATAATGCATATAGAAACTCTTTAAATTATGTTCATCTTAGATTTTAATATTTTTGTATGCCATTTTAAACATTTAGAAATTTTATGCTTTTAATCAATGAATTTTCCTTAATCAGTTGATTAAAATCACAAATTAGTCACTCATTTAAATTATCTGATTAAAATTGTTGACAAGTTAGTTAACAGCCAACAGTAATTTAAACAATGAGGAATTTACCAAGCATTTGACCGTAACGGAAAATAACCGGCATCTTGCCCCAAGGGAAAACAACCGCATCTTATCCACATGACTTTTCATCGACTCACCCCAAAGTATTGGGCTAGAGGCCGGTCTCCCCACTGACGTGAAGAAGCTGAAACCGGCCGCTGAAAAGCCAGTACCACTATCCTCTAAAAACATCAGATTTATTTCTCTGGTGTTTGAACTAAGACTTATATATAGACTTATATATAGACTTATATATATAGAGAATCCGAACCGCAGTTTCCAAGCTGGAAGCGTGATGGAGTGTTTTGCTACGGACGGTCGAAACCCAAGTGTTAGTCCATCCTTTTGGCAGCAGTTACAAAAAAAAATTCAATGTTTATATTTATGCTTTAGTAATAAAAAAAAAAAACCTGTAAGATTCTCAATATAGCTGTCCGGTTCAAAACATGACGAATTATAATAAATTCAAAATACTAGTAACAAAAACACTACTTGTAATAACGATAACACCAATAATAATAAAATTAATAATAATAATATTTAATGAATATACATGAAAACTATTTACAATGGAAAAAAAGAAGATAACAAAAAAAATCATAAATCATCGTCTGAAGAAGTGTCCCAGAGGTATGGATAGTTATTTCTAAAAATGGCTTAATTTTTCTCTATAAATCTCATTAGTGCTGATATTCTGTTCATGATAACAGGACTTTCACTAATATAATTAATCCAATCCGGAATGGCCATAGCTCTGTGTTTTTTAACGTGGTAATATGTTGTTAGAGGACAATCCAGTACATAGTGAAGTGATGTGGAGGGGAGACCACATACACAAAGTGGGGTGTCACGTTTACGTACGTCGTAAAGATATTTCTGGAAAGAAAAGAAAAAGGTAACGGTTATTTACGGTAAATTGAATGGGAACACTTGGTAATAAGTTATGGAGTGTAACAAAATTAACCTTGATATTTTAAGAAAATCTCTTTTATCTTGGAAATCAAGATGTAATACGATAGTTCAACAAAAGCGCTGTCAGTTTGAAAATAATAGAAAAGAAACTTCTCATCATTGTTTATATATTTGAGGAGTAAGAACGAAAAACGCTGAAATTCCAAAAGAGGAGATTTTTCAAGAAAGCGTAAAAAAGACGGCGAATGTACCTCATTTGCCAGATTTGATGTACAATTTCCAGTTTGTTTGAATTATTACTACTAGTGTTAGCTCTTCAAGCGTTCTCCTGTTTGTTAAGCTTGGCACTTAAAACATTTTTTCGTAAAAAAAAAAGCAATTTAACAAATTACAATGACCATTTGGAAAATGATTTTTTCAAAGACTAAAATTTATGACATAAAAAATCGCACGGAGTTGATCCTACATTACGTACGCCATGGATTAAACGATAACATTCATGAATCCATCATAAACAAATTTTAAAAGAAATTTCAGTTTCACAATTTTCTGTACAGTAAATTTTTAAACTTCTACGGAGCTGGCCATACATTACGTACACCATGAATTAAAGATTAATAGTGTTATTACACGTAAAAATTGCAAGCAACAAAAATCGCCTGCGACTCGTCAGGTTTCCTATGAAACATACGTAATAGCCAAGCATTTTATTGGCTGTTCGGGAAAAGGCTTTTCTATCATCAGATTTCCAAAAAATCTCACGACCAATTTTAAATAAAATTTCATTCTTAAACTTCTAAGCATCCGACAATATTGATTTTTATACCGTCGGATAGAAAAAAAATGTACTTTTAAATGCAATTTGTTTGAAAGCTGTATCTCAATTTGTTTCTGATTTATTAATTTTTTTTGTAGTTTTTATTACTTTTTTTGTCATAGTGGCAACACTGTTGTCCATCGTTGTTGAAACCAAAGGGAAATACAGATTACTGTATATACCAATCAGATAACAAATAAATTGCGGATTAAACCAATGAAAACGTTCAGATATGCTTTTGATTTCCTACCTTGACGAGAACAATAAACATTTTTCCCAAATTGTTAAAAAGATTTAAAATTTTTTGGTACTTTTACCTTTTTCCATTCTTAGTCCTCATTTACTTTTACAAAAGTTTTACAAAAAGTTTTGTACATTCTCCGTATTGCTTCAGATTTATATTATAAATCAATGTTTCAAAAAATCCTAATACCAAATTAACTCGATGTAGCTTGAATAAAAAAGATTAAAAATGAAATATAAGTATTATTTATTATATAACAGTAATATTTTCATTGAAGCCCAGTGGCGTAGGGGTCAGAGAGCCTGGCTTCCTCGAAACAGGTCCAGCATTCTCCTCCGGTCTAGGCAGGTTCATTCAGCTTTCATCCCTATCATGTCGATAAAATGAGTACCAGCCTTAACTGTGCGGCTGCTTTTCCTATTGAAGATGAGACGATTGCACTGTAGAAGACATTGATCGCTAATGCAAACAATAACAAACTAGTCGAATGTACACATCCCAAAACTTTCTTCTTTCTCATGCATGCTAATAGAGTAATTCCGGGATTAATGCCGCATATTTTTTTTTAATTTGTGTATAAAGTCCCATGGAGGGCATAAAAAAAAAATCATGCTGTGCTATTTTATGTTAATTGTACAACACGTGCACTGCGAGAAAAAAATTCAAAACAAATAATGAATATTTTTTAACAATTTTTTCTAAATCTAGAGGGCTCGGCCCCCTACTAGCTACGCTCGCCAACCCCCGTCCAGACACCGCAGGCTCTAAATGCACGCTAATTTGATCGGCTTTAAAAAAATTTCGAAAGATTGAATTATAATTTAAAAAACAGTGGCGATCTCCCTATAAACGAATTTCTATTCATTTCTCTTTGATTGGGGTATTTTAACGCCAAATCCGCTGCGGTACTACTTGATTATCCCGTCGACCAATTTCGCCAAATTATATAAATCGCCAAACCACTCGCCTAATTATACAAATTGACATAATTTTTATTTTAAATAACGAAAGAACAAATAAATTTGTACAACATTAATAAAAATACAAATAAAACGTCGAAATAAAAATAACTTGATGTCGTAGACACGTGTAACAACATTTCAAAATAAGCTAATATAAAAGGAATTAAGTAAACAGAGGTTTGTCTCCTGGTATTTTTTAACAAAGCGAAAAGAAAGTTCTTTTAAATGAGACATTATAAATTAATCGTTTTTAATCTGACGTAATTTTTACCAAGCTTTTCTTTGATCTTTTAAATAATCGCGTGAAAGTACTTTTGTTAGCAATGAAATATTATTTGCGCTTTCCTAACAAAAATACTTGAAAATATCCTCTCAAAATATTAAATAAATGTCTAGCGCAATTTCTAAATTTAAACTTTTTTGCAATATTATTTTGTGTTCATTTTATGTAATAACTATAATGTGACGTAAATATGACGTAATTTCTCCTAAGACTTCTAACGCATGTTAATGAATTTATTATTTTACAATATCCTTTCTCTTTTAAAATTCACGTGTATACTTTTTATGACGTAATTTTTAATAAGTTCCTGCTTTTTATACATAATTATTTAATTCTAATTTGAAAGTTTTTTTCCTGTTTATAATAGTCACGTGTAAATAAATTTTTAATTTGAAGCAAACATTATTGCTTGCGCTTTTTATACAGTTGGCAACAGTTTAAATTAGTACAATTTTCTGAAATCTGTAAATAATATCTCTAGAAATGCTGAAAATTTGAATTTAAAATAAAAATAAAACCTGAAAAAAGAGTCAAAATAAAAAAATTAATGCAATCTGCACTCCGGCAAATTCTAACGCATAAAATCATCTAAAAATGATTACACTGTCATGTATAGTTTTTGCTGCTATAAAACTTTTTTAGTGGAACGATTTTGTCCAACTTTAGCATTAAATATCTCTTAAAATAATTCTTCGATTTGAAAACTGTCTGCATCAGCGTGTTTATCAAACATTTCTGTATAAAACCACTGATTTTCATATTTTTGTATGCATTATTTTTCTCAATATTAACGAAGAAAGACCTCAGGTTACAAAAAATTCAAAACCGGCGGCGGCGGCGGTGACAGCGGTAGTTACTTTTTTTTAGAATAGAGAGACATTACACTGCGGCGCGTCACCCGTACATTCAAGCTGAGATGCCGCACTTGTGCGGTAGTTATGCCGCGCTTGTTATAAGAAGAGAATGAAATTATAAATAAAATTATTCAAAAAAATATTCATATCTGGACTATAATTAAATATGTGATAACAAAATGAAACAAAATGAGTACAATGAAACGTATTAGTACATTCAAATTAATAATTGTTTGCCTACTTTCACTATTAAAATTATCGACATATTTTATGAAGTGAAAACTTCTTTAGGCGCGTTGAGCTTTTTTTGAGATGGGGAAAAACCACTGATTTCGAGACATTGTAACGTAACCGACATGCTAGCATTTTGACACATAGACACTAGCGCGCCAAGCGGTGAATGACAGGAACTTTTCCCTCTTCAGCTCAATCCGCAAAAGAAGAAGGAAGCTAAAACTCACTTTTTCTCCCGGCGTATTGCTAAAACGAATTATTATTTTGTTTTTCGTCACTTAAAATGAATTATACCGTATTCGTGACCTACCTATTTCGTGTAACTAAAAACCGATAACGCTGTATTTTATCGTGTTGATGGTCTGGTCAATGACCAACAGTATTGGCCGAAATTTCGATTACGGAAGATAAAATACGGGGCACAGATGTCAGATACGCACTAGAGTACCTAATTGACACCAAAATGGCGTTACTTTAATTTACAAGGTAACCCGGCTACTGTTGCTTATTTATTAATAAATTGTTCATTTACATTTATTTTATTTTTTAAAATTGTACAATTGTTTTGTTCTATAGTTATTAATGAAATTACCGTTTATTTATTGTTGTTTACTTTTTAAAACAATAGAAAATAATTAAAAAATATATATTGTAACTGGTATTGGAAAACGGGCTTTCGCCAAATTGACGTTAAAAAATCGAGCCAAACCTGGTTCGTATATCACATCTCTGCCAAATTCTCGGTTTTTTGATTTTTCGACTTTTTATCCAAATTTTCCGGATTTTTTAAATTTTCCCTTTCATTGTATCCCAAACACTACTTTCATACCAAATTTCAAGATTCTAGGAATACAGGACGTACCTCTGAGTTTTGATGATCGGTGAATCCGTGTCGAAAAGGCGAAAGTTTAAGTTCATATATCTTCTGAAATAAAAAAGATAGAAACGTGAAATTTCAGCATTTAGTTCCATTTCCACATTACTTTAGATTTACGAAGTTTCAAGTTTCTGGGAATCACCAACACAAAGATATTGGGGGGTCAAAAGTACCCTGAGTTGCTTCCAGAAAAAGATGCTTACGGCTGTGCTTTCAAGACTTGGCAGGGGCACTGCCGTGTCCCCAGATGCTTTCATTAGTGCTGCTACACAATTCAACGCATAAAACATTTCCTGACGATTAAAAAAACACACACATAATTGTTGAAGTTTTCACTTCTATTGGCACTCCCGGAGTGCCACTTTTTTTTTTTACATTAAATTTTAATTGTTATTTCAGCCACAACGTAACATAAATGTATTAGAGAGGGAAAAGAAAAAAAGTAAAATTGCGTTTACTTAATTTATTTGTTAGCCCTTTCGGGACCGGCGGCTTTTACACAAATTTTATTCGGTTGACACCACTTTTTAAAAAGAAGTTATCTTTACTTAAATAATCATGAAAATGCTGTAATAAAACAAACCAAATATTGTTTTTCTTTTATACGGGTGCTAGAAACAAATTTTGTTTGCTCTTTATGAAGGTGCTTTTATTGGTCTTTTTTCGACTACAATCTACACAAAAAGTGTCGAAAAAGTACAGTCTTTGTGTAACTACATGTGATACACGATACAACGAAGCCAATTACACTTCCTCTTTTTTGGAGTAGTTTTCTGAACATTCCTTGCAAAGAACATCTGTGTTGCGAGTAATCCAATTTATCATTATTATCATCTTGTCTTGCATCTTTTTTGCACTTTTTACTTTTTATTTTCCCTTTTTTCTCCTTTGGCTTTAGTAAACATGATAACATGCCTAACATGGTTATCTGTGCAAAAAGAAAAGGAAAAGTTAATAACACTTAATCATACCGTACAAAAGAAACTGCGACATGTATATCGGAATTGCAGTGCGGCATGTATCCCATTTTACATGGTGCAAACGTCAGCCATCACAGTTACCTGCCATCGCTAAGGGGAGTGGCATAACCATACACACAGTACGCTATATAAACGCTACACTTAGTTTTGACTTCGAAATCATGCATGCATTTAGTAATTAGTGTATGAAAAGTATTTAAGCATAACGTGTTTAAAAGTTTGGACAGTGAAATCCTGCACTTACGTCAAAATAAGGATTGTACTTCTACAAGTAAACATCGAAATGGGATTCACGCTATACAGTGGTTTAAATAATCTCATTGCGCACCTATACTGCGCTTTTGACGACCATCTATCGATAATTACAAGAAATACAAGGGGTGCGGCATCTGTCCCGGATGCGGCGACTCTTCCGGAGTTACCCTACTTCAAAATTCGCTATCACAGTGCTAAAATTAAATGGCAACGTATGCCCATCATGAGGATTCTAAAAAAGATGAAATTTGCTATCATTAGTTCTTGAGATATGCATAGCGGTGAAATCATGTGACTACAGAAAAATGCAGCATAGCAACGCAACCTATTGGGTGGTTTACACCTGAAGCCAATCACTAACAACTTATGTCACCGTCTAACTGAATCTGAAATTTCGGGAAAATGCGTGCTTTAATTTTTGAGACAGAGCTATTGCGAAAATCGTTAAAAATCCAGATTAGGAGCGCCACCTATTGGGTGATTGAAACCAAAACATAATTAGTATCAACTTGTGCCGTGTTAACGTCTAACTGTATCTGAAGTTAGATGAAAATTCGGACATTAGTCCTTGAGATAGAGGTATTGCGGAAATCGTAAAAAAAATGAGACATAGCAGTGCCACCTGTTGAGTGAATTACACATAACATAAACATCGGCAATATCTTTCAATGTATACTAGAATCTGAAGTTTGATGAAAATTCGTACATTAGTTTTTGAGATAGAGCTATTGAAGAAATCGTGCAAAATGCAGCACAGCAGCGCACCCTATAAGGCGAATTACACCAAAACGTAATCAGCATCATTTCACATCACGGACTAACTGAATCTGAAGTTTGATGAAAATCCGTGCATTAGTTCTGGAGATTGAGCTATAGTGGAAATCGTGGAAATCCTGTAAAATGCAGTATCGCAGCGTCACCTGTTGGGCGATTTACCAAAACGTAAACACTACCTATTCATATCAAGGACTAACTGAATCTGATATTTTAAGACGATCCGGGCATTAGTTCTTATAGATAGAGCTATTGCAGAAATCGTAAAAAATGCAGCATAGCAGCGCTACCTGTTGGACGATTTTTACTAAAAACTAATGAGCATCAATTTATATCAGGGACTACTTCAATATGCATTTTTATTAAATTTCGTGCATTAGTTCTTGAAATACAGCGCCCACAAAATTTGTGTCACAGGACAGACAGAGTCACAGACTCAAAGACAAACATTTTGTAAAAACATAGTTTTTGGGATTTCTGACCCCCTAAAACGTGTAAATCCATCGAAAACCGGAAGTTGAAAATTTTCACGAAACCAATACTTTCTTCTTGCCAAGATTGAAGAAAGTAAAAATATAACAAGCCAAGCTCGAGAAAAATCTGATATCACAAAGAATAACACCTACTCATATTCGGTTTTGAAAAAAAAAGCAAAAACACATACTATGCAAGCGCAACTCCCTTTCAGGTGGCATGAAGTTGGAACATGCACCAAATGGTGCATCATGCTACTATTAAAATCATAAATTGACAAATTCTTAGTACCCCCCCCCCCCGATATGGTATTTCTTTCGACTAGCAATTAAAGTGTTCTCTCTAAAAAATAACGTTCCGTTATGTAAGCCAGCCGTGAAACAAAGTAGATGTATCATTGTAAGGGATAATCTCTACTGCAATTTTTTAAACTTCTAAGCAACGCTCATTTTCAATTTTTATACCGTCATATAGAGAACACAAAGTGATTTTAAATGCAATTTGTTCGAAAAAAGCATCTCAATTTATTTTTTTTTTCATTTTATAGAATGATTTGCTTAACGTTGGCAATGGAATTACTCCATTCCTGTGGAAAGTAATAGTCCAAGAGCCGACAGCACAAAAACCTATGTTATCAAGCACACGAAAAATCTTTTATTTTATGGGAGAATAGAAAGTAGGGGATCTAATGATCCATAGCTACAGGAAGTGAAGAGGTGCATAATCTAAAAATTAATACCACCAGTCTTTACTCGTAGGTTTATCATAGTGTTTGTCCTACAACTATCCTCCATGTTTTCATACCTTTGTTGTAGGACAAACACAATGATAAACCAGCGAGTCATTCACTGGTAGTAATAACTTTAGGCTTATGCACCACTTCACTTCCGGTAGACATGGATCATTAGATTTCCCTACTCCTAATCTTCCATAAAATAAAGTTTTTTTTTCTTATGCTTGATAACATAGATTTTTGTGCTGTCGGCACTTGGACTATAACTATATCTTTTTGCTGCGATTTTCTCGTAAACACCGAAAAAAAATGTAATTAAAATACGTGCTATACTTTCAAAAAATATAAATGAATGATTTCTGATAAAACTTGGAGCTACTATAAACTATCTTTAATTTTAAGTACCAATTTTAATGTTACAAACAAATGAAGGCATATGAATCATTAGATAGCCGATTTTTTTGTCGAGTTTCTTGAATAATGACACATTTTTGCTGGATTTGTGTATTATTTAGCGATAGTGACGTCATATGCATACTTCACTGTAGATGTTGTTTAAGATTGGATCGTAAATGAGGAATTCTTCAGCAGATGCTAATGACGTCATTTTATATAAAATAAAAGCTTGTGTTTTAAGTCTTAAAAGTGAAATATGTTTTGTACTATCTACATTTATATACATATATCCTTTTTTTTTTTTTTCATCGGGAACGACACTAAATTCTGAAAAAGCAGAATTTCTGTTTTCTAGTTTAAAATTTTTACTGTTAACTGCACTCTTATGGCTTTTACTTCATAAAAATTGTTTCTTTTTTAACCCTCCGAGCGTCTTGCAAAAGGGTAAAATTGTAATGTTGTTTTCTTTGCATTTTGTTTTAAATGATAATAAAATATGATTCTTTCAACATTATAAAAAAAAAAACTCAATTACAATTATGAAAGTAATTCTTAAGATTATTAATAATTCTTCAATATATTTAAAATTCCACAAATCTATAGAATTGTATTATCTTAAATATTGCTTGTATTGCTGTGAAACCTGGAGCTTAGTGAACGGAATAATACGCCCCAAACACTTAGAGGGTTAACCACTTGAGGGGGGGGGGGGTCAGCTCCCTTGCTCGCTACTCTCACCAACGCCCCTGCGTAATCGCTTCGCGATTCCATTCGGAGCAATCCCTGTTTTCTAGCCAATCACAGACTTAATTGTTTGGCGTTTCTATTCTTGATCGCTTAGCGATCCCTTATTTTCTATGCATTCAATTTTTAGATTCCACGTGGCAAAAACGCACTACTCCCCAACTCCTGACAATTTTATTTCCTTATCTCGAAGCACATAATCATTACAGCTTACACAGTTTCATAATTATAAGAATTATTAAATATAAAATTATACATATGATATTACGAATATTGTAAATAGTTAGTGTTTGTGCTTAAAAATAATGTAAATAGTTCAATTAAGTTCTATTCATAAGCTAATATTAGTTTTTGTTGCACTAAAATATCCCAATTTGTTGATTTTCTGCAAGCAAGTAAACTCTATTGCATTTCAATGAGAGACTATGGAAATTTGGCGAAATACTGGAAATAGCGCCAAGTTGGCGTCAATTTTGGCGACTTATTTTAGTCGCCAAATTTGGCGATATGTCGCCAAGTTGGCGACAAACTTGGCGACGTTTGGCGACAGAGCCGGGTCCCCATCCTTTGGCAACCCCTTTATAGCGTCAGAAAGCTTTGACCAATCAGATGCGTTTCGCGGTATCTACGCAGATTTTCATTGGCCCATTTCCAAAGCGTTACTTTTTTTTTATATAGAGAAGGATTTGGGAAAACGGTTATTGTCCTCGGTCTGGGTAGGAAATCAAAACCATATCTAAAGCGTTTTATTAGTTGAATCCCGCATTTTATTCGTTTTCTGATTGGTCTATACAGTAATCTGTATTTCCCTTTACTTTCAACAGCGATGCATACTTCTGTTGCCACTATGACAAAAAAGTAATAAAAACTATAAAAAACTACAAAAAAATTAATATCTCAAAAACAAATTGAGAGACAGCTTTCAAACAAATTGCATTTAAAAGTACATTTTTTCTGTATACGACGGTGTAAAAAAAAAACATATTGTGGGAGGTTTAGAAGCTTAAAAATGAAATTTCATTTAAAATTTGTCCAGGAATATTAATGTTTAATCCATGGCGTACGTAATGTATGACCAGCTCCGTAGAAGTTCAAAAATTTACAGTACCGACAATTGTAAAACTGAAATTTCTTTTAAAATTTGTTCATGATGGGTCCAGGAATGTTAATGTTTAATCCATGGCATATGAAATGTATGATCAATTCCGTGCGATTTGTTATGTGTTAAATTTTAGTCTTTGAAAAAATCATTTTCCAATTGGTCGTTGTAATTTGTTAAATTGCTTTTTTTTTTTTTTTTTAAATGCTATCACAATTTATGGAAAGCTGTTTTTTGTAATATTTATAAATATCTGAAGTACCACAATAGTTTTGTCATAATAGAAGTGCTTTGTTATGCTTTAAACATCGCATTGTATTTACTCGTACAGCAATATTTCAATTATTGTTGCGGATATTTTATACACAAATAAAAAACTTGAGTCTATAAAACATGAGACTGGACGCTGTATAGTATGAGTATCATTTAGATTTTCGAAAGATTAACTGACTCAAATTTGAGTTTATCATTCTAAAGATAATAAATAGATAATACTGGTTTTGAGCAAGTATCATATAAAGATATGGGGTTACGTTATTATGATAAGGCCGTCATGGTTTTGAGCATATTCTTCAAGCTATAGCAAAGTTCTCGAGAAATAAACTGAATAAATAAATATTTTTAAATTCTTAATATAGTTTGGCAACATATAATATTTTTTCGTATTCCAGGGAATAATACAAATACATTTGTCAAAATTATTCAAAATTATTTTTATGCGACAGCGAGAAAATTTAAAGATATTTAAATTTTAAGTTACATTTTAAAATTGAAGACGGATTTCATATTCCTGGTTTAAGTAAGAATTTTCAGTTTTATGGATATTTATTTCATTTTCTTCTTAATATTTATTTTAAGAACACTGTCAATATTGAGATTCTTTTTTGTTGTTGTTTTTGTTTATTTGGTATTTATTGAACCTTAATAAGTTTAATTTTTTGCTCTCTGTAAAATAAAAAATGGGTATTACTTAGTTATCTCGTCGACAAAAAATCCATCGCCAATCCATCGCCAGATTAAATGCCAATAATGGTTGATCGTAAATGCCACATTCACTTGACATTAAACAGGTTACACGTGTTTTTTATGTCATTAAGAGATTTTTAATTCGACTTTTTAGTTGTACTTTTATTAATGTTTTACTTTGTTTTATCGTTATTTAAAATAAAAAAATATGTTAATATGTATAATTTGGCGAACATTTTGACGATTTGCATAATTTGGCGAAATTGGTCGACGGGATACTTAATGCACAGATGTCATATATGCACCACGTTGGTGCGATTTTATTCTGACGCCAATTTGGCGTAAATATCGTTTTCGAATACAAGTTAATTCTATTTTTAAAAAGAAAATAGCAATAAAAAATGGTACTTTTCGGTTAGCCGGGCGCCAGTGATATATATACATATTTATATACATACATATATGTAAATATACATATATGTACATATACACATATTGTATGTATACACACATATATATATGTAAATATATATGTATATATAACATATATGTATGTATATAAATATGTATATATATCACTGACGACCGGCTAACCGAAAAGTACCAAAAAAATTAATAAATAACTATAGGCTAAAACAATTTATATTTTTAAAAAAGAAAATGAAAGCAAATAAACAATTTATTAATAAATAAACAACAACATCCGTGTTACCATATCGAGCAAAATAACGACACTTTGGTGGTAGTTAACTACCCCGTGCGTATATAACATTGGCCTCAGAGAAGAATCGCGCCAACGTGGTGCGTATATGACACCTGTGCCAAAAAATAACGTGTTTGCAAGTGTCAAGTCAAGGTGACATTTACGATTATCCATTAATGGCATTTAATCTTATAGTTTGGCGATAGTTTTTTGTTCGACGGGATAATCAAGTAAATTTGTCAATTAACGGGTCAATCAACCCTTTTTTTAGTGAGCTTATACCATCACTTAATTATAAAAGTAACCTCCACATTGGTTTATCTGGGAGTTTCACATTGGCGATCACTTTCAAAAGTGTCATTTTGGCTCATTTTTGCGAAAAAGGCGCCAGGTTCACTCTGCTAAGCAGAAACACATCTGTTCTCTCATCTGTCACCTTTCTTTTTAAAGGGTAAAGAGGCTTATTAAAGGGTTACCAGAAAAATAATTGTATCTAAACACATTCTTGAAATACGCAATTTGGTGATATACCCGATTACTGCAGTTTACCCTTTTTAAGCGGCAATTGTGAGCAAAAATGAGTTATTTACTAAGGCAAGTGTTGGCGACCATTGTAGGGTGTATTGGTTTAAATTAATTTAAATTTTCATGATTGTAATTGATTTTAAATGGTTTTTGACACAGATGCCATATACGCACCATATTGGGGCGTGTTCTTTCTGAGCGAAAGCATCAACATCATAAACAACAACATCCAGGTTCCCATATCAAGTAAATTAAGGACACTTTGTCACCAGTTAAGTACCCGTTGCGTATATGACATTGGCGTCTAAAAAAATCGCGCCAATATGTGGCGTATATGACATCTGTGCCAATTTTTTATTTTCATATTACTATCTAGGACATAAGAAATAAAGAGGTACTGTACTTTTATGTTGTCTGGGCTCTAATATCGCCAGTAGCATTTTTACCTCGTCAATAATAGGTTTTATTGGCATTTTTATGTTAGCCAGGCGCAAAAATTTCAACAACATTTTTTTCTTACTAATAACAGCTTTTATTTTTCGCATGTAAAAATTAGAAATAATACTTTGATAATGAAATAAAATTGGTACTTTGCTGGCATACGGGCCTTGGCGAGATAGAGATAATGAGCTTGGCGAATGAAGGATACTTTCACGCATATTTCCGGACAACCTATTCACTTTATCATATGCAAGCAATTACTTCAATATTTATACAATCTATTTAATATAAACAAGCCATTTATCTTCTTTTATATCCAAACAGAATTAAATTGTATATAAAAACAACAGCAATAATACTAATTTACAATATACACATAAAATGTTTTTAGAAATATAGATACATATGTAAACAAGTATAAAAATTCATTAGGTTTGTTTTCATGACTGTTTGCATCATTTGGCAACAAATCTTACTTTTTGAAATCATGCTTTATGTAAACGCCAAGCCCTATATAGTGTAATATTACAATAAAGGGGTTTTGCTTTATGTTATTATTTCTTATTTTCTATTTTTTTTTTTCAATTTCTGTATTTTAAGTAAAATGAACTGGCGCAGGTAATATCGCATTTGCTTCATTTAAAACATGCACCTTTCACTCATATCATTTAAAATACATAAATTTCACTGGTACTTATTTGTTGCATCGATTATGCCAAGGTTGGAGTTACTATTTCATCCTCATCCGCGCCAAGGTCATTGCCAAACTTACATAGGCATTATATGTATGGGTAAAGATATTCCAAACGCTCGTATATGCGCCATATATGTCAATATATAAGCAATATTTTATTCTTATATATCAGATATGCGACATATGGGGCTTTCTCACAATCTTTTGACTTTCATATCACTGAATAATAATTTTTATGTTAATTCACTTTTTGTGTTTTTTTTTATTTCATATACTGGGGAACATCCCATTGCATGATTGCGCAACAATATTAACGAGATAAATAAGTTTTGGACGATGTTGGGGGTCCAAACACCTGAAAAACTCCTATAACATCCCGAGTCCCTGATGCTGATTTTTAAGTTTGGAACTGTCTGGATAAAATTGTTTCAATAAAAATAATTCGATGTAATTTTTTTCTGAAACTGAAACTATTGTTTTATATAAATATGTAGCTAAAAATACACCTGCATACATTTTTTGGGTTGTTATTATTTTTTAAACTCTGTCCCTGGTTTTTTTATTCCTTACCATCCCTCTTCTAAAATTATACAAAAAATCATTTCAGATGCAGCCACAGAATTTTTTTCAATTTTGTTCTCATGCGAAATTATGCTAGAGAAAGAATGTCTAAAATTCATTGGCAGGAAATTTACTGTAGAATTTAAATCAGCATTTAAATATCAATTTCAAGCATCGTGGCTTTATTGGTAGTCTTGTCGTCCCAAGGTTTATTCCTGCACTTTTCGAGGTAAATAAAAAAAAAGGTTTGTGGCAGCCGCAGAAAGGCAAGGGAGAAAATTCTTCGTTCGGAATGGCAGCTGGCCAGAGCCGTTGTCATAGCAGCGCAGACGAAAATGTTTACATTGCGTTTTGGTGTGTTCGAATACGAAGAGTGTCAGAATCGACGTTTATCAATGTTCTACGAATAAAGGTAGTAAAGTGTTTTTAAGTGAGTGATTATATTATACGAGCGACTCACCACAATGGTGACCATGGACTGTTCTTATATAGAGCATCAGCCTTCCTAGATGAGTTGGAATGTTATCCGATCATCTTCATCTTTCCAAGAATACATCGTTCTACAGCGGCTCGATGGAAAGCAGATAAGTTCTTCTGAGTCATTTTCCTGATATTTTTTCTGTTATTTTATTAGAAAAATTTAACTCACGAATTTATTTTGGTTTGATTGTACTATTTTATATATTTATTACCATAAATCATGTCTAGTGTCGATGCTGTTCAAATTCCATTATATAACAGATCAGATCCTGCGCTATGGTTTGCGATGTGCGAAAGCACATTTGCTTTAGCTACCCCCAAAGCAATATCAGAATCTGTTACAAAATATAATTATATAGTTTCGCATCTTCCACCCGATGTTGCATCAATCATTCGTGCTATTTTAATGCAACCAGATGCTACTGACCCTTATGGTGTCTTAAAAAAGGAATTAATTGCGCGCTCAGGTGAATCATCCCAGCAAGAGATACGACAGCTCTTGTCTGGAGAAGAACTAGGAAATCGGAAACCTTCAGATTTATTACGTAGTATGAAACGTCGCGCGGAATCCCTAAATGTTCCAGACAATTTAATGTTAGAATTGTTTTTGCAACGATTACCAAATTCTGTTCAGACAATTTTAGCGGCTGTTTCTGAATTAACCCTTGATAAAGCAGCAGAAATTTCAGATCGTATTTCAGAAGTTACCCCTTCCCCAGCTTCTGCAATTGCCGTGTCCTGCTCGAATGAACAGGCGATAGAGGGTAAATTATTGAAAGAAATCGAAAAATTAAATAAGCGCATCGATCAGCTTGCTGTTTCACGTGGTCGGTCCCCATACCGCAGAAACTGGAGTAAACCTCGAGGGCGAAGTAATAGTGATAATCGGGATTCAAGTATCTGTTGGTATCATAGACGATTTGGAAAAAAATGTAGGGAAGAAAAATGCATAAAGCCGTGCTCTTGGGCGGGAAACGAAACCAGCAAAGAGTAGAGGCGACTTATTCTTTGCCTCAACAGTCACGTCGCCTGTTCATTAGAGACCGGACTACAAATGTTTCTTTTCTGGTCGACACCGGTTCGGACGTGTCAATCCTTCCTGCCAACAATGTACAAAACCGGAATCCACCCGTACAAACGCTTTTGGCTGCTAATTCTTCCCCTATAAATGTTTATGGTCAACAAACCCTTTCTCTAGATTTTAAGTTAAGACGAAAATTTAATTGGACTTTTCTAGTGGCAAATGTTAGTACACCAATTTTGGGAGCAGATTTTCTCCATAATTTCGAATTGGTTCCAGATCTCCGCCACAAATGTCTAAGAGATTTAAAAACAAAATTTGAAACAACAGGTCACATGAAATGTGCATTAATTCATTCAGTAAAAACAATCAATATTGATAATATATATAATGAACTTCTTAAACAATTCCCATCTATTACAAAATTACCAGATCCCAATCAGCCTGTCAAACACAACACAATGCATTTTATTTCAACAAAAGGACCTCCAGTTGTGGCAAAACCCCGCAGGTTGGCTCCGGATCGCCTGAAAATTGCTAAAACAGAATTTCAAAATATGATACAACTCGGACATTTAAGACCTTCACGTAGCAACTATGCATCACCTTTGCACATGGTTCCAAAAAAGGGAACTTTGGAATGGAGACCTGTAGGTGATTATCGTGCCTTGAATGCGCAAACCAAAAAAGACAGATACCCGATACCATGTATAGCTGATTTTACTGCTAATTTACGTGACACTAAAATTTTTAGTCGACTTGACCTCATCAAAGCATATCATCAAATACCAATCAATCCTGATGATATTCCCAAAACAGCGATATGCACACCTTTTGGATTGTTCGAAAGCACACGCATGCAATTTGGCTTATGCAATGCGTCTGCAACATTTCAGAGATTCATAGATGAGGTAATACGTGATTTACCAGGCGTCTATGCTTTCGTCGATGATATACTCATAGCCTCTAAAAATGCCGAGGAGCATTATCATCATTTAAAAGCACTATTTTCCAAATTAGCAGAATATGGTTTGTGCATAAATGTATCCAAGTGCACATTTGGTAAACCTACCATTGATTTCTTAGGATTTCGAATATCTGAACATGGTATTCAACCACTTCCAGATAAAGTTAAATGCATAATCGATTTTCCGCAGCCCACAACCTTATCTCAACTTCGAAGATTTTTGGGTATGTTTAATTTTTATAGGTCTTTCATATATCAAGCTGCACACATACTTGCGCCTTTAGTGAAATTGTTAGAAGGCCATACAAACAAAAAGAAATCTCGTTCCCTTGTTCCTAAAACAGAACCCCTTAATTGGAACGAAGATGCTGAAAAAGCTTTCGTAGCTGCCAAAAATGCAATATCTCAGGCTGCTCTTTTACGGCACCCTATTCCAGGCGCTCAGTTGAGTATATGGGTTGACGCCTCAGATGTCGCGATCGGCGGCACCCTTATGCAGTTTTATCAGGAACGTTATGAACCTTTAGCATTTTTTTCCATGAAATTAAACAACAGTCAGCGGAATTGGTCAACATATGACCGGGAATTATTTTCTATTTATTCGGCAATAAAAAAATTTCGGCACATGCTAGAGGGGAGAATTTTTCAAATTTATACTGATCAAAAACCGCTAATTTATGCATTTAAGCAAAATCACCATAAATGTTCGCCGCGGTAATCACGCCATTTAGATTACATTTCCCAATATTCCACTGACATTAGACATGTGCCAGGTTCCGAAAACATTGTTGCAGATTGCCTCTCAAGAATTGAAATTGATTCTATTTCAAAATCTCCAATCTTAAATTTTGAGGAATTCGCAAAAGCTCAGGAAAATGATTCAGAGCTACAGAACCTGCATAATAGTACATTGCTCAAATTGGAATTGAAACCTTGCCTCATTTCTGATTGTAGCCTACTATGTGATACTTCAACAGGTACGCCTCGACCCTTAGTTCCTAGTTTCTTTCGTCGGCTGATATATGAACATTTGCACAACCTAGCCCATCCAGGCATAGCAGCTACCACAAAACTAATTTGTTCCAGATACGTATGGCCAAATATGAAACGAGACATCAAAAACTGGGTTCGTGGCTGTGAGAAGTGTCAAAGATCAAAAATACAGAGGCACACCAAAGCACCTCTTGGCACGTTCTCTCTTCCTGATGCACGTTTTTCCCAAATACATATAGATATCGTAGGTCCCTTGCCTCCATCTGACGGTTTCAGCTATCTTTTAACGATGATTGACCGATTTAGCAGATGGCCAGAAGCCGTACCTATATCTGATACACAAGCTAAAACAATTTGTAGTGCCATATTAAAGCATTGGATATCAAGATTTGGTTGCCCTTCGCTCATAACCACGGATCAAGGCCCACAAATGCGATCAGCAATATTTGATGAATTCACAAAAATGATGGGAACACAGAAGATCCGCACAACGGCATATCATCCGATATCGAATGGCATTATCGAAAGATTTCATCGACATTTAAAGTCATCCATCAAAGCTCACGAAACCAGTAGGTGGACTGAAATATTACCGATAGTTTTACTAGGCATTCGCACAGCAGTGAAGGAAGATATACAAGCTTCTTGCGCTGAGCTTGTCTACGGCACTACGTTGAGATTGCCCTGTGATATGCTGGATGAATACAAGATCCGACCTTTCAACGATAACTTCGTCACGCAACTACGAAACACCATGCGGCAGTTAAGTCCAGTTGCTACATCATCTCACTGCCAAGAGAAGTTCTATATACACCCTTCCTTGACATCTTGTTCACACATCTTTCTAAGAGTGGATCATGTACAACCTCCATTGTGTCAACCATATACTGGTCCTCACAAAGTCCTAAGTAGAACTGAGAAAACTATAACAATCGAGCTTAATGGTCGTAAGTCTACGGTATCAATAGATCGAGTGAAGCCAGCTCATTTGATTTCTACTTCAGACTTGTCCACGAAAACTGTTCCAGAGAACTATAAATTAAAACTCACTCTTAAGGCGGACAGTAACCCTGACCAAACAAAAACTGTCACACGTTCGGGCAGACATGTCCATTTTCCTAAAAAACTGGCATCTTATATCACTTACTGAAATTGTTGATAAATTGTTCATTTTGCATACTACACATTATGCCTATATTTTGTTATATATTGCAATTTTATTTCATGTAAATATCCTTGTAATTTTTCTCCACAAGCGTGGATTCTGACACAGATAGTCAAAAAAAAAATAGTATACACTTGTATATCGTTTCTTCGGTACCCTACGTCACTGGGGGGATACTCTGTGGCAGCCGCAGAAAGGCAAGGGAGAAAATTCTTCGTTCGGAATGGCAGCTGGCCAGAGCCGTTGTCATAGCAGCGCAGACGAAAATGTTTACATTGCGTTTTGGTGTGTTCGAATACGAAGAGTGTCAGAATCGACGTTTATCAATGTTCTACGAATAAAGGTAGTAAAGTGTTTTTAAGTGAGTGATTATATTATACGAGCGACTCACCACAGGTTCTTTTCGGTTATCCGGGCGCCAGTGTTATAGATGCATATATATGTATATATACGTGTATGTACACTTATGTATATACTTATGTATATACTTATATGTATATGTGTGTATACATACAAAATATGTATATGTATAGATGTGTATATATACATAGATGTATGCATATTTATATGTATATATAACACTGGCACCCGGCTAACCGAAAAGTACCAAAATTTAAATTTAATTCAATGTTAACAACTGTTTCAAAAAATCAATGAACATTGTGGCTATCACTTAGTCTTACCATGATTTTCCTAAAAGTAGGTGGTAATTTTCCTTACCTTTCCATTCTTACCGCCTCTTTTTTTACCATTTCGTTCTTTTTTTACCTTACCGTCCTTCTTTTAACACAACTTTAAGACAATGTTATACAAAAATTCTATATTAAAAGTACTACATTTTTATTATTTCTTATTTGAATGTCCTGTGGGTACTATGCAAATTCATTATAAGTAAAAAAAATTAAGAAAATAAAAAAGTTATAGGGGTAAAATGGTAAGGAAAATTAAACTCGCAAGTTTAACTTAAACCTCAGTTAAATAAAAAAATTTTCGCTGCTGACCATTTTTTCTTTATTTTGAATCCTTAAGGCATCCGTCTATCAGATTAAAATGTTATTTTATCAAATTTAATTTTGTCAGATTTTTTCCCCCAAAAGTCAAAAGCTTGTGAGAATGCCCCATATACGTTTTACACACGTATGCCATATATACAAGACCCCTATTTATCACATATGACTATAACTTGTACTGGTACTTCTAAGTTACCCCTTCGACCAATTTCGCCAAATTATATAAATCGCCAAACCTTTCATCAAATTATACAGATTGACATATTTTTTATTTTCAATAACGAAAGAGCAAATAAATTAGTATAACATTAATAGAAATACAAATAAAATAAAAAGTCGAAATAAAAATCACTTGATGACGTAAACAAGTGTAACTTGCTTAAAGTCAAGTGAATGGGACATTTACGATCAATCATTTTTACTTTTTTCTATCTTCAATAGAAGAAAGCATTGTAATCGAAATTTTTTTCGACTTCCGGTTTTCGATGGATGTGCACTAACTAATTAATACCCTTTTACATATACGTCTTGAAATGTCATATACATCGTATATATGGCTAGGTGTTGTCAAACTCAAAATGACGTCAGAGTTACACACAGCCACATTTGTCCTTTATAATATAGATGTTATGCTTTTATTAAAAGTTTATTTAGTAGTATGACATTAATTTTAACAGATATAAAAAATAAATCACGTTCAGTTTTAGACATGAAAATTTCTGTACGTGCACCGTACACTTTTTCCTTAGACAGTAAATAAAGCGTATTTGTGGCGCTTCGACAAAAGACGTAGCCACAGATAAGTCCAAATTATCGCTAAAGTGATAATTTCGTGAAATTCCCATTTAAAGAAAATTTTGACCATAACTAAGAATCTTTTAAAATCGGGGACCATCACATCTGATTATGGTAGATTAAATGCTTTTATTAAGACCAGTGCCGATCTTTTCTAATTGAGTATCGGTTCATTTCACTTTAACTAGGATATTTTTCAGTGCATCAACTGCTGTCGTGATAGCTCATGTCACACATTTTGTTGTAATTGGTACTGCTAGCGTAACACTGAGGATAAAGTGGTAGGGTGTTAGGCATACATAGCATCGATTTTATTATACAAGGTGGTTCAAAACTATTTGTCAAAAATATAAAGGAAGGTAGAGGGGACCTAAATAATCAAATTTCGTATAGGAATGTGGGTGTGGAAATACAGCGTTGAGGAGGTGTAGGTGGCTGTTAAATTCAGTGGATTAAATCCTTTCGCTGACTTGAATCGTTATTCTCCGCACGTATTTCGAGCAACATGCGTCGTTACACCAATTCGGAGCTTGCATTTCATATATGAGGCTGCGCCAGAAAATATGGCGGCTATTCAAATATGTAAATTGAACAATTTCGAAGTAGGAGTCTGCCGGATCGCAGAATATTTGGGTGTCTTCATTGGCAGTTGTGCCCGAGTGGACCATTTTATGTCTCAAGGCGTCATAGGGACACTGGAGGATATCGCATAATTACTGCCGTGGAAAAAGCCATTCAAAGTAAAGAAAAGATTCACGGTAGAGAGTGTCCTTCGAAAAGTTCGAGAACCCTTGGATGTGTGTTGGGTGTGAGCCATTTCCTTGCGTAGCCACATACGTGAAATGCACGTCGGCAAGCTCCGCATTGGTATAACGATGCATGTTGCTCGAAAGCCGTGCGGAGAATAACGATTCAAGCCAACGAAACGCTTTTATCCACTGAACTTAACACTTCTCTTTACCTTTCTCAACGCTGCCTTTCCGCACCCATATTCCTATATGAAATCGTCTTATTTAGGTTACTTCTACATTCCTTTACATTTTTGACATATAGTTCTGAACTACCCTGTACATGTCATAAGTCTCATTTAGAAGTATAAACCGAAAATATATATTACTAGCCGCCCTTGGCAACCAGTTTGGTCTCCCTTAAATATATTCTGAGCATTGTATCACGTTAATTTTATACATTTTTTAATTTACTTGCTCAATCCTTCGCCAAATCCGTTGATTCTGATACAGAAATCATAAACTCGGCCTTTTTATGTTAGCCGGGCGCAGGTTGAAAATCGCCAAACATTGTTCCCGTCGTATTTTTTTGTATTTCATTAATTTCATTTAAAATATAGTACTATCTCTCATTTTATTTAAAATACATAGCTTTAATTTAAAACTGAAATATTTAAAATTTATGACTCTCAATTATTGCCTTTTTTAAAAAAAAGAAAAGAATAAAGAAAAGTAATAAATAATGCCATAACATTTAATTTCAACATCAAAGCTTTGTTTTAATTTACCATGTGAAAATTGTTTATGACAGTCGCAGAAAATGGACTATTGTATGATGGTGATGGAACAATATTTGGCGATTAATCACCTGCTCCCGGCTAACATTAAATTGCCAAATTGGCCGCCTGGCATACAAAAAGCGAAGCGGTCAACCCGAAACTGTTGATGACAGTCACATGACCTGAGCTTTAATTATACAGATTCCTATTAAACTTTCTTCATTCATATTCTAAGTGCCTAATCAAGAGAAAATGAAACGGCAACGGATTCGAAACAGAAGATAACAGATGATATTTGCCATACTACAGCACTAGTATTTTTAAAACTCATTTCCATGCGAATGAGCATATATAAAATGCCTACCAAGATCTCGACCGAGATTTTTGACCAGATTGATTCACTATCTTATTTCAAAATAGCAGCCACTTAAAGATTTCAAAATAAAAAAGAAAGAAGAACGAAAAATCATACGTCCAGCATAAATTATGTAACTTCCCAACACTGTTAAAATACAGTAACAAAATTTCACAATAATCAATCTGGAAAGTGCATAACGTATTTGGAAACCTAATTTCTCCGAATATCGTCAACAATCGGGAAAATATTTGATATATTTTGTGCAGCCCTGTATATGATATATAGAATTGTTTGTATAATACTGCGTAGTTGGCTATAGGTGAGTCTGGTTAAGCGCGTAGCACAGATGAAAATACCCATTCAGCAATTTCCGTTAATAAACGAAATGTACTTTCGACCTTTTATGATCTTTTATGAAGCCCTGTATGTGATCTATAGAATTTATACACACCAAGGATTATACTAAAAAAATAGCTAGATTTAAAAAGGTGTAACACAACTTAAACAATCTTCTAGCAATTATTGTTTATAGGCAGTACTGTAGCCAATTACTTTTGTGTGTCCTTGCAAATGAATGATTGTTCACACCCTATGCTACAGTAAGTGCCATGTAGTACACCTAAGCGATATAGATAAATTTTAATGTGTTTATAGTGCAAAATCATTAAGGGGACAATGGAGTTTAAAATCCTTAAAAATATTTTTTTTTTTTTTTTGTAAATTTCACCTTAAATATTATTCAGGGGTACATTATATGCATTATGGCATGCATTTATCACAAAAAAAAATATTTTTGAGAAAAAATGGAATTTTACGTGTCGTCTTAGAAATCTTCGAAATGCATTCCATAGAAAAAATTTCAATTTTTTTCAATTTTCTTTAACCTTTAAATTCAAATATATAAAATTTGTTGCTCTATTTTATTTATATATATAAACCAAACTTTTATAAAAAAAAAAAAATATTGGGGATTTTCATTGATATGGAATGCGCGGGGGGCATTTCGAAGATTTCTAAGACGATGCGTAAAATTCCATTTTTTCTCAAAATTAATTTTTTTTTTTTGTGATAAATGCATGCCAAAATACATATAATGTACCCTTGAATAATATTTAAGGTGAAATTTACAAAAAAAAAAAAATATTTTTAAGGATTTTAAACTTCACTGTCCCTTTAAAATACACCGCAAACGAGTTTTCCATACCTCAATTTTTTCCCCATAGACCATGATGTAATGAAATTATTTTGAGGATCGTTTACACGAGCCGTAAATGCTAAACACTTCCTTTTCAATATCGAATTGGCACAATAATTTATATCAGCATCATGACAATCTGAGCACATTTACACGAGTTAGAGCACGGAGAAACGGACAGACGGACAGTAACAGAAAACCGGATTCATAAATACTTTCCAACTAAGATTAAAAATCTTTTCCCTTACATGTCATTTTAAAGGTTCTAATGATTTTTTTACTTTGCCCCTATAGTAGCATAATGGCTAAAATATAGCGGTCTGAATTTGAAAAAAGCTGATATTAGAAATATGACAGCAGATTAAAAATGGGCATTTCTGCAGCAATCGTGTTCAATGCAAATTCATAGTTTTAAAAACGGGGTTTCTCCGGAACTTAATTTCAACTGTAACTATTGTTGCAACTCTCATACGCTGAAAAATACACAGTTATAACTTTAAATGACACCATTGAACACTTACATACGCAACAGTTTCCACCAGCATTAAATTGTCTCCCAAACGTGGCGATACTTAGTGAAACTTTAGCTATTTCGGCCACTAAGTCGTCAACTTGACAATAGCTATCAAATTTTCCGAAATTCAAATTCAGGTTTAGTGTTGACGAAAACTAGGAATCTTGTATAATCGAATTCAATGCATTTAAGCTTTCGTTTTTTCATAGAAACATAGCTGAAGAACGGCCGGAAGGACTTTTTGGGGTACTTCTCTGGTACAAAGGGCCCTGGCGATGTAGAGAAAAATGCCTTTAAAAGACAATTAAAATTTTCACTGTTTCATACACATATTTACGGTGTTCATTAAATTTATTTAATATGCAGAAGCCTTTTTTCTGTTATTATATACAAACAGAAGAAATGTTTCTAATTAAGTGTAATCAGAAGAAAGTTTTTAAATACATACATAAACATCATATTAGTTTTCACCACCAGTTTGATTTTTATACGGCTCAAATAATTTGGAAACAAATATTACTTTCTGAAACCCGAATTTTACAAGTCTAACAGAAAAATTACCAATACCTCCATAAGAGAAAAGCATTTTTCTTTTACAGACACAACATCGGTTAATTTTTATATTGAACATCATTTGGACATGATATGAGAAATCAGAAACTTAATCTTAATACGAAAAGTTAAATATTTTCTTTGTTTCTCCAATATATTGGAATTCAATAGTTTCCAAAGTAGATCATTTCTTTAACAAACCACCGTGGACGAAATCAATAAATAAATGCTAATGCGATTTAGATTCTAACGTTTATAGTTAGTTAGTCTCTTTTGAGTTTTCTAATTTCAAGCTAACTTAAAAAATAAACAAGAAAGAAAAAATCATGCGTCGAGCATAGATTATGAAACACATTCCATCACATTCAGTACAATGTAACAAAACTACACCGTTTAACAAATTAAAATATTATGTCTAATTCAGGCATATGGAAACGCATAATACATTTCAAAACCCAATTTCAGCTGTTACCATCTACAATCGGAATATTACCCTATATTTTTAAGGATCCCTGTATATGATATATAGATTTATATATATTAATTACATGCATGTGTCAAAATTTAGTTTACTTAAGAAATACATATACTTCAGTTGAAAATTCCCCTTTAGCAATTTCCTGTAATAAGGGGAATGGTACGTGAATACCTTTGTGCAGCCCTATGTATGAGGTATAGAATATATGTATAACGAGTAGCATATCAAAAAAGTATTTAAATTTAAAAGCGCATAGCGAATTTTAAAGCGTACACTCCAGCAATTATTACTCAAAGACAGTACTGAAACTATTTCTTTTGTGTGTCCCTGTAAATTAATAAAAAATGCCATGAATGCCCTGTTCTAACGTGATCGTAGTGTAATTCGGTGATTTAAATTAGTTTCAATACATTTGAAATAGCGTAATATCATTAAATTCCCTGCAAACCATTTTTCGCCAAACACCATAATGTAATGGAATTCTTTTGTGTTCCCCTGTAAATGAACTATTAATACATACTTCATATACAATACCAAAAGTGCTTTAGTGACCCTAAATAACCTTTATCAATTGCATGAAAATCCGAGAATATTTACGGGAGTTAGAGCGTGACCAGACGAACAGAAAGACCGAATGCATAAACACGTTTCAACTTTGTTGGTAAGTGTTAAAAATACGTATTTAGAACACACCAATCTTTGATAAAACGAAATAATATATGTTATCATTCCTATATTTTTTTTCGCATAACTAACTAGATGTTGAAAAAATATATTATTAAGACAAATCTCAAACTCTGTATAAACTGACATAAGTTTTAATTTTAATGAATGATTTAAATCATAAAGGTTAAATAAATTAGCCATTGAATCATGAATTTTTCGATTTCATTCCGTTATCAATAACTTATTAAACTGCATTACAATATTCCTCAAAGTGCATTCAATGTATTAGAAAAGCATAGTACTTTGTGAACCCGTGGATTTATGGACATCAATTTATATATATTCAATGTAGACCATAAAGAGTAAAAAAATGCTGTGAATGTGAAACATATATCACAAATGAAAACGCAATATTCTCAATTTCGAACTTAAAGGGGAATATTTATAAAAATTATTTTGCTTATCATTGCATGCGACCTATACATTTTTAGCACAACACATGTTGTATTAAAATTTAGTTAAAATAAACAACAGAACTGAACAATTCATTATAGAAAATACATCATTATTCATGTTTGTTGTGTAATTACTTGTCCTCAGGATCAACAACAACACGCTGCTAAAGCCAAATGCATATTCCTCGATTACGGATGTTACGGCGACTTTGGTGGAAGAGGCAGGTATTCAAGATAACGTTCATTTCAGTAAATAAATAAATAGAAATGCTATAGAAATGCTAATAGAAATCTTTTTAATAGTGTCTCATATTTTAAGTAGTTTTGAACATAGTGTAAGTTTAAGTTTAACGTTCATTTCACTTTGACTGTATGATATTGAAGTCCTCAAGGGCTGAGACCATCGCGATCACGAAAGCTGATATGTGTTTTCATGATTGTTTAGCTAACGTATCATTCATATATTTCAAAATCATCTTGGCTACCTGAAGAAGGGTGCACAGACTTCTAAAATAAGTCTGTAGACATAAAATGTCTAAAAAGTGTCTTTGTGCGTCAAGAAAAAATACCTCTCCCCGCTGTGCCTAGTTTCTTGCTCGCTGACGCTCCCAATCGTAATACCGCCGAAAAATCCAAATCAGTGGAAACATACATAAATCAGAGTTCATTATATTATTATATTTCTATTAAAGAATTTAGTTTTACACTGAATTATCAATATTGGGTATGATAATCTCATCTGTCCTGAAATATATTAATTTTTCTATGCTGTAACGCATTATTTACATGAATTTTTACGACAGGAGTATATTCAAAGTCCTGTCGATTTTATTTATTAATTTCACGCAGCGATTTGCATACTTTAAAAAAATTATGTAACGTTGCTCCATAAAACTGGTGGCTGCTATGTTGCCTCCATTTTATTGTGTAATTTAACCGATATAAACGGTGTTACGTTGCACTATTGTGAAATGTTACACTAGTTATATCAGTTTAAATTACACAATTATGTAAGTTGACTTATTCCATAAAATTAATGATACATGTTGCTACCAATTTTATGGAATAACATTACATATATTTTTTTACAGTGCAGGAAACTTATTTTATTTTAAACGGAGCATCTTAAGCAGAATGTATAGGAATCAGTCCTCCTACAGAAAATGACAATCTTAATATCTTGAATCACACGATGCTCTCAACTACCTGCACTATCTCTTTCCTTTTTACGACTCTTACGTTTAATTTTAGATATCGCATATTTTCGTTTTTTACATCTTTTGATAGAAAACAATGTACCTTCAAGTGCAATTTATTTGAAAACTGTGGCTTATTTTTATTTTTTTATATTTTTTAATATTTTTCAAGCATGATTTCTTTAAATCTATTTCAGCAACAAATATTTGTTTTCTTCAATAATGTAAATAATAGTATAAGAATAATGTGACAGAATTACCACAATCTGCAATTGATTGTTCATTTTTAACGAGAAGAAATAATAATAATATTTATAAAAAAAAAAAAAAAGCTTTACTTTTTTCCTTTTTTTTTTTTTAAGCATTGTTTAAACATGTTCGATTAATTTTTCATAATTGGAATCCCTTAAAATTGCTGCAGTCTCCGTTACATTGTCTTTTTAAATTAGTGTGAATACATTAATGTTTTAATAAACACTATTATGCCAAATCACACTTTCGCAAATACAACATTTTGCTGCAAAAGATATTATTGAATCTAGTCTTATCTTTCTATATTTTATAACAACTAAGTTCAAAACCGTAACATTCATTAGCAATGTTAAGCTAAATGTTGAATATCTCAACACTGGTTGCTGAGTAACATAAAAATAACCTGCATATTAAAAGAAAGGTGTGATATGTATTTAAACCACATTTGTCGCTAAGTTGAAATCTGTCATCGAAAAAACAGATTTTCAAATTCTACGTATGTCCCACAATCCGTATAAGTGTATTTGGAGCCGATATACTATTTATCTGTCTAGAAGTCGCTGTCACCTACAACCAACGCTCGCAACCCCAGACCTCTGTCCGCGGTCTCTATAAACAGGCGAATTTCCTCTGCTTAAAAAAGAAGAACAAAATGGCTACAAATGTAAAAACGCAATAAACTGTTAGATGTTCTTATATGTACTATTACCCGAGTTACGTGTATATTTAAAATATAGGGAAGACTAGGGAGGGTTGACCATACGGGAGGCTTGACCCACCCGTCAGTTTTCCTATTTAAAAGAATTTCAGAGATTTATCAATAGATGTCATGCAAAGCTGTCTCTGTTCCATACAGATAATCGGAATAGGTGTGGAAAAAATCAATTGTGAAGGGTTTTTACCCTAAAAGTTGTGTTTTTTAGAAATATTTTGCAAGATTTTTTCAGATAAAATATATGATAGAAATTTAAGTAAGTAGGTTCTAAGTAATGCAGAAATATCGAGCTTCCATTCCAGGCATAAAGATTGTACAGTAAGTTAGGTTTAACATAACAATGTGCTATTCTTTAGAAAAGGGATATGTGGGGAGGTTTGACCCAGTCAATGTGAGGGAGGGTTGACCAGATGCTCAAGTCTCCCTTAATTAAATGTTTTTGGAAATCTTTTGATTATATACTGTGCAAAATGAAAGGTTAATGGTTATATAAAAAATGTACATGTGTAAAGCTACAGTAAAATGGGATGATGGAAAAAGGTATGTTTAAATCTGTTTAAAGAAAGATGTGAAAAATTGCTACAGTATCCACTGCAAGAAAAATTTAATGAAATATAAATGGGAAAGTTGATGATTATTTTTTTCATTTAAATATTACTTACAATAGGTAAATAGAAACAGTGGAAATTAAAAAGTAGAAAAGCAGCTGTTTTAACACTTTCGGTGGCAGTAGTATGTTTATGAAACCACTTAATTTTAATTCCAAAACGCCGCAATGGCACCAGAATGTTGCTAATATCTTTTCCATTTAATATGTATGTGAAATATAGCATTTTCTTATTTCCAAATCAATTTGTTCGTAAATTCCGTGGCTAGTCATTTATTTCAACATTTTAGTACTGAAAGTACTTTGCCACTGAAAGCGTTAAAAGATGTTAATGATAAGTGTTCATGCGGCTGCAAAAGAACATAACATCGATCGAAAAACTTTAGAAAGGTCTATAGACAAATCTCACCGGGATGAATATAGTGAGATGAAGCCAAACTATGTGAAAACTAGAGTTGTCAGATCGAGTGTCACAAAAAGTAGGAGACAAAAACAGATGGACAGGGGCTCCTAAATCCGGTCATAATAATACGAGAAACCCTATGAAAACGAAACCTGTCTCTAACAGAATACTGTCTTAAATATCAAACTTTTATTTTCCCTGCTGTACAATTATATCTGCGCAGACAAAATAATGTTTGAAACAAAATTTTTCTCCTCTGACTTACAATTGCGTCTAAACAGGTTTATTTAAGCATCATATTTTCAAAATGTATTTTTTTATAATAATACTAGGGGACTCTGCCCCCTACGAGCTACGCTCGCCAACCCCCGTTCAGGCACACCAAAATCCAAAAAGCACGCTAATTTGATCGGCTTTAAAAATATTGAATTAAAATTTGAAAAAACAGTAGAGATCTCTCTGTAAACGGGTTTCCATTCGTTTTCCTTGGATTGGAGATTTTTAAGACCAAATCTGCGGCTGTTAAGAGATACAATGGCGGTTTTCGTATTTAATTAAAAAATTAGTTAAACATTTGAAAATAAGCTAATGTAAAATGAATTAAGTAAACAGCGTCATTGTGTCCCGGTATTTTTTAACAGCGCTATAAGATAGTTCTTTTAAATAATTCATTTTAAATGTATCGTTTTAAATCTGACGTAATTTACACCAAAGTTTTATTTCTCTTATTAATATTCACGTGAAAATACTTTTGTTGTTAGAAGGAAATATTATTTGCGCTGTCTTCGAATTCACGATAATAGTTGAAAAGATTATCTCAAAATATCTCGCACAAATATATTTTTCAATTTAATTTTTTTTTTTTTTTTGCTATTTTTTTTTTTGCCATTTTAAATATGACGTAATTTCCTCAAATTACAAGTTTTAACGCATAATAATGATTTTTTTTTTATTTTAAGATTTTGTTTCTCTTTTAAAATTCAAGTGCAAATATGGTTCGTCGCAGATGTCATATATTGACGCAATTTTTTTTCTGACGCCAATTTCATATACGCAACGGGTACTTAACTGGTGCTAAAGTGTTGTTATTTTGCTTGATATGGTAACCCAGATGGGTACAGATGACATATTCGCCCCATATTGGCGCGATTTTTTTCGGTTGCCAATTTGGCGAAAACATCAACAGCATGAACAACATAATCCGGGTTACCACATCAAGCAAAATAACGACACTTTGGCGCGGAAAAAATGCGCGTATATGACATCTGTGCCTATGGTTCTTATGACGTAATTTTCCTGCTTTTAACATGTAATCATTTAATTCTAATTTTAAAGTTTTTTTTCTGTTTGTAATAGTCACGTGTAAATAAATTTTTAATTTGAAGTAAACATTATTGTTTGCGCTGTTTATGCAACTGGCGACAGTTTAAATTAATAACATTTTCTAAAATTTGTTAAAAATATATCTCGAAATGCTGAAAATTTGAATTTAAAATTGAAATAAAACATCAAAAAATGAGTCAAATAAGAAAACTAAATGCAATCTGCACATCGGGAACTTATAACGTATAAAATGATCTAAAAATGATTACATTCTCATGTATAGTTTTTGCTCCAATAAAACTTTTTTAATGGAACGATTTTGTCCAACTTTACCATTAAATATCTCTTAAAATAATTCTTCGATTTGAAAACTGTCTGCATCAGCGTATTTATCAAACATTTCTCTATAATACCAAGGATTTTCATATTTTTGTATGCAAAAGTTTTTTTTTTTTTTATTAACGATGAAAGACCATGCTTAAGCATTCAAATTGGATGTGATCTACCCGGAATATCTACGCAGATGTTCATTGGTCCATTTCCAAATCAAAACTTTTTTTTTATATATAGAAGGATAATTAAAGCATGTAACATAAAGTTATTTTGCTTCTTTTAAACTGATTTTATTCCTCTTCACAAATATTTCAATATAAAACAAAGTGGGTCAAGCCTACCATATAATGGGTCAACCCTCCCATATGTGGGGAGCCTTGACCCATTATTTTATTATGATTAAAATCAATGATTTTTCAAATATCTTATATATTACACTTATGTAGCAATTTTATTTTGATAAATGATTGTATAACGAATAAAAATGATAGATAAAACTTTATTCTATGTTCAATATTTAAAAAATAAAAAATCATTTCGTAAAAAGTGGGTAAACCCTCCCTAGTCTCCCCTACTTCAATGCATGAAAATGAAAATATTTTTTTTAAATATGACGTAATTTTCAGCATCAAATGCTTTTCGCTGGTAATATAAATTTTAAAGATTTCTTACTAATACAATATAAAAATTTAACTGTGGGTTTTAAATTGAAAATACAGCCTTTGGAATTGTTAATATTTTAAAATCCTTTGTAATCTTTCCTATTTTTCGTTTTTTAAATCTGGTAACAACAGATACAAAACGGCTATTTCAAAATATGAATTTCAATGTCTATTCAGATAAATAAGTATTGAATAAAGAACTTTAAAAAAACTTTAAAATTAGAAAAAATTAAAATATAATTGGAAACTGCACAAAACAATCTAGTTAGGCATACGCTTGCAAAAAGTGGTTAAATTGCTATGCGCAGTTCTTAGTACGATAAAACTTATGTAACTCAATTATCCTAGCCGATTTCAACTATAAATAGCTCCTAAAAACATTCTTCCATGTAAAAATTATCTGCTTGTATTTATTATACATTTATCTGTAAAACTGCCAACTTTTTAAGTTTTTATATGCAAAATTTTTTGCAGCCTATACGCCGAGGAAGGGAAAAGTCGAAATAGCTGCAAGAACGGCAAAGGTGACATTAGTAACTTTTTTTAGAACACAGAAATTGGAAGCTGTGTCGATTCGTCCTTAAATCATAGATTCTATATATATTTAAAGAAACATTAAAGTATACGTTTCATTAGAATTTTCGAAATCTATATTTTGATACATTTTAAGACAATATTTAACCATTTTCATGGATATAGCATTTCTCTACACTCGTATTCTAAGAAACGCCGAAGAATTCTCTTGTATATTATAAACTAGAAGGCTTCGCATTATGTTGCTCCGTTTCTCCAAACGAAGTTTGCATCAAACGAAATATATCGGTGAATTTATCCTTGTATTTTAAAGGAATTTGTACCTTTATCTAGAAAGTCTTTCCGCGTTGCTGAAAATGATACGAACGCTATTGCGCTATTATATTTTCTAATGTTTCAGACGAAAGTTGAGCTGATAAGGAGATGATAAAGCACACACACACTACAATATATAATAGTAAAATCTATTTATCGTTGTCCGGTCATCCAAGGCATATAGATGGCTGGTGACTTTCCCAACATGGTTTATTAGTGAAACATTGCAGGCCCAGGTATCAGCCGTAGTATCTCAGTGATTAGAGCGACAGCCTGTAATGCTGTGGTCCCGAGTTCAATTTCTGGCTCTGGCTAATTTTTCACTCCAGTTGAGATTATTGTATTTATTGTATGTATGTCTGTTTAATATTTATATACTGATAAGGCGATGCTCTGTTAATTCATCATTTGCTGTAAGATTTCAGAATGAGCGTAAGAATGATATACAATATACAAAAAATTCCTTGAAAAATTATCTAACTAGCAGTGCAAGTCTCAAGATCAGTAGAAACTTTTAAAAAGGCTAATCTCTCATAATCCAATTCACGTGATTATAGAACTTTCCCCTTAATTTTAAACATAAAAAATATTGAACGATATGTTATACATACTAAAACCTTACAGGGAAATTACCTAAACCTTACTAAAAAATTACATAACTAGCAGTGCAAGTCTCATCGAAATTAATTCAGCAGGACTTAAGTTATAACCGGAAGGAACTTTCCATTTCCAGTTTATATATATAGTACATTGTAACAACATTATATTAAAAATCAGATAGTGTTAAATATTAATAACAAATGTAACAAGGGTAATTAAACAGAAAACAGTCGGGATTGCGTATTGCATTTATTCTATATTCAAATAATTCCTCTAAATGTATATAAGAATTATACTATATAAATTTAATGGTAATAGTAAATGTGATCTTGTTTTAAACAGATCTGATCTTATTATTAGACAAATTTGGTTTTTGAAACAATTTTATTCCACAATATAATCTTTTTCTTACAATGATTGTATTAATTATCCAGATTTTTGCATAATAAGATGTCTTTCAAAATACTTTGGTTCAGATACATAAAGTGACAATTTTTGTAATGTACTAATAACTATAAAGGTGTGTATATGTTGTTGTTTTAAGAAATTTATTTTTAAACCTCTTTCTTTATTAATTGAAAAAATTAATAAACTTGAGTTACTTTCTAACACTTTGATTTCTAAACTTTACAATTATTTGCAGGATGCCTTTTTTCCTCAAATCATGTTTAAAGTTAAGAAAGAGTAAACAAAAGAAGAACAAAAAGCTAAATCAGTGTATAAAACCATTTAGTGACACAACAACACCTGTAAGGATTGATAATGTTATACAGCATTGCGAGCCTCATCCTAGTTCGTCAAATTTAAATCAAGAGGATGAAGTGAATAATTCAGGTCATTTCGTTACAAGCAACGCATCTGTCAATGAAACAACTGAAAACTCGGAACAGGATGGGGAAGAAAATAATACAGATGACGATATTTCGTGTAAAGATTTCGATTCACAAAATTCTGAAGATTCTATGAATAACAGCCATTTAGATATTTGCGAAAATTTTCATGTTTCGAATGAGACACCGGCAAATGGGGTTTTCAAGAAAGATTCTACACAGAAAAGCAAAAACAAGAAACACGAGGATTATCGTTACGATGACGTTGCTGATTCACAAAATTCTGATGATTCTAAGAATAAAAGTACGAGAGGTACACTTCTTAAAAGTACGGTTTCTGAAAAGAATAAGGGTAAAAAGACAAAAAACAAAAAAATACATCAAAACATCGGGCCATTTTGTGACCGTACAACTCCTGTAATAAATGTAAAGGCTATAGAACAGTGCAAGACAAAACTTAGTTCTTCAAATGTAAACAAAGATGATGAGTTTTATAGTCTGAAAATGGCAGTTGGAAAAAACGCATCTGTTTTACGAACATCTAAAAAGTCTGATAAGGCTTCGGGAAAAACATATACAGATAACGATGCTTCTTGTGATCATTTTGATTCAAAAAATTGTAAACATTCTGCGAATAACAACAAACTAGACATGCGTTCTAAGTCTCATTTAAATGATTCAGATTGGCCACAGGAAGTTACAGTTGTCCGTACAGGCTATTCTAAAATGAAGAAGAGTAAAAACAAGAGGAACGGTTATGATAACTGTGATAATTATGCATCACAAATTTCTGAAGATTCAGAGACTAATAGTCAAGGAGACTTGTGTGCAGATTTTCATTTAAATGATTCAGTTGGGCATTCGAAAGATACGGTTGTGAAAACTGTCGTTTCTAGCGAAAAAAGGGGTAAAAATAGGAATAAAAAGAAGAACATAAAAATAGATCAATGCATTACACCATTTAGCGATTTTATAATATGCACAAGAAATGAAAAGACAATACAGAAGGGCGAGAATAAACTCAATTCTCCAAATTTAAATAAAGATCATGACATGAAAGATTCTGACATCTCAGATTCAAATAGCTCATCTATCAGTGTAAAATCTGAAAATTCAGAAAAGATTGTGCAAGAAAAAGACACAGATGATATTGGTTCAAAAAATTCTGAAAATTCTGATAAGAATAGTCACGCAGTCACGTGTGCAGAGCTTCATTCAAGTGATTCAGAGAGAACGACTTTTAATACATATGGACAACAGAAAGATAATTTTGAAAGGATTGCAGGTTCTGAAGCAACCGTCGATTACCAAAATATTAATGAATTATTTGATTCGCACAAAGATATAGATACAATTACTGTTACGAGGCGACTTGAAGTTTCGGTGCCAGATGACATTTTGGAAAACATTTACATCGAAAAATCCTGTGAAATCATAAGTAATATAACTGTAAATAGCGATGTTGTTGGGATAATTGAAGAGTTAAATACCATTGAAGACGTTATTAAAAAGTTACATCAAGAAAATAAGCTTGAAGAACCTGCAAAATTAGTACAGAATGTAAACATAGGTGGTACACAAGACAAAAATATTGATTCTCATAAGACTTTCAGCATTGATTCACCTACATATCAATCACCTACCTGTTCTAAGGTCACTTTGCCTTCGCCACTAAAAAGCAAAGAAAATCAAGATCTTTCAGTGAATAATATGATAACAGAAAAAGAGTTAGAAGATAAACTGGATTCGCGTGAATCTTCTATATTAGAATCAAACTCATCCTTTATAAATTCAAATGGAGAAACTCCGAAAGCTAACTATGATGCACTAACTACACTAATAGAAACCAGTAAAGTTATAATTAGAGAAATTTCCAAACATAGACGCATTGGTGACTCCGACAGCAACAACTCAAGTAAATACTCCAAGACTGAATCAGAAATTCTTGAAGTCGATTCAACAGTTAAAATAAAAAAGGAAACATGTGATACTGATATCTCCCAAATATCAATGAAAAATTCTGAGAGTAAATTACCTGTAAAAGAAGCAATAATTAACACAAATTTTAAAAATATGGAGGATAAAAGAGAAAACTTTTTTCATCCAAATGTAGAAATATATAAATCAGGAGAAACTACTGCTAAAAATATTACTTTATTGAAGAATATCGCCGAATATGCATCAGCGAACAATGATAAATTAATCAATTCAAAAGAAGAAGCGCATTGTGAGAATGACATCGAAGAAGCCCATGGTATAAACAATAATTTTGTTGATGCGGAAGCAAATTCTGAACTCTATAATAGCAAGAACCTAACACATAATACTGAAACGTCCACCCAAAGTATATTTCCAGACGTTAATGTACGATTAGAAAGTAAATCTGCTATTCACGAAGAAGACAAAATTACCACTGAAACTGTTGAATCTCAAACTGTACTATCCTCTGATTTGAAAGAAAAAATTGATTTATCTGTTTACGAAGCGTCCCAGGCAATTAAAGCGAAAATGTTTTCCGGTCAGAAGATCGCTCTTTTGACAGGGGAAATAAGGACCGTACAAGATACTGAAACTGATCATATTCCTGAAAAGCAATCTCAAGTAATCTACCTTATTCATTCCAATACGAAACCAGACGAGTTTCCACTTTATGAAATTCTAAAAGAACCTGTAGCAGGTGATAACATAAAATCTCATGCCGGCTCTTCTGAAGCTGACTGGAATTCTATCGCAATGAGCAATTGTGTCATTAGTGGTAAATCTGAGGCAAACAGTTTTCCCCAAATTCAGAAAATCTATTCAGAAAATAACAATTCAGATGGTACTTTTAAGGATAAGAATGATTTATTTGATGCACACGGTAAGGGAGATTTACCTAGAAAACATGATGGAAATTCTAATTTAAACCTTAAGAACGAGAAAATTTGTATTGTTAGCATAGCAAACGAATGCAATATGTTACAATGCAAAGAAAAGCGTGACTCTATATTTGAATCTTCCAAAAATGAAACAAATTTTATGCATGCAAAGGAAAATTTTAAAAAAGACCAATGTAAAGCAAGTCACACTTCAAAAAAATTTATTTTTGATTCAAATATAGAAAAAGTAACAAAACAAGGCTTAGATGAGTATGATACCAGAAAAAAAGGGTGTTTTATTCCCATTTCCTCAAAATCTGCAGGCGATGTCCCAGTTTCTAATATTGAAGATCTGCAAGATTGTGAAGTGACATTACATAGCTTTCAGGATAAAAGCAGTATGCTTGGTGAACAAAGTGACAATATTATCTTTGAAAATAAACTTTTTGACGAATCACGAGAAAATACCAGTGACATAATCGATTTTGATCACAGTTGCAGAGATGAGATTTACATAAATAATAAAAAATATTCTCAAGCACAGTCGGATCATTTCAAGGAATCTTCAGAAAGAAAAATTAAAAAGCCGTATTTTGTAAATTTTCAAAATTGCCATTCCATTGTAGATACTCAAAGAGAAAACACTTCGTTGACGGAAAAAGTAAATAAAATGTTACAGAATTCAGCGGATTCCCTATTTGTAAATTTTGAATCCAATCAAGATAATAACGTCCTTAGTGAAGATTCCTTAGAAAGAACTTCTACTTTCCAAAAGTCTTACGAGACCATTTCTCCATACTCAAGCCAAGAATATATAAAATGTCACAGAAAAAATTCAAGTTTACAATGTTTTAATGATAATTATCTACAAATGGTCAATGCGGAATGCGGGGTAAATAAACAAATTAAACCCGGTAATTCCCGAATCGATATAAATAATCGAGAAAACAAAGAAAAGCATGTACATGATGCGATGACATGCAGAATCAAAAATGCTGTACGCAAACATTCTTTGGTAGATTTAGATAACGGTAATCCACCAGATGTTGGAAAACAGGGAAATATAGTGAACTCACAAAGTGCAACTCCAAAAGCTAACATTTCGGTAGAAGAAATTTCCAATACAATCCGGTTAGATACGCTTGAAAAACATAATACACATTTAGTATATGAGAATAATCAGAGAATGAAATCTGTAAGTAAATGCAGTTTATTGGAATGTTCTGTTCCTAGTGAATCACGTAAATCTGAAAGTGAAGATTTTAAAAAGCAGGAATTAAAATTTGAAGGCAAAGAAAGTTTTATAAGAGAAGATAGTGCTGATGAAGAAACATTCCCTGATAAGTTTGAAACTTTATTGAGTTTTAACAGAAATCAACGGCATTCTGAAAAGAACACTAGATTAAAAAATACATTTAGAATACAAAAAGAAAGCTTTCCAAAAAAACAAAGTCAACAGAAATTTGAACTTCGCAACACCAAAATACGTTTGCAGAATCCTAAAGATGAAACAGCAAAAGCTGGTATCAACAGTAACAAACATTCTAAAACATATGCAAATCTCCAAACAAAAAGAGGTATAATAAAAAAGAACTCACCTAACAGCAAGACATTTTCAAGATTTCGTGACGATAGAACACCAAGTATTCATGAAAAATCATCACTGGTGGAAAATAAAAAGCTGCAGCCAAGTAATTCGGTTCAAAGTAATTATTTACAAGAAGTTGAAATAGAATCCTTCAAAGAATATCCAATACCAATGACACCAGTTAGAAGAAAAATTCTTGATTCCAGTAGAACAATTAGATCTCCTAAATATCCGTCCCCACTCAAAAGCAAGCGAACTGGTAAAAAGGAAAGTCATCCACTTAAGCAGATTTTTTTAAAGCAGAAAGGTGTTGCACAATTAATGTCGAATGAAAGGAATATTCATAAGCTTAAAGATGAGCACGATATATATAATCCAGATTCCAGAAATATAAAAGCTTCTTCGCCAAGGAAGAGACTGGCAGAAGACGGGTACCGACATCAAATTCAGCATACTCAAAATTACAGAGCTACGTCACCACATGATCTTAAATCAAAGTTTGATGAAGTATTCAAAGAGTAAGTAAATAAAATTATATATATTTGTTTTTCAAACGTACTTAAATTTACAAAAAAATTCTTTAATCGTATTTGTTTAATTTGTACTTTTAATTTAAGAAATAGATTTTCGGTTTGAATTCATATAATCCCTCTTGTTTACTTTGCATAAAACAAGTAGTATCTAAAGCCAATCATTAGCGAAGCAATTAAAAAATTGTGGGAGAAGCTCAAATGGCGCTATTGAAATAAACTGAGAATTTAGTATTATTAATAATTAATTAAATATATGCGAAAACAATATAAACTAATTAAATAAGGCTGCGATGGTTGTGTTTTTTAACATTTAATAACTTATTTTTATGTATATTTTAGACCTGAATCCGAAAATTACCTTTATTTTTAACCATCGCGTCAGGACTTTTCACAAATCGTAAATTTCCAAGTAAAAAGTAAAAACATTGGCGAAAATATAATGCTATAAAATAGATGTTGTGTTTTTCTTTATTTTGATAATTTATTTTTACGTGCTTTTTAGCATTGAATATAAAATTGACCATTTGTAACCATCACTTCAGAATTTTTCTCAAATCGTAAATTTCAAAGTTAAAAAGTAAAGAAAACAGCGAAAATATCTGTTGCAAAAAAATAGATGTAAAACTTTTTTTGTTCAGTTCAATTTCATTTAATTCAATAATTCATTCCATTTTTCGGCTTATACTGGTGTTTGTTAAAGCTAAACATCTCAGGCATCAGATGAGGTGGGGGCGGGGGGGGGGGTCACTTTTAACTTTTTAACTTTAAAATTTAGGATTTGCGAAAAAAATCTGACATGATGGTTAAAAGCGAACCGCATTTTAGAATTCAGCGATAAAAATACGTAAAAATCAGTTATCAAAAGTTAAAAACCTCAATAATCACATCTATTTTATAATATCAGATTTTCGCTATTTTTTACTTTTTAACTTTGAAATTTGCTATCTGCAAAAATCCTTACATGTTGGTAATAAATTTAAGCCATAAAGTAAATGCATAAAGGTACAAAATATACAAGAATAAATTATATCAAAAGCTGAAAAACATGACACAACCCAATTTCCGAAGGCTAGCATTATTAATGTTCAAACCAAATTTTAATAAAATCATCACAAAACGAACGATTTAATAGTTTGAATGTTGACTACTTAACCCCTTAACAGTCGCATTTTTTGACACCATAAATTAAAAACAGGGAGCCAACATCACTTTTTAAGTACAAAATATTTTCCTTAAGTAATCGAGAAAAGTTTGTCATTTAAAGAACCGAAGATTTCAGGAAAAAACTAGTGGTGTGTAAAAGATTTTAGTAACGGGGTAAACTGTCATTTCTTGCCTGAACAGAGTTCGGGTAAAACAGTTAAGTGGTTAAGACATTAAAATTTAGAGATTTACGATTATCAAATTAATGTAACAATGGAGTGATCAGGAGGGCACAGCTTTCCTGATAGAGTAAAGGTTTTTCATAGTAAGTAAATACACTTCTAGTATTAATAGATGTAACTTTATCTTGCGTTACAATCGCGTTACCAATAGATAAATCTTCTGAAAATATTGAGAACGACTAATATGAAAGAGATAAAACTGTGAGTGGAAAAATTGAAATATTAAGTAAGATATATTTAAAATTAAAAATCGACCTGTAGAGATTGATGGATCCATAGCCTGCAAATTAACCCGTTAGAAATAACGGTACTTTTCGGTTAGCCGGTCGCCAGTATTATATATACATAAATATGTATAAATACATGTATGTATATATGCTTATTTATATACATACATGTATATAAATAAGCATATGTATGTGTATATATACAACATATGCATGTATATACAGACACATATATGTGTGTATATATAACACTGGAGCCCGGCTAACCGAAAAGTACCGAAATAACTTCAATATATATATTGTATTTCATAATGTACAAGCTTCCTTTTACAGAATGGAACTATCAAATATTCAAACAGTAAAAGAATAAATTTTGCGACTTCATAATCAGATGGAGTATTTCTCCTTATATCCCATCTATAACAATTCAGTTCTTTTTCAAACTGATTTTTGAAAGAATATAAAATGCTTTATAAACCTCAGAGTACATTTTTGCTTCTGTAAGACTGGAATTTTTTTTATCTATTTTTCAATTTGTGAATAAATAAAATTTTTATTTTGAGCATAAACCCGTCCGAGCATGAAGATGGATGTAAAAATCGACCCGATCCCGTTTCAGACCCGATTTCCCGGGCTCAGGCTGAACCTGTCCTTCCTCTACTCTGTATAATAAAATTCAAATAACATCTTTAGTTGCATGATATAGTTTTTTTTTTTCTTTTTACTAACATGAGAATATTTTGTATAATTAAATTTCTAGCGGCATTATGAATTTAGAATATTGTTTGCGCATGACTTAATCATAATTATGGAATCAAAGTTTTAAATCACATAATGAATTTTAAGTTAAAGACCGAAATGTAAAATCAGACAAGTAGATAAACATCATGGAACTGTCTGTGGCAGTAAATTATGTAAAAACATGTAAGGATGATTTTTCTTTTCGTATTTGAAAAATTCTTTGTATAGCAACAAATCACCACATATTTCGAGTAACTGTAATGTGTTTTAATTTAAAGTTAAAAAAGAAAAATATTTCCAAGAAATTTTGTACTTGCGTGTAGATGGAATCCGTTAACACTAATTTCAATACTGTTACGCAGATTAAATATTGGGTTTATGCAAAAGTTCTTCCGTTTTTGACGCTAAATATGTATACATCGCAAAGTTGAAGTATCATCGGTTTCAGACTTCAAAGTATTAATAACAAGAAGATTCCATGTGTATCACGGACAGTTGCAGCAGCGACTGAAAGCCTTGCAGTTAGGTTCTCATCAGAGTCAACTTGTGTCCGGTAAATGAACATTTGGAATCTTTGGAAGGGCACGCGAATCACCTGATACTCGTTGTCAAGTCTGTATCGATGTTGCTTGCGGCACAATTGACCGCTTAATGTAACTGTTTTGTCAATGAAACCGCGGCCATCGAAATACTCAAGGCCAGAGGACACGAGTGTGACGTCATCACTAATCGGCCCAGGCTAACGAGAAAGACAGGCTACCGCGGTGGGTCAAATTCTTCTTTTTTTTACAGACTGCTGGAGTCACGTGATGCTCTTTTCACACACCTTCATTGGTGCATTCGAGCATCACGTGACTCCAGCAGTCTGTAAAAAAATAAGAATCGGACCCACCGCGGTAGCCTGTCTTTTTCGTTAGCCTCGTAATCGACCGACTTCTTACAAGTGTTGGAATTCACATCGGAAAATTTCGAATAGCAATTTTATTTATTTTATTTGTGAAATATGTATCATCTTATAAAACAATAATAACTATTTAAACTTATTGGTGGGAATTTCGACCACCCACCCCCAATAAAAAATTCCGCATCTGGCTGAATTTTTATTTAGGGATTTCGAATTATCACCAGTAGGTTTAAATAGTTAGTATTGTCTTACAAGATGAAAGATATTTCACAAATAAAATAAAAGAAATTTGCTATTCAAAATTTTCCTGCGTGAATTCCAACACTAGTGAGAAGTCGGTCGATTACGAGGCTAATGCACCAATGAAGGTGTGCTCGAATGCACCAATGACGGTGTGTGAAAAGAGCATCACGTGAATCCAGCAGTCTGTAAAAAAAGAAGAATCGGACCCACCGCGGTAGCCTGTCTTTCTCGTTAGCCTCGGCCGATTAGTGATGACGTCACACTCGTGTCCCTTTGCCTTGAGTATTTCGATTGCAGCTATGAAATGCTTGTTTCCATTTCTTCCGCATTTATTGTTTTCCGCCAAAAATTTTCATTTACGACCCTACATTGCTATTTTAAAATTTTTATGTGTATTTTAACTTCCCTTTCAGTTCTGTCCATTAGTTCAGGACTCCCTATATATATATATATATATATTTATTTATTTATTTATAGGCAGATATATGCGTATAATGTAAACTTTGAAAGTATTTGTATGTTTCTACATAAATATATTAATCATACTTTACAATCTAAAATACAATTTCATAGATACGCCGGAAAAGGCCGCTGTAACAGACACCTTATATCCTTTCAAAGAAGCACAAAATTGTTACAAGATGCTGGAGTAATTGGTAAAATGTTGACAGCTGATGAAGCTACTGACTCCTTCAAAAGCTTTGCTGGGTAACACTCGTTTCAATTTAAAATTATTCAGAAAGTTCATGTGTGACTTAGGATGTAATATTTGTATTTTAAACTTTTTTAAAGCCCATTTCACAAAGAAAGAATTCTAAATGATAATTGTATTAATCTGCATATTTATCTCCTATCATTAATTTTTGAGAAAAAATATATTATACAAATTTAGATATGATTAATATTATTTTTCGCAATAATTAACATTCCTGATATGTCCGTTCTTTTGAGAGATAGATATTAATGACAACCAAATAAACAGAAAAAACAATTTTTTGAAATGCTGCTACGCGTCATTACTTGTATCTGCATAAGACAGATTAAAATTTCAGGGTACTGAGAAAGCTGTTGCTGAAGATAGCAAAAATAAGTAGAGCGCGTAGAAAATTACTTTTTTAGACATTCATTTGATAGATTTCTGTTATTCAGTACGGTGCGGTGCTTGAAAAATATATATTCAAGATAAATTCATTCCACCTACACCACAGAACCGTGTTTTCTGAAAGTGCTTATAAACTAATTACATTGAAAATATATTTTATGTTTAGGTGTTATAAAGTTTTATGTAAAACTTTAAAATTCTTTGTATGGTTCAACTTTACTAATTCTACATAAACATTAAAATATCATCATAGAAAAGTAAAATCAATTTAATAAGATGTTGTATGTCTAAAGGTTATTTAGATTCTTTTTTCACAATTCATGCAACAATGAGAAAGGAAGAGGATAGTGGAGCTTAATATGCTTTATATTTCCTGTCTTAGTTTTATAAGCACTTATTTCTATGTTTAAACGAAAGGAAACTTTTTATTAAAAACAAATTCCATGTACGGTTTTTGATGGATTTTCATGTTATGTTGTCGTGAATAAGTTTTCACGTTTTGCAGTTACTTGAACTCAAAATTAATTAACATATTTTCATGAAACTTCATGACCGCGATTTGCAGTACTTTGCCAAATTAATAATGCCACTGATAAAAAAATTCAAATTCTATTAAAACATTAAATTTCATTCTATAATATTAAATTTCATAACTATATCTAAGGATAAATTAGATGGGCGATCATCAAACGTCATATTCATTTATAACATGACACATATAGGCTCTTATAAGGTGTTGGTTTATATAGCCCAACAGTTGGCACTTCTGTGCTCCATTCTTCATGATTTCTGTTATGGTTATATCTCGGCATTTATGGAATTGAATTTTATCATATTTCGTTATATGTTAGACCTTGACATATATTAGTATTGATAAAGTTTTTATGTATCTTAATCAGAAAATAGAGCTTCTGTGCTGTGTTTACAAAGAAGCATGTGGAATTTCCTGTAGCCAGCCCAATAAAATAAAACACAGGTAAAGGAAAACTCTCAAACGATGGCTATGTAAATACAACGTCATCGGTTAATGGGGTTCCTATACTGCGATTTATTATGTTGTGCTCTCTGCATTAGAAACTAGATGCTATTGCAATTAGGTTATCTGAGTGAAACGTGTCTGTCAGTTGTTGGCCCATGTAATTCGACGTGTATAACGTTGGTAATTTAACTCAAAAGCCTTGGATTGGACTCCCGCACTGTACAACCGCTCTGTATACTTTTTCGGTTAGTTAAAAAAAAAAACTTTCCTAGGACATTTTTACCAATCAGTAAGATTGCGTTAAAAATAATGAAATCAAATGAATTTGTCAGTAAAAGAAATTTAGATATTTTTAAAATATTAGTATTTTTTTCGATCTTTTTTTTTTCTAAAGTGTAATGATACCTAAAATATTCGATTTTTATTGATGTAAGGAAACAAAGGTAAAGAATATCTCCATTGGATGTATTCTTAACGGGAAAATTTTTTCCGTAGAAATAAAGCAAGATTACTTTTTAAAAGGAATATATTATGTCTATATATATCTATATATATATATATACCCTCATAGCATGCATGGTCACGGTGACGTCACTGTGACGTCACTGCAAGTCACAGTGGTCACGTCACATCTGTGACCGAAATGCCACCACTCAGTGATGTCACATTGTGACTGAAATGTGAACTTCTTAGAAAACTTTAAAAACTTACGAAAATTCTTCAAAACATGTTACTTTTTGTAAAATTATATTTTTCTGGCAATTAAAAAAAATTGTGACGTCTCTGTTATGTCACTGCTATGTAACGTACGCCACGTCACATATGTGACAAAAAAACCAGCATATTGTAAGTCACAGTGTGACAAAAAATATGAACTTCAAAAATCTTTGAAAATGAAAAGAAATATTTTAAGCAGCCACGAGTTACAGCGGCATAAGGAATGAAAATATATTAGTGGATAGCAAATGGTAAATTCCGTCACTAAAGGGGAGGGGGGGGGGGGGATAATAAATAAAGTGCACGATACAAGCATTAATAAACTAAATTTTTAGGCTATATTTTATCAATTTGATATCTAAGACAGTGAATGTATACTTTTTCATGATTTCAATTTTATCTAGCATTTGGATAATATATTTACAATTACGAATATTAAATTTATACACTTTACATATTTAGTTTGCTGGGAGGAAATTTCACTCTTTCTTTCTTTTTTTACCGACCAATATTATTCGAAACACTTCTGTGGTTTCAAACTAAAAATTTTTTATTACAGTTAAATCTGTACCTTTTAATGAGCATGTAGAAAGAGTCTTCAGAGTTTAGTCATCTATGCATTTCTTGCTTTAGAATATTTTTATAATTTGTATTCAAGTCATAAATTCTACTTCTTTCAGACTTTTCAAATAAAATTAGCATTTTCCGAAAATAAAGGAAAACAAACTTTACTTTAAAAAAATAGAAAAAAAGGGGGGGGGGGTGTCGTTAATACATTAAATTTATTTTTACACCCTTTAAAAATTTAAACAATGTTTTATCCAATAAACTCTAACTATGAATATTATTATTATAATTATTTAGAAAAAAGGAACTTTACAATACATTTTAACTTGAATTATTTGGTACGGATAAAAAGAAAAGATTAAATACATTGGACATTTCTTCAAATACAAAATTTTAATGAATGATACTTTCAGAAAATTTCTGCGCGTTCAAATTCCATATTTCTTGTATACAAAAACAAACAGTCTGTAACAAACCATCTGCTCGAAAATCGTCTGCCCACAGAGAAATAAATATGAGAATACGCGGGAAATAGTTCACTTGTTTTAGAACAACACGTCTACAACTCTTTAAGATAAGGAAATGACCATTTTAGGATACACGGATATTAATAGAACGTGCATGTAAGTTTTATTTAATTTAAATATTTTATTCCTGGTTGTATATTATGAGTTAAATAGTTATATTTGTAAGAGACTGATCTTTAACTGTCAGAAGCGTTATTTTCCAATTTGATAACTGTGAAGAAAAATATTTTAATCTGCCATCGCTTGAAAAAAAAAAAACTGCGCAGAGACATTCATGCCTACATTCATACTGGAATTAATATAAACATTAATTTACTCTTACTTGAGATTAAAAATGTATGGAACGACAATGATTTGGAATTATTTTATCGGCTTCTTACTATTTTTTGATTACTAACATTTATAGTTATTATTATTTTGGGGTTAAATATGATGTTCGATTATCATGAGATTACGAAACTGTTTCAGATTAGAAATTAACATTATACTGGGAAAATGTATTTTTAACATATTACAGTAGTGAAACATTTGAAAGAATTTTCTTTTAGTGCTAATAATATTTTAAATTATCTTTTAAAATCCTAAATCTTCAAACCAATGTTTTCAGATTTAACATTTGCCAAAATTATAAAATAATAGGAATTCCTTATACCATATGGAAATATTTTTGAGATATTGTTAAATCTAATAATGCATTTAATTTATTTATTGTATTTTGCTGTTGTTTAACAGTACAATTATAAATACTAATTATTATTTTTAGTGTTTTTCAAATTGGTATATTTATTTTTTTTAATTGTATGTAAGCATTTTTTCTGTTTGTGATTTTAATCAAACATTTAATTATAGACATTCTGAATGGGTTATTAAATTTTCTTCTATTGTAAATTAATTTTCTACGTGTATGATTCGGGTAATTATTGGCACTAAAAAGTAAAATATGATATTTAAGCATTGAAATAAAGTATTTTTCATGCCTGATAGGAAGTTATAGTTTAAACTGCTTTAGTATATATTTTTTTTTAAAGTTCATATAATACAGGATACATAATGTAGAACACAAGTTGAAAAGTGCTTATGACTTCGGTTTGTCTCTCCGTCTGTCCGTCTAGCAGTCTGTGCGCACTCTAACTCTCGAAAATATACTCGGATTGCCCTGAAATTTTTGGATGGTATTGACGTTTACCATCGCACGGTACCTATTTGTAATGAAGTTTGTAGCATGCTTGTAGCATGTTGTTCATTTACAGGGACAGCCAAAAGTTTTCCGTTACATTACGGCCTATGGGAAAAAGTCGTTTCAAATGATTTTTTATGATTTTACGCACGCTTTCAAACAGAATAAAATTTATATGCATTTATGAAGTGCACTAAAATATGCATTCTGTTCACTATGCGATGCAAAGAATAATTATTGTTCATTTACAGGACTAAAACAGGAATTCAAATACATAATGATATAGAGGTGGAGGGAATTGTTTGCGGCATACTTTAATTATGTTAATCTATTTCATATATAATGAAATTGATGTATGTCGCTGAGGTTTACATACTATAAATTATTTCATGTATAATAAGAATAATACGTATATAGCATTTACAGGGACACACAAAATCTTTCAGATACCATATTGTATCCGAAGTACTGTTCATTAGCGATGATTGCTGGAAATATATTTTTAATTATGATATGCACTTTTATGATTCACTATATTTATGCATAGTGTATGGTGTATATAAATGCTATAATTCCTATACAAGGATACACAAAAGTATTCGTAAGGATTACTGGGTATGGGCGTAAATTGCTTAAAGGTGGTTTTTAAATGAGTTATGCTTTTTTTCGCTGAACTGCATTTAATTTACCAAGAAATATTTGTAGAATATAGATAAAATGATATATAGGGTCACGTAAAGAATTGGATACATGGCCGTCTATATATTATAATTTCTGGAAATGTGATTTCAGCAGTTTTAAGAGTGTCTTAGTTTGAATTAAATTTTAACTAAATAGTGGCGTGTAATAAAGATTTTAGGTAAACTACAGGGTTGTACAAAGGTATTCAAGTATGTTTCCATACATTAGTATAAATTGCTGAAAATGAATTCCAACCTGTTAGGCGTTTTCTTGCTAAACTAAATTTTCCCATTATATAGTATATATACACTTAAAAAAATGGGTACTCAAAATTGAGTAAAAAGTACTCAATTTTAAATGCGTCACATTCACAAAATAGCTCCGATCCAAATGTACTCAAAGTTGAGAAACACATGTACTCATTTTTTATTCCATGGCTGTGATCAAATATGAATCGTTATGTACTGCCCCCCGCCCCCCCCCAAAACCCCCTAAAATGTAAAGTAAAAATGTACTGACATTTATTTCCCGTCCAATGTTCTTAACAAGAAATGTTTAATTGATTATTTATCAAGAAAAATAGCAAAATTCTTAACAAGATACTCAAATCGAATATTTTTATGACAAGACATTATTTCCAAGCAATTATTTTTAAAATGCTGTGCATAATTTAATATTTACATTAATAAACATCATTTATGCCGCCATAAATGAAATGAACCATTACAGGGTACAAAACTATTTGTTTGTTTGGGTTTGATAACATGTGATGCTTCAAAATAGAGAAAGCATAGGTTCATTTTTGATCCAAAAATATTCAATTCAATATGAGTACGTCGGTTTGCTCATTTTTGAGTGCTTCATTTTTTTTCAGTGTATCAACCTACAGATCAAATAAGGGCTGTTTAAAAGAATTGGAAAATATATTTGGCTACGGACGGTAACTGCTGAAATCAGTTTTTCAAATGTTTTATGCGTTTTCTAAAATGTTTACTTAGTTATCTTATTTACGTCATTTCCCTAAATTACGATGTCTTGTTAAAGCATTCAGAAAGTGTTGGAAAGTATATTTTAATCTATGCTTAACGCATGATTTTTCTTACTCGTTTTTTTTTTTTTTTTTTTTTTTTTTTTTCTATTTCCCAGATCAGTCTTTTCCTATAAAACATACCAAATCTATTTAGCTCATAATCACAAAGTACAATATACACGTGAATAAAAAATTTAAATAAATATCGCTTATCATGCCGCTCTATAAATAATAGTTGTATTAATATCCGTTAGTTTCCATGTTCGTATTTAGTAAAGCAATGACAAATCAAAACAAATTAAAAAACTTACACATTCTAAATATCAAGCATAGAACTTAATAAAAAAATATGTCAGTTGATAAGCATTGTTTTTTAAGTGGAAAAATGTAAAATGTTTTAGAAGAATAGGACTTCAAAGTAGCGATATTTTGCTAAAAAGTACGGTAAAAAGATAAGATTTTATATTTACAGCAAAATTTTATTTTAAAATTCATCGCTGTATTAATACTTATAAATTTTTCCAGAGAGAATCATTCGCCTTATATACAATATTTCAAATGAAAATCAAATGTCAAATTAATTGCTTAAAAGGCGCAAAGGCCAACATTGTGAAAAAGATTCCATGCCGGGACTCGAACCCGGGCCATCAGTGTAGCACACTGGCATTCTACCGACTAAACCACATGGAACGACGCCCAGCCCGCAAAATTTTTCACTATTACATGTTCGCAAGGCTACAAACGCAGCATAAGATGGAATATTTATCGTGAGCCACCGACATGGGGTAAACACGAAACTTAATTAAATCCAGCATCGATTGAAACTATATTAATAATTGGAAATTTTTCCAGGGAGAAACATTCGCCCTGCATACAACATTTCAAATTAAAATTGCCTTTTAAGCAATTAATTTGAAATTTGACTTTCATTTGAAATATTGTATGCAAGGCGAATGGTTCTCTCTGGAAAAATTTCCAAGTATTAATATAATTTCAATCAATGCTGGATTTAATTAAGTTTCGTGTTTACATCATGTGGGTGGTTCACGCTAAGTATTCCATCTTTTGCTGCGTTTGTAGCCTTGCCAACATGTAATAGTGAGAAATTTTCCAGCCTGGGTATCGTTCCATGTGATTTAGTCGGTAGAATGTCAGTGTGCTGTACTGATGGCCCGGGTTCGAGTCCCAGCATGGAATCTTTTTCACTATTTGCGTCTTTTAAGCAATTAATTTGAAATTTGATTTTCATTTGAAATCACAGTGTTTATGACAAGTTCGTCACAAATGACACATATTTCACAAATTGGTCACAATGTGACTTCAAAGCATTGTCGCTTTCGTCACAGGTTCGTCACAAAGTTAATGCCAAAATAGTCACAAATGACACACTTTTCAAAAATTTGTCACACCGTGACTTCACAGAGTGGTCACAATGTGACGTCACAAACGTCCTCTAAAACGGCCATAACGAGCTCGCATTCTAGTCACTGTGACGTCACATCGACGGTCACAAAATCACAGTGTGACTTCACAACGACGTCGCCGTGACGTCACCATGCCTTACGGGTATATATATACGATGTGTGGCTATTAAATAATCGGACTGGTGCTGCCATCGGCAAATAACGAGCTCAATGCATTCCAACGTGTTACGTTTTTTCTGCCCTATTCATTACTTTATCTTCAAGGTCATGGTCACGTCATCGTTGTTAAGTTTGTGTGTAGAATTTGCTCGGAGTGAATCGTACGCCAGTTTTGCTTCTTTTTACATGATTTCTTTTAACTTATAATTCTGTTTGTATGTTTGTATGAGGTATCGAAATATTGTTATTCATTTTTCCCTCATTGTTACTCAGTTCCTGTTGGAATAGAGCTTTGAAATTTGGAAATTATATATATTCATGAGGATAATCTAGGAATTAAAGATTATTTTTTTAATTCGATCCCTTAGGAGATCAAATAAAAAAAATCACCATACCTCATAAACCAATGAAAATAAAATCTTGAAACTTGACATGCCAGTAGTATAACTAAGATTAGTAAATAAAGGTTTCGGAATTTTTCAAAATTCGACTCCGAAATCATCCTCCCGCCAAGCGCCTTCCGCTTTTGAGACATCGCAAAAACACTGCTTAAACTTCATGGTTACTCGGTTTTAGTATTTCCTATGGAAAAATCAGTAGCAGCTTCAGCAATGCGGTATTTGTTGGTAAGAACTTATGGTAAGTGCTACCACATTAGTGCCAAATTTTGGCCAACTTAACGAAATATCGGTAGATTTCGTAATGTAGGGTAGACCGGGGCATATTTACGCGGATTTTTTTCAATGAATTTTCTCATTTTTATGCTTCAACTTCGGAAATTTTAAACATTGTAGTTTTATAAAACAGTTAATAAAGTCAAAATTTGTGTATTCAGTTGTTGCCCTATTTGTGTTTTTAACCGTGAAAAAATTTTTTTTAGGTCCAAGTCCTTTGCGTAAACTTGGCCCGTTCCCTGAAATTTTTACGCATCAAATGGGGCGCGTTCACGCATATTACAAGTGATACCAAGGAATAAGTGAAATAAATATTTAATCAAATTGAAATGTTGTATTTATAACTTAAAACACTGTTAAAAAAAATTAAAAGAATTAATTAAATGACATTTTATAGGCTAAACTGAAAACATAGGGCTTATTGCTAATTAAAAACAGGATCTATTTAGTCATCTTCATGATCACTGTTACAGTTTTTACAAACAAAAATTAAATTATTTCCTTTTGCACACTTGTCATGGGACACCTTTTGCACTAAGACATTGAACCCAGTCTTGACCTTTTTTGGATTAGTTGTATGATTTTAAACAATAAGTACATACACAGTTTTCATCTTCGTCATCAGATTCATTCACTATTTTCTTTATTCCAGAGTGTACAAACTTTTTCACTTTTGCAGATTGTGGTTTCATACTTCTTCCTTTGTTGTCTTCTTGTTCTGCTTCCATAGAAACTAGTAAATTTTTACGTAATTTCTTCTTTTTGAAAGTGCGTAAACGTGCCCCGCCGCTCTGTTTGTATTTATTTTTAACGTGCAACGAGAATTAATAATATTTCTGTTCATACAAATATAGTTCTCAAAAAAGTATAAAATTCTGCTAATGTCCATATATTTGTTTATCCTTAAATAAGTATTATTAGTTCACAGTAACTTTTAATAAGTTCAACACAAAATTTACTCACTTGACAGAAAACAGATTGTCCTTTCCTCAAGCAAGACCAAAGCTCGACTGACGCTCAAAAACCTGTGAGAATACCCACTAGGGAGCAGCATCAATCTGTCATTACTGGTGGCGCGCCAGTTATAACTCGTTTTGGAAAAAGTTCACTGGGTAAACGTGCCCCGGACTACCCTACTCTTTTTTACATTATAGGGAATTTTAATGGAGAATTTTTTTTCTAATTACATTTATATTATCTGCTCAATTCTATAATAAAAATATTTTAATATTTAAAATAACGCACTTTTCAAGCGCTTTTATTTAAAGAAACATTTTTTTATTATGTATCATACAAATAACTTAAGATTAAATAAAGACACAATATTGCTTAATGGTACACAAAACACGAACATTAATAAGCTATAAGTGTTACTGGATTTAACTTATAGCTTATTGAAGTTCGTGTTTTGTGTACCATTAAGCAATATTGTGTTTTTATTCATTACATTTTATGGTGCAATTGTCCAATATGTGTTAACTGATGATTGTTTTATAATCGGTGCATTTATTATGTATTCATTTTTGCAGTGTGAAAGTCACTTTAAACAAAGATGATTACAGACATTTCTTGATGAAACTGACAAGAAAGAAAAGACTAAATTATAATGAAGTGTACGATAAATTATGTGACGTTTCCGAAAAGTGAGAATAAATTGCTAAATTGTGCTCCAATTATTACTGTAATTAATGCATATTATGTAAATTTATCTTAGGAATTATTTCATATAGAATTTAAGTTTATTATTGAAGTTATATAGTAAATTTGCAAATAAAAATATTTTGACTTTCTTCTATCTTTACAAAGGAAAGTATTGGATTCGTAAAAAATTTCGAAATCCTGTTTTCGAAGGATTGACACGTTTTAGGGGTCAGAAATCCCGAAAAAAATGTTTTTGCAAAATGTCTGTCTGTGAATCTGTGAGTCAGTCTGTGAGTCTGTTTGTCTGTCTGTGCGTGACACAAATTTTGTGGGCACTCTATCTCAAGAACTAATGAACGGAATTTAATAAAACTTTAGATTCAGTTAGCCCCTGACATAAGTTTGTTATGATTACTTTTTGGTGCAAATCGCCCAGCAGGTGGCACTGTTATGCTGCATTATTCTTGATTTCTACAATCGTTATATCTCATCAACTAAAGCACGGTTCAGAAAACTTCAGATTCAGTTAGTCCTTGATATAATTTGGTGCTGATAAATTTTTTGTGTAAATCTCCCAATAGGTGGCGCTGAAATCTGTATTATTCATGATTATCGCAATATCTCCATCTCAAGAACTAATGCACGAATTTACATTAAACTTCAGATTCAGTTTGTCCCTGATATAAATTTGTGTTGTTCATTTTTTGGTGTAAATATTCCAACAGGTGGCGCTACTATGCTGCATTTTTCACGATTTCCGCAACAGCCGTATCTCAAGAATTAATGCATGAATTTTCATCAAACTTTAGATTCAGTTAGTCCCTAATATAAATTCATCCAGTTAAGTTTTTGATGTAAATTGCCAAGCAGGGGCCACTGCTAAGGCAGAATTTTTCAGGATTTCCCCAATAGCTCTATCTCAAAAACTAAGCACGGATTTTCATTAAACTTCAAATTCAATTAGAAGTTGACATAAGTTGTTGCTGGTTAGATTTTGGTGTAAATCACCTAACCGGTGCCGCTGCTATAATGCATTTTCAGGAATTATTAACATGTATGAGATGGAAGAAAATTTTGGGATTGCCACATCCGACTAGTTTGTTCTTATGTTATATCAAAACTCTTTAAAACAATCAGCAGGTTTGATGATAAGTATAGTAAATTAATATGTTTTTCGTAAAAGGGTGTCTAAAGCACAAAATAAGCGTAATGGAAGTTTTTAAAAAAGCAATTTTTCTGAAAATCCAATTACATTTGTTTAAAACAGTAAAGATTACTTCATTAAATTTTCCAAAATCTAATCTATCTTGCTTCAATGATTTATGTGCTTTTATTCTCGATGGCAAATAATGTCTTCTTAACGAAAAATACAAACATATTTTTTACAATCACTAGGGGGCTCGGCCCCCTACGAGCTACGCTCGCCAACCCCCGTCCAGACACCGTAGACTCTAAATGCACGCTAATTTGATCAGCTTTAAAAAGATTTCGAAAGATTGAATTATAATTTAAAAAACAATGGCGATCTCTCTATAAGCGTATTCTATTCATTTCTCTTTGATTGGGGAATTTTAACGCCAAATCCGTTGCGGTACTACTTGATTATCCCGTCGACCAATTTCGCCAAATTATATAAATCGCCAAACCACTCGCCAAATTATACAAATTGACATAATTTTTATTTTAAATAACGAAAAAACAAATAAATTAGTACAACATTAATAAAAATACAAATAAAATGTCGAAATAAAAATAACTTGATGACGTAAACACGTGTAACAACATTTCAAAATAAGCTAATATAAAAGGAATTAAGTAAACAGAGTCTTTGCCTCCTGGTATTTTTTAACAAAGTGAAAAGAAAGTTCTTTTAAATGAGACATTTTAAATTAATCGTTTTTAATCTGACGTAATTTTGACCAAACTATTCTTTCTCTTTTTAATATTCACGTGAAAATACTTGTGTTAGAAATTAAATATTATTTGCGCTTTCCTAACAAAAATAGTTGAAAAGTATCCTATTAAAATATCAAATAAATGTCTAGCGCAATTTCTAAATTTAAACCGCTTTGCAATATTATTTTGTGTTCATTTTATGTAATAACTGTAATGTGACGTAAATATGACGTAATTTCTCCTATTTAAGACTTCTAACGCATGTTAATAAATTTATTGCTTTACAAATTCCTTTCTCTCTTAAAATTCACGTGTAATTATAGTTTTTATGACATAATTTTTAATAAGTTCCTGCTTTTTGTACATAATTATTTAATTCTAATTCCAAATGTTTTTTTTTCTGTTTATAATAGTCACGTGTAAATAAATTTTTAATTTATTTACACGTATAAACATATTTTTTTTTGAAGCAAACATTATTTCTTCCGCTGTTTATACAGTTGGCAACAGTTTAAATTAATATGACTTTCTAAAATCTGTTAAAAATATCTCTAGAAATGCTGAAAATCTGAATTTAAAATAGAAATAAAACCTCAAAAAATTGGTCAAAATGAAAACATTAATGCAATCTGCACTCCGGCAAATTCTAACGCATAAAATGATCTAAAAATGATTAAATTCCTATGAACAGTTTTTGCTCCTATAAAACTTTTTTAGTGGAACGATTTTGTCCAACTTTAGCATTAAATATCTCTTAAAATAATTCTTCGATCTGAAAACTGTCTGCATCAGCGTGTTTATCAATCATTTCTGTATAATACTACCGATTTTCATATTTTTGTATGCATTATTTTTCTTAATATTAACGAAGAAAGACCTCCGGTCACAAAAAATTCAAAACCGGCGGCGGCGGCGGCGGCGGCGGTGACAGCGGTAGTTACTTTTTTTTAGAATAGAGAGATATTTGTAAAGTCTTTTCAGATTAAGAATAATGTGAAAAATCTTAAACGTTAAAACGCTAGTTTGAAAACAATCAGTAACACATGTTTACTTTCTTCTTCTATATTAATAAGATAAATGTGTTGAATTCCTCATTTTTTTCCCTTTTCGGGTGGACTTTTTTTTTTTTTGGGGGGGGGGGGGGGGAGAGAGGGGAGATATCTTAAATGTGATTTAGATTGAATTTTAGTTATGATTTCTCAACATAGGGTGTTTGTCAGATAAATATCATAGCCGTATCTCAGTTCTCATTAGAAATGCTCCAAATTTGATGTTTGATATTTCTAATTAAAAATATATGGGGCATTCTCACAATCTTTTGACTTATAAGTCAATGAATTATAATTTTTATTTTACTACATATTCTTTTTTTTTTTTAATTTCATGTACTGGGTTACATCCCATTCCATGACTGTATAGCAATATTAACGAGATAAATAAGTTTTGGATGATCTTGGGGGTCCAAATATACCGGGAAATTCCTATACCGTCCCGTGTCCCTGATTCTGATTTTTAAATTTGGAGCTCTCTGTATAAAATTGTTTCAATAAAAGTAATTTGATGTAATTATTTTCCGAAACTGGGACTATTCTTTTATATAAATAGGTAGCAAAAAATTAACCTGCACGCATTTTTACGGTTCTTATTATTTTTTTAACTCTGTTCCTGGGTTTTAGATTCCTTACCGTCCCTCTTGCTAAAATTATACAGAAAATCACTTCAGATGCAGCCACAGAATTTTATTCACATTTTTCTCATGCAGAAGTATGCTAGAGAAAGAATGGCTAAAATTCTTTGACAGGATATTTACTGCAGAATTTAAATCAGCATTTAAATATCAATTTCAAGCATCGTGTTTTTATTGGTAGTCTTACCGTCCCCGAGGTTTATTCCTGCAATTTTCGAGGTATTTTTTTATTTTTTATTCAACGTAAATAACTGTTTCTAAAAGCCAATGAACATTGTTGCTATCACTTAGTTTAACATGATTTGCATAAAAATGGGAGGTAATTTTCCTCACCATCCCATTCTTACCATCACCTTTTACCTTACCTTTTCCTTTTTTCCTATACCGTGCCCTTTTTTTCCTTACCGTCCCTTCTTTAACACCCCATTAAGACAGTGTTATACCGAAATTTTGTACTACAAATACTACATTGTTACTATTTCTTATTTTAATGACATGTGTGTACTATGCAAATTCATTATAAGTAAAAATTTAGAAGAAAATAAAAAATTATAGTGGTAAAATAGTAAGGAAAATTAAGGTCGCAAGTTTAACTTAAACTGCAGTTAAATTAAAAAAAAAAAAAAAAAAAAAAAAAAAAAAAAAAAAAAAAAATTCGCTGCTTACCATATTTTCTTTATATTGAATCATTAAGGCATTCGTCTATAAGTTTAAAATGTTATTTTAGCAAGTTTAATTTCACCAGATTTTTATTTCTGAAAGTCAAAAGATTGTGAGAATGCCCCATATACTTTAGATTAAAGAGTCTCGGCACTCTTAAAATTCGAAAAAATGAAAAATAAATTACCATTTACAACGTCTGATTGAAAAACACAATTTTTAGAAGAATGAAAAATACAAGTACTTTCTTTGATTTCATATATTTAAAAATTACAAGATGGATAATTGATATTTATAGAGGATTCAAACTGTCAGACGTTCCTCAAGCAGGTAACTAGTACGACAGCTTACACGCAGGATTACAAAATTATTTTTCCATCTAGAATAAAAAATTTAGTGTCAAATTTTACTTCATTTCGTAATAATTACCCTGAACTTAAATAAATTTGTATTTAAATAATTTTTATATTTTTAATACAAAGTTGTATTTAGGTAATACAAAATTTTGAAAATTTCAATAGTATAACCGCACAAAAAAATATTTTTTTGAACAATAAAAAGAAAATTTTAGGTTCAGTTTATGCAGACTAACATGAAACATACCTTTTGAAAAAATCATTAAAAAAACATTGAGAAGTTTTTGAAATATACTGAGCGTTATGCCCTAAAACGTCATTTTGAGAAAGAGGCCTGCAAAAATTCGTAAAAGCCGTTTTAGCTCTGAGTGGGTATAATTCAAAAAGCGATAACTTCTGTTCTAATGGAAATTCTAATTGGAAACTGTTATATCAAAATGTTCAGAAAAAAGTTTAACGTATCAAAAAATGTAAACATTTATAATTTTCAAGATTTATGAGCTCAGAGACCCCTTAATTTTGAATTTTAATACAAAACAGGAGACTGTGCTATTATATACTGTTTACTTTCTGCTATCTTTACAAGAAGAAAGTATTGGATTCGTGAAAATTTTTGAATTCAGGTTTTTGACGGATTTACACGTTTTAGGGGTCAGAGATTCCAAAAAACATGTTTTTACAAAATGTCTGTCTATGACATAAATTTTTGGGCGCTCTATCTCAAGAACTAATGCACGGAATTTAATAAACATTTATATTCCGGTAGCCCTTAATATAAATTAATGCTGATTAGTTTTTGGTGTAAATCGATCAACAGGCTATGCTGCATTTTTTTACGATTTCCGCAATAGCTCTTTCTCAAGAACTAATGCACGGATTTCCATCAATCGTCAGATTCTGTTAGTCCTTGATATGAATCGACAATTTTACATTTTGGTGAGAATCGCTCAACAGGTGGCGCTGCGATGCTGCATTTGTTACAATTTCCGCAATAGCTCTAGCTCAAGAATTAATGAACAGATTCTCATCAAACTAAAGATTCAGTTAATCCTTGATATGATTTGGCTCTGTTTACGTTTTTATGTAAAGCGCCCCACAGGTGGCACTGCTATGCTGATTTTTCCCCGATTCCCGCAATAGCTCTATCTCAAGAACTAATGCAAGAATTTTCATCAACTTTCAGATTCATGTATACTTTCATAAATATTATTGCTGATTATGTTTTGGTGTAAATCACCCGTTAGGTGACAATTTTTTTGCTGCTATTTTTCCCGACAGCCACAATAGTCACATTTAAAAAACAAATGAACGGAATTTCATTATCCTCACGATGGGCATAAATTGTCATTTAATTTTGGCACTGTGAGCGAATTTTGAAGTATTAATATATTTGAGATAGAAGAAAGTTTTGGGATTGCCAAATCCGACTAATTTATTTTAGATAGCTTCTATTTCAAAATGTAAGAAGCTTTTTATTGCAGCCCTCCTGAGTTAGGAAATTTTGAAATATGTCGCGACATTTTCACCGTTCCATAAAAAGGTCTCAAAATCCTTGAGTTTTAACAACAGTTTTCTGCACAGAAATTTTTCCAATATCTAATCCCAGGTAAATCAACGATTAAAAAGTAAAGGGTTTTTATTCAGAAAAAAGGAGTGTAATAATTTTGAATATCCAAATGAAAGAATTGCAAATGATTGTCATTCCAAAGAGCTTAAGTGTTTCTTGAAGAAAAATTAACATTAATAAATACTTTTAATAAAATTACTCACGTATTTTCGAACCCTCTGCTTTTGACACAGAAAAAATAGTAAAATGATTATCTAAAATATGCGAGTACAGTCGTGGAAAAAAAAAAGTAAACACCCCCTACTAACTTCTCAACAAATTATCGCAGAAGAAAGTTACTGGTACCGAACGATTGGAAATAAAGTCTACTTTTAAATTATGTATATAAAAATTGCTTAGGGGTCCATCTACATATTAAAATGAAACATAACTTTGATTTTTTTCAATAGCAGTACACAATTCTGACAGCATAAATGAACTCTACACCCTTCAATTAGCCCAAAATCAATTTTTTATGCAATTCGTACCATAAGTTTCCGAGAAATTAATTATTTTAAAACGAGCGTATTTTAAGGGCTGCATCCAAATTGAAGTTCCGTACTCGATTGTTAACCGAGAGAGCCCCCTTCTTGATCCAGGCACCTTGAGCGCGGCTCAAAGAGTCAATGAAGCCTGTTAGATTACAAAACAGCAGAGTAAATTTCTAAATATCTACTCACTTCTATCATAGACGGCCCCTTAAACCATCATTTTACCGGTTTTAAGCATAATTTGAAAACTAGGAAGAAGACAACTTGGCAAAGAAACTTGACAAGAAAACTTGGTAGAAAAACGTGAAATTTCGGATTTCCATAAAACAGGACTTAATAAATCTAAATCCATCAAAAAAATTGTAGGTTGCAATTCATAATTTTTTCGAATATTAATTTCATGATTCATAATTCATATCATAAAATTATAAAAAATGCAAATTCAGCGTATTTATGTTTGGGTATATTAATATTATTGCTACAAAAAAAATTAGCACATTAGGAGCATAATTTCAGGAGATATAAATAAAAATATGAAAATGTAATTTAACATTAGAAGCACTAAATTTTGAATGTTTATAATTCAAAAACTCATCATTCAAATGACTTGAAATTTGGTGTCTAGGCATAGTTTGAACCGAAGATTTGAAATATCTCGTTAATATTGGGTATTGCTATTGAAAAAAAAATGATGTTTGGATTCGTTTTAATATGTAGATGGCCCTCTAAGCAAAATTTATATACATCATTTAAAAGTAGACTTTATTTCCAATCGTTCGGTACCAGTAACTTTTGTCTACGATAATTTGTTGAGGAGTTAGTAGGGGGTGTTTACTTTTTTTTTTCCACGACTGTACATACGGCAAAGCATCGGTATAAATATTTCATGATTAAAAAAAAATCTACAAATACAGAGAAAAGAAACAAAACATGCGGCGCAAGTCTAAGATATTGCATTTCTGTGTTTATTATAGATAATGTCTTCAGTATTTCTGTATATTTAGCTTATCGTATATAGAGTAAACGCTGTCTAAAGCGAATTTTGTTTAAGACGGTAATCTGCCCAACACGGAACAGTCTCAAGTGGATCACTATCTTAGACGGAAAAGATTTTCTGTGCAGATTGATTCCATTTAGGCAGCGTTGACTATATATTATCTGATATTTTCAGTTCTCTGACTTCTTTCTGGTCTGATTTATGGCACGTGAACACCCGTCATTCCATTATGTATTAAGGCTATTTGTCCGTCCCCTCGCTAATGTTAAGTCTATTGGCGTGTTATGCATTCATATATTTAAAATTTCTGTTCGGGAAATTAATATTTTTAATTCCTTATTTCAGTGTATTCTTCTTAAAGGATGCCTCTATTTTTCTTAGTTGTCAAATTATTTCTAAAATATATACTTGATTTTATACGAAGTGTTGAAATCTTACTCAGAGTTCATCAGCTTTTAACACAAAAAATATTAAATAAGGCATATATTTTAGAAATATTTAGAGAACTATATTTTTTATGAAAAGTTCAAAGAAAAAAGAAGTTAAAAATGTTAATTTCCCGAGGAAATATTTTAAATATACATATGCGTTCAACGCTTATAGGCTTAACATTAGCGAAGGGACTTCAGAAATTGACTAACAACTTTGATAAAAATGTTAATGAAAATAATGTTATCTTACTTCAACAACCTGCTCATCTTAAATACTTTTACAACCAACACTGTATCTAACGGAAACATATATCGATACATTTAATTTGTGTAATTTCCCTTTTAAATTTGTCCGGTTTCAATTTTGATTTTTTTTTTTCAATCTGGCTTTCGCTAGAGAGTCTTTCATTCGGGACGTGGCTGGGCACCTAGGAATCTTGCTTCCGCAAAAGAGTCGGAGTAGAGTAGAAGAATAAAGGGTTGCGGACGAAGAAGGGCCGCTCACCGCGGCGGTTCTGTACCCATAAAAACAATAGTACAGTCATTATTTTTGCTTTAAAAAAATATGTTCGTCTAATGGAAATACGCTTTAATTTTTAATTCAGAAGATCTTATATTTTTTTAATTAATGCTGTAATTATTCATGCAATTCTTAGTGTTACAGACCTACAGAACAGGAAAAAGGTCCTTAATCCTTTCTTGTTTTTTAAGATTTTAGCTAATTGTACTAAAACACACGAAGCTAAAATGCGTTGAACCCAATTATAGAAGATTGCAAGTTTTTCTTAATACTGAATTTAAATGGAAATTTTGAAAAATTAGTCAGCTATCACCAAATTAGCTTCATTTATGACAACGTACTTTTAATGTCACATTTGGCGGTATTTCTCTGACTATTTCCAAACATGAGGAGATTTTCCCGCTAACGGATGTGATTATGTAGTTTTAAGCATATGAGAATAGGAACAATGGTCGGGAAAATAACCAAATATTTTTGTGGAGCACTGTATATAATCTATAGATTTGTATGTATACTACATAGTATGCCAAAAGTTGCCTCGGTTAAACGCATAACACAGTTGAATATTCTTTTCAAAAATTTCTCGCGCTTTCAAGAATGAAAGTAACTTTGCGGAAAACTACGTTTTCTAAAACTCATAAACTAAACCAGATTATGGTAAAAAAAAAATCCCCTGTCTTCGAGAACCAGTTGAATACTATGTCAAAATACGAGGAAAAGGAGCCTTTTCTCTTTTTCTGTTTGAAGAGCCGAGTATTTCACAGCAATACGATGATACAATCTGTGGCACGATAGAACTCGCCATTTAGCGCTGTTCGATAGTGTTTTCAATTTTCATTAGTGTAAATAGTATATCCTCTAATTATGAAAAAATTAAAAAGCTGAAGCTGAAATGCATTTGTACTTGTCGTCATCTATCGTTAACTAAATATGCACGCCTCTACTTGTGACGGATTCCCTTAGCTATAACAAACAAATACACACACACAAACACAGAGATACAAACGTCTTGCTTTTATTAATACGAGTTGGAACCCGTCGAAATTCGACGAACTAAAATGTTAGAAAGGAACTGTCAGATCGAATTTATAATAAACCTACAAAAATAATTACGATAAAAAATCCGTCTTACATTGGTTGTCTAAATTAAGTTGCCTAATCTCTTAAAACAAATAATGTTTTTAACCTAAAATTACCAAAATTTTATTTCCACAAACTTCAACTTGCTAAAATTATTGAAAAATTAAACTGTATTAGAATACGTAATCAAGATAAGTAATTATGATGAAGTTATCGATTGAGGTTCATATGTTTGTTTTTACGGGATGAAAAATGGAGTAAAAAGTATTTCGCTTTGTCATATCATAAAATTTCCTCTCATAAAATCTAAACTGCACGTTATTTTCACATTCTCATAAACCACTCAAGTTCACAAATTGAAAGTATTTTAACCCGCAATAGATTATTAATGAATGTATTTCCAAACACAAAGTCACGTTTGTCCTATACAACTTTTCATGGGAACATTCGCACAAACTTTAAGTTCTAATCTCAGTACCAGCGAAAAAGAATTTCAGAAATTTGCCTTTAGTTGTCATAGTATTGGCCATTTAGTATTGGTCAAATATTTAGTTTTATCAAAAAAAAAAAAAAAAAAATGATCGTTTTGTTTTAAATATGACATTTTTACTCACTGAATCATTTTGCCTAGTGTCTCAAAATCGGTATCAGCGTAATGTAAAAATAATGAAATGTAACTGATTTATGAAGAAGAATGCGTGTTTTATTTAATGTCTGACGTCATTTTCTGTTCAAAAATTATAAAAAAGTTACTTTTATTTGTAATGTAAAAATGGCATCAATAAGGATATAATCAATAAAAATAATAAACCATGACTATTTTCCCTTTTCTTTCAATATGAATGTAGTACTTCAGTTGCCACGCATATAAAATTCGTATTAAAAACTACAAAAAAATTAATATCTCAAAAATAAATTGAGATACAGCTTTCAAACAAATTGCATTTAAAAGCACATTTTTTTTCTTTGCACGAAGGTTTAAAAATTGAAAATGTGCGATGTTTAGAAGTTTAAAAATTTGCAGTAGCGAAAATTGCAAAACCGAAATTTCATTTCAAATTTCAAAGTGTTGCCATTCGCAGAATGACGTATGCGTTACGCACAGATATGTTTGTCCTTTATAATATAGATAATTCATCATTAATGTAACATTTTACTTATAATGCTCCAAATTTTATAACTAAAGTATCAATTAATTTATTAATGAAATTGTTTCTATTTTAATGTTTAATATATGTAATTATCTTAAAATTCATTTTTTACGCGGGTGCAAAAAAAAAGTGTTACAAGTACCACCTCCAGAACAAGAGCCACATGTATGTCAGTTCCAGTCGTGAGTTATAATGTAGAAAAAATCAGTTAAATTTTATTACATTGTATTTTTGTTAAATTAATAATACAAAAAATATTTTAACCCATTCTTCTCTCTTTCAGGGAAATAGGAAAGGTGAATTTTTCGGGGAAGGCTGAATTTTTCTAAGCAGATAAATGACTGCGGTTCTGTATCTGGAGAATTCTCGAACATTTTGAAATAAAAAAGACAGAATTGTATATATATACAAACATTTATATTTAATTTGAACAGATTAACTTACAACGCATTAATAAAGTATTTTACTGTTTTTTTTATCTTTGTTTGTTATTCTTTAGTAATTAAAATTGAAATTTTTGTTTTAACATATTCTGCTTAGCTTTTGCAGTGATAAAAATCTTCTTAGGCGTAATATTTTAAAACATACTAAGTAAATGGTAATAAATTTGATATGCGCTGTGATTTTAGCAACGGACTTGCGCTTAACTATTACTGTAAATTTGCTGATATTTACTTATAACTCATATATTGCACTGTGATATATAAATACAAGTATAATTCGGCCTGTTAATTATATATTAAAAAGTCACTAATTTTGAAAATATATAAGACGTGCATCTTCAATACGTAATCAGTATTAAACTATTGATAACAAGAAAAGTAAAAAATATAGTTTAAAAAATTATCTTTACATAAAAAAAATGCAAATCACAGCCTAAGCATTTATTATAAAGCTTCTAGTAAATCCATAAAATCCGTAAAAAAGTGTCGAATGTTCCCAATCAATTTTAATGCACCGATTTTGATGTATAACATAGATTATATAGTACAGATAACGAATTATATAGTTCAGATAACAAAAATGCAAATAGTGTGGCACACTTGTGGGGGGGGGGGGGGGGAGGGTCACCATAATAGAAGTTATAAAGACTAGGGTGCAGTCATGGATGTTACAATGTCTCGGGTGTACTCGTCAGTTATCGGGATGTCACTCATTTCACTTTTCAGTCACCTGTGCAATATTTCTATAGCCAGCTTATGAGCAATTTCGTTGTCTGTACCGTCTGTTCTATCTCATATATCAAAATCATGTATGTTTAATTTTGGTTGAAAAATGTGAAGCTGCGACACGGATTTATTTTTTTTTTACATTTTTTAAAAGGTAATTTACAATACTTTGCTTTACAATTGATTAATTTTTAATACTATTACTAGCCGCCCTTGGCGATCAGTTTGTTCTGCCTTAAAATTTATGTTTGGGAAAGCATGCTAAGCATTGTATCATGTTACTTTTATTCATAATTTAATTTACTTGGACTCCCTTAAATATAATTAATATAATCCCTTAAGCAAATATTTGTTTTTGTTGCATTAAAATATCTCAATTTGTCGATTTTCTGTAAGCAAGGAAACCCAATTGGTTTACAATGGAAGTATATGGAAATTTGGCGAAATATTTGAGATATAGCCAAGATGGCGTCACTTTTGGTGACTAATTTTGGTCGCCAAATTTGGCTATATGATGCCAAGTTGGCGGCAAACTTGGCGGCATTTGGCGACATAACAGGTTCTCTACTCTGGTAACCCCCGTTATAGGTATGGCGATGCATTAAATGCTGTTCAATAACCAATGAGACGCGTTTCATTCGGGCGTTAATATAATCATTAACAAAACATGTATCGATTATACGTTAATATAATCATAAACTATTAAACAATTAACAAATAATCGCGATTTTTGTGCCACGTACGATAGCGTAATATATATATAGATTCTAATTGGTAAATAAATCACTAGAGTTGTAATTTTCCAACTTGGTGAAAAAGTGTCCGGTTCAGGATTTAACCCAATCCCAAGTTAGAATCCTGGCTTTATTCTTTTTCACTCCAGTGGCAAAATTAAAACTCATATGATTTATTTACCAATTAGAATAATAGTGCTAAAAAATAATCAAGTGTAATTATGTATCCACTGTTGGGTAGGACTTGCGTTACATGCCGTTTATGGTATTCAGCTGTTTCAAATAACATACCAGATCCTGTTATCAAAAATTTATCTCAGAATCCGCCAGATATTTCAAGGATGATTGAATTGGTAGAGTCGCATTGGCACCTTAACTCTGACTTTAACTTGCTCAAATCATCAATGGATTCATTCATGTTTAGAAAATGAAACAAGGTTTAAATGAAATTCAACAATTTTATATCGAGATTCTCTTTTTATAGTTGATTTGTGTCTAATGCCTAAAATCCTTTTTAGGTGCATTCCTAATTATATAAATACGTAGCACCTATAGTCGTCGTCTAGTCCGACCGTCTGTCTGTTCGCACTTAGGCATATAACAGCCCAAAACCTACCCAACCGAATGGTTTGAAATTTATTATTTATAATCGTTAAATTTTGTCAAGTCATTTCAAATTTTATGAAAATCGAATCGAAACTTAAAAAGATATTTTAAAAAGTTTTCTTCATTTTATTAAATCCTATGATACGTAATTATTTCAACGATATCCCATGATAGTTAATGATTCTAGGTTGCCAGGGTGATTACTTCCTATTTAAAATGTAGGCACATTTCTTCCGTATAACTCAATTTAATATATATAATCGTAATAGATTTTGAGATTTTGTTTTCATGGATTTTTGCATAAGAATGCAACAGCTATTGCACCAAGATCTGAATATTTATAAAACTAGTTATATTGCGAACGCACCTTATCTGCCACGTTTGGCGAACAATTTACGACTTGTTTTAGACGTAAGGTCCAATTGCAAAAATACTTCATCTGTTGTTCTTCATCACACTGAAATTCATTTAAACCAAAATAATATGTATTTTTTAAAGTATGAAATTTAAATTTTTATATGTTCCCTGTCTCCTATAATATTTATTTAAAACATTTTAATTAAAGTTAAAAAGTAAAAATCCCATCCGTTTACGATGAAAAATTACCGAGGTATTATAGCCTGAATTCTGTGAATTTCAGGAGCTTCCTTGCAGTAAAAACGCGCTTTTCAGTTTTTGTCGCAAATTATTTCAAGTATTTTGTACCCTGATTATTTCAAATGAATGAAATTTTTGATTTCACAAAGATGTTCAATCATGAAATGTAAACTTTAAACAAACTGATATACTACCCGAATATAAACAGCCAGCGCCATCTAATGACTGTAGACATATTATACAAATATCAGAAATTTCAGAGCTGCAGTTCGGCAATGTATCTTATATTAGATTAATTTTTAACACAATTATTCAATTGATAATTAAAGCTGATCAACTGTTAATTCATCTTATATTTATTGAGTTAAGGGGTCTCAGGACTCTTAAAGCTTTAAAATTTTCAAAATTTTAATTTTTTTTAGATATTAAACTACTATTTTTTCGGAACATTTTGGTATAAATGTTGCCTTGAAATTCCTATTAAAACAGAAGTTATGGCTTTTAGAATTATACATGCTCAATAGCTGAAGCGGCGTTTTTGAAACTTTGAAGTCAATTTTCTCCAAATGACGTTTTTGGGCATAACGCGCACGATATCTCAAAAACTTATAATTTTTTTTTCATGAAATTTTCAAAGCATATGTTTCCTGTTAGTCTGTATAAACTGAACCTAAAATGTCCTTCTTATTGTTCAGAAATATATTCTTTATAGGTGATTATACTGTTGAAAATTTCTAAATTTTACATTAACTAAATACAACTTTGTATTAAAAATAGAAAAATGCTTTAAATACAAATTTATTTAGGTTCAGAGTAATTATCAGAATGTGATGCATAAGTCGGATTCAAAGTTTTCCTTCTACTTGCAAAATTTATTCTGTAATCGTGCGCATAATCTGTTGTGCCGATTTTCCGCTCGTCAAATGTCTGACATTTTGGAGCCCACTGTAAATTCTAATTCTATATCTTGTAATTTTTCAAATTCATGAAATGAAAGAGCATCTTTCATCCCAATATAAAATTTTGTCTTAAAATCAATTACATTTTAAGATATTATATGTTGAAAATGGTCTTTTTTTTTCGATTTTTCCAGTTTTAAGAGTCCTGAGACCCCTTAAACAATGTAATTATGTAAATTTACGATCATTATTTCGAATATCCTTATATAAGTAAATTAGCGAAGACCGTGACTTTGCACACTTTATAGTTAATATGTGCCATTTATTACAGTGTAGTATTTATGTTTCCATGAACTGAAAATTATAATGTTACTGATTTTAAATGTATTAGTACAGAAAGAAAAGTCATAAAACGATAAAAAAGTCCTTTTAAATATGCACTTTAAATAAGTATCCTCTGTATATTTTTCACAAAGCAATTTTCGATGGTTTTCGATTGGCAAATAATTTAATATTTCCCTTTACGGTCAATATTTGCACATCGTCCGTAAAAAAAAAAAAAAATGATATACAAGTTTAAAAATTCATTTTTCAATACTTAATTTCATCAGACAGTTTATCAGGTGTTAGGCCCTTTCAAAATTTGATAACAATAATCGCCTAGTTCTAGACGTAACCTTACTCCTTCAGTCCTCAGAAAAATCGTCCTTCTTTAATTGGGTTAAAGGGCATTCTGATATAACGGGCAACGACCTGACCGATCAGCTGGCGAGGTCGGCAGTCGATGATTTTACTTTACCTCTAACATTTCTTCCATTCTCACAATCAACATTGAAATCAGAACTCAAAAAACAAATGCTACACCGATGGCAACAACGTTGGTCTACAGTGCAGGTGGGTCAATACAACCGTGACTTCATACCTGAGGTCTCATAAAACATTTTCATAAGTAACAGATACCTGTATCCCTTTCTCAGTAATCATGGACCCTTCCAACATCTCTTATATACCATAAATAAAGGAGACTCACCTCTTTGCATTTGTGTATCCTTATCAACATCATTACACTATATTTTACATTGCACAATAACGTCCCACTATCACGTAAAAAAGCCACAATATATGACACTGCTTGACTGGCTAACTTACCTGCTCGACCGTCCAGTTCCCCTGCAACGTATAGCGGATTGTAAGAAATTTTTAGAAGACAACGAATTTATATTTACCAATCCCCTCCCTTTCTGAGCTGGCTGAGCAAACTCATTGTTTTCAGCTCCCATTTCAGACAGGAGCCCCTGTTTTGTACATAATGTAAATATTTGTCTTATTTCCTTTGGTTTGTTTTATTTAGTAATTTAGTAGTTTCATTATATGTATCAGCATATGCATTTCACTTAAAGTTTTTCAGCTCTAATATTAAAAAAATATGTCTTGTAATTGTTTATGCATTATACAACAGAGTGAAATTGCTGTCAATATATGTACTGATGACACTTCTTGTGAGTTTCAGAGTCAAAAACAGTAAACTGAATTTATTTTTCTGTATGTTATTAACTGTTTTAAAAATATTGTAAAGACTACTCATTGTTAATGTATCTTACCATATGCAGTGGATTTGTGTCCCCTCCCCGGAATTGCACTTATACTCTCAAGCGAAAGCTGGGTTCCCCGGGCGGTCATCCTTGTTATTGCGGTAAAAGATATGATTTATATATAGTTGTGTGTGGGGGGAAGGGGGGGGGGTAAATAACCCTTATTAACTCTGCAACAGATTATTGTAGAAAAAAATTAATGGTACCAAACTATTAGAAATAAAATATTCTTTTAAACGATGTACATAAATTTTGCTTGCTGGGCAATCTACATATGAAAATAAATTCAAACTTTTTTTTATTTTTTAATATTAATACCCATGTTTGACAGCATAAATACTACATTATTCACCCTTCAATTAGACTAAATACAAATTTCATGAAATTTGTACGATTAACTTCAGAAAAATCAATTATTTTGAAATGAGCATATTTTGGGGGCTGTATCCAAATTGAAGTTCGATGGTTGAAATGCTACAGAATGCCTAAGTCGCTTCTATTAATGTATTATATCTTGCCATTATGACTATTTCATTCACTTAATATGTTTCCACTATTGACAGGCCAAATGTTTTAATAAAATAAATATTTTTTTTCCAAGTAGTCATTTTCTGCACATCATTGGCGACACCTTAAACAATCATTTTGACGTTTTTGAAGCATAGTTCGAAAACAACTTGGAAGAAAAATTTTTGAGTTGGTATAAAGCAGGACATAATAATTATAAATCTATCAAAAAAATTGTAGATTGCAATTCATATTTTTTTTGAATGTTGATTTCATAACTCATATTTAAAAAAATTTTCAATTAAAAATTCAATGTCTTTCTGTTTGGGCTTTTTGTATTGTAACCACACAGAAAATTATCCCATTAGGATTATAATTTCAAGAGATATCAATAAAAATATGAAAATGTAATTTAACATTAGAAGCTCTAATTTTGAATGTTAATGATTCAAAAACTTATTATTCACATGACTTAAAAAATCTAAGCATAGTTTGAACAGGATATTTAAATTATATTGTAAGAATTTGATAATGTCATTGAAAAAAAGTTTGGTCAGGTTTTGATATGTAAATGTCCCCCTAAACAAATTTTCTATATATTATTTAAAAGTAGATTTTATTTCTAATCGTTTTGTACAAATGACTTTCTTCTACTATAATTTGTTGAAGAGTTACACGAAGGCGTTTACTTTCCACGACTGTGCGTCTAGCTTCAGGAAACGTGCCATACGTGTAACCATCAGGAAGACCACTAGATAACGTTAGGTGAGGCATTCTCACAAAATTATGACTTTCAAGTCCCTGAATAATAATTTTTATTTTATACATATTCTTGGGGTTTTTTTTTATTTCTTATACTGGAAAACATCCCATTGAATGGTTGTATAACACTATTAACGAGATAAACAAGTTTTGGACGATGTTGGGGATCCACGTAGACCACGAAATTCCTTAGCGTCCCCTGTCCCTAATGCTGATTTTTAAGTTTGTAGCTGTCTGTATAAAATTGCTTCAATAAAAGTAATTCGATGTAATTTTTTTCCGAAAATGAGACTATTGTTTTATATAAATATGTAGCAAAAAATTAACCTTCACACATTTTTTCGGTTTTCATTATTTTTTGACTCCGTCCCTGGATTTTAGATTCCTTGCCGTCCCTCTTCCTAAAATTATACAGAAAACCTCTTCAGATGCAGCCACAGAATATTTTTCAATTTTTTTCTCATGCAGAAGTATGCTAGAGAAAGCATGGCTAAATTTCTTTGACAGGAAATTTACGGCAGAATTTAAATTCGCATTTAAATATCAATTTCAAGCATCGTGGCTTTATTGGTAGTCTTATCGCCCCCAAGGTTTATTCCTGCACTGTTCCTGGTAAATGAATTTTTCTTAAGGAGTCTTGAACCTTTTAAACGCGTCAAAAATTAACGAAAAACTTCAAAGTTTGAATTAGTCTATCTTCAAAACCTTTTTATATATAAACATGAAAATTTAGAAATTGATTAACAGATTGTGCCTTGTAATAAGCTACGATTAGAAATTTATTAGCCATTTACAGAATTTGTGTATTGATGAAATCATAATAGCTCTTTGTTTTACTCTAGACGTCATTGTGCGCATGATATCTAGAGAAAGTATGTATGGATTGTCATGAAATTTGGTAAAGATACTAAACAAATATGTCTTTTTTAAAGTAAACAAATGTGTCTACTTTTAAGTATTTACAATGGTAATATTTTTAGTTATGACTACATTTATTCATTAAAAATAAAAATAAATCTTTTTTTTTTTTTTTTTTTTTTTTACGAAAATATTTTTTTATATAGTTAATGAAATAATTTTCTCCTAAGAGTAGTTCCTTTTAAACACACATATATGTGTGACATAAATACCTGTTGCTAAAAATCAATGAACATTGTGGCTATCACTTAGTCTTAATATGACTTGCCTAAAAATAATTTTCCTTACCGTTCCTTTTTTTTTTTTTTTTTTTTTTTTTTTTTTTTTTTTTTTTTACGTCCCTATTTATTCTTTCCGCCCCCTTTTTTTCCTTACCGTTCCTTCTTTAACTTCTCTTTAAGACAATGTTATTAGATACGTATTTGGTATGAATAAGTTATACCAAAATTTTGTACTACATTGTTATTATTTCTTATTTGAATGTTCTGTTTGTACTATGCAAATTCATTATAAGTAAAAATTTAGAGTGGTCAAATATCAAGGAAACGGTAAGGAAAATTAAACTCGCAAGTTTAACTTCAACCTCAGTCAAATAAAAAATAAATCGTCGCTTACGACCATTTTTCTTTATTTTGAACCATTAAGGCATTCCTTTACAAGTTTAAAATGTTATTTTATTAAGTTTAATTTCACCAGATTTTTATTCCTGAAAGTTAAACTTTTGTGAGAATGCCTCACATGTCACTTTCATTCATGAGTCTTGCACACACCCAAGAATGTAGTCTCATTTAGAATAAAGCTTATGTTTTAACCCTTAACGGACCAATGCCAACATGTAAGAGGCATTGGCACCCTTAACCAAATTTATTCGAATGGCGCCACTTTTTGTTTTAACACTAGAACGGCGGCGAGGGGTCATTTTGACCCTTGCCAAGTGAATACATGTCGATTCGAACCAGAAAACTTTTTAAAATATAAGATTAATATATGCTGCCGAAAAATAACTTAAATAAATAAGTTAAATATTTTTAAGCAAAAATTCTGATGTGAAATATTTTTATAAAACTTGAGTAAAATTTCCCGCCGTTCTAGTGTTAAGAAACACTTACTTGTATTTTGACAATTTGTGAAATATAAATTTACTCAAAAATTTACATTTAAAAATATAGTGGTGCAAATAGAATATAAAAATAGAGTCATGTATTTAAAGTTCTGGACCGTTAAGTGTTAATTTATGTATTTGACACCCCTTACTATGATTTCGATGAAATAACGTCAGATTTACTGATGTTTAATTCGCTCCTGCCAACATTTAGTACTCCAGAAAAAAAATTATGCTGCTTTTAAAATCAAAAGTTTTGGGATTTGTGATTTTATTGGTATAAATGGTATCATGATTAAAACAAAATTGTGCATTTTGATTTTAAAAAAGAAGCATTTTGTAAAAAATTGCGTCAAATTGACGTCATTTTCAATTTTTTTTTTTTTTAATTAAGTATTTTTCGGAATTAAAACACATGAAAAAAAAAAAAAAAAAAAAAAAGAAACGAAATTCTCAAATACAAAAAATGCATTAGCATTTTTAAAACAGGAAAGTGAAGAAAATATGAACATGGAGAAAAAGTCATTTAAAGTTTTAATTGCCGTATGGGTGAAAATGAGGTGTCAAAATATTCACAATTAAACAAACTTTAATTTAATATTTAAAAAAAAGAAATCGATTTTTTGACCAATTTTGAGGTTAACTGTGCCCTTAACCTTCTGACTGCCTAGATTTTTAGCCCCCGGTATGGTATGCTATTCTTTTCACCCAGCTTATTTTGTGTCGCCTCCAAAAAATAACGTTACCTTACAGAAGCCAACCGTAAAACAAAGCAGTACGATTAAATACTCTATAGTGTAACGCACGAACAATATGCACTCCATCATATTTGTTCTCCTTTTCTTTTTTTTCTTTTCCTTCAAAAGAACTGACAAGCTGAGTAAATTAGTCTTTACGAGAGAAAAGAATGTTTACAAAGTGGTTGCCGACAAGGCATTTTGTGCTATGCTGTATTTTAAATTAACTGAGTTATTTTGTAAATAGTAACATGTAAATAGGATGTAAATATTAAAACTTATTAATCTATGATAAGTTATCCAGTTTTATTTCGTAACATAAGAATAGTTTCCACCCCGGATTCTGAATAATATGTTACAGAAGTGGCTCCCCAACGTCTGGCACGAATAGAAGCAAGATATGAAGATAAGTATTATTTTAAATTGAGTTAAACTGTTTTAATAAGAAAATTTAGATACTAAAGTACAAAAATTTATACAAAAGTACTTTTGATTAATCCGGAATCTGATGATTTTTGAAAATTGTATTTGATTCGTCCAGAATCGAAATATTTGGAATTGTTCTATTCAGATTTAATGATATTTTCCTTAGAATCGAAATACGTAAAGTCGTCTGCAGCTTCAAGTATTTTAGTATCTGAATTAAATGAAGATATTTATAAGAGAAATAATTCTAATAATTATTTTTGAAAAATAAAAATCGTTTGCTTTATTTTATACATTTATATAGTTGCACTGAGCTATTTATTATGAAGTTATTATTGTAAATGAGTGCTTGGCATTATTTAATTATTATATGATTGATATTATTGTGTAAGAAAAAAAAAAAAAAGGCAAATAGTTGGTGTCATTATATTGAGTTTTGAAAGATATTATATGTTATTTATGTTCTATATATGTTAAAAATTACGTATTTTGCTAAGAGTTATTCGTAACACGAATTAAGTTTGAAGTTAGCTAAAACATATTTAGTTCAAATGATGGCGTTTCTTTCAAAGGGTAAGAAAATTGATTTAATCACATTAGCTTCAGAATTAAAAGTAGAAGTAAGTAGCGATGATAAAATCCTCGAATTACGTGATAAAATTGTAAATAGTGAGGCATTTAAAGATAACATAGATTTTGTACAGGGAATTTATGAAAATATCGTAGAAGAAAGAAAGACTCTTGAGGAAGAGAAACGTTTAGCCGAAGAAAGAGAATTTGAGCTACAGAAGCTCAGGTTAGAAGCAGGAACAAGAGATGTTGTTGCAAATACAAGCAACCCTCTAGAAACTTCTTCAATACGCGTTGACTTGAAAAAGGTTTTACCCGATTTCAATCCTGAAAAGGATGATATGAATTTATTTTTAATAACTTTTGAGAGGCAAATGAAACTTTTAAAGGTTTCTAAAGAACTGTGGATCACGTATTTAATTGGAGTCCTTCCAAATGAAATCGGTAAATTAATAGCGCGTGAACCGGAAGAAAAATTTGAGGATTATTCTTATATTAAAGATATATTATTGCAGAGGTTCAAGTTAACTGCAGAAAGGTTTAGAGTTTTGTTTAGTCGACATCCAAAGCGAACCGATATTAGCTGGAAAGAATATTATTTTGAAATTAGAAGCTATTTTGAGGGATGGCTATCTGAATTAAATATAAATTCCTTTGAAAAATTATCGAAATTAATTATTGCTGACCAATTAAAGAAAAAGGTTTCCCCTGATTGTAAAGAACATTATTTAGATCAATGGGAGAATTTAACAGATCCTGTTGAATTAGCTGAAAAGTTAGATTTATATGATAATTTGAGGTCACACAAAGTAGAAATAAAGAGATCAAATAAAATCAGTGAGGTCGAGAATTCTAATCGCTTTGAAAAAACGCCTTTAGATTTTAAAAGAAATGATTTTGGTAAAATTGGCAATCAAAAAGAGTCCAAGAGAAATAAAATTAATTACCCTTCAAATTTAAATCGACCAATGTTAAGTTGTTATGGTTGTGGAAACCAGGGAGTTATTAAATCCAAGTGTCCAACCTGTTCTCCGAAAAATGTATCGGTGCACTTTCAATCACTAGAATTTCGTACATGTAATATGCAAACATCACCAACATTATTGGTAAAAATAAGCATAAATGGTCTCTCTGGCACAGCTTGTGCTGACACTGGCGCAACACATTGCGTTGCGGGTGAAGGTTTGTATTCTTTATTAAAAGAACAAGGTGTGAAGTTTGAAAAAACGCAAATGATCGTAGTCTTAGCGGATGGGCTACAAAACACTACCGAAGTTTATAAAACAGAAGTTCATGTTAAAATTGAAGGTCGCGAAATTAAAACAACACTTTATGCTCTGCCGAATGCCAGAAATAATCGTACAATTTTAGGAATCGATTTTTTACGCAAAGCAAAAATTGTTTTGGATGTAGTAAATCAAGAATGGTTCTTCGCTGATAGATGTAAGTGGAAGTATAGATTCGCTGAAGATACATATAGACCTCCCAGTGAATTAGCGATAAAATCCGTTGAATTAGACACCGTTTTTCTTAGAGAAGATGAAGGTAGACATCTCACTTCAGAGCAACAAGTTAGGTTGAATGAACTGCTTGAAAAATTTACTAGTAGCTTCCAACTAGGGGAAGAGACTACACCTAAAGTTAAACATTATATTGATACAGGATCACGGATGGGCATAATTTTATCTGATGAAATTGATAGTCCTGCACATGATAGAAAAGGCTATGTAAAAGATTGCCGTAGGAATTTCGATTATAGGGGTAAGAACAGAAATTTTAATAGACCAATTGTTAACAGAAGCAATAATAGATATGGTCAAAAATATGTTAAACAGTCATTTAACCATGGAAATTACAATAAAAATAATTATGAGAAACCTGGTGCAGAGAATTCTTACCAAGATGAATCAGAGATTCCTCAAAATTTTGAGACTAAAGATTCTTTAATATCTCAAGATATGGCAGAAAGTGAAGGTTTGGTGATTAGTTCATCGGATAAGGTTGAACATAATGATGCATCTGAAAAGCTAGAAAGTGCTTCACTTACTTCAAAAGTAAAGTATAATCCAAATTTTTCTCCTAGCTACAAAAATAGAGGCTATTATCATGCTCGAAATAATTATAATTATGATGGCCGACGATCAGGTAGAGGTAGCTATCAGGAGCAAAGAAATTCCCAACCATCACACAGGTAAGGTGCACGGCGAACTGCAGTTTCGTCTAGCAAATTCGAAAAGAGATATGAAAATGATCTTGGAACTGATGATCAGGATAATTACAAATTGAATTATAGGTCTGGAGGTTACAGACATGATAATGGGTACTATGGAAATCAAAGATCTCCTACTTTTTATACCACTGCCACTAAAGAAAACCCCTTTTCTCCCTTAGGAAATTACCATATATCAGCTTTGTGTCCTTACACTCAAGATGATGGTGGATCTTCTAAAGGCTTTATTCGTCCAAGAGGCAGACCCGGGAAACATCAGATGCCCAGCCAGCAAATATTTACGAAAGGACCACAAAACACGAGAGCCATAGAGGACTTTAGGCACCAGAAAGCATCCCGAAGGAATCCACCCAGGAAATGCACACTGCATCTGAGGGACCAGTAATGCAGTGTGAGGGGAAGAGTGTAACGCACGAACAATACGCACTCCATCATATTTGTTCTCCTTTTCTTTTTTTTTCTTTTCCTTCAAAAGAACTGATAAGCTGAGTAAATTAGACTTTACGAGAGAAAAGAATGTTTACAAAGTGGTTGCCGACAAGGCATTTTGTGCTATGCTGTATTTTAAATTAACTGAGTTATTTTGTAAATAGTAACATGCAAATAGGATGTAAATATTAAAACTTATTAATCTATGATAAGTTATCCAGTTTTATTTCGTAACATAAGAATAGTTTCCACCCCGGATTCTGAATAATATGTTACAGAAGTGGCTCCCCAACGTCTGGCACGAATAGAAGCAAGATATGAAGATAAGTATTATTTTAAATTGAGTTAAACTGTTTTAATAAGAAAATTTAGATACTAAAGTACAAAAATTTATACAAAAGTACTTTTGATTAATCCGGAATCTGATGATTTTTGAAAATTGTATTTGATTCGTCCAGAATCGAAATATTTGGAATTGTTCTATTCAGATTTAATGATATTTTCCTTAGAATCGAAATACGTAAAGTCGTCTGCAGCTTCAAGTATTTTAGTATCTGAATTAAATGAAGATATTTATAAGAGAAATAATTCTAATAATTATTTTTGAAAAATAAAAATCGTTTGCTTTATTTTATACATTTATATAGTTGCACTGAGCTATTTATTATGAAGTTATTATTGTAAATGAGTGCTTGGCATTATTTAATTATTATATGATTGATATTATTGTGTAAGAAAAAAAAAAAAAAGGCAAATAGTTGGTGTCATTATATTGAGTTTTGAAAGATATTATATGTTATTTATGTTCTATATATGTTAAAAATTACGTATTTTGCTAAGAGTTATTCGTAACACGAATTAAGTTTGAAGTTAGCTAAAACATATTTAGTTCAAATGATGGCGTTTCTTTCAAAGGGTAAGAAAATTGATTTAATCACATTAGCTTCAGAATTAAAAGTAGAAGTAAGTAGCGATGATAAAATCCTCGAATTACGTGATAAAATTGTAAATAGTGAGGCATTTAAAGATAACATAGATTTTGTACAGGGAATTTATGAAAATATCGTAGAAGAAAGAAAGACTCTTGAGGAAGAGAAACGTTTAGCCGAAGAAAGAGAATTTGAGCTACAGAAGCTCAGGTTAGAAGCAGGAACAAGAGATGTTGTTGCAAATACAAGCAACCCTCTAGAAACTTCTTCAATACGCGTTGACTTGAAAAAGGTTTTACCCGATTTCAATCCTGAAAAGGATGATATGAATTTATTTTTAATAACTTTTGAGAGGCAAATGAAACTTTTAAAGGTTTCTAAAGAACTGTGGATCACGTATTTAATTGGAGTCCTTCCAAATGAAATCGGTAAATTAATAGCGCGTGAACCGGAAGAAAAATTTGAGGATTATTCTTATATTAAAGATATATTATTGCAGAGGTTCAAGTTAACTGCAGAAAGGTTTAGAGTTTTGTTTAGTCGACATCCAAAGCGAACCGATATTAGCTGGAAAGAATATTATTTTGAAATTAGAAGCTATTTTGAGGGATGGCTATCTGAATTAAATATAAATTCCTTTGAAAAATTATCGAAATTAATTATTGCTGACCAATTAAAGAAAAAGGTTTCCCCTGATTGTAAAGAACATTATTTAGATCAATGGGAGAATTTAACAGATCCTGTTGAATTAGCTGAAAAGTTAGATTTATATGATAATTTGAGGTCACACAAAGTAGAAATAAAGAGATCAAATAAAATCAGTGAGGTCGAGAATTCTAATCGCTTTGAAAAAACGCCTTTAGATTTTAAAAGAAATGATTTTGGTAAAATTGGCAATCAAAAAGAGTCCAAGAGAAATAAAATTAATTACCCTTCAAATTTAAATCGACCAATGTTAAGTTGTTATGGTTGTGGAAACCAGGGAGTTATTAAATCCAAGTGTCCAACCTGTTCTCCGAAAAATGTATCGGTGCACTTTCAATCACTAGAATTTCGTACATGTAATATGCAAACATCACCAACATTATTGGTAAAAATAAGCATAAATGGTCTCTCTGGCACAGCTTGTGCTGACACTGGCGCAACACATTGCGTTGCGGGTGAAGGTTTGTATTCTTTATTAAAAGAACAAGGTGTGAAGTTTGAAAAAACGCAAATGATCGTAGTCTTAGCGGATGGGCTACAAAACACTACCGAAGTTTATAAAACAGAAGTTCATGTTAAAATTGAAGGTCGCGAAATTAAAACAACACTTTATGCTCTGCCGAATGCCAGAAATAATCGTACAATTTTAGGAATCGATTTTTTACGCAAAGCAAAAATTGTTTTGGATGTAGTAAATCAAGAATGGTTCTTCGCTGATAGATGTAAGTGGAAGTATAGATTCGCTGAAGATACATATAGACCTCCCAGTGAATTAGCGATAAAATCCGTTGAATTAGACACCGTTTTTCTTAGAGAAGATGAAGGTAGACATCTCACTTCAGAGCAACAAGTTAGGTTGAATGAACTGCTTGAAAAATTTACTAGTAGCTTCCAACTAGGGGAAGAGACTACACCTAAAGTTAAACATTATATTGATACAGGATCACGGATGGGCATAATTTTATCTGATGAAATTGATAGTCCTGCACATGATAGAAAAGGCTATGTAAAAGATTGCCGTAGGAATTTCGATTATAGGGGTAAGAACAGAAATTTTAATAGACCAATTGTTAACAGAAGCAATAATAGATATGGTCAAAAATATGTTAAACAGTCATTTAACCATGGAAATTACAATAAAAATAATTATGAGAAACCTGGTGCAGAGAATTCTTACCAAGATGAATCAGAGATTCCTCAAAATTTTGAGACTAAAGATTCTTTAATATCTCAAGATATGGCAGAAAGTGAAGGTTTGGTGATTAGTTCATCGGATAAGGTTGAACATAATGATGCATCTGAAAAGCTAGAAAGTGCTTCACTTACTTCAAAAGTAAAGTATAATCCAAATTTTTCTCCTAGCTACAAAAATAGAGGCTATTATCATGCTCGAAATAATTATAATTATGATGGCCGACGATCAGGTAGAGGTAGCTATCAGGAGCAAAGAAATTCCCAACCATCACACAGGTAAGGTGCACGGCGAACTGCAGTTTCGTCTAGCAAATTCGAAAAGAGATATGAAAATGATCTTGGAACTGATGATCAGGATAATTACAAATTGAATTATAGGTCTGGAGGTTACAGACATGATAATGGGTACTATGGAAATCAAAGATCTCCTACTTTTTATACCACTGCCACTAAAGAAAACCCCTTTTCTCCCTTAGGAAATTACCATATATCAGCTTTGTGTCCTTACACTCAAGATGATGGTGGATCTTCTAAAGGCTTTATTCGTCCAAGAGGCAGACCCGGGAAACATCAGATGCCCAGCCAGCAAATATTTACGAAAGGACCACAAAACACGAGAGCCATAGAGGACTTTAGGCACCAGAAAGCATCCCGAAGGAATCCACCCAGGAAATGCACACTGCATCTGAGGGACCAGTAATGCAGTGTGAGGGGAAGAGTGTAACGCACGAACAATACGCACTCCATCATATTTGTTCTCCTTTTCTTTTTTTTTCTTTTCCTTCAAAAGAACTGATAAGCTGAGTAAATTAGACTTTACGAGAGAAAAGAATGTTTACAAAGTGGTTGCCGACAAGGCATTTTGTGCTATGCTGTATTTTAAATTAACTGAGTTATTTTGTAAATAGTAACATGCAAATAGGATGTAAATATTAAAACTTATTAATCTATGATAAGTTATCCAGTTTTATTTCGTAACATAAGAATAGTTTCCACCCCGGATTCTGAATAATATGTTACAATAGCAATTTTTTTAACTTCGTACATTTTCAATATTTATTTTTGAAAAAATTTCAATATTTATTTTCACCATTTATTTTTGAAATATTAATTTTTTTGTAGTTTTTGGAGCCATATGCTTAATATTGTCAACGGAAGTGCTCCATTTCTGTAGAAAGTAAAGGAAAAATAGTTCTAAAATATTAAGTATGTCTTTTTGTTGATATTTTTTCATAACAACCGAAAGAAAATGTAATTAAAATACGTGTTATTTTGAAAAAATATAAACGAATGATTTCTGTTGAAACATGGAGCTATTAAAAACTATATTTAATTTTAAGTATCTACTTTTGCATCTTTTTGCTGCTTTATGTATTATTTCGCGATAGTGACGTCCTATGCATGCTTTACTGTAGATGTTTAACCCTAGAACTACCGGAAATTTTACTCAAGTTTTATAAAAACATTCTACACCAGAATTTTTACTTAAAACTATTTAATTTGTTTATTTAACTTATTATTGTCTGATTTATACATTTAGTTTGTTTTGAAGAAATTTCTGGTTTGAATAAATATTTTGAATGTACATGTCGGGTCCAATGGACCCGTCTGGTAGACGGAAGGTTAAGAGTGGATCGTAAATGTGGAATTCTTAAGCGGATGCGAATGACGCCCTTTTAAATAAAATAAAAGAGTGTGCTGTAAGTCTTAAAATTGAAATATGTTTTGTACTATTTATCTATACATTTTTTTTCATCGGGGGTGACACTAAATTCTGAAAAAGCAGAATTACTGTTTTCTAGTTTTCAAAATCCCTTCGATTAGCATGTAATGGACGAATATGTCCTCTCTTATACGAATATGTCCTCTTATATATTTCAAATAATCATGTATATGAAATATATAGCATACTTATCATTTGCATTCTTAACCTTTGACTATAGAATTAAAAAAAAAAAATGCTTAAAAATTATATATTATAAATTATGTATTATATATTATAAATTTTAAATTACATATATATATATTATATATATATGTAAAGATATCGAGTTACTGGAAAACAAATACGTCGATCTAATAGCGATGTAGATGAAGAAATTGAATGTAGCATGGAGTCGGAGCATAGATGTACGAACATGTAGTAAGTGAAATTAGATCAACAGCTTCACTTATTTAATTGAACAGCTTAATCTTTGTATACGATCATTATTTCTTATTAAAGATGATTGACAGTCAAGTGGCTAATGACAAAAAATAATGGAGATGAAGATTGGGATTTCTCCAGGAGACAAGTAACGTAAGCAATTCTGTTCACAAAATTTTATTCAATAAGATCGGTCAGCAGTTCCATAATAACTTCGTCAGCAGCCATAATAACTTCGATGTAGAAACATCTATAATCAATAGTAATCTTTTTATTACATAAAAAGGGTAAAATCTTAAAACGAACGTCATTTTGTCAGACACACAGACAAGGGGCAGTTTACATTTCAAAAAACTCAGCAAAATCTACTGGAGAATCGTGCGTAACTGCTTTTTACTTCCTAAATGTAGGAATACAATTTTGACGTAGTACGCGTTCTAAACCAATTAAGATGTAATGATATCACGCCATGGAAAGAGTACTGACAGAGCGAGTGGAGGGATGATAAAGCATAAAGGAACCCTGGAATTAAGCGCGGGAAGGTAAATCTCGGCTAGAAAAAAAAATAAAAATGGCTACCAAAGAACATTTTAAAACGCGAAAGATCGGAAATGGAACATTTGATTTAAGAATACTAAAAGCGTAATAATTAAATGAATTAGACAAGTGAGACATTAAATTAAAGGGAATTTAACAGAATTAATGATAGAGATTATTTAAGACTATGGATCTAGTGAATATAGAGTAGTAATTTAGACTAGTACAGGGAAATCGCGGAGATAGATCTAATATTGTAACATACATATAATTATATATAATTATTATATATGTTACATTAATTATATATTATTATACATTTTTAAAATTATATATTATAATTTTTTCGACAAATGTCTTGCCCGTAGAAATCGCGGGATGATCAGTCAGAGGGTTAATTTAAGTATTTTTTTCTCATGCGTTTTGTGCGTGTATCAAGTGCAAAATTTCGAATGAACAAATTCTCAACATATTTTTTTCCTTAATGCTTCATTTTGTTAAAAATTCTGTACCTTAAATAACTTTCATGTAAAGCAACACATATCAATATTTTTTAGTTTTTAAAACTCTCAGAAAGAAAATACTTTATTTTAATTTTAAAGAAAAACACTTTTTGTATTATATTTAAAATAAAATTTCAAAATCTAAAACTTCTTACATAATAAAGACATTCCTGCTTTCTAAGGAGACCATTTTTCATTTTTTATGATCTCACATTCCCTCTACGGTACTTTGCTTTGTTATAGTATATCCATAGTAAATAAGGGAAAAAAATGCATTTTTATTTTACATTATAATTTATTGTTTCAAAGGCGCATTTCTTTATTCAGCATTCGCTGAATTTTGCTTTAATTTTCCATTCGTGAAAAATGTATAAGATTGAAAATGATAAATTGCTGATTTATGTCATTTTTCAGTGTAGATTTTGAATAACGCTCTACCTGTTATTTAAAAGTTTCAATTTAAATTTTCTATGTATTCCTTTGAAATTTTAATTTCTTATTTAATTTTAATTTCTTATTTAATTAAAATTTCATATTAAACATTTTTGTATAAATAATCTATGCTAATATAAATTGATATACTATATACTATTTTTTCTTGCGTTTAACTAAATATTTAAATTACAATAGGAAAATTCACGTCACCGTCCTAAACAAACACGTAGCTGACCGCTTCGTGCTCCATATGCCGGCCAGTAATTTTTTCTTTTCAAAATTATTTTTTAATAAAAAAGCATAAAAGGTACGTTCAGAAAAATTACTTATTGAGAGGTGCTTTGTATTCGAATATGTATGTATTTTGATATAACTTCTTTTGAAATTGGGCGGACAGATTAATACCTCACTCCATCGAAATAAACACAACTGATTCATTCTTCAACGAGCAGCAAAATATTAAACCACGGAGATAATAATCCGTTCAGCAATTTCCCCAGAGATAAATTTTGCGGCACTCTCTGGCGTCTGAAATATTTAGCGCCTTTAAGCCAATAAATGTTTTGCATAACTCAACAGGTGAAGGACTCAAATCACTTTACGTTATTTTCTTGAATATAAGCAAACTGAACTCATTATAAACAATTCGAGAAAGTACTTTTTTCTGAATATTTGTTATCGTCTTCTTTTTTTCCCATCTGCATTTGGGGTTTTGTTATGCCTAACTATCAAAAACTGATATAAATAAATAAAACGATCGACATAGTCATTTCGAGATATTGAATCGACAGTTTCAAGCATACCTTGCGTGTTTTGTGCATGCTTATAAAAAATGGTTCAATAATATTTTAACATTCAAACAAAGAAAAAAATAAGAAATACAAAATGTGCGTCACGCTTATGAAACAATTTCCAACAGAACCAAAGTACTGTAACAAAATTTCAGTATGTAATAAGATTAAAGAAGATGTCTAAATAAATAATTTAGAAAACGTATAACACAGATGAACACCCAAAATCAACAATTAACACCCACAGTCCAAAGATTTTTTATACAAAGTTCTGTGGTCTGCCATGCATTCATATATAGAATTTTTACATTACAAATGGTTTGCAAAATTTAATTTGTCTTTACAATGCAAAACACATTTGAACATTTTTTAGCATTATACGCTCATTTAAAGTACTTTTGAAATTTATTGAATTTTTTATGCAGCCTTGAAATGATCTGCAGATTGTTATACACACCACATATTAAGATAAAATTTAAATCGTGTAGAAACTTACAATTAAAATCTGATTTTTAGTAATTAAAATCCATAGGCGGCAATATTGAGTTTTTTGAGTAGCCGTGTAAATGAACTTATTTACATCCAAACACATCTTAATATATACTAACTACATACTGCAATGCTCTAAAGTGCATAACACTATTAATAACATATCTCATACGCGGAGAAAGGGATGCTTACAAATTTTGTTTGGAAATCCATGTACATGGGCTATAGAATAGAAACATCACCATTTAATGTACTACAGCTGGGTTAAGCTTTAAAACGTATACCTCACCAGAAAACTCACTTCCAGTGGCGGTTATTAATAGCCTGTACTATTCCAAATCTTTTTCTTTTCCTGTAAATGAATAAATAAATGCTACGCACTTTATATTCTACAGTAAGCATCTTGTAGTGCACCTCAGTGGTACATCGTCTTGAATATTTTTGAAATACTGTAACATTTAAAAAAAAATACACTGTAAATTATTTTTCTCCATAGGACATATTTAACGTAATTCTTTTGTGTGTCCCTGTAAACAAATTACAAATACTACACTTTCCATTTCCAATACCAAACGTGCCCTGGTAAACTTAATAACGTATATCAAATAAATGACAATCCGAGTATATTTATGCAACTTGGAGAAGGGCAGACGGACATACAATCCTAATTCACAAACACTTTTCAACTATATTGGAAAGCGTAAAAAAATACGTCTTCAATCAAGTGTTTCTTAGCCCATGAATTGATTAGAGTTAATCAAAGGCAAACGAGTAAAATCTGTGGATGGGTTCTTTTTTAATGCATTTATTCACAAAATTTGGTGTATTTTAGAAAGAGTGGTTTAGCACAATAGCGTGTTTCTCAGGGCGTTCTTTATTGTTAAACATACTTACTTTAAAACAAATTATCAGCATTGCTCATATTTTAAGCAAAATAGACAATCGTGCATTATTTTCTATTCTACATTATAATTTATTATCATTTCATATAGTACGGGCGGCGGCTGCACTACGCATCATCGCATCGAGTTTAAAATTGAAATTCCATGTTTAATTAATACACGATTAGCGTAATAATATGGAACTTGTCAGCCAAGTCATATCTTTGTGGATACCACCTGGAGATCCAATTTTAGTAGTTGATTGGTAGACTTCTCATTGTGTTTTCCTGCACCAAGTGAGGCCATAAAGGTATAAAATGTTGGACGACTGGGTACTGGAAAATACAATGGGAAACCGACCAATCACAGTAAAATTGGGTCTGCAGGTAATTTGACAGTCATATTCCATTTTAATATGCTAATCGTGTTCTAATTAATCGAATTTTAGCCGTGAACTAGATGAAATAAAAATTTGTGCAACCACCGCCTGGTGTAATATGCATGTGAAGAAAGTTACGGAATCGTGAAAATTTAAAGATTCCGGTTTTTGATGGATTTACACTTTTTGGTATGTCCTAAATATGTTTTGACTTCTGTTGGAAAATGTCTGCCTGTCTGTCTTTTAGTCTGTGTGCGACACAGAATTTGTGGCTTCTCTAAATCAAGAGTTAATGCCGGAGTCTAATATAACTTCAGATTCATTTAGATATTGACATAATATGATACTCCTTAGGTTTGGTGTATATTGTCCAACAGAGTGCGCTTGTATGCTCTGTTTTTCACGATTTCTGCGATATCCATGCCTCAAAAATTAAAGGAAAGATGTTAGAGCTTTACAGAAATAGATGCCAATTAAATCTAGCTGCATAGCGACCAATGGGTGTCACTGTTATTCTGTTCTTTTCACGATTTCTGTGATAGCTATAGCTCACGAACAAATGCACAGAATATGATCCGAATTCACATTCATTTATGACATAAATTAATACTGATTATACTTTGGTTTGTATCTTCCAAAACGTTCCGCCGCTATGCTGTGTTTTTCACTATTTGTGCGATATTTTATTCCAAGAAATAATTGCTTAGAATTTCTTCAAATTCAATATTCTATTTAACATCAGGAAAATTGATGGCAATTAGGTTTGTGTGTATAGCACACAGCAGGCGGTGCTACTATACTGTTTTATAGCAATTTTCCAGACATCTATATTTAAAGAACTAATGCGTGGAATTTCATCCAACCACATATTACCTTAACCCTTAAATGCCTGATTTTTCAAAAATCATTGTAATAATGTTTTTCGGCTTTCATTTTTAAAATAAATCATGGGAAAAATACTTTAAAAAATCATATTTTGTTTTAAGTATGGTTTACGGCTAAAAAAAAAGTTTGTTACTAATCGGCAATACTAGTCTTTAATTGAAAAAATAATTTTCTTTCATAAAATTATATAATATTAAACACACAGGAAGTTTAGGAACTATAGTAAGAAATAAATTTTACTTGCTCACTGCAGAACAAAATAGGGCATTTCGCAAGCTTCCAAACAAAACAAAAAGAACAAGTTGCAACAATTGAAAAAGTAAATCTATCTTTATTCTTAAACAGGACAAGTGTTGCCATCTACATGTTGAAAATCGATTTAATAATATTTTCAGAATGTATTTTATTGGCAACATTAGGCATTATATCTTCAATATTATTCTGATAGTATTTTAGAGCCTAAATTAGGTATGTTGCCGAAAAGCAACACCCGGCATTTAAGGGTTAAAATAAGACCAATGATGCTAATTCAGTTTTCCTGTTTATCACGCAGGAAGTGCAGCTATTATTCTATACTTGGAGAAATATTTCTCATCAGGTCCTTAATCAACTTATGCAATTTAGCAAGCATAGTTTCCAGTTTTATAAGTTCCATTCTTTTACCTATCACAGACTTTTAACAACATTATTGTCAGAATCACTTCTTTTGGAATAAAATTTTGTTTTGGGGCTCAATTCAGGTACACTATCTCTTTACGTTGTGTAACAGTATAGCTGTATCAGGATTGCAACTTGATATCAAGAGAAACAAATTTGCAATAGAACATGGTGTTGCAAATCTTTAAATCAGCATGTTTGGTCTATAATACAGGGCGTTCTGATCTAACTGAACTCAGATTTATATCTATTACTTCGAGAAAAATAAAGATACTGCAATGAAAAAATTTACTTGCATACCTCTATTTGTGTGAAAATTTGATAACATAACAAACCGTTACCGGAAAAACTGAGTAATGCAATTAGCAATAATTTCGTATGAAAAGTACTCACAGAAAAAAATTTGGAGCATTGATTTTCTACTGCTGACTGAAAATTCTAGAACTTTCCTTGAGGGTATTATTTAGCAAAGAGCTGAATCTGTCTACCAAAAAAATCATTATAATATACTTCAGTTTTGCCCAAAGTTTTAAACGGAATCCAGAGTTCACTTAAAAAAGAACAAACTGTATTTTTGACTAGATAAGTAGTGTGTGGTACCGTTCCATTGCCTCTTTTCATCCACTTGCTTTCTGCTAACAATCATCCGATTTTTTTTGCCACATTAAGAGAACACCCTGTATGTGTATATATATATATATATATATATATATATATATAGAGAGAGAGAGAGAGATGTGTGTGTGTATGTGTGTGCGTGTGTGTGTGCAGTATATATGTGTTTCAGTCTGCGTTTCCGTACTTGCACGCAAAAGCTTGCGCTTTCCAAAGACTATTGATTCTTGAAATGTTTCATATAGAGTTAGGAGAAGTTTAGCAATTTACAAATATACCTGCGAAAAATCCCTTTTAGAAGTAAAAGCATGAAAATAGTGAAAAAATTTAACTTTTATTTGTAAAACTAGTGTATTGCACGAGTTTAGTTAACAAAAGAATATCATTTGTGTAACAGTCATTTATAATATACTTTTTCTGTGAAAGCGCAAAAATACAATTGATCCCTTTTGTTCTGTTGAATATAGAAGAAAGTTTGCACGTAACGACAATGAATTATTGTGCATTTGAATTATAATCAAGCTCTAAAAAGCTACATCGCAAAACATTGGATGGACTCTGGAAGATTGAGTTCGAGGAGTGGAACAAAATCTACTTTGATATTTTAAGAGAAACCCTTTTATCTTCGAAAGCAAGATGTAATTTGATAGTATAACAAAAGGCCTGTCGGATTAAACATATTAGGAAATAAAATTATCATCTTTGTTTATAGTGTGATCCCGCCAGTAGTTGATATTCTTCCAGGAGTTGTTAATTTTTTTTTTTTATATTACGCCATTTCAGGCGAAAGTGGGTTTTACACGTGGCACTAGACTTAATATTTTTGTTTGAATGTTGTAGTACCTGTTGTCACATTGTTGTCAGCTGCCTTCTGCAAGAAAAGCCATTTTATGAAATGTTTTTATTAGAAAATGTAAAAATTTAGTTTTTGATTAGTTGGAGACAATTGTGGTTAAAATAATCGACTTCCAACTTGCTTATTTCAAATAATAGTTTTATATGAATTGTTGTTAATCACAGCCCAAGTATGATATTTTACAAATTGTGTTTTGAATTTTCGACTTTTTCTTCGATTGATCCACTACTGGGAAAATGGCAATTAAAGAAACTATTTACTTATAACTTTGTTGCTATTTAATTTCAGCACATTTCATTTTGTCCCACCATAGTACAATCATTAAAGGTTGTAGCAATCATGTTAGTTTACTTCTAAAACTTAAAAGGAAGGAAATATAATAAAAACCCCGTAGCACCGACCTTATTTGATGAATTACTGGCTGCGTCGCCCTGTATTACTTTTTTCCAAAATCATTACAAAAATGTATGACCGCCCTCTGTATAACATTAAGTATTAACGCAACAATACAAGTTATAGGGGGATAAATCAATGTTTGTTCTCTCAAAAATGAAAGTAAATCGAATTGAGATAAACCAGATAGTTTCCACATTTACTAGCATAATTTACCAACGGATACAGTTATTCAACTTTTGAAATAAATTGTTTTCCAATTTACAAATGAATGTTCGTAACATGCACAAGTTCTCTGTAGATGTGTGAAATACTCTGTTTGTCAGTTTCCTATTGTGAGTAATGTTCTTTTTCAATAAGTAGCAATAACAAAACTACTATGAAAAAATGTGGAATTTTTACAATAACCTGGTTGTCTATACAAATATGTATAGGAAAGCAGTATGGTTATAAAGGTACGAGAAAGAAGTGGTGTGATAGCAACGACATCGAAATATTGAATTCTGATAAATAAAATCAAAAATATATTCTATCGGTCCAAAACTCATAATATTTGTTGTCTTTTAAATCATTTAATCAATTTCGTTACATAATTCAGTAGACTTAAGGAAAACGAAAACAATAATTTTGAAGGGATAACAAAACGTTGACAGTTTTCGCCATTCTTTTATCAAAGATTTATGTTTATGTTCTGTCTTTTTACTGATGCAAAGCACATTATCCCCAGAAACTCCATTTAAGGAAACTGTAATACTAAATCCAAATTTCTCTTCATAGCTACACATAAATCAAAATAACTTCCTACTTTTCGACTCTAAAGACAAAAAAGTTATTACGGTTATTAACATACATCGATAAAAGACAGAAAATTACATTTCTGAACGAATAAATGAATTTATCATGGTGAATGTAATGAGTTCAATTTATCGTCCAAGAAAAACGAATAACGTGGGAGATAACCAGCTGACATTCAGAAAAGTAATTTTGTAATTTATAGCTGGACATAAAAACAAATGATTTTTCCAGGAGTACTTTTATTCGTTTGCTTATTCTCACCTTCATTTTTGTGAGATTGCGAATAAAAATTTTGAAGATCAATTTGTTTGAATGTGTATAATTTAAGTGAACTAGAGTGAATCCGTTTTTATTGATACTCTCCAAAAGGACAAGTACGCGTCCGTAAGACTGACGAAAATTTGACGTTGACTGGAGCGGACGAATAAATTTAACTTTTACAGCAACGTTTAAACGTGCAAATATCGCATATTTCCAACCTCAATCGCATATTTGTACACCGTGCAATAGGGGAGGAAGTACTTTAAAATGAAATTTGTTTGAAATCAGGAACGAAATTTGTTTGAAAATCCTATCCCAATTTACTCATTTTTTTAAAAGTAATTTTCAAGCATGATTTGTTTCTTCATTCTATCTCTGTTGCATGCATATGATTTCGAAAGCTAAAATAAACATACATAGTAAATATATATGGCTAAGTATTTGGTTCCAGCTTATATCCTTAACGAAAATAAAACATTCATCAGTCAAGAAATAAAACAAAAAAATTACAAATTTAAACATGTCATCAAACTATAAGCTTAAACCAATAAAATGATCAAAATCAAAAAGGCTGATTGTAAATAGTTATCTCTGGCGATTTCTACGAGTGTTAATTCCAAGCGCCAGGCCAATACAAAATTATAACTTATAAAATACTTCCAAAACTTTATTTGAATGCATAACTGCTATTTTTCATATAAATATGATTTTTGGTATTGTTATTGGGCATTCAGACATATTAAATGTAAAAAAATGCATTGGAGCTATCAATACAAAAAAGATATTTTCACCTATATTCCGTATCCTGGAAGCCCGGTTTGTACCATGTATGAATAAGTTTTTGATTAATGCAATTTCTATATACAAATCCTTTTCCCATTGGTACCTCGTTTAGCAGTTATTTGCATTTTAGCATATTGGAAAAACATTCCCCATGTCTTTTTGTACTGAGATAATTAGAGAGACCTATCACTTATCACATTCAAAACGTTTAATATTTATATAATTTGATCCTGATTAAATTATATATAGTTCGAAATATTTTGAAATTTCAGATGCCTCTTGGTACGATTACAATATGTTATCAAACGCTTTTTAAATTACCTAATATCTTAAATAATATGTAAAAATGAAGTCGTTTAGATTGAATATTTTATATCGATTCTTAAAAAAATAAGGAAAATTACTGGAAAATATAACAACTAAAATATATGAGGCATTCTCACCAAATTTTAACTTTCAGGAATAAAAATCTGGTGAAATTAAACTTAATAAAATAACATTTTAAACTCATAAACGAATGCCTTAATGATTCAAAATAAAGAAAAAATGGTCAGCAGCGAATTTTTTTTTTTTAATTTAACTGAGGTTTAAGTTAAACTTGCGTGTTTAATTTTCCTTTACGTCCCCTTGACATTTTACCTCACTAACTTTTTATTTTCTTCTAAATTTTTACTGATAATGAATTTGCATAGCACACATCAAACATATAAATAAGAAATAATAACCATGTAATATTTTTAGTACAAAATGTTGGTATAACATTGCCTTAAAAGGATGTTAAGGAAGGGATGGTAAGAAGAAAAAAGAAAGGTAAGGAAAATTACCACTTATTTTTAGGAAAATCATATTAAGACTAAGTGATAGCCATTACGTTCATTAATTTTTAGCAACAGTTATTTACATTGGATTAAATAGTTAAAAAAAATAATTTACTTCAAGAAGTGCAGGAATAAATCTTGGGGACGGCAAGACTACCCATAAAGATACAATGCTTGAAATTGATATTAAAATTCTGATTTAAATTCTGCAGTAAATTTACTGTCAAAGAATTTTAACCATTAAAGGTATACATAAATATTATACAGACATAGAAACAATAAATACAATAAACCCAACTGGAGTGAAAAATTAGCCAGAGCCAGGAATCGAACGCGGGACCACAGTATACAAGACTGCTGCTCTAACCACTGAGCTACTCCGGCCAATGCCTGAGTCTGCAATTTCTCACTAATAAGCCATAGTAATAAACCATAATAGACTCAGGCATCGGCCGGAGTAGCTCAGTGGTTAGAGCAGCAGTCTTGTATACTGTGGTCCCGTGTTCGATTCCTGGCTCTGGCTAATTTTTCACTCCAGTTGGGTTTATTGTATTTCTTGTTTGTATGTCTGTATAATATTTATATATACCTTTAACTGTTGAATGCAGGCGTTATTTATGTGTGTATGTGTGTTTTATTATATATTGTAGTATGAGTGTTTTATTATAATTTTAACCATTCTTTCTCTAACATACTTCTGCATGAGAAAAAATTTGAAAAAAAAAAATCTGTGGCTGCGTCTGAAGTGATTTTCTGCGTGGTTTTAGCAAGGGACAGTAAGAAATCTTAAATCCAGGGACAGAGTTCCAAAAATAATAACAACCGTAAAAATGTGTGCGGGTTAATTTTTCGTCATATACAGTGGTTATCAAAAATTAAGGAAAAGTCACAAAATGCTAATTTTCAAATACGCGAACACTCAAAAGGAAATAATATAATTCGAGTAATTACTATGTCTACAACACAGCTAGCCCATATAATATCTGATTCATGTCACACATGGTCACAAGTGTCACAGTCACTACGGTGAAGCAAAAAATAGGAAATTCCATACATCTCCTTATGAGTCTCAAATGATCACTATATGTGACTCCATTGAGAAGTCGAGGTGACTGCTGCTTTGTGACGAGTACCCAGGTGACTTTGCAATGTAGTTAAATTATGACTCTCGTGTGACTGTCATTTTTACACTCAATTTCATAGTCATCATGAACGTTGCATTATGATAAATCACCAAATAATATCATATTATAGCCACATGGAGACTTTTCCCAAAAGAGCACAATGGTGACTTCACAGTAGTCTCTCTGTCACCTGAAAGTCATCATGTGACTTTAATGTGACATTATTTGGTAACTTATCACAATGCAGCGTTCACGAGGACTTTGAAATTGAGTCTACAAATGACAGTCACATGAGAGTCACAATGTAACTACATAGTAAAGTCACATGGTGACTCGTCACAAAGCAGCAGTCACAGTGACGCCTCAGTGGAGTCACATATAGTGATCATTTGAGACTCATCATGAGATGTATGGAATTTCCTATTTTTTTATTTCACTGTAGTGTATTTCACTTGTGACCATGTGTGTCATGAATGAGATGTTATATGGACTAGATGTGTTGCAGAGATAGTAATTACTCGAATTATATTATTTCCTTTTGAGTGCTCGCGTATTTGAAAATTAGCATTTTGTGACTTTTCCTTAATTTTTGATAATCAGTGTATTATTTTTATAAAACAACACTCTGAGTTTCGGAGAAAGTTACATCGAATTACATTTATTGAAACAATTTTATACAAACAGCTCCAAACTTAAAAATCAGCATCATGTTTACGGATCGGTACGGAAATTCGTGGTACATTTGGACTCCCAACATCGTCCAAGACTTATTTATATTGTTAATATTGTTATACAGTCATGCAATGGAATCTTTTCCAGTATAAGAAAAAAAAAAGATATATATTAAAATAAAAACTATTATTCAGGGACTTTAAGTCAAAATTATGAGAGAACGTCTCATATATTTCTCTATTCAGAAAAAGAAAATTAACCCTTAAATGCCTGATTTTTCAAAAATCATTGTAATAATGTTTTTCGGCTTTCATTTTTTAAATAAATCATGGGAAAATTACTTTAAAAAATCATATTTTGTTTTAAGTATGGTTTACGGCTAAAAAGCTGTTAGTTACTAATCGGCAATACTGGTCTTTGAAAAAATAATTTTCCTTGATAAAATTCTATAATATTAAACACACAAGAATTTTAGGAACCATAATAAGAAATAAATTTTATTTGCTCACTGCAGAACAAAATAGGGTATTTCGCAAGCTTCCAAACAGAGCAAAAAGGACAAGTAGCAACAATTGGAAAGATAAATCTATCTTTATTTTTAAACATCACAAGTATTGCCATCTATATGTTGAAAATTAATTTAATAATATTTTCAGAATGTATTTTATTGGCAACATTAGGCACTATAGCTTCAATATTATTCTAATAGTATTTTAGAGCCTAAATTGGGTATGTTGCCGAAAAGCAACACCCGGCACTTAAGGGTTAAGGAGACAGTTTACCTTTTCAACAATTTTGTTTATTTTAAAAAATATCATTATGATAGATCAAGTGGATCATCATCATTCAAATGGAAATTCACTGCATTTCAATTTTCAACTAAAAGTACATTTAAAAATGCCAATTTTTAAGTGCATAATTAATTAAAATTTTTAAAAGGTTTTAAAAAAATTGAATTACTTAAAATCTCTACTACTTTTTTAAATACTGATATTTTTTCTCAATTTTTTTCTATTTTCAAATGTGTACACAAGATTGCACATGAATTTTTAGATACATTTAATATTGTATTTAATATAATTTTTACTGACATATAGTATGGTATAAAATGATGAAATCTAAAACATTTTCATAAACTTTTATTTTAAAAAAATATAACAAAAAATCTTGAAGGCTAATTCCATGCGCGGATTTATCACATATATAATAAGGAACATGTACAAAAATGTTTAAATCTCTTAACAAAATTTACAATATCTCGCGATATAATTACCATATGCGTAAAATTGTGGTGTTAAAATATTCAAAATTAAACAGGATTTCATTTAGTAGTAAAAAACAAAAGCCGATTTTTCATCAAATTTGAAGGAAACTTTGTCCCTTTAACAATGCTGCTGACGCTGTATTTGAATTTTTTCTGACCGGGTTTTTCTCTCTTAGCTTATATTAAAAACTATTGCATATAAAAAAATATTAAAAATGGTAGATTTATAGCAAAATATATTATAAACACGGAGAAGTAGACAGATTTTAAATCGAAGAATTACTTTAAGCGATATTTAATATTGAAATTGATCAAATTAGTTCAGTTAGAAACGTTTTATAGGATCCAAAACTTTTCATAGCAATTAAACCATCTTTTACAGGCAGATACGGAAGAGATTGTGTTGTGCCGTATCCGATCATTTTGTTTATTTCCTTTTTTTTTTTTTTTTTTTTTTTTTTTTTTAAATGCCATTATCTGAATAGAGATTTATTTCATATTTCGAAAAAGCTGTTTTTTCGCCTTCTGTTGTGGATTTTCCAAAGCCCAAATTTTCAAAAAAATTTCCATTTAAAAACATATTTATCATGAAAGTTAAGAAAGGAAGAAAACTCCAATGCATTTAAATTATTACGTGTGAAAAACATTTAACAGTAAAAATTACATCGTATTTAAAAAGCCTATTTAATAATATTTTGAATACATTTCAATTGATTGAAAAAGAGCTTTATATGTAAATATTAAAAGCGAAAGAAACCTTTAATTGAATTATTACGTGCAAATACTTTTTACTTAACCATTTTATATAAGCTGATTTTTAAATGTTTATCCGACCTTACTCAATGACCCAAAAACATTCTTCAGAGGTCACGACAGGGGTGAATTAGGCCTTCGAAACCGAGAAAAAAAAACAGTCAAAGAAAATGAATAGTATTCCAACCACTGCAGACTGTCCATGTTCATAATAATAACCTTCAATCTTCCATAATCGGGTAATCTTTATAAAACAGAGCAATTTAGTGCGTTTTTAAGCGTATCGGAATTGCACGGTGGTTGACAAGCGCAGCTCGTAAGAGGCATGATATCCTAGTATGATAATAATTTTTAATTACTCTGCAGTGTAAGTTCCTTAAAATATTTTTGCATCCACAATAAAAGAATTTGACAGATCGAGAATAAATATTTCCTGCGTACTAATCACAATTCAAGTATTTTGCATTTACTGAAAGAATGTGAGTATTATATTTTTTCTTTACATTTTGATAAGGTTCAAGAATATTAAGTGGTTATTTAAAACCAATATTTCTATTATACAAAATCGAATTTCTTTCTAATACATTTTATTTTAATAAGTCAACGAAAGAGAAATTGAAGATTTCCCCTTGCGCAATAAATATTCAGACACAGAGGAAATATACTACATTTTAAATCTCAAAGGGTATTAACAGTTCCGAAAATTATTTTCTTTACTGGAACTATTCATAATTAGGATTTATTCATTGAATTTCTTTCACCTTCATTTTTAAAACGATAAACCTTTTCCATTTTCAATAAATCGAGAAACGATTAAGTTTAAAATGGAATGTTTATTTTTGATAGATGGTAAAAGTACAAAAGAAGTGCAGTTAGATAATCGATAATCTTTCATTACGAAATATTCCAAAACTAATTTTATGAAACCTTAGATTTTATTCGGAAATATATAACATGCACTGTTAAAAATTTCATCGTCAGAAAACGGTCGTTTGAACGGCAGCATTCTGTCCGGAAATTCGACCGTATTTAGAGATAACGGTTACTTAATCATATTATATATATATTCCCATATGACCGTAAAAAATATATATATGGTCATTTGACCCTAATAGTATAAAAAGGTCAAAATGCTCATTTGACCGTAAATGTATAAAAAGGTCAAAATAATCGTTTGACCGTACAATATATATATATATGGTCATTTGACCATATTTTTAGAAAATGGTTATATAACCATATTAAGAATAAATTTGCATTTGACCTTGAAATATACATGGTATGGCCTTTTGACCGTATTTTTAAAAAATGGTTATTTAACTGTATTAGGATTTTATGACTGTAAAATACGGTCACTTGATTGCATTATGGATTTATTAATAATGATACACAGGGTGTTGCCGAATTCGACTGACAAATAAAGAGGAGTGATTGTAGGCATCAAGAGGATGAAAAATTGCCATGCACCTTTCCATGTTCTAAGCCACATTGAGTGAAGGAAAATCGCAAAAATATTTATGAAGGGAGTGATGGTCAGTGAAAAAAATAATAAGTAGAAATGCACTTATTTGACCTAAGCAGAATTACAATGCATAACAGTTCGACATGAGAAAGGTCACGACAAGGCATTTTTATAGGAATTGTTCGAAATTGAAGCCAAGAAGATAATTGCACAGCAGATATCTACAGAAAGATTTCGGTGCAATGATCTTTAAACATGAAACTTTAAACATTTCCTATAAAAATGCCTCGTATCCTTTGACGTTTAACTGTACTGCATTGTAATCCTGCTTATGTCAAATAAGTATTTCTCTATTTATTTGTTCCACTCAATGTTGCACTCTTCATAACTATTTTTGCAGTTTTCTTCCACTTAATGTAGTTTGTGACCACATCATGCTCTATAGTAATTTTTCATCCTCTTGATGATTATTATCAGCCCTCTGAATGTGTAGGGCAAATCCGGCAAAACCCTGACAGGTACATACTAATAAATCCATAATGCAATTAAATGATCGTACATAGATATTTTACAGTCATGTGTTAATAAAATCATAATACAGTTAAATAACCACTATCATCCCTTTGAATTTGTCAGTGAAATTCAGCAACACTTTGGATATGTTCAGTCATTTGACTATAATTTTTAGAACAGTTACTTAACCATATTTTCAGTTTGTTATATAACCTTACAATATATATGTGTGATTTTTTGACTATATTAAAAACAAAACAATCAAAAGTTCATACATATATATCTTACAGTCATAAAACTATAAATTAAAAATGCATGTAATAAATGGAAAATAAAAATTCTGATTTTCGTATAACAAGAATATTTGGAAGCACACGTAAAAATGTGTCAAATTGGTCAAATCGATTTTATTCTTTACTAATGTATACATACACAGTCTTTTTTTTTTTTTTTAAATAGCAGTTCTTGTATAATAAATAATTAAAAAATATAAAAAGTTAATAGTACATAATGTTGACTATGCCTGATCAGGAGGCAACTTTTCTTTTGGCCATATAACAATAAATTCTTTGCTGCGCTAGACTAGAATTTCTTAATCATACAAAATAGATTATTATCCATGATATAACAAGGGATTTTGTTCATATTATAATGTTATATTTATTAAACAAGAACTTCAATGTACTTAAAAATTTCATATATTTCAAAAGAATAATGTAAAATTAATAAAATTGACCAAAATTTTATAATTATTGCCGAGATTCTTGTTACTTACTTGGAAATTAAGAATTTTTATTTTTTTCTCAACATACAAATCTATCTAAATTTTCTTACTTTCAGTTAAATGTTTAAAACTGCCACTGTCCAGCAAATCAAACTTTTGTAATTTTTTTTTTTTTTTTTTTTTTTTTTTTTTTTTAAATGGAAAAATAGTGTTTTGTTATTCTTGCAAAACTTAGTATATAGTTTAAAACTTAGAATACTAATAATAGACTTAGAAACTCTGTATATAGTTAACTTAGCATATATTTTTTAGAGTATCATTGAGAAGTTTATTACAGTGTGTTGGAGTTTTTAACCCTTTATGTCTGAAATTATGAATTCATGAAAATTTCATCTTAGCATTTTTTAAACTACATTAGAAGATTTACACAATCATTTAATAAATTTTTGAAGGATTTTGCCAATTAAAATTAATTAATTAAATTTGAATTATTTTTTTTTTTAGTATTTTATAGAATTAGGAAATGTAATAAAAAATAATGCTCTTACAATAGAAATATTTCCAAACTTAACCCTCCCCCCCCCCCCCTCATCAATCTTTCAACATCAAGAAAGCTGAAAAGATGAGAAAGAATGAAAAAGAAATGATCCATTTAAAATATTTTTGTTTTTTGCAACCAATAATGCTTTTGGATCAAGATAAAGAAAAGTATCTATAACTCATTCTAAATTGTACTACTACTAATCAATGTATTAAATGAATCTTGTAACAAATTATTTTAATGGTACACTACAGTACCATTGGAGCCTAAAGGGTTAATGAAATCAGTTATGAATAGTAAGGTTGCACAATAAGTTATGAATATTTAGATTTCCAGTTGATGTAGAAAGAATATACAAATTGCTATATTTGTGTTTTTTAAAATGTAATTTATAGGTATAAAAATATATATTTTTTAATATCTATACATTTGAAAACTTACCATAGATTTTTTTTTTTAACAAGCCTAGACAAACAAATACAAAAAACTTAAGACAATATCTAAATATTCACAACTTATTTCCTGAATGACTTAATTAGTTACAGCACAACCAGACATTTTGAAGTGTATGAATTTACATTTAGTACTCAAGTGGAATACATGTTTACTTAATGGGTCTTCACAAATAAATATGTAGAAGCTTAGCAGGCTATAAAAACATTTATAAGTAACAAATTATTAATGTCATTTTCTACAACAAAACAAAAAAAGATTGATAAATTAAAATGAATAAAATAAATTTAGAATTTTTACTATTTAATAAAACTTCTACATATTAATTAAATACTGACTTTATTAAATCAGTTAAAATGCAATAAAAATATTGCTGTACGAGTATTTAGAGCAAAAAAAACGTACTTAAAAATCAAGATAACTGTTTTTAGTAAATTAAAAAATAAATAAATAAAGATTATTGTGAATCACAAATAATCAAAACAATCAATTAAAACATAGAAATATATTTATTACAATAAATAAATTACATTATATTATAACGCATTGTTATATATTTATACACACAAATTGCTTTTACACATGAATGCATTTTATTTTTTATAAAAATTTGCATTGGCTTGGACATATTACAGAACTATAATTAACTATGAAAACTGATTTTCTGTACTTTGTTTCACACACAGGGTTAATCAACATTGGGTACCTTAAAGAAAAAGTTAAATGCATTAAACTTGGCTATAGTACAATGATACTTTGATATAATACATTCAAATAACTTTTCTAAGAAAATACAAAAGTAATTTATAGAAAAAGTTTTATAAAACCATATTAAGGCTAAAAAAGGGGAAAGCTGACTAACAGAAACCACAACCCTTAGCTCAATGCATTCTTTGAGCAGTACAGTCTCACGAAAAAGAACTGCATAGGATCAAGTGGGGGTAAAATATGCAGGTTTTTAAATTAAATTCATGAAAAATACAAACTATTTTTTTTTTCAATTGTTTTACATAATTAGTGTGTTAGAATTATCAGAAATTTAATAATGAATAATAAAATATTTCCTGTTATATTATTATACTTTGTAGTCATTTTAAAATCGTGGATAAGAAAACTTGGTTGAAATGAGGAGAAAAACTTTAGATTTAAAGTAAATAAGAACTTATTTTCAGCTTATTTATCTATTATATTGCATAAAACACTTAGAATTAACTTTCTGCATTTTTTAATACAGAATAACTTAATAGTTATATTTTATAGCAAAAAAAAAAAAAAAAAAAACATAACTGGAATAAAATAGTTAAGATGTTAGGCTTAGCAAACAAATAGCAATTTTGTTTTTACTTTTTGATAATTTTATTCAGGGTTGTCGGCTTTTAGCCAGGCCAAAAAAAGCCGGCTTGCTTTTTATGGTTTTAACCGCTTAAAAAAAGTCGGCTTTTATTTTTCAAAAAGGTGGTTTATAGATAATTCATATAAAATTTGGATTAATTTATTTTTAATACACTTATAAATATTTTCTACGAAAATAATATAAACTTCTATTAAATTTTGTCAATTAAATAAGACTTTATATCTGCTAGAATGAAACTGTGAAGGCGTTATGTCTAAAAAAAAAAAAAAATTATGAATATTCAGAAGAATACATTAAATTAGACTAAAGTATTGGTTTGGAATTCTTTATCATAGCTCTATACATACCACACATGTTAAAGATTATATGAAAGAATAAGAGGATGTCACACATTAAAATAGAAACATTCTTACATATACTGATATTTACTTTAAAAATTGATTAAAACTAAATAGCTTATATGTATTTAATATCTGAAATTGTCTTATATAATACTTGAGCAATAATAAACAATCGATAATATGTAATAAGCAATTGATATTCTGATAACTTATAAAAATGATATATGTAAGGTTTTTCTGCTACTAAGCTGTTATGTAACGTCTTCCAGATATGTCCATACGGACTAGGCCTGGGTTTTAAATCGATTTAACTCTTAAATCGATTTAAAGCTTACATCGGAAATCCGATTTAACCATTGGACTTAAATCGATTTAAGCTAAAATCGGAAATCGCGATTTAGCTAATGTCTTAAATCGCGATTTAGCCATTATCTTAAATCGCGATTTAGCCCTTGTCTTAAATCGCGATTTAGCCATTGGCTTTAAATCGATTTAAAACAAAATACTGATTCAGAGCTAACATCGGAAAAACGATTTATCTACTTTGATGTATCTACACTTACATGGCAAGCTGGTGTTAAATCGATTTAGGAGGATCCGATTTAAGCAAATATCGCAAGCCTCAATACTTTCCGATTTAAGAAAAATAAGGCAAGCTGGTGTTAAATCGATTCAGGAGGATCTGATTTAAGCAAACATCGCAAGCCTCCATGCTTTCCGATTTAAGAAAAGGCAAGCTGGTGTTAAATCGATTTAGCAGGATCCAATTTAAAAAAACATCGAGCCTCAATCCTCTCCGATTTAAGAAAAAGGTGGTTTAAGAAAAAGATGATTTAAGTAAAAATTGATATTTATTTATTTATTTTGTAAACAAGATTCACAGTTTATGAGATTGGAATGTGTATTTTTCAGAAATTAAGAACTTATATAGTGGAAAGTTGAAAGGAAAAAGTAATGTTTAAATCTTAAAATCCAAATTCATCGAATTTCAATTTATATGCTAATGCAATCTTTTGATGAAAAATTAAGTTTTCAAATATTTGAGTAATATTGCAATATGTATTTTTTTATTTTCCAATATTCTGTAATTAATTAAAATGTTTTAAAGTAGAATCCTTCATTGTTTCAAAAGATTGTTTTCCTGAAATTCATTCAGCATTTATATGATTAAAAATAATAATAATAAAGTTTTATATTTAAAATCCAAACTCATCGACTTGCAGTTTATACTTTTATGCATTTTTATTATGAAAAATTCATTTTTCACACGTTTTAGTACTATTTTAACATTTATTTTTTATTTTCTATTATTTTGTAATTAATGAAATTATTTTAAAGTATAGTCATGCATTGTTTTGTGTATCACTACATCAAGATTAAATCTTTTACTAATATTTTTTCCCTGAAATTAATTGAGTATTTATGGTTGGAAAAAAAGAATAAAGTTTCATATTTAAAATCCAAATTCATCGAATCTCAGTTTTTATGTTTATGCATTCTTTTAATGAAACATTCATTTTTCACATGTTTGGTAATATTTTAATACATATTCTTTATTTTCTATTATTCTGTAATTAAAATATTTTAAAAAAGTCATGCATCAGGTTTGACATCCGATTTCAGCGCCAGGCACGCGGATTGAGTATCTTGCTGAAATTGATTCACTATTTACATCCAAATTCATCCATTTTTAGTTTATATTTTTATGCATTACTTTTATGAAAAATTAATTTTCATATGTTTGAGTATTATGGGAATATTTTAGTTTTAATTTATTATTTTGTAATTAATTAAAAATACTTTAATAAAGTTCTGTAATGAGTCAAGTAACTTTATTTTTACAGCAGAATCAGGGAGGGGTGGAGGAGGCATTCATTAGATTTTTCTGCAGATCTACGATTTTCTGTTTTTTCGATATTTTGTTATCCTTAAAAAGAGATTATTTTAAGATTATATTTTATTACTAATCTTAAAGGATGGCAACGGCCGCGAAAAGAAATCAGCAATTTCAGTAATGTGCTCCAACTTTCAATCCTTCTCCATCCGCTATATAAATGTAAGCATTTATGTTAAACAAATCTTATTATAATCTAAAAGTTAAAAAGATGTAAAATTGCACCTTATTTCTCATACCTCCCCCCCCCCTTTATTTTATTTATTATTTTTTTTTTTTTGTTTACACTACTTTTCTCATCATGATAAATGAATAGTTAAATTCATCACTGAATTCTTTTAATGTGCTTCTGTTTTACCTCAATAACTTTTTAAATCTGTGTTAGTAAAAAAAAAAAAAAAAGTGTGTGTGTAGGTTGTTAGCAATGAAGTGCTATTTGGGTGGGCTAGGGGAAGTCCCCCCCCCCCTTAAGGAATTTAGATTGTAGCAGGCATAACAAGTCAGACAAAAAAAAAAAAATCATTTTCTTTTATATTACTTCTTAATGAATGAGTTTATAGAATGTATTAAAATAGGTCACTAATTTTTAAAATTGAAAAAAAAAAAAAAAAAAAAAAAAAAAAAAACTAGTGTTTTGGGACATTCAAAGTTTTTTTATGTGTAAAATATACCTCTTTTCAAAGTTATTTGAAAAATTAAAAGCTAAGTATACTAAGTAATACAGGAGGGGGGGGGGGCACATAAAGACCGTATTTTGTTATTAAAAATTAAAAAATAGGCTTCCAGATTCTAAAAAGTAAAATCAGTGTTAAATCGCGATTTAGCACTAAATCGCGATGTTAGATGGACGATAAATCGATTTAAGAAATTTCTACATCGCCCAGTCCTAATACGGACAGATTAAAATCATAGAATGGACAATGTTGAAAGAGAAATTAGGAAGGATATAACATTGGGGGAAATTTTAGTACATGTAAGTGCATAAAATAAAGAGAACAATTTAAAAAAAAAATTCTCCAAATAAAACTTGTTGAATTAAATTTTGAAAAGCTAGTGACTATTTAAAATAGTGCATATTCATGCATAAATTAATGCATATGTTACTACATTCTACTGTACTAATACATAATATTATTACATAATACTGTTTTAATAGAGAGAAATGACGTTTTTATTCAGTGATTTTATGTGTGATTTTAAATTTATGAGAAATAAAATAAGACTTGAATTATTAATATCCCTTAAAATTAGTTAATAAAATATATAACTAAGCAACCGTTGTCCTTTTTAATTATATAAAGCAGTAAAAATAAAAAAAGGTGTTAAGTGCAGTATAAACCAGACAAAGCAATTGGTATGGCCTTTTATTCTAATATTAATGTCTTCATTATTGAAAAATTGGGTTATATTGATTTCTACCTCAATTAAATGTCTTTAAAACTAATTAAAAAATACATCAAAATGTGTTGTTTATAATTAAAATGCTTCATTGTATAAAAGCCAATTTTGGCCAAAAAAAGCCGGTTAAAACCAATAAAAGTCACTGGCCTGGCTTTTTTTAATTTTAACCGGCTTTTTTGCAACCCTGATTTTATTACATTTTCTTATGTAACATTTGACATTAAAACAATATAGTGCTGTAGAAATAAGACTTATTAAAAATTAATTTGATAAATTAATATATAGTAAAAGAAAAATAAACAACTTTAGGATATTATGTTTACTTTATACTAATTGTCATACAAGGAATTTTTAAAGTGATGTGAAAAAATAGAAATGTAAACCCGAAACTACAATTAAAAGTCTTGCCAACAGAGTTATTGATGATTTATGAATTTAGAAGAAAAAAAGTTTATCGAATTTAAATTAGTAATAGTAACAAACTATATGAATTGGAACAAGAATTTTGAACAAGACAACAAATTATATATTTCTTGGGGTCTTAATGAGGAATATATAGTTCAGTACACAAAAGAGAATAGGAGGTCTCTACTTCATATTTCTTTAGAAAGACCCCTGGTATGGAGTGAAATAAGTGTTTTAAAATTCCATTATAAGTAATAATTTGCAATTTTATTGTTAAAATTGTTTTTGAAACGCTGGGAGCAATGTCTGTTTGCGTGTTCTATGTAATTCTTTTGTAGATTAAATATTTTTTGCAATTACTTTACCTCAAATGACCTTATTTTTATCTCTTCACTGTTTATACTACTTTTCCAGAATAATATGGATAACTGCAATAGCCAAAGTTTTGTATTTCATGTTTACAAATGGGCATATTTAAGTTGTATGTCATCATCATGTTGTACAAATCAAATTGCACTTTTATAAACTTGGTGAAAAAAGCTGTAAATTTGCATTTTCTTAGTATCAGAAAATTTTATTAGAAAATTATGATGTGAATTTAACATTACAAAGCCCATTTCTTGTGCCTCAATGAGTTAAAGTAAAGAACTTTTTGAAGAGACCTTCAAAAGAACTCCATTTTTGCTTGGATTCACCTCATTTATATATATATATTAAGGATGCACCGAATAGTGATTTTGACCGAATACCAAATATTCGGCCAACAGGCGAACCGAATACCGAATCTTCGGCTAGCCGAATAGTAACTGCTAGGCCGAATACTGAATATTCGGCCGAATACCGAATATTTGGCTTGTCGAATACTTTTATATTTCAAAGTTTAAAGGCATTAAAATGTTAAATTTTAAAACAATTTTGCATAATATTTAAAACAGAAATTTTTATTCTAATAAACAAGAGCTTTTTTCAAGTAAACTTTATGTTGAAAAAAAATCTGCTTTGAGTTATTTACGAAGAGGATAGTTATAAAAAAATTTTAATTAATAAAATTTTAAATTTCATAGCTTCTTCTGAGAATTAAAACAAATGAATAAAATTTTCTTAAATTCTAAAACAAACATTTTAAAATCAAAGAGAGACTGTGAAAAAATTGGAAGAAAAATTGTACAGGATCATATATTTGCTTGTCAGGAAGAGACTAAAGTAAAAGTTAATAAATAATACAATCGATTCGAATTTTATATGGTGACAACTTAGCAAGAATAACTGTTCTACTCCCTTTGATTAAGCAAGGAAGTTTTTAAATGCATCCTAGATCGGTGTCTGCAGTGGGCAATCATTTTCAGAGATTGTAAACGTTGTTCTTAAAATCTTAGCAAGAAACAGATTATTTACTGGACAATGCTGAGGAACTTGCATTTGTACATAATTAATTCCTATGAAAATCCTCATGATTGGCTAATTTTTTTAAATAATACTTAACAAACATCAAATAAATAATGTAAAAACATTCTCTTTTATTTAAATATGATTTTGTTTCTAATTATTCTGAATATCTTTATAAGTTGACTGTTAAACGTAGAAATTGTATAAGGTTTTAAAATATATGTTTTAAAATTTTTTTAAGTATTCAGTTCGGCCGAATGTTTCGATATTCGGGCAAACCTAATATTCGGCATGCCGAATAATTAGCTATTCGGTCAAGCCGAATATTCGGCATACCGAATAAGCCGAATACCAAATAGATACCGAATATTCGGTGCATCCCTAATATATGTACTTTTTTTAAATACAAAGAATTTAAAAAAAAAAATTCAAAGTCTTTTTCACATACACTCATGCACACATACATTTGTAGAAACACACAGAAAAAATTTCTAGTTGCCAGTAAAAAACATTTGTTTTTGAATCATATGTACAAGGGCAAATGCACACCACAAATTATGAATAAATTAACTTTATAAACTTTAGAAAATTAAAAATCCTTAATACCCTTTGAAACAAAATGAGTATCAATTAGTGTACAAATGATTGATTAAATGATTATCTAGTAACAACTTCAAAGTTTGCACAAAAAATACTAAAAAGAAAGAAAAAAAAAGAGAATAGTTTATTCAATTTCCTAAAATATAAGGCAAGATATGAAAAAAAAATTTCAAACTGTATTTGCCTATATTCTATCACTCTGATTAAAAATACATTACAAAGCATTATATTCAGCCTAAAAATTTCCTTCCCCTAGTAGAAAGTGCATTGTTTTACTAATAACTGAAAAATTCACATGAAAATATTTCCTAACAAATTTAGATATTTATTAATAGTCAAACAGATGCATTAATCATTTGACAAATTTTAGCTTAAATTCTCTATTAGCACTTTTATTTTATAATTCAACACTTGATTTTAAAAAAAGCTTAAACATGGATTTATGCCCCCTTTCCCTCATCAACTCCTAAAATATGCAGCAAGTTTATGGCAAAACAAAATCTTTATTACAAAATATCTTGATCTAAATTCAAAATATAACAACTTCTTCGAACTGTTAGATTTAAATCAAATATAAAAAGTAACTGATTAAAATCAAGCTAATAAAATTTAAATTAGAAAATCGTGTTACTGAATATACAATGAAATTTTCTGGCAAAATTTCAAAAATCTAATAATGAGAATTTTTTCCCCAAAAAACGGCAACTTTGTGATTTAAAAAAAATAAAAGGTACTTTTCGGTTAGCCGGGCGCCAGTGTTATATTTACATACATATATACATATATATGCACATATATGTACATATATATATATACATATGCATGTATATATTTATGTGTGTGTGTGTACATATATATATGTACATATATGTGCATATATATGTATATATGTATGTAAATATAACACTGGCGCCCGGCTAACCGAAAAGTACCAAATAAAATGTATGTTTATCTTGTGAAATTATTTACAGATTTTGGTTTTATAACACAAATGAAATTGAACTACAATAACGTATAATAAAATAACATTTAAAAATTTCTATTATTGCTTTGAAATATGAGAACTCCCCCCCCCCCACCCCACCCCACCCCTCCTAATAACAGAGGTATATCTCTGGAGAAGGAGACAAGAGCAAAGTGCTATGAAAATTGCAATTGTAAAATTATTATTCTATATTTATTAAAGTAATAAAGAATTTCTGAAGCAATACACCATTCCAAATGATTTTACTAACCCAAAAAGTTCCAAGACCTTTTAGGAGTAAAGCTGTTTGCACTAGAAATAGCTTAAACTTACCTTCTGTCTCGCTTCTTCCTTGATTTATTTCCTGCTTTGCGTCCCTTTTAATGAGGGTTCTTGACATCATAACAAATCATTTACTATCAGGGTATGGTGGGGATTCAGTTTCAAAAACAATGACAAATCTTAGAAAATTTGCCTTTATTTCAAGTAGCCATGTCCTAGCTGCTTTCCTCTATTCATCATTTACAAACTAAAAAAAAAAAAAAAAAAAAAATGTAGGGACTATTGTATAATGTATAAAAATAAAATTTAACATAAACAAATTGTTCTAAATAATTAAACTGAAACTACACATGTATGTATATGTATATGCACATATTATGTATGTGTAAATATTGAAAATGACAAACTGTCTTCTTTTAAGTTATTGATTTAAAGAATGTTTAATTACATTGATTTCATATTATAAATCATTTACTCAGAGAATATTTGTGTCGCAATTGTGGTTTATATCTAAAGTTTTAAGGGGACGAGGGACCTTCCTTATAAATCAATTTTATTTTTTTGAAAATTTCACTATAAATATTATTTAAGAATACATTATATGCATTATGGCATGCATTTATCACAAAATAAATAAAATTTATTTTTGAGCAAAAACGGAGTTCTACGCGTCGTCTTAGAAATCTTCGAAATGCCCGCTGCGCGTTCCATATCAATGAAAATCCCCAATATTTTTTATAAAAGTTTGGTTTATATATACAAATAAAACTGTGCATCGAATTTTATATAATTGAATAAAAAGGTAAAAAAAAAAAAAAAAAAAAAAATGAAACATTTTGAAATTTTTTCAAAAAAATTTCAAAAAATTTATTATTATTTTTTTATATATACCTTTATATTCAAATATATAAAATTCGCGCAGGGGGCATTTTGAGGATTTCTAAGACGACGGCCCCACCAGTGGCTGAGAGGTTCTGCTCTCGAAGCTGGTAGACGGGAGGTGCTGGGTTCGAACCCAATCGCGCCCGTTGGCCTAACCGTTTCGGAGTTTTTGTGGTTTTCTTCGAAACCTTGGATTTTCCATGCGTAAATACGGGTTAGGTTCCCTTAGAGACACCCCCACGGAGGGCACTTCCCATAGGGCCTATATCCCTCGAGTAGATAACTGGCCATCAAAAATCAACCCACTCTAAGACGACGTGATGCGTAAAATTCCGTTTTTTTTTCTCAAAAATAATTTTTTTTTGTGATAAATGCATGCCATAATGCATATAATTTGATGCAGAGTTTATTTACATATATATAAACCAAACTTTTATAAAAAAAAATATTGGGGATTTTCATTGATATGGAACGCGCAGGGGGCATTTCGGATATTTCTAAGACGAAGCGTAAAATTTTATTTTTTGTAAATTTCACTTTAAATATTACTCAAGGGTACATTATATGCATTATGGCATTATTTATCACAAATAAATAAATAAATAAATAAATAAAAAATGGTACCTATTTTTGAGAAAAAATTGGAATTTTACTAAAATTCCACTTTCTTCTCAAAAATACCATTAATTTTTTTTTTTTTTCTGTGATAAATGCATATAATGTACCCTTGAATAATATTTAAAGTGAAATTTACAAAAAAAAAAAAAAAAAAAAAAAAAATTATTTTTAAGGTCCCTCATCCTAAGTTACAAAAACAAACATGTAGAATCATTAAAAATCTAGGTAACTTATGATCAGTCACTGCTTAGTGGCCGCTTTAGCTTTACACATTTTTATTTTTATTTTTCTTTAGCATAAATTAGCTAAATTTTTATATAATAAACTGTACACTTAATAGTAATAAAGAATTACTTTGAAAAATGAATTTAATAGTATTTTCAATATTTTTTGCCATTTTTTTCTGGCGTGACAGCTGACAAATAATTTGAATTATGATTTATAATTTTATTACAACTTAATTATAGTGAATAACTAAATAAAAATTATTTATATAACATATAAAATTATTACTTAATCAGTGTTTAGCTTGATTTAATATAAAGTTTCACTAATGATTGCTAAAAAAAAAGTGTATAAGGTTTTTGACACTTTTTGTCAGTTATGACATGTCATGTCAAAAACCTCTTTTTGATGTCAAAAACCCAACTATGGTTACTTTAAGATATACACCCAAATTAAGGTCTGCAGATTAAGATAATAAATCAGCATGACAGTCCGGACGGAAGAGGGAGAGTGACATTAATATATATATATAGAAGACAAGACAATAGATGGAGCACAAACACCCTACAGTGGTATCCCAGAGATGTAAAACGACCAAGAAGACGACCTCAAGTAAGATGGAGTGATGAAATCAGAAAAGTAGCCAGTGTAAACTGGATGACTAAAGTACTAGAAAGAAAACATTGGAAAAATTTGGGGGAGACCTACATCCAGCAGTGGATTGAAAACGGATGATGATGATGATATATATATATAATATGACAATTCACAAATAATCTTCTTTATAATAATAATAAACCACTTTTTAAATTACTGCTAAAAGGACAAAAAGGAATTAAAATTCTTTCAACTTTACATACAAAGTTTAATATAATCAAAATGTTAAATTCTAGAATACAATTTTAAAATACTTTAAGCATAACCATACATACCATATTTTTTGTTATGAAGACTTATCGAAAACGCAAACTTTAAATTGAGAAGTAGCAAAAAACTTCACCAATTAAATCCTGAAAGCAAATAAATAAACAATCAAAAGCAAATTGGTGAACAATTAAAAGCAAATAGATGAACAGTCTGATAACAGGATATGCATATAAAATGTTATCACTTTAGGGGGAAGGGGGGTCTGGCACATGATATTGTGATATATCTCTAGGGGAAGAGAGATTTGTCTTTTCATACTGTTATCACCTTTTATCCGAACAAAATTTTCTCTTTTAATTTTTAATTTGTTCTTTACATGAAAATAGCCTGATATATATATTTTAGTCTGTTATCTGTTTTTACGAAAATACAAAGTTATTAAAATCCTTAAATGACTATAAAATTTTTTAACTCCAAAATGTGGAATACTCTAACGTTTGGCATTCCTATTCTATTGTCATATGTGTATGCATATATAATCCGCTGTTTGAGAAACTATTTCTGAAGTTTGAAATTATACTTGTGTTTACTAGTGAAGAAAAGTGAAAAAAAAAAAAAAAATGTTATTCACCTGTTTTGTTGATAGAAGTTTTGCCTGCCCCTTCCCTCCCCATTTGCAGGGGTATGTGTGCAAGAGGACATATCGTTGAATGCATTATGTAACAAAAAGTTATTATTAAATACTTTTAAATAGTACCTATTTCTTTTAAGTGTTATTTATTTGATATGAAGTTATTTTATATATATAATTGTGATATTTTATTAACTCGTTTTCATTTGAATCCAAAAAGTATCAGAATAATAATGTATAGCTATATCTGTACATCACTGCGAGCAAAAGAAAAAAATGCAAAAATCAAAATAATTTTAGACATTGATAACGATATCATTAGGGAAGGTGGTGGTGGTGGGGTTGGCAGGCTGATAATATATGATATCCAAAAGAGGGAGGGGGGGGGGGTCCAAAGTTATTAAACAGTTGATAATGTTATATATGAGTCCCTAATGAAACTCAATACATTTTTAATTAAATTACTATGGTATACACAAGCTTCTAGTATATTTAGCTAAATCTATGATTCTTCTATATAGGGTAGATGTGCCAGTAATGGACACCCTTAAGGAATTTCTTTCAAAATTATTTTTTTATTAATAGTTATAATTATTATATTCCAGTTTTTTCAATATTATATTAACATATCAACAATATTTAACCATTCTTATAGTCTCATTTCCCAATATGAATCAAAATTTAATTTTAAATAACAGAAATATATCAAAAGCCCAGTAATGGACACCCTCTAGCCCAGTAATGGACACCCCATAAAAAGCAATAAATATAATTGTTTTTGTGATTGTATTTAGAACCAGAATTTAATGAATACATACTAATGAAACAAAATGGTTATTTTAAAATAAATTTAACAATTAGGATACCAGTAATTAATAAAATATTTGTGATAATCATGATAGTTTAAAATACTAAATATCAGGCAATTACAGCTATCAAATTATTGAAACAGTGGGGGATTTTAAAGTCAATTAAAAAAAAAAGTTTTGGAATATTAGTGTTTAGTTTTGTCTCACTATTTTTAACAATTAATCTTCCAGAGACTACTTGATATATCATTTATAATAATTAATATTACAAATAGGAAAGAAATGATATTGTGAGTTGAATATTTTAAATACTGAATAAAATAATTTAAAAATAAAACTGTAGAATGATATTTGAGGCCACTGATCTGCAGATTCACTAGTTTCATGAATATTACCTATAACTTTCATTAATATTACTTTTTTTTTTGTCAGAGATGAATAAGGAAACATTTAAGACAGAAAATAGATTTTTAATAACTTCTATAACTTAATTGTTTTTATTTAAACAGAGAGGGATTAAGCCCTATAAGCCCCTCTTTGACTGTTCTCTTAAACAATATTTTCTGCTTCCTGGCTGGTTTGATTGCCAGATTATAAAATATGCAAGGTAATATATATAAAAAAAATAAATAAAATATTAAAATTTTATTAATCCACATAAAATAACTTGAAAGCAGCTATTTATAAAAGTTTTGGTGTTATTACATTTTGGTAAGTATAATTTAAAAATTAAATTTGATTATTTAGGTTTGCAGTTAAGTCAAAATATTTTATGGTATGATCCATGTCAATTCAGGCAGCCAAAGAAAAAATCTTACCTTCATAGTCTCAGAAGTTTTTGAATTGAACATATGTTAAAATTCAATAAAAAATAAGATACTTGTGTATTTTGGTTTTGCCCCAAAAAATTCCTGGCCCGAGATACAGGCCGCCAAAGATGGCATCCTGGGCACCATTTCCAATTCGCCATTTTCGATAAAAATTTTAAAGTGCTCTATCTCTAGAACGGTGCAATATATTTTGTTGCGTTTTTTTTATTTTAAAGATAATATTCTTCTGTTTAAAATGATATACCCAATTTTGAAAAATGTATTCAACTTTTCTTGTGGCAACCTTTTGAAAAAAAAAATTTTTTTTTTCGAAAATGCCAATCCTAAAAATTTTGATTTTTTTGCTGTTGATCAATACCATTGGGAACTATCTTCACTGTAAAGGAGAACTTCCACTTTTGAGTTTAACAAATTTTAGAAACATTTAAAAAATTCAGAGAATTTTACAGGAACTGTATACATACAGTTCCAGTAAAAGTTACTGAATTTTTGCTTATTTGTATCATATTTGTAAGGATAAGCCTACTATATATCCTAAACAAGTTAGAAATTGCAATATCAAATGTGGCAAATGAGGTGCATGCGTAGTATTAACTAGTTTTATAAATATTCAGATCTTGGTGCAATAAGTGTTACACTCTTGGGCAAAAAGGCATGAATACAAAATTTACTATAATACCATATACAGTCAAGGATCTATAATCCGCACACCCATAATCCGCAATTTTCTATAATTCGCATTGCTTAATGAATGTAAACAATTAAACAAATTTACAAATTCTTGATCCAAAAATGATTTTTTAAAAGAAATATCTGAAATTTTTAAATATAAAAGTGAATATAATCAATTTTTTTAATACAAGAATTTGAAAAATGCATTTTTTGAGATAGCATATTAAATTATTATATTTCACATTTTTCTTTTCATGTTACACTGAATATGGAATTGAAATAGTGTCCAGAAAAATTAATTATTATATTTCACATTTTTCTTTTCATGTTATACTGAATATTGAATTAAAATAGTGTCCAGAAATAAGAAAATGAGATGTAATCCATAATACTCCATAATCTGCAATATTCCATAATCTGCACAACCTTTGGTCCCAACTTGTGCGGATTAAAGAACTTTGCCTGTATTAAACTCAGTAATACGGAAGTAATATGAATCTATCTTAAAAGGACTTAATCGCCATGGCAACCTAGAATCATTGCATATCATGGTATATCATTGAATCAATTATGTATTATAGGATTTTTAAATAGAATGAAGAAAACCTTTATTAATGTCTTTTATGTTTTAATTTGATTTTCATACCATTTAAAGTGATACATACTTTATTGCAGAGGTTTACAAAAAATTACTTCCTGTGTCATAGAAAGTGCATAGTGATTACAGGGGCACACAAAAGATTTCGGATACTTTACCTTATTGGAAATATTGTACATTAGCGATGATTGCTAGAGGTGCATTTTTAGTTGCGATATGAGTTTTTAAGTTTAATTAAATATTTTCATATTACGTTGTGTGTATAAAGGCTGTAGAAGAAAGAAACACAAAAGAAATCGTAAGGGTATTGCTGGAAGTGCATTTTTAGTTGTGTTTGAGTTTTTAAGTTTAACTAAATTTTTCCATATTACGTTGTGCGTATAAATGCTGTAGATCATATACAGGGCTACACAAAAGAAATCTTGAGGGTTTACTGAGTATGAATGAAAGTAGCTTAAAGGTGATTTTTAAATGAGTTATGCATTTTTACGCTGAACTACATTTAGTATACTAAGATATGTTTGGAGAATATAGATAAAATGATATACAGGTCCACGCAAAGAATTAGATACATGGCTGTCTATGGATGATAATCTCTGGAAGTGTGATTTCACTGGTTTTAAGGATGTTTTAATCTTAATTAAATATTAGCTAAATAGTGGCATGTACATAAAGACAGTAGGTAAAATACAGGGTTGTATGAAAGTATTCAAGTATGCTTCCATCTATTGACATAAATTTCTAAAAGTCAAATTCCAACCTATTTATGTGTTTTTAACAATTTCCAACATAGTTGAAAGTCTTTATGGATTTGATTTGTCTGCCCATCTGTCTGAACTCTAACTTGTATTAATATAAATTGTATTGCTGTGTAATTGATATATGTTATTGAGATTGTTTTACTATGTTCGGTATTGAAAATAAGGTATGTATCACTTCAAATGCTATGAAAATCAAATTAAAACATAAAAGACATTAATAAAAGTTTTCTTCATTCTATTTAAAAATCCTATAATACATAATTGATTCAATGATATACCATGATAGGCAATGATTCTAGGTTGCCATGGCGATTAAGTCCTTTTAAGATAGATTCATATTACTTCCGTATTACTGAATTTAATATATGGTATTATAGTAAATTTTGTATTCATGCCTTTTTGCCCAAGAGTGTAAAACTTATTGCACCAAGATCTGAATATTTATAAAACTAGATAATACTATGCACGCACCTCATTTGCCACATTTGATATTGCAATTTCTATCTTGTTTAGGATATATAGTAGGCTTATCCTTACAAATATGATACAAATAAGCAAAAATTCAGTGACTTTTACTGGAACTGTATGTATACAATTCCTGTAAAATTCTCTGAATTTTTCAAATGTTTCTAAAATTTGTTAAACTCAAAAGTGGAAGTTCTCCTTTACAGTGAAGATAGTTCCCAATGGTATTGATCAACAGCAAAAAAATAAAAATTTTTAGGATTGGCATTTACGAAAAAAAAATTTTTTTTGAAAAAAAATTTTTTTTTCAAAAGATTGCCACAAGAAAAGTTGAATACATTTTCCAAAATTGGGTATATCATTTTAAACAGAAGAATATTATCTTTAAAATAAAATAAACTTCAACAAAATATCTTGCACCATTCTAGAGATAGAGCACTTTAAAATTTTTATCGAAAATCGCGAATGAGAAAGGATGCCGGGGATGTCATCTTTGGCGGCCTGTATCTCGGGCCAGGAATTTTTTTGGGCAAAAGGAAAATATACAAGTATCTTACTTTTTCTTAAATTTTAACATATGTTCAATTCAAAAACTTCTGAGACTATGAAGGTAAGCCCCCTGCCTGAGTTGATATGGATTCAGCCTTATGCACTATAAACATTACTGAAATTGCATTTTTAGCAATGTTTACATGGGGTGTCCATTACTGGAAAATGACTAATTAACCGTCCCAGTAATGGACACCCCCTCTTAAAACCTTAAAAATAAATGAAATTTTGTAAATAGCCATTAGTATATAAAATTCTAAGTTTTCTATTGCTAATCAAACAAAAACATTCAAATTTTGCAAAAAGTAAATAATATATAACTTAATTAAACGAAGCCAGCTCTTAGCCTCTTCATTAAGATTTTCACAGAAAAACAGCGAAACTTTGAAACATTATTTTCTTCTTCCTGATTGGTTTGATTAAAAGTGTCAACAACAACACAGTTTTATAAAACATGCAAGGGGGAATTATTAAAAAAATAATTAAAGCTAAATATTTATTAGTTATTTTTTTATTAACTAAAAACTTCAAGGGGTGTCCATTACTGGAAGGGTGTCCATTACTGGCACATCTACCCTATTTTTTAAAGAATCATTTAACATTAATTAAATTTTAATTATTTAAATCATATTATTAGCTGGGAAAAACCATGAATTTTGTCAATCAGTTAGAAGATGAAGCGGCAAGTCACGAAAAATAATGCGAAATTTAATAATCGGTCGCAAGGAAAAAATCATGAAATTTATCAGGCAATTACAGGAAGAAAAATTGTAAATTTAGTCATTTGGTAGCAGGAAAAGGGTGAAATTTGTCAACCAGTATTGTAGAGAAAAAAAAAATTGCAAAATTCATCAGGCATGAAAAAAAAAACCTACGAGTTTCAAAATATGTTGTAGGACCAAATCCAGAAACTAGCTGTGTTGGCAATTGTCCCGGTAGCAGAAAGTTCGAGACGGGAGACGGGCATCGCAGATTTTCTTTTCTCTTTTGCAGATTCTTTTTCCATTGAACCATTATTTTGCTTTATATTATGTTTAGTTTTTTATTACTTAATACAAAAACTTAAGATTATTATTAATAAAAAACTATAAAATGCATAAAAACGCTACAGGTAAGTGATTGTTTGATTAATTAACGTTTCAATTGTAAAAGTATTTTACCTGCAGATTATTTTTTGTCTTTGAAATATCTGTCGCAGATACCTGGAGAATTTTCTGCTACTGGGGCAATTGTGAAAAACAAAAACAAAAAAAAAAAATGTGAAATTCATTGATCAATGGCAATAAAATATTAAATTTCCCAGCTAATTTCAGGAATATATCACAAAATCCACCAATCGTTTGGGAAGATATCACAAAATTTTACAGATAACAGGCAGCTCTAGACAAACAAGTATAAAATATTATGTTTTTTGAACGGAACACAAAAGTACCTTTTTTGAGAATACCGAGCTTTTTTTATTGAATTCCTACTCGGCAGCAGTTTTAATCTAGAATCAACACTAGTCAATAATGATGTTAATAAAATAAAAGTACTTTTGTTACATGTTTAAGCACCATGAATTAAGCATTGTAAATTTAATAAACTGAAACATACAATAGGGGAGACCGGGGTACAGTGGTCCACTTTTGCAGTTAACATTTTTTTTTCTCTTTTAACGGAGAGACCAATCTACCTGAAAATATTTTTGAATATTCTTTAAACCTTTCTACATGCCTCATAATTTTCACAGAACATAATTTCAAATACATTTTTCAAAAAAAAATTTTTTACATACACTCGTGAAGTGGACCAGTGTATCCCGTTTCCGGGGTACACTGGTCCACCCACTGGGGCACAGTGGTCCACTATTAGTTATTGTCTAAAATACAATATAAATCTATTTATAATTAATCTAATTCTTTTTTATTTCCCCTTTACCTCCAAAATAATATAATAATACAAATTTGCAAGTAGCATTTTGAAACAAAAAACATATAAAACTAAAGAATTATCAAAAAATTTATTATATTTTGATTTTGAATATAACAATATAAGATACAGGAGTGATGGCAAACAAATTATTAATTAAGTACAAAAAAATCAGCAAAAATTTAAGACAAATATGATGATGAAAAATTTATTAGAAGATTAAAATAGGATAAAATAGTTTATTATGAGCTGACCATGTGCTCTGAAGTTATAAATAACCAATCCAGTGAGGTCATCTATTACTTATTAGGCTACAGTTATATTTTTCAAATGTAGTAAATACAAAACAAAATATTTCTTAATATGTTAACTCTACAATGCATGATTTTCATTTCTCTCCTTCTCCCCCCCACAAAAAACAAAACAAAACAAAAACTGCTATATTGAACAAGAAAACTTACTTTAAAAATCACATGTGAACTGTTATCCATAATTTAGGAGAAAACTAAAGTGTCAGATGGCTACATTATAATGTGAACAACATACAAACTAACATGAAATTTAAAGTGTGCCAAATGCTAATCTATGCATTGTAGCATTAAAAAAATTGTCATTTTTCTTTGTTTACTTTATTTTATAGTTAAATAACTATTTTAAAACAATATTTCTTTATAGAGAATAAGTGATTATTAAATATTTTGAAAATTCTTCATTACAGGAGCAGTATTCATTGTGGACCACTGTACCCCAGCAGTGGCCGGTCCACTGTGCCCCATGTTAAAGTTCAATACATACTGATAAAAATATTATTTAAAGTTTTCTTTTAAGCATATAAGTTTTTAAATTTAATAAAGACCAGTGTTTTACCTTTTCAAAAAAGTTGTTTTATCTTATTTATCCATAACCTTTAATTACCCAATAAAGAAAAGTATGATGATGAAAAATTTTACTTTTAGGAGCTCAAAACAACCAGTCAGGATAAAAGGGTTCATTCTGAGCTAACGATGTGTTCTGAAGGCTATAAGTAATCAGTCCAGTGCTCTTATCAATTAGCCTAAAAGAAAAGCTTTAAAAATAACTAAAATATAAGGGGTGGTCCACTGTACCCTGGTCTCCCCTACTTACTATCACATTTCAAGTTTTAAATCATGAGTAGATTTCAACACACAAAATTTGCTTTGCAATAAAATTTACTTGACTAATGTCTATTTCTGGAGGTACTTCATTAGTTATAGGGAAAATAGAGCATTGCGAGTTGGGCTGGTGAACTTTGGATGTAAAAGTGGAAGTCAAAAATATTCTTTATATATTAATGAAAATCGCTTACCATATTCACAAACAGAAAATCAGTTTGATATGCCTAAGTGTAAGTAAAAGTATAAAATGTAATTTTTTTCTTCGGGGGGGGGGGGGGTACTAAAATAAGTTTTTGAAAATAAAATAACATTTACAAAGTACATTTAACAGTGTAAATAAGGAATTCTTATTTCAGATAAATTGTATATGAATTACATGTTACAGATAAAATTATGCTAGTAATTTTGATAATAAAAACTTATTTTATTGCTAATATTAAAGTATTTAAAGTAATACAATTATACATGAAGCTCTTACAAAAAAATTTAATCAATAAGTAATAAAATATAAAATTTAATATCTTCAATTTTATTTCTAGAAATATAAACTGCAAAAGTGGTACACTGTGCCCCAGTCTCCCCTACAGTGATTTGCCCAAACACTTTTTTTTTTCTTTTTTTTAAGAAAAAAAGCATACACTGATCATTATCTATTAAAAAAAACTAACAATAATAATCAGAGTATGCTTTTTTTCTTAAAAAAAAAAAAAAGTGTTTGGGCAAATCACTGTAGGGGAGACTGGGGCACAGTGTACCACTTTTGCAGTTTATATTTTTTTCTCTTTAATGGAAAGTCCAATCTGCCTGAAAATATTCTTGAACAATCCTTAAACATTTTTACATGCCTCAGAATTTTTTCAGAATATAGTTTCAAATACATTTTTCAGAAAAAAAATATTTGCATATGTTCATAAAGTGCACCAGTGTGCCCCAGAAACGGGGTACACTGGTCTACCCACTGGGGCACAGTGGTCCACTATTAAGCATTATTTGAAATACAATATAAATTTATTTTTTATTATTTTAGTCCTCCTTTATCTCCCCTCTACCTCCAAATAATATAATAATGCAAATTTACAAGTAACATTTTCAAACAGAACATATACAGACAAAACAGAAAAATTATCAAAAGAAAATTATTGTATATTTTAAATAATAACAAATTAAGATACAGGAACGATTGCAAATAAGGTGAAGTTATTAAATAAAATAAAGTCATCGCACATTAAAATTTGCAAATGAGACTCCAAAGTACTTATAAGCCTGAAATTTTCCAGAAATACTTTTTGGGTCTGAGGGCGATTTTATAATAACAGTGATATAAACAACAGATTAATAACCATAAAGTTTTGATTTCAAATTTGTTTTACGTTACATCTAAAATGAGTATGTATTGACAATTGAATTAGTTCAGATAAGTATATTAATTTCAATATAAGACATTAAATAATTTTTATAAAAAGTAAAAAAGTTAGAATTTTATTTTTTCTGAAAAAACAAAAAAAAAAAGGGGGGGGGGGGGGTGGGACTCAGTCCCTAATTATTTAAAAATATTCATACTTTAATATCTCACAGCCGATCTTCATAATCGAATGATGATGTTATGAAGATCGGCTGTGTTAATATTCCTAATGGCATGCAAGATAACTCTGTTCCATGCAATGTCAGGGGAAGGTCAGTACAGGTCATAGTTACCAGTATAGGAATGTCCTTGAATGGAGACAGGAGGGGATTAGATTGCAAACCATGTGTGAAATAGTGTGAGAAAAGTGGGGTGGAGAATTAAAATGTTTAAGATAGTATAGAATTCAGTACAATGTTTTTAACAGCAGTAATTTGGGCGGTTGAAAAATATAGCTTAATAAAGAATTAATACATTTTTGGTATATATTCTACAGCCTGCAGTTTAAAAATAAAATAAAAATTGATTCACATTTTCAGAAAATCTACTCGCTTGTGGGGAGTAAAATGATTTATTTCCCCACCCCTGTATGGCAAAAACACAATTTTTTTTAACACAAAAGTTCATTTCAAGAAATTTTCAAGAAAAGGTGACTTATTTGCCCTTTAAATTATTCCCACCTATTCATAAAAATTAAAATTTAAGAAAATTCACAGATTTTTTGTCGATTAATTCAATAGGATTGCATTTAAATTTTTGGAACAACTTGCGTTTTTGCAAAGTGTAAAAGTAGAACGATATACCAGCCTAAAATTTTACCAACCTAAGATTTTTTTTTTTTTCCTGCGATTCATTAAGATATACAACGTAAAACATAAATAATTCGCAAATAAAATTGAAACTTTCCAGAGCAACGCGAAAAATAGCCCACAAAAGAATATAAAATAACATTTGTAATCGAGTGATTTTAAAAATATGAATCAAATATCAAAACAGTTATCTTTGACCTACATGTTTTCCTTGTTATGGTGTCAGCAATTTTGTTGCGAAATGTAAAATGTCTGCGTTAGAAGATAAACAATCTAAATTAGATATTTAAACATAACTTTAGAAATAAATCGTGTAAAATAAATATAAATAACATAAAAAAGAACTTACTTTTCACGCAGATCGTTCGGCAAAAATGCTGGAAAGGACGTAGCGTTCGAACATTCTACCGCCATAATAAACACAACAAACAAGTTTCTGTTGTTGCCAGATCTAGATTATTGAGGAGAAATGTTCTCATTGGTTACAAGCAGGGTACAAGGAAAGTAACGTTGCGTAAAATAACACTCGTTCGACCGGATTCAGGAATCATTGCTAAACGATGATTTTTTTATCATTGGTCGAACGAAATATTTGTAAATAAATGGTGTTCCTACAATTATCTATGAAAATAGTAAAGTGAATGTGAATTATACAGTTGACGCATCATTATTTTACGGAAATTTTTAACAGTGTGCATTAAAACTACAGAACAGTAAGAATAATCCATATATGTAGTTAACCGTTCAGTAACTAATTTTTAGAATTAATTATTCAGATAAAAGACGGTTAGATATAATATATTAAAATTAAATTGGCAATTCTTAAATAATTACGTGCGTGCGAAAAACATTTAACAGTAAAAGTTACATCATATTTAAAAAGCCTATTTAATAATATTTCGAATACATTTGAATTGAAAGAGAGCTTTACTTGTTATACTAAAAGCGAAAGAAAACTTTAATTAAATTATTACATGCAAAAAGTTTTACTTATCCATATTATCCAAGGTGATTTTCAAATGTTTGTTAGATCTTACTCAATTAATTACGAAAATAGCCTTCAGCGGTCACAACAGTGGTGGATTCGGCCTTGGGAGCCGAAAAAACGCAGTCAAAGGAAATGAACGGTAAACCGATCACTGTAGATTGTCCGTGGTCATAATAATATCAATTAATCTTCTATAATCGGATAATTTTTGTAAAACAGAGCAATTTAGTTCGTTTTAACAGCGTATGGGAATTTCACGGGAATTGTCGAGCACAGCACGTAAGAGGCATAATATCCTAGTACGATAATAATTTTTAATTATACAGCAGAGTAATTTCCTTAAAATATTTTTAATATCCATTATAAAAAAATTTGAAAGATCGAGAATAAATATTTCCCGCTTTCTAATCACAATTCAAATATTTTGCATTAACTGAAAGTATGTGTGTATTATATTTTTCCTTTACATTTTGATAAGGTTCAAGAATATTAACTGGTTATTTAAAAGCAATATTTCCATTTTACAAAATGAGATTTCTTTCTAGTACGTTTTATTTTAATAAGTCAACGAAAGAGAAATTGAAGATTTCCCCTTACTCAATAAATATTCAGAGAAAATATACTACATTTCAACTCTCAAAGGGTATTAACAGTTCCGAAAATTATTTTCTTTACTGGATCTATTCATAGTTAGGATTTATTCATTGAATTTCTTTCACCTTCTTTTTTAAAACGATAAACCTTTTCCATTTTCAATAAATCGAGAAACGATTAAGTTTAAAATGGAATGTTTATTTTTGATAGATGGTAAAAGTACAAAAGAAGTGCAGTTAGATAATCGATAATCTTTCATTACGAAATATTCCAAAACTAATTTTATGAAACCTTAGATTTTATTCGGAAATATATAACATGCATTAAAACTACAGAACAGTAAGAATAATCCATATATGTAGTTAACCGTTCAGTGACTAATTTTTAGAATTAATTATTCAGATAAAAGACGGTTAGATATAATATATTAAAATTAAATTGGCAATTCTTAAATAATTACGTGCGTGCGAAAAACATTTAACAGTAAAAGTTACATCATATTTAAAAAGCCTATTTAATAATATTTCGAATACATTTGAATTGAAAGAGAACTTTACTTGTTATACTAAAAGCGAAAGAAAACTTTAATTAAATTATTACATGCAAAAAGTTTTACTTATCCATATTATCCAAGGTGATTTTCAAATGTTTGTTAGATCTTACTCAATTAATTACGAAAATAGCCTTCAGCGGTCACAACAGTGGTGGATTCGGCCTTGGGAGCCGAAAAAACGCAGTCAAAGGAAATGAACGGTAAACCGATCACTGTAGATTGTCCATGGTCATAATAATATCAATTGATCTTCTATAATCGGATAATTTTTGTAAAACAGAGCAATTTAGTTCGTTTTAACAGCGTATGGGAATTTCACGGGAATTGTCGAGCACAGCACGTAAGAGGCATAATATCCTAGTACGATAATAATTTTTAATTATACAGCAGAGTAATTTCCTTAAAATATTTTTAATATCCATTATAAAAAAATTTGAAAGATCGAGAATAAATATTTCCCGCTTTCTAATCACAATTCAAATATTTTGCATTAACTGAAAGTATGTGTGTATTATATTTTTCCTTTACATTTTGATAAGGTTCAAGAATATTAACTGGTTATTTAAAAGCAATATTTCCATTTTACAAAATGAGATTTCTTTCTAGTACGTTTTATTTTAATAAGTCAACGAAAGAGAAATTGAAGATTTCCCCTTACTCAATAAATATTCAGAGAAAATATACTACATTTCAACTCTCAAAGGGTATTAACAGTTCCGAAAATTATTTTCTTTACTGGATCTATTCATAGTTAGGATTTATTCATTGAATTTCTTTCACCTTCTTTTTTAAAAAGATAAACCTTTTCCATTTTCAATAAATCGAGAAACGATTAAGTTTAAAATGGAATGTTTAATTTTGATAGATGGTAAAAGTACCAAGGGGGTGCAGTTAGATAATCGATAATGTTTCTTTTACGAAATATCAGAAAACTAATTTTGGGAAACCTTGGATTATATTCGGAAATAAATTTAACATGCATTAATATTACATAACGTGTAAGAATAATCCATATATGTAGTTTATTAGTTCCATAAGTAATTTTTATAATTAATTATTCAGATAAAAGACGGTTAGATATAATATATTAAAATTAAATTGGTAATACCTAGATAATTACGTGAAAAAAACATTTAACAGTAAAATTTATATCATATTTAAAAAGCCTCTTTAATAATATTTCGTATACATTTGAATTGAAAGAGAGCTTTACATGTAAATATCAAAAGCGAAAGAAAACTTTAATTAAATTATTACATTCGAAAAGTTTTTACTTAACCATTTTATCCAAGCTGATTTTCAAATGACTGTTAGATATTACTCAATGAATTACAAATACAGCTTTCAGCAGTCACAACAGTGTTGGATTCGGCCATGGGAACCGAAAAGAAAAACCCAGTCTAAGGGAGTGAACGGTAACCCGACCACTGTAGATTGTCCATGTTCGTAATAATATCCTTCAATCGTCTACAATCGGGTAATTTTTATAAAACAATTTAATTTTTTGTAAGCAATTTAATGCGTTTTTACAGCGTATGGGAATTGCCCCTGGGTTGACGAGCGCAGCTCATCGGAGGCAAAATACCCTAGTATGATAATAAATTTTAATTATACTGCAGTGTAATTTCCTTAAAATATTTTTGCATCAATAATAAAAAAAAGTTGATAGATCGAGAACAAATATTTCCTTCTTTCTAATCACAATTCAAATATTTTGCATTTGCTGAAGGAGTGTGAGTATTATATTTTCCTTTATATTTTGATAAGTTTCAAGAATATTAACTGGTTATTTAAAAGCAAAATTTCCATTCTACAAAATGAGGTTTCTTTCTAATACGTTTTATTTTAATCAGTCAACGAAAGAGAAATTGAAGATTTCCCCTTAGTCAATAAATATTCAGACACATAGAAAATATATATTTCAACTCCCAAAGGGCATTAACAGTTCCGAAAATTATTTTCTTTACTGGATCTATTCATAGCTAGGATTTATTCATTGAATTTCTTTCACCTTCATTTTTAAAACGATAAACTTTTTCCATTATCAATAAATAGAAAAACGATTAAGTTTAAATTGGAATGTTTATTTTTGATAAATGGTAAAAGTACAAAAGAAGTGCAGTTAGATAATCGATAATCTTTCATTTACGAAATATTCCAAAACTAATTTTAGGAAACCTTAGATTTTATTCGGAAATATATAACACGCATTAAAATTACAGAACAAGTAAGAATAATCCATATATGTAGTTAACCGTTCCATGAGTAATTTTTAGAATTAATTATTCAGATAAAAGATGGTTAGATACAATATATTAAAATTAAATTGGTAATTCCTAAATAATTATGTGCGAAAAACATTTAACAGTAAAAATTACATCGGATTTAAAAAGCCTATTTAATAATATTTCGAATGCATTTCAACTGAAAGATTGCTTTACACGTAAATATTAAAAGCGAAAGAAAACTTTAATTAAATTATTACGTGCAAAAAGTTTTTACTTAACCATTTTATCTAAGCTTTTCAAATGGCTGTTAAATCTTACTCAATGAATTACAAATACAGCCTTCAGTGGTCACAAAAATGTTGGATCCGGCCTTAGGAACCGAAAAAAAACAGTCATAGGAAATGGACACTAACCCGACCACTGTAGATTGTCCATGTTTGTAATAATAACCTTTAATCTTCTATAACCGGATAATCTTTGTAAGATAGAGCAATTTAGTTCGTTTTTACAGCGAATGGGAATTGCGCGAGTGTTGTCGAGCGCAGGTCATAGAAAGCATACTATCTTACTATGATAATAATTTTTTATTATACTGCAGTGTAATTTCCTTAAAATGTCCTTGTATCCATAATAAAATAATTTGAAAGATCGAGAACAAATATTTCCTGCTTTCTAATCACAATTCAAATATTTTGCATTTGCTGAAAGAATGTGGGTACAGGCATCCCTGACTTACACAAATTCGCAGTTACGTAATAAATCTCGAAAATTACATTTGTGAACACACTAGCTCATTTGATACGCAGTTGCATACTTTTGATATTTATTTTATAAATAATATATATATATATATATATAAACCACAAGCATAATATATTTTATATATTAGAGTTATATTTTTATTGGTATATACAATCAAATCTATAACAAAACAACCTAATCTTTATTGTTAGTTATTCATAGTAGTCATCTAATTCATAATAAATACAGTTTGTTCTTATCAAGGATTATTTTACTTTGTGAGTGCTATTCATTTGTCTTGCCATCAGGAATTCATAGAGAATAGGTTAAATTAGTCCTTTTTTAATAATTTCTTATTTTTATAGTCGTTTGATGTAGGTTCAAAATTGTTATGAATCAATTCACCAGTCTTACATTTATAAATCCCATATTCCACAAGATATTTGAAAAGTGTTCTTTAAGTTTGTTTTTATATTTTTTCATACTTTTGTAGTTTATAGACGAGTAAATACTGTCTCGTGATGCTTTATTTATGAAATAATACGATGTAAATAATATATATATACATATATATATGTATATATACATATATTTATATTTATATAATAAATATTGCAGTTTCATATAAAATTTTACCTAAGAAACTTACAAATTCGAGTCACGTAAAATACAAGTTGCGTAACATTACATTTTACGGAACGCATTATCTACGTAAGTCGGGGGATCTGTGTATTACATTTTTCCTTTACATTTTGATAAGGTTCCAAAATATTAACTGATTATTTAAAAGCAATATTTTCATTTTACAAGATGAGATTTCTTTCTATCACGTTTTATTTTAATAAGTCAATGAAAGAGAAATTGAAGATTTCCCCTTACTCAATAAATATTCAGACACAGGGAAAATATATATATCAAAGGGCATTAACAGTTCCGAAAATTATTTTCTTTACTGGATCCATTCATAGTTAGGATTTATTCATTGAATTTCTTTCACCTTCATTTTTATAGCGATAAACCTTTTTCATTTTCAATAAATCGAGAAACGATTAAGTTTAAAATGGAATGTTTATTTTTGATAGATGGTAAAACTACAAAGGGGCTGCAGTTAGATAATCGATAATTTTTCTTCTACGGAATATTCTTAAACTAATTTTAGGAAACCTTAGATTTCATTCGGAAATATATAACATGCATTAAAATTACAGAACAAATAAGAATAATCCATATATGTAGTTATCTGTTTAATGAGTAATTTTTAGAATTAATTATTCAGATAAAAGCGAGTTAGATATAATAAATTAAAATTCAATTGGTAACTCCTAAATAATATGTGTGCACAAAATTTAAGCTTTTGTACTAATTTTATGAAACGTAAAATTGTAATCTAAAATATATTTTACATGCATTAAAATTACAGAACAAGTAATAATGATCCATATAATTAATTATGCATTACATGATTAATTTTTGTAAATTATTAATCAGATAAAAGATATTTATATATAATAAATTAAACTCAAATTGGTAACTGCTAAATAATACCTGTGCGCACATTCCCTATTATGAACTTATTCATTATATAAAATGTTCATAAAATATTATCGTTATATCCACATACTAAAAACATCCGTATCTGTTATTCTTCGATTTAGTCAAGGGGGTATTGTTGATATCTTGCAATATAAAAGATATAGGGACTACCTGCCTGAATCCAAATGTTCACGAGGTAAGGTCCAATTTATTCCGTGACACAACTCAAAAAGAAAACTATACATTAATTTACATTAATAACTGGCCTAAAAATATGTATCATGGAATAACAGATCCAGTTAATAAGAAAGGCGTTGTGACAAATACTGAGTTTAAAAGCAGCGATGAACATAAATGAACAGAATCTCTTTTTTTTTATTATTTATACTTCTTTACTTGAATAGAAATGACCACCTCCCTCTGAATACCAAGCCTACGCGCTTGGCGGCTGTGGTACGCGGATTTTTTTTCAGCGTTAGTGTGATCCCCAAATTTTGACACCGGTATTTTCTTAAGGATTTTTCTTTTTTATTTAACTTTTAAAAATAAAGCAAGGAAAACTTGAGAATTTACTGATATTAAAACTCATAGAACCGTACAAATATTAAAAATTCCGCCTAGGACAGACGCCATTTTCGTGCCAGCGCGTAGGCCTGGGATTCAGAGGGTGGTAAAATGACCCCATATCTCGTGAACGACTAGGATAGGGTGCATCGTTCCTCCACTATTATTCATCTTCCTGACAGAAATTTTCGAACTATACTAACATTCCCGAAATGGAATTTACTTTTAATTTTCTTCAACTGTGACGTCACAGAAAGAAATTGGTCTGTATTCCTTGAACGAATGGATTCGGTCGTGTAGTTCTTATATTTTCATAATCCTCGTGGCAAGATCTTTCGAAAGATATAATTCTGGCAAATAGTGATCTAATACACTTAATAGTGATCTAGCAGTGTTGAATTCAGATATATGTACAGTGGTGGATGAATGGGGATGTATTTCCGCATTCTTGGGATATTTGCAGGACTGATTAGGTTTTCCAATGCCAACATCAAAACATTCTGTGAATAATGCAAATAATGTAGATAAACGTAAATTTTTCACATAGTATTAAATTTTGTAACTTAAAAATTATTTGACATGTTCGTGGGATAACGGATTTTTCTATAAAGTAATAACTATTCTATAGTAAGCGGATTCAGGACAGAGTTTTCCGTTCAAGATGATTACTACCACGACGGAAAGCTGGCTGCATCGTAGTGCTTCAAACATTGGAATATTTATAGAAATCTTTCTAAATTCGTTGTTCAGTTTTCTAAGTTCGTTGTGGAGACCAAATGTTACTCCAAACTTTACTTGAAAATGTTTTGAAATGTGGACTTCTTTGATGGGAGCCCCGCTGATCAGTTGCGTAAGAAGATTTATTTCGTTATTCTGCAGAGTAATACACGTTAACCCATTTATGCCTAGCGTCCCATTTTTGGGACGTTTCGAATTTTAATATTTTTTTTATAATTTTCTTCTACTGTACAACATGAAAATTGCATGACGTAATTGTCTATAAATAGCTTTATCTATTAATGAGAGATGACAGCATAAGACTGATATCCATTAGCTTAAATGAATGTCTTTTTTCCGAGTTTATAGTTATTCATTTTTCAAGATAGCGAAATATAAAAAAAATAAGTTTATTTGAATTTTTTGTATCAAGGACCCAAATAAATTAGTCATAATCTTAGCTTGTAGCCTTCTTTCAAATACGTATTTTTTTAATTGCGAAATAATATGTTCAAGTCTATTTTTTATACATGTTCAAACGTACAAAATATAGAGCGCTAGGCGCAAATAGGTACATATTTCTTTCACCCATTTAGGTGAGAGTGATTTATGTAAAGTCTTTTTTAAGATGATTTTGAAATAAATTATTTTTTAGCCTCAAATACTATTATTCTTTATTTATTATTAATAATATCTATAATGTTACTAACCTCTGTAAAGAAATAAATATATATTTTTAATAGTTCCTAAAAATACTAATTATAGTATATAATATATAATTTAAAAACTTAATTTATATAAACTTAGACAAAACACAAAACATATAATTATACATTTTCCACATATGGATATTCCCATATTTAGTACGTTTACATTTTACCAAATAAATACAAAAATATTTTAGCGTAATTTTTTTTAGTATTTTCCCAGTTCCTTTAGCAACATTTAAAAGTGATTTTACTAACAAGTTTGAGAAAACAAAAATTCAGGCATAAATGGGTTAAACAAACTTTCCTTTATACTACAAAAATAGAACAGAATTTTCATAGAATAACATTTAGCTATATCCGAGAAGTTCGCAGTTATGCTTTGACGCATCCACTGTAATTCTCAATTAATTATCGATAATTATTGTATTCATTATTCGATTTTTGGAGCAGGAAGCAATATATGTTTTAGCAGTATTACATCTCTTAAAGCTGCGCTTTAATCTCAAGAAAAATGCTTAAAAGAGGGAATGAACATCACACCTATCCATTTATTATCTCACTGAGTGTCTGCTTTGCTTATTTAGATAACCAATGTTTTTTTTTTTGTTTTTTTTTTTTGGGGGGGGGGGGATTTTAACATCCCAAATAATTATCACAAGAAAATATAAAAAGATAAATTATAATTTCGCAAAACACAGATAAATGAATATATAACTGAAACCTAGTTATGGTCACACTCCCTCACAGTCTTTTAATAACAAAATCCTTTATGAAGTCACTTTTTTATATCACAGTTTGTTTGTTTGACACACTTCATGTGTCAGATGCGATGCATAACTAAATTGCTATTTAATCTAAATATTTGAAAAAGGCAATAAAATGGATTTCACAGCAGTAATGCTACTGAAAATAATAATACAATTTCTTCTTCTTAAGTAGTATTGTTCCTAGAAAATACACGGTACGAAATTAAGAAGATACAAAAAAAATTTCTGATAGAATAAACCTTAAGCTACAGAACTCCGTGGCTTTACAAAATAATCTAATAAAATTACAGTAATCTTGCTAAAATTTTATCTGTTACATGAATTTTTGTTGTTGCCGTTTCATAAAAAGTTCTAGGCATCCCTGTTTCCTAGAAAAGTCTTAGTAACTTTACAGATTTTTTTTACTGTGTAGAAACAAAAGAAATAAAAACTGTTCTATTTAAAACTACGGAACACGAAAAATCCCACTTCATAGTTGCCCTTTCTTGCTTAGCTAAAATACCAAATTGAAACCAATGGTAATTTTCAAATGGAATCAAAGGCACTTGCTATGGTGGCTTTTCCAAATGGTATTTTTATTCATGTGTACGAGAAGGGCTGTATGAAGGGAAATCGGTTAAAATTGCGGATAAAAAATTTTGGAAAAGCGTCCAGCAGCTCTAAGAAAACCAGAAAATCACTTAGTTTGAGATATGTTTAGATCCCATTAAACAGGCATAATAAAAAAAAAGAATAAACGAATCAAACCATATTTTGATGAAAGCGACAGTGAGGATAAAATACACGAAAGTGACAGTTGGTGAAGAAGATGATATTCCCGAAAATATAAATGATGACGAGTATAACGGACATTTCATGTTAGCTAATAAGAAAGATTACGTTTGTTGAAAAATATATATTGTAAGTTTCTTTCTTTATATTGATTTATAAATGCATTTAAATATACCTCTAAATATTTGGAATTTTTTCTACTTACGATTTTACATCAACCATTTTATATTCGGTGTATAACATGCACATGGAAAAATGAAGTGATTTTTTAGATGATTAAAAACACTTACGATACACATCAGCGTACAACATATATAAAAACTATATTAGATACACATTAAAAATACACCCAACGTTTCAGGATCTTTCTAATGAGCCATCATCAGGTGGGGTCTTGACCTCTACGGAGCTACGTTACGCACAATACAGTCACTGTCGCAAACTTCTAACTGAAAACATTTCTGTAAAAGATCAATAAACATCAAAAACAATATTGCATCGGATATGGTACCTTCTATTAGTAGACGCTAACATTATTATCAGACCTTGAGAATACTGAATTTAACTTTACAAATGTATTGCAGTAAGAAACCTTTTTACCAAGTGTAAATACAAAACAGTGAATTTTCCATTGTCTAGTTCAGTGTTCAAGAGAAATTAATGTCATGTAACTAGAATTTTCGGGAAAGAACAGGAAAGTCAGTCAAAATAAATTAGGAGTGATTTTCAGGATCACCATTTAAAGCATATAAAAGTGTGTTCAAAAAGAAACATTTTTACTTTTATACTTATTCATTTTCGAAATACTTCTAAATATTACGACCTAAGCAATCCTAAGCATATTGACTATGTAGAAAAAAACTAATTCATAGCAAGATTTCATCAGCAAAACTGCAAAAATCGATTACTTCATCATTAGTTGTGAAGAAAATCAGGTCGTAATAAACAGATGGGGTCAATCGATTTTCTTTACCCTCATTCCGACTTATTCAGATAAAACTATTATATTATTATGCTCTTTATTCAGAGACTGTATAACTGTACTAATGTCAGTGTCATTAAACAACTACTATATGACAAAGTCTTTATTTAAACATTTCAAAATGTTTCAAACATACTCATTACCACAGCACGCTAACATGAATAGCATCTGCCAACACAAAAGCCACTTGTATCACTAGAATATATGTACAGAATATTTTAAAACTTTTAAATCATGTTACACAAGTTTTCACTTTATGAGCGGTTAATAAGCTTAAGAAGTATATATTTTAACATTAAAATCCTGACACGACATGATTATGGTTGTAAGTAAAATGATTGAAGTTATAAATCTGATGTAAGACTGTACTTAAACAAATGCATTTTTCATCATTAAGAAATACACGACTAAACAATATTTTGGGATCAAGTACGTAACTTTAACATAATTATGAATATGTGATTAAGAATATTTTATGTCGTAAAATACATGACTTTACATTTAAAACGGATATAAAGAGTTGCATGGACTATTACATTTTATATCAGTCACAAAACATAAATAATTATGTATGAAATAATATAAACTAGAAAATAACTTTGAATAAAATATAAAATTCTATTATATTTGTTATACATCCATATTTTTAAAAACTCCATGAATTAATAAAATCATAAGTCGAAATGCAACCTTGATCCAGTCATGAACTACATAATATAAACTGTAAAAAGTTCACCACTTACTTAAATAATACAAATATCATAATAATCATAATACAGGTGTTACAAGTTCAAAAATATACATTTTACTTAAATTTTCGAGTGCTTTCGGTCTGCAGTTACTCAGCCCTCGTCATGGAATATTTTCTTTAATTGTTCAGGGTTTTCGCTGGCTTTTGAACAATTATATATATAATGGCGCAAAGTGTATAACGCTTCCGGAGTGAACTCATCCGGATCTTGATAATCTTTCGTTAAATTCATCCATTTTATTTCAGCATGTTAGGCTTAAGCATTCCGATGCCGTATTATAAGTCGAACAACTGCCTTATTTAATCTACGTTGTATAACATCTATCCTTCTTCCGTTTTTTAAAACCTTCAAACACTATAAAATCATCTATATATATTAAAACACAAAGGTAAAATTTTAAGTAGACCCATTTCGGGACTTCTGCACATGCATCCACGCTGTTCAATTTAGAGGGATTGTGAGCGAGTTTTCGGTGGCTGACCGATCTGAAGCGGCAGTTTACATCGCCGATGTTTTGTAGTGGATAGCAGGTTCGTACCCAGCGCCCGGCAAAATGATGTCTGTAATATTTTTCGCGATAAGTTATTTCAATAATGACATATTTTATTAGGAGAAGTTATGTGATTTTTATTTTATTATTATTATCATTTGAATCCTTTATAATTAAATAAAATTTAACGCTGAACAATATTTAAAATAATAATAATAACAATTTTATATTTAAAATATTTAAGTTAAAATATTTTTAATGTAATTATCAATTAAATAAATTGAGCTGATCTACAATTTTTGTTATATCTTCTGACCATTATCAAGAATATATGTGTGTGTGTCAGAAAGAAAAGTTTGCCTTTCTTTTCCTTAAAAAAAGAAAACGGAAAGAAAGATATTCATATAAGAAATATTAAAAAAATTACCTTGATATCCATTGTTTAATATTTAAAAAATGTATAAAAATGTAAAATAAAATTCAAGTAATAAAAATTATATGGTGCATCAAGTTTCAAATTTAGTCTTCTAGAGAATGAGACTGATAAAAAATAAAATTCATGGCAGCTTTTAATGGTCATGTAGTTAAAAAAACATAATAAATAAATAAAAATAAATACTGTTATTTTTTCGAAAACATGAGACCATAGTAAATAAAAATAAATGCTCTACCCACTATTTTTAGTTAAATTTCTGTTAAAAGAAGCATAATTGGTTGTAAATTATAAAGTTAAAATTATGTAACTTCATTGAATAGGTTTGGCTGACTGTACCCTCTATCGCTTTAAAGAAATAGGAATCACTTATGCAATATAGAAAATTATCACAATTTCAATAATTAATTTAAAAGCAATTCATTCAAAATTCAAGAATTTTTCTAATGAAACATTCAAGTTATTTACCGTCAAATCTTGGCGGGTACCATCTAGTCTTAGAGATTTGGCGAATAATAAATAAACAAGTAATATAAAAATTTTATTTTTAAAGTCAATTCCTACTTAAGTCATTAAATAAAAATTTAATATAATCCCTTAAACTAATATTAGTTTTTGTTGCATTAAAATATCTCAATTTGTTGATTTTCTATAAGCAAGTAGGTTTACAATGGAAGTCTGTCGGAATTTGGCAAAATATTAGAGATATCGCAAAGTTGGCGACAAACTTGGCGGTATTTGGCGACATAACAGGGTCCCCCCTATGGTAACCCCCCTTAAAGATATGAAGATGCATTAAATGCTTCAATAACCAATGGCCGCCATTTTGTCTCTCATGTAAAACTAAAATTAATTAATTAAAATTTAATTAATGAGTTAATCCTTTTGCATATAAAAAAGTAACGATTTGGAAATGGACCAATGAAAGTCTGCGTAGATACCGAGAAACACTTTTGATTGGTCAAAGCTTTCGTATGCTATACGAGGTTTACCAAGGGGGAAGTGCCCGGCTTTGTCGCCAAGTTTATCGCCAAAATGGCGATATATCGCCAAATTTGGCAACCAAAAATAGTCGCCAAAAGTGACGCCAACTTGGCGCTAGTTCCAGTATTTCGCCAAATTTCCATAGGTTCCCATTGAAATCCAATAGGGTTTACTTGCTTGCAGATAATCAACAAATTGAGATATTTCAATGCAACAAAAGCTATTATTAGCTTATGAATAGAGCATATTTGAACTATTTACATTATTTTTAAGCACAAACACTAATTATTTACAATATTCGTAACACTATATATATAATTTTATACATATATGTTGGCGGAGAAGTGGTAGCGAAGTGAAGTATCATATGTTTTACCAAGAGGAATCTAAACACAGAAAGCATAGAAAATAAGGGATCGCGAAGCGATCCATAAAGGAAGCGCGAAACAGTTACGTCTGGGATTGGCTAGAAAATAGGGATTGCTTCGCGATTCCTTTCGGTATCGCGAAGTGAATACGCGGGGGGTTGGTGAACGTAGCGAGCAGGGGGCGGAGCCCACCTGGTACTTGAAAAAACTGTATTAACGTCAATTGTCATCCAGTATAAGTTTTAAAAAATTTATTTCAACTTGATAGGATGAATAATAAGTATTTGATTAACGATTGAAAATTTGAACAAGATATATAAATATATATATATAAATAAACTAGGGGGGGGGGGCACCGCCCCCCTGCTCGCTACGCTGACCAACACCCTGCGTAATAGCTTAGCGATTCTATTCGGTACCGCGAAGCAATTCCTATTTTCTAGCCAACCCCAGATTATTGTTTGTGCTTAAAAATAATATAAATAGTTCAATTAAGCTCTTTTCATAAGCTAATATTAGTTTTTGTTGCATTGAAATATCTCAATTTGTTGATTTCCTGCAGGCAAGTAAACCCTATTGTATTTCAATGGGAGTCCATGGAAATTTGGTGAAATACTGGAAATAGCGCCAAGTTGGGTCACTTTTGGCGACTAATATTGGTCGCCAAATTTGGCGACATTTGGCGACAGAGTCTCCCCTTGGTAACCTCCCTTTTAGCGTCATAAAGCTCTGATTAATCAGATGCATTTCACGGTATCTACGCAGATTTTCATTAGTCGTTTTCCAAAGCATTACTTTTTTTATATATAGAAGGATAAATAAATAAATATAGGGAGAGTGTGAACTAATATTAGGAATTGAAAAATAGTAACCATTAAAAACACCATGCTTACTTTTATATTTAGTACTGTTCAAAATTTTTCTAATTTTTTTTACCAAAGCAATCTCAAGCGTATCGACTATGTAGAAAAAAGAAACTAGAGCATAGTAAGATTTCAACAAAAATGCAAAAATCGAGTACTTAATCATTATTTTTGCATTAATTCGGGGCGTAATAAACAGATGGGTCAATGAATTTTCTATACCCTCGTTCCCACTTACTGAGTTAAAACGGGTATATTGTTATGCTCTTTATATAGAGCCTGTATTACTATACTGATGCCACATCGTTAAACAACTACTACATGACAAAGTCTTTATTTAGGGGTTTCAAACATACTCATTACCACAGCACGTTACATGAATATTATCTGCCAACACAAAAGCCACTTGTATCACTCGAACAGATATGAGGAATATTTTAAAACTTTTAAATTATGTTACAGTACTTTTCGCTTTCTGCTTGGTTAATAAGGCTATGAAGTACATATTTTAACACTAAAATCCTGACACGATATGATTATGGTTGTAAGTAAAATGATTTAAGATATAAATCTGATGTAAGACAGAACTCAAACAACTGAATTTTTCATCATTAAGAAATACATGACTAAACAATATTTTGGAAGCAAGTACGTAACTTTAACATCATTATGAACATGTGAATAAGCATATTTTATGTTGTAAAATACATGACTTTTCTTTTAAAAGGGAGATAAAGAATTGAATACATAATTACATTTTACATTAGTCCCAAAATATAAATAATTATGTATGAAATAATATATAGAAAATAACTCTGAATAACATATAAAATTCCGTTATTTTTGTTTCACATTCATATTTTTAAAAACCCATGAATTAATAAAATCATAAGACGAACAACAACCTTTATCTAATCATAAACTACATTATATGAACTTTAAAAAGTTCATTGCTTACTTGAAATATGACAAATAACAATGATACAGGTGTAACAAGTTTAAAAATTTACATTTTATTTAAAATTCAGAGCACTTTCGGTCTGAAATTCCTCAGCCCTCGTCGGGGAATATTTTCATTAATTGCTCAGGGTTCCCGTTGGCTTTTGAATAATGTTAAAGATTTGACGAATAATGAATTAAAAATGGTAACGATTAAAAAAACCATTTTTATTTTTATAATTAATTATTTTGAAAATACTTCTAAATTTTTCTATCAAAGCAATCCTAAGCGTATTGACTGTGTAGTAAAAAACTAACGCATAGTAAGATTTCAGCAAAAAGGCAAAAATTGATAACTTCATCATTAGTTGTGAATAAAATCAGTGCTTAATAAACAGATGGGGTCAATTGATTGAATTTTTCGTCATTAAGAAATACATGACTAAACAATATTTTGGAAACAAGTACGTAACTTTAACATCCTTATGAACATGTGAATAAGCATATTTTATGTTGTAAAATACATGGCTTTTCATTTAAAAGAGAGATAAAGAATTGAATACATAATTACATTTTACATTAGTCCCAAAATATAAATAATTATGTATGAAATAATATATAGAAAATAACTCTGAATAATATATAAAATTCCGTTATTTTTGTTTCACATTCATATTTTTAAAAACCCATGAATTAATAAAATCATAAGACGAACAGCTACCTTTATCTAATCATAAACTACATTATATGAACTTTAAAAAGTTCATTGCTTACTTGAAATATGACAAATAACAATGATACAGGTGTAACAAGTTTAAAAATTTACATTTTATTTAAAATTCAGAGTACTTTCGGTCTGAAATTCCTCAGCCCTCGTCGGGGAATATTTTCATTAATTGTTCAGGGTTCCCGTTGGCTTTTGAATAACGTTAAAGATTTGGCGAATAATGAATAAAAATAGTAACGATTAAAAAAAAACCATTTTTATTTTTATAATTAATTATTTTGAAAATGCTTCTAAATTTTTCTATCAAAGCAATCCTAAACGTATTGACTATGTAGTAAAAAACTAACGCATAGTAAGATTTCAGCAAAAAGGCAAAAATTGATAACTTCATCATTAGTTGTGAACAAAATCAGGGCTTAATAAACAGATGTGGTCAATTGATTTTCTATACCCTCATTCCTACTTATTCCGATAAAACGGGTATATTTAGAGACTGTATATGTATAACTACTAATGTTAGTGTTATTAAACAACTACTACATGACCAAGACTTTATTTAAATATTTCAAAACGTTTCATACGTACTCATTACCGCAGCACGTTAACATGAATAGTATATGCCAACACAAAAGCCACTAGCATCAATAGAACAGATGTGAAGAATATTTTAAAACTTTTAAATTATGTTACAGAGGTTTTCGCTTTCTGCTTGGTTAATAAGAGTATGAAGTATATATTTTAACATTAAAATTATTGACACGACATGATTATGGTTGTAAGTAAAATGATTTAAGTTTTAAATCTGATGCAAGACAGTACTTAAACAACTGAATTTTCCATCATTAAGAAATACATGATACACTGAAATATTTTGGGAGCAAGTACGTAACTTTAACATCATTTATGTAATTAAGCGTATTTTATGTCGTAAAATACATGACTTCACATTTAAAACGGAAATAAAGAGTTGCATAGGCAATTACATTTCACATTAGACCCAAAACATAAATGATTATGTATGAAATAATATAAACTAGAAAGTAACTCTGAATAATATATATAATTTAATTCTTTTTGTTATACATTCATATTTTTTAAAACCTTGTGAATTAATAAAATCATAAGTCGAAATGCAACCTTGATCTAATCATAAACTGCATAATATGAATAATAAAAAAAATCACCGCTTACTTAAATAATAACAAACAACAATAATACAAGTGTTACAAGTTTAAAAATATACATTTTATTTAACCATTCGAGTACTTTCGGTCTCCAGTTCCTTAGCCCTCGTCGGGGAATATTTTCTGTAATTGGCCAGGCTTCTCTCTGACTTTTGACCACGGTTACAGGTTTGGCGAATAATAAAAAAATAGAAACCATTAAAAAACAATTTTTACTTTTATACTTATTAATTTTGAAAATACTTCTAAATTTATCTACCTAAGCGTATTGGCTATGTAGAAAAAAACTAATGCATAGTAAGATTTCAACAAAAAAGCAAAAACCGAATACTTAATGATTACTTTTGCAGAAAATCAGGGCGTAATAAACAGATGAGTCAATCGATATTCTTTGCCCTCGTTCCTACTTATTCAGATAAAAGTGGTATACTATTACGCCCTTTATTTAGAGCCTGTATAACTGTACTAATGTCAGTGTCATTAAACAACTACTGCATGACCAAGACTTTATTTAAATATTTTAAAACGTTTCAAACATACTCATTACCGCAGCAGGTTAACATGAATAGTATATGCCAACACAAAAGCCACTTGTTTCACTAGAACAGATATGCAGAATATTTTAAAACTTTTAAATCACATTACAGAAGTTTTCGCATTATAAGCGGTTAATAAGCGTAAGAAGTACATATTTTAACATTAAAATCCTTGTAAGTAAAATGATTTAAGTTATAAATCTGTTGTAAGACAGTACTTAAACAACTGTATTTTTCATCATTAAGAAACACATGAAGAAACAATATTTTGGGAGCAAGTACGTAACTGTTACATCATGATGAATATGTGATTAAGCATATTTTATCTTGTAAGTTATATGACTTTACATTTAAAAGGAAGGTAAAGAGTTGCATAGACAATTACGTTTTACATTAGTGCCTAAACATAAATAATTATGAATGAAATAATATAAACTAGCAAATAACTTTGAATATATATAAAATTCCATTATTTTTGTTATACATTCATATTTTTAAAAAACCCAAGAATTAATGAAATCAAAAGACAATATGCAACCTTGATCCAATTATAAACTATATAATATGAACTTTAAAAATTTCACCGCTTACTTAACCCTTAAGTGCGGGAGTTGCTTTTCGGCAACATACCCAAGTTAGGCTTCTAAAATGCTATTAGAATAATATTGAAGCTGTAATGCCTAATTTTGCCAATAAAATACATCCTGAAAATATTATTATATCGATTTTCAACATGTAGATTGCAACACTTGTGCTGTTTAATAATAAAGATAGATTTATTTTTTTTTCAATTGTTGCTACTTGTTCTTCTGGTTTTGTTTGGAAGCTTGCGAAATACCCTATTTTGATTTGCAGTGAGCAAATAAAATTTATTTCTTATTATAGTTCTTAAAATTCTTGTGTGTCTAATATTATAGAATTTTATCAAGGAAGATTATTTTTCAATTAAAGATCAGTATTGCCGATTAGTAACAAATTGTTTTTTAGTCATAAACCATACTTAAAACAAAATATGATTTTTTAAAGTATTTTTCCCATGATTTATTTAAATAAACGGTCCAGTGCAAGTATTACTCGCGCACAGAGGGTTCCGTGCAATAATATATAAATTAGTAAGTGTATTATTAAAAACATACCGTTGCTAAAAGAATACTAAGACTTCATAAAAACTATACAACGTAGGGTTCGGTACAGCTGTATATTATACAGGGTGCAAAGAAAAGTACCTTTAACTTGAAAATACTTGCGAAGGGAGAGAGCTACAGCTATACAAGTGAGGTAATGGTACAGTAAAGCAATTACGCCCGACCTAATGCAAACGACAGCAGCACCCCTAGTGGCGAAATTTGAAAGATAGCCTTTGTAAATCGAAAACGAAAAGAGATAGAGCAAATTTTCGAATTAGAACGTTTTAGAGCATCAATTAATTAGTACGAAACGACATTTGGTTCACACGGATAATATAAATCGTCACCTACATACCCAAAAATGTCCAAAATCGATGAGCGACGATTCTACTTTTCCTATTCGCGGAAATGCAGCAGTGGACAATTGCAGATTGTGACGTTGTACTGTGCTGTAATGTCTGTAAAGATTTAATTTCCAATTCATTTAAAATTTTAGAATAACCTTTTCAGGGCCAGAAGAATTCTGTTCGTAAACTGATGAAATAATTGACTGACACCAGAATATTCAAACGAATTTCTCAGAAAACAAAAACCCGCTAATTTGTACTTTCATTACAAAGGCAAAATTTTATTAAAATATTCTTGTCAGTTTTGGAATTAAAATTAGTTGGCTAGACCATCTAGCCACCGCCCTTGAAAGGGTTAAATATATGTCGCCGTATTGAAGAGGCTTGTAATAGATGTTCCATGCTGAGAAATGTGCATGCAGAATTACTCTCACGAATACAAACGTGTATCGTTAGCAATGGTGAACTTTTCGAACATACAGAATATTAACTTTTTATCACGGTGAGACAGTTTGTCTTTTTTTGTGTGTGTGTGATGTTATCAAAATGTATTGAGGTAAGCACGTATTTATAGCATAAATTGTGTGTATTTCTTCATACTTCTGACTATTTCATTCAAACGTTTACACAAAATGAAGTGCATCGATTTCGGACATTTTGGAGTAAACAGGCGAAGATTTATATTATCCATGTAAACCAAATGTCGTATTCTACTAATTAACTGTTGCTCTAAAACTTTCTAACAGGAAATTTTGCTCTATCTTTTTTCGTTTTCGATTTGCAGTGGCTATCTTCCAAATTTCGCCACTGGGGGCACTGCTGTCGTTTTCATTTAATCGGGCGTAGTCCCTTTACTATACCGTTACCTCACTTGTATAGATAGATCTCTCCGTTCACAAGTATTTTCAGGTTAAAGGGACTTTCCTTTGCACCATGTATACTAGAAAAGTATAAATGGATATACCATGAAAGTTCAAAGGTATATGGAACCTAAATAATAGCAAATATAGCTATTCTGTATATTTGTTATCCCATATAGGTTTTTAGTTAATCTTTAAAGACATAGTAGGTGTACTGAGAGAGCCACTCAATGGAAACTAGTCGTGAATCCCATAGTATTTATATGATTAATTCTCATTAAATTAGTCTGTTTTTAATAATTCGACGTTTATTACTTTATAGTGCTACTGGGCATTACATTACATAAATATATCCTTAAAATTTGTTATCTAGGCTTTAAAAGCCGATGGAGCATACAGTACGTCGTCCCTGTCATTATGTATGTCCAAGCCATCCGTGTCTTTAAGGAATAATATCTCGGCTAATTACCGACGATTTTTTCCGAAATTCATGATGAACAATGCTTTTATAGTTATGCTACGATAGGTACCTCCAGCTCTGCTCAACACTTTTGCTGAAGCCCTTAAATTGAAATTTGTGTGTAACGGAAAAATGCGATTTTCTCAAAAATTTTGTGACCTAGGGTAATCGCTATAATTTTCCAAGGTTCCAAAGTTTCAATTAATGTCTATTACCTCTAATTTTTTCATAATTTTAGTTTCAATAGATTCGGAATTAGATGGGGGAACATATTTTTGCACTACATTTTCCACCATAACTTTGAAAATATAATATCTAAAATTAAATTAAACATATTTTTGATTTCAGCGTTACGAAAGCTTTCACACGATACCCCACACGATAGACAAAGAAAAGATTTTTTTTCAAGTAACTTAATTAGCCCCTGTGCATTTTTCCTAAATATATTTATGAATATTTATTAATCTGTAAATATGTGGGTCAATAATCTTTATTACTTCCCCCAATTTGAACTTTCCACGTTGCATAGTTTACGAGTAAAAGGGCTGTGAAAGACAGACAGACAGACGCAGGAGTGATCTTATAATGGTTCCGTTTTTACTTTTTAAGTACGGAACCCTAAAAATGAAAGCTGGAAAACATTATTACAAAGATTTTTTTTAATTTAGGCATTTAAGGGTTAAAAGAGGACAAATAACAATAATACAGGTGTTACAATTTTAGAATCATATAAATTTTATTTATCTTTCCGAGTACTTTCGGTCTGCAATTCCACAGCCCTCAACAGAAAATATTTTCATTATTTGCACTACAACCCTGAATCATTTTAGAGATTAAAATCTATAAAATAAATTATAAAGAAAAAAGTAAAGAATATAATTAAAGAAATACGCTTTTATAAATTAATAGTTAAATGTCAATTATTTTACGATTATAAAACACTTTAAAAATCCTAAAAGATAGTGTTCCATTTTCTCTTTCATGTTACTTTTTTTTTAATAAATGAACAGAGCAAAAAAAAAATTCGTTAGCTTGAGCAAGCGTAAACGAAAAATAGTGATTTTTTCATAGTCGAGTGCCCAAGTCAGATCAACGTATTATAACCGAAATTTTTCGCAAAAAACATAGTTAGTTAAAAAAACAAATTGGGAGTGATTTTGAAGATCACTACTGAATGTTTATAAGAATCTATTTTTGTATTAAAAAAAAACATTTTTTACTTTTATACTTATTAATTTTGAAAATACTTCTAAATTTTTCTACCAAAGCAATCCTAAACGTATTGACTCTGTAGAAGAAAACTAATTCATAGCAATATTTCATCAGCAAAACTGCAAAACTAACGCATAGAAAGATTTCAACAAAAATGTAACAATCGATTACTTAATCATTACTTTTGCAGAAAACCAGGACGTAATAAACAGATGGGATAATGATTTTTCTCTACACTCGTTCCTACTTATTCAGATAAAACTGGTATATTATCATGTTCATTATTTGGAGACAGTAGAACTGCACTAATGTCAGTGTCATTAAAGCTACTACATGACCATGACTAAGTCTTTATTTAAACATTTTAAAATGTTTCAAACATACTCATTACTACAGCACGTTAACATGAATAGCATCTACAGACACAAAAGCCACTTGTATCACTGGAACAGACATGCAGAATATTTTAAAACTTTTAAATTATGTTATGGTAGTTTTCGTTTTCTGCTTAGTTAATAAGCATATGAAGTACATATTTTAACATTAAAATACTCACACGATATAATTATGGTTGTAAGTAAAATGATTTAAGTTATAAACCTGATGTAAGACAATACTTAAACAACTGAATTTTTCATCATTAAGATATACATGACTAAACAATATTTTGGAAGCAAGTACGTAACTTTAACATCATTCTGAATATCTGATAAAACATATTTTACGTCGTAAAATACATGACTTTATGTTTAAAACGGACATAAAGTGTTGCATTGACTATTACAGTTTACATTATTCCCTAAACATAAATAATTATGCGTGAAATAATATAAACATGAAAATAAGTTTGAATAATATATAAGACTCCATTATTTTTTTACACATTCATGTTTTTAAAACCCTCATGCATTTATAAAATCATAAGATGAAATGCAACCTTGATCGAATAATAAGTTACATAATATGAATTTTAAAAAGTTCATCTCTTACTTAAATAATGACAAATAACAGTAATACAGGTGTTGCAAGTTTAAAAATATACATTTTATTTAAATTTCTTGCTGTTCCTTTTGGTCTGCTGTTGCTCAGCATTCGTCGAGGAATATTTTCTGTAATTGCTCAGGGTTCTCGCTGGCTTTTGACCAGCGTTAGCGATTTGGCGAATAATAAATAAAAAATAGTAACCAATAAAAAAAATAATGCTTACTTTTATACTTATTAATTTTGAAAATACTTCTAAATTTCTCTAACAAAGCAATCCTAAGCGAATTGACTATGTAGAAAGAAAATCTAACGTATAGTAAGATTTCAGCAAAAATGCAAAAATCGATTACTTAATCATTACTTTTGAAGAAAATCAGGGCGTAATAAACAGATGTGGTCAATCGATTTTCTTTACCCTCGGTCTTACTTATTCAGATAAAACTGGTATATTATTACGTTCTTTATTTAGAGCCTCTATAATTTTACTAAAGCCAGTGTCATTACACAATTGCTACATGACCAAGTCTTTATTTAAACATTTCAAATGTTTCAAACATTCTCATTACCACAGCACGTTAACATGAATAGTATCTGCCAACACAAAAGCTTCTTGTTTCACCAGAACAGATGTCTAGAATATTTTAAAACTTTTAAATTATGTTACGGTAGTTTTCGCTTTCTGCTTGGTTAATAAGCGTATGAAGTAGATATTTTAACATCAAAAATCCTGACACGGCATGATTATGGTTGTAAGTTAAATGATTTAAGTTTTAAATCTGATCTAAATACAATATTTAGACAACTGAATAGTTCATCATTAAGAAACACATGACTAAAGAACGTTTCTGGAGCAAGTACGTAACTTTAACATCATTATGAACATGTGATTAAGCATATTTTATGTTATAAGTTACATGACTTTACATTTAAATCGGAGATAAAGTGTTGCATAGTCAGTTATACTTTACATTAGTTTCAAAACATAAAAAATTATCATCAAGTAAATAAATAGATTAATAAATTTATCTTTAAAAAGTTAAACTTGAAATTACACTATGTGCAAATTACTTAAAAGATGACAAAATATTTAAAAAGGTGTTAAATTACTTCAATACTTCTCAGTACTTTCAACTATATGCATAGCCTTCGTCAAAGAATACAAAAATATATAATAAGACGCTAATAACAGTATTTTGTATTCTCTGGCGAAGCCTATGTATATAGTTGAAAGTACTAAGAAGTATTAAAGTAATTTAACACCTTTTTAAATATTTTATAATCTTTTAAGTAACCTGCACATAGTGTAATTTTAAGTATAAATAATTATCTATCAAATAATATAAACTTGAAAGTAACTTTGAATAATATACAAAATTTCATTGTTTTTATAATAATTTTAAACGATGACTAACTCCCGAAAATCTGAATTTAATTACGTGAATATTTATTCACATTGCTAACAAGGTGTAACGCCTTGTTTTAGACCTTGGTTACGCGAAGGTTTTACGCCTTGTTAGCAATGTGAATAAATATTCACGTAATTAATTTCAGATTTCTTGGGCGTAAATCATCGTTTAAAATTATTATATACAGTTTGTCTATAATTAAAAGACCCTATTTTAAGCTTGTCTACAGACAAAACTATTGTTCATAGAAATTTCGTCACCACAGGTTGCCTTTTGTTAAATTACACATTTAGCTTTACGATAGTTTATAAATTTTATTTACAGGTTGTTCGTAATTAAACGAACCGATTTTAAAGTAGTCTGCAGACCGAACTATTGTCAGAATATTGTGAAATTTTGTAGAGGACATAATGAAAGTACTGGAATTTGTTTGAGCGAAAAAAAAAAATAGGAGGCCGTTTTTTAACGAATTTCACATTTAGCCTACATTTACGATATTTCAAATTTTGTTATAAACAAACATGTTCAGCATGACGTTCATCATTTTCAAATACCATCTGGAATCGTAAAATAGCATGTTCCAGTATTAACCTCAGTGTGTTCTAGAAAATGCTAGGAACATGTCGTGAAATGCTGTCTCGTAGAATCAAGTTAAGTTAATAAAGGAAATTTCCAAACTATAGTAATTCTAAATGTGTGATTTATTAAAAATTGACTTCTGGTGGCGAAATTTTGAACTTTTTTTTATCAAATAAATTATTATTCTTTTATTTTGTCTTTTACAAAATTTCACAACTTTCTGAACAATATGTCTGTAGACAACTTTAAAGTAGGGTCGTTTAATTATTGACACCCTGTATATGTTATCGATACTGGATTAATTTCGACTCATATTTGCCGCAGGGTTATGGTTCATGAAGTTATCCCATCTTGTACTGCGTTTGCAGCCTTACTAACATATAAGAGTGAAGGGTGTCATTCTAGATGCCTCGTTCCAGGTGTCTGTGCTGGCAGAACACTGGTGAGCTGAACCACAGACCCAGATTTGAACCCTACCCCGGATGCTTTTTCACTGTGTTGGTTTTACGCCTTGTTAACAATGTGAATAAAAACTCACATAATTAAATTCATTATTTTTGTCACAGATTGATATTTTTAAAAACTCCATGAATTAATAAAATCGTAAGACCTAATTCAATATTCTAGATTGCTTCGCTGATAAATTACATAATATGAACTTGAAAAAGTTCACCACTTAGTTAAAAGGGGACAAATAATAATAATACAGATGTTAAAAGTTATTCAAATTTCCGAGTACTTTCGGTCAGAAATCACACAGTCATCGACAGGAAATATTTCCCTTAATTGCCATTCCATTTATTCAAATACATCGCTTCTTTTTAAATGACTCCGGTATAATATTATGCTTATACGTTTATGATCAATGTTTGATCTGTTTTATATCTACGTTTGAGTTTAAATTTGAATTGAGTCTCCACATTTATTTATTTTATTTTTTACTGAATAAGCCCCAGAATTGTAGCGGAAACGTTTTTAAAAGAAAAAAAGCAGGCAGTACAGATACGTTAATATACTTAAAATCGAAAATATACGGTTTTTCAAGATAAAGATTCAGAAGATATGCAGATGCAGATTACGGATATGACAGATATGATGATACATATGATACAGATATGGCATGCAGATTACGGATGTTAAGATATGAACCTCTAAAGAAATTGTATAGTATTGTTATGCAATATGCCTTTTAAGCATCAGACTAATATATATATATTTTAAAGTAACTAAATATATTTTAAAAGATTGTTTATAATGTAAATTCTTACAAACAACATAGAACATTTTTTTTAAAGAAAAATAGTATGTCTTTTTAGTAATTGCTAAAAATAACATATAACGAAGGGTCTGGTGTTCCTCTCCACAATAGTAATGCTTCCCGATAGAATGGTATACCAGTTAACGTATATTTATAACGGGTATTACAAAAATCAGATTTTTCTGTTATTGAATTATCCAAAGTTGATATTTATGTTTGTTGAAATACATTCTTAGAAGCACCAATATTTCCATGCATACATAATAATTCTCAACACAAAAACCACGTGCCAGATTATCACTAGGCTTGGTAATATTTTGCAATATATTGCTAAATTTGTTATACGTAAGGTGATCAAAATTGGCAAACTCCGTGCTTAGTTACCAATTTCATGAAATTTGCGTTTAAAGAGAGTGTTACTGGTACTATCTTATGTGCATACACAGACTGGTACAAAACTTGTATTTCACTTAAATAAATTTTATTTTTTTAATCGTTAAACATAATAAATAATTCATCTTAAACATAATAAATAGGGAAAAATTACATTATTTAAATATTCATAACAATATTTATACACTGAAATAACAACAAGCATACCCAATCTTAATTGCAACACACAAAGAATCAGTATATGTGGGTAATCTGCAATATCATTTTAAGCATTTAATTTAACCATATATGGAGTTTAGAAGAGGAAAGTTAAATATATCAACGCGAGACAATTGTTGGATCTAGAGTTATTCAAAGAAGATTCAACCAGCCCAACCTGGTGATGCAGATTTGGAAATTGGAGTCACATTTCTTTTAGTTAAAAATGGGCTCTGTCCCATACGAGCTACCCTCTCCGACATATGTAATGAAATTTTAAATTTAAGAAAAACTTTAAAAATATATAAACAAAATTACACAAATTATATACAAAACAACAACAACAAAAAAAAAATGTCTGGACATTGCACATTACACTCTAGCCAGGTATAAGCCAGCAAAAGTTTAGAAGAATTAGGGGATATTGCTGTGCATAGTTTTTGATCGTATAAAACTTTTGTAACCGATCTATCTTAACCGATTTCATCATTAAATAGTGCTTTAAATAAATCTTCGGTTTACTTGAGCTTGTTTAACATACAGCAGAGCACCGATTATCCGAACAAGTCGGGACCGACCCTAGTTTGGATAAGCAAAAGTTCGGATAAATGGGCAGACAATTTAACGTTTCTGACTATACTAAAACATTCACAAGTTATTTAAACTTAGGAATGTCAGCACCAGTTACTGATGGCATGTTTAAAAATATTTTTTTTTTTTTGTCTTTTTTTTTTTTTTTTTTTTTTTTTTTTTTTTTTTTTTTTACATTTTTATGATTACATTTTTTTCTATCTCTCTTTTTATCATTTTCTAAACTCTAGAGATTATAATTTAAGCAAAAAAGCTTTTGATTGTTACTTGCTTCAATGAAGAGATTCTTTACAATGCTGCTATATCTCTAATTCTTCTTAAATACGTTAGTTGAATAAAATCAACGTTCTTCTGCCGTTCGAACCATTTCATATCTGTTTTCAAACATTCAGAAGCTTCGTTATGTGGTGCACCTGGATTATTTTCAGGGCATTCATTTAAATTTTCTCCAATTTCTTTTCCATCATGAATCCCATCCACAATCTCATCATAACATTTAAAATCCGATATCTAGGGTATTGTATTTCCCTATTTGACCACTCGTTAATTTCATTTTCATCATAGCTTAGGATTCTTCCCACCTCCTTTATTGTTTTTACATTCCTCATTTACTGATCCACTATGAGTTTTTTCTTCATTTAAAATTCGACTTCAAGACAATGGATAATTGGGAATTCGGTTTGATTTTTTTTTCTTGAGAAATAGGCTGTTCGGATGACTCAGTTCCGTTAAAAATTTTCTTTTGAAATAAATAGGCTGTTCGGATAATTGAAAGTTCGGTTAATTGGGGTTCCAATAATCGGTGCTCTACTATACTTATGTTTGTAAAACTACGAGTTTTTATGCAATAGGTCTTTCTGAATAAACCGAGAAAGCGAAAAGGTCAAAGTAAACTTAAGTGCAGCAGTAGCAGTGTCAGCAATAGTAACATTTTTTAGAATAGTTGGTTGGTTGATTTTTGACGGCCAATTATCTGCACGGGGGATATAGGCCCAGGGTGGGGAGTGCCCTTCGTGGGGGTCTTTCTTAGGGAACCTAACTCGTATTTACGCATGGAAATCCATGGCTCGAAGAAAAGCACGAAAACTCCGAACGGTTAGGCCGACGGGCGCGATTGGGTTTGAACCCAGCACCTCCCGTCTACCAGCTTCGAGAGCAGAACCTCTCAGCCACTGGTGGGGCCTTTTTTTAGAATAGAGAGAAGCTTTTCTTTTCATAACGCTTATGTAGGCACTAAAGGACATATATTTATATTTCAATAAACAGTAACTATAATTAATTTTAAAATGAAATAGCAGGCATGTCGATGTATTAGCTCATAATTATTATAAACGTTAATTGCAAAAAAAAAAAAAAATAAATAAATAAAAGTTCAATTTTTTGTCAATAGATGACGCTGCGCTATATCAACATGTATGAATGATCAAACTTACGTATAATGATCGTTACGATCAACGTTACGATCAAACTTCGTCAAAAGTTACTGCTATCAAAAATTTATCTTAAAGCAATTTTTAATTGGCATTAACAAAACATGCTTTTGGAATCGGACTCTGGCATTCTCGCGTTCCAAAAAAAGGAACCGGAAACATTTTTTACGTGTATTGCGCATGTGAGACTCTCTTCATGTACACGTTCTCATCAATAATGTGCATTTCGAAAAAATACTCATTTACGTAATTTTTTAAAATGTTAAACATGTTCAGTTAAATGTCCCGTTAAAACATGTTAAATTAGTATAATTAATTAGTACTATTTTACCTTTACCATTTTCTTTCCAAACAGTTAAAAGTTGCAAAACAAATACTTTTTAATCAATTCTATTAGGAAAATAATATGTTCAATTAAAATGTATTAAATTAGTATAATAATATTAAGTACTTTTTTTTATCTTTACCTTTTTGTTTCCAGGCAGTTAAAAGTTACAAAACAAATGCTTTTTATCAATTCCATTAGAAAAATAATATGTAACTTAAAAAAATAGCAACTTTCTGAAACATATAACGCAACCATATAAACAAAACTCAATAATAAGTATTTTAGTAGATAAAAAAATAAATGATTGTTCGTTAAAAAAGGTAAAAAAGTAAAAAAGAGAGGGCAAATTACCTATAAAAATATCAAAATGATAAACCCGATTTTTTTTCCCTTTTTTCATTATTTTTATATGAAAAGAAATTCGTACGGAAAGTTATCTATTATTTTTAAGTTGTGGGATGTCAGATAGTTAAAACATTACTTGATCCTCTTTGTGAAATACCTGTAGATAAAATTCTTCTATGACATGTAAGATATCCATCGTTCCGAATAATCGATTTTTAAGTATAAATTGTAATTTTCTATCTAAAAGTAATCAAAATATAAAAAAAATTAGACTCTTCTACCATAAAACATCTAATAGCGGGCATATCAATTCTGAATTTCGTAAAAAGTTATCGGAACAAAAGGTTTTAATCTGATTTACTTTGTTACTAATAAAATGGGAGGCATTGCTTCAGTAGTATACAAACAGGCAAGCACGTACAACAGAAAAACACAGTAAACATTCCCTCCTAATTCCTCAACAAATTATCATAGAATAAAGTTACTGGTACCGAACGATTGGAAATAAAGTCTGCTTTTAAATGACGTATTTAAAATTTGCTTAGGGAGCCATCTACATATTAAAACGAACCCAAACTTCATTATTTTCAATAGCAATGTCCAATTTTGACAGCATAAATGAACTCTACACCCTTCAATTAGCCCCAAAACAAATTTTTATGCAATTCGTACCATAAGTTTCAAAGAAATTAATTATTTTAAAACGAGCGTATTTTAAGGACTGTATCCAAATTGAAATTCGATACTCGATTGTTAAACAAGAGTGTCCCCTTCTTGATCAAGGCACCTTAAGCTCTACTCAAGCAGTCAATGAAGCCTGTTAGAGCAGAAGAAATTTCAAAGTATCTAGTTAATTCTATCATAGACGGCCCCTTCAACCATCATTTTGCCGATTTTTACGCATAATTTTAAAACTACTTGGATGAAAAATGTGAAATTTTGGATTTCCATGAAGCAGGACTTAACAAATCTAAATCCATCAAAAAAACTGTAGGTTGCAATTCATAATTTTTTCAAATATTAATTCCACAATTCATAAATAATTCACAATTCATATCATAAAATTATAAAATTTCAAAATTCAGCGAATTTATGTTTGGGTATATTAGTATTATTGCTACACAAAATATTAACACATTAGGAGCATAATTTCAGGAGGTATAAATAAAAATATGAAAATGCAATTTAACATTATAAGCAGTAAATTTTGAATATTTATAATTCAAAAACTTATCATTCAAATTACTTGAAATTTGGTGTCTAGGCATAGTTTGAACCGAAGTTTTGAAATATCTCGTTAAAATGGAGTATTGTCATTGAAAAAATGAAGTTTGGATTCGTTTTAATATGTAGATCGCCCCCTAAGCAAATTTTATATACATCATTTAAAAGTAGACTTTATTTCCAATAGTTCGGCAGCAGTAACTTTCTTCTACGATAATTTGTTGAGGAGTTAGTAGGGGTGTTTACTTTTTTATCCACGACTGTACATAAACACACACACACACACACATACTATATATATATGTGTGTATCATATTTGCATATTACATATAAGCTTCTCTTTAAAATCCATTAAACAAAAATTGTCTGCAAATAGTGACAAAAAAATAAAAATGGCGTCAAAAGAAAAAAAAAATTGGCATAATCATATTGTAATAATCTACAAAAAGCGGGGGGAAATTCCAACGAAAATTGGATAAAACTAACAATTTTTCCGTTGGTGCTTCGAAATTAGATGCTCTTCGGTTATTGGCGGCTTTTGAACCGATTATACATAAGTTAAACGCCTCGCAGAAACATCTGGTAAGGACTGAAATTTCCGAGGTAATGATAAAGTATACGTATGTGGTACATAGTTCTAACAATCTTTATATGAAACTTTTAAATAAATTGTCGTCTGACACATCAATGGTTATTAATAAAGCGGACAGGGGCCATCTTACTGTGGTTATGGATAGGTCTGACTATATCAATAAGTCCCTTGATTTACTGAACGATGATCAAACTTAAAGTATTGTTAATAAAGATTTATCTCCGAGTATTCAGAGAAGCATGAATAACCTCATGAATGATTCAACGAAGTCCGGTAAATTTTGTCCTACTCTTGGCAAAAGTTTTAAATGTTATACAGATCTCATACCAAGATTTTATGGGTTACCGAAGACTCACAAACCTAATATTCCCCTTAGAGCCATTACTGATTACAGCCACTCCCCCTTGCATAAATTATCCAGATTTTTGTCAGTTATTCTCAAACCGATGATTCCTTTCCTCAACTTTACAATATTAATTCCTCATTTAAATTTCTTGACTATTGGAAGAATTTCGTTGTACCTCACAACTCTGTGATGACTTCTATGGAAGTATTATCTTTTTTCACGTCTATTCCAATAAATCTAGCTTGCCTCGCTATTCAGAGCATGTGGTCCGATTTCGCTAATGCTAGTAATTTAGATATGGATGTTGCTATCACTCATTGAATTTCGTTTGACATCAAATTGTTTCGTTTTTCAGGCTACATTTTATAAACAGCTAAAAGGAACTGGAAAGTGTCCCCCCCTCCCTCTGTAAGTAAGAGTGACAGGCATTGTTATGCAGTATTTGACGAAAGATATTATTTTGCGTTTGAGTAGTAAGATTAAGTTTTGGAGACGGTATGTGGATAATGTTTTTATAATTGCTGAAGATGATCAACTAGTGGAGATTTTAAACAAAGCGAATTCCTTTTCCAGTTCACTATAGAGTTTGAAAATAACAAGTCAGTCTCATTCCATGATGTTTTGATCCAGAGAGAATTTGTTAATAATATTTATGTTTTGAAAACTTCTGTTTACTGAAAAAGTACTTCCTCCGGCCAATATTTAAATTTTCAATCCAATAGTCCACTTTCACATAAAATTGCACTCGTTAGATCATTATACAACAGGGTTAGTTTTAATAATGAGATTAATAAGATAATTAATTATTTACGTCTCAACGACTATCCAAGTCGTTTGTGTGATACAGTTACTTTAGAACTTTCGAATAAATCTGATCAATATCCCACTCTATACCAGCATGTCAATCCAATAGGAACTGTGTCTATAACTGTATCGGAAAAAACTTCAGTCATTGAATTTCTTCTATGCATTCAGTCATCCTCAAGAACGTAAATGTTAGGATGGCTCATTTTCTTTTAAATCCCATTGGTAACTTTTTAAGTAGCTTTAAGCGTAAATATTCGAAATTTCACCTGAATGGTGTCGTTTATAGAATTCCTTGCAAAGGTTGCAACTCGATTTACAGTGGTGGAACTATTCACCCTCTGAATGCAAGACTCAAGGAACATAAAATTTCTTTCAATAGATGTTCTCTAAATTCAAGATTGGTTGCTCATGCAAATGTATTTGATCATGTTCCCGATTTTGAGAATGCACAAATTGTGAAATCTTGTTCCGTGTACATTAGTCGTGTCTTCCTTGGGGGTTCGATGACTGTTTTGGCTAAATCGTCAATTAACGAAGCTACTCATGTTCCGGCTGATTTTGCTATCCTGGTCGAAGCGTAATTTTAACTATTTTTCAATTGCTGTGGATCTTGCATGTTTTGTGACTCTTTTCGAGTACTGATGAGGGCATGAAATAGACTAAACGTTTACTTTTAATTATGGTTTAATTATTTTTAATATTTTTATATGCGTATGCCTGTAGCCATGCAATTTAAGTATGCTTTACATTCATAATCGTTAACGCTGATTTAAATTAATATATTAAATTGCATAGAAGAAACATTTGCAATCGCCATATTACACTGCTTATTACAAAAACGTTATTTACTTAAATGGAAAATGCCCCTATACATTACATAATAAGAAAATTATTATAATTTGAAAAACATTTTCACTCATGATTAAAAATGTGCGTCGAATACTGTAAGCAAATAAAATGACGTTTGTAATAAAATGAACAAATAATTGCGTTTCTTTTCCCATTATATACTTAATTACAATTTGATTAATTATTTTAGTGATAGAAAAACTACAAATATTGATTCGCTTTTCCATTCCGTTTACCTCTGACAAAATAATTTAGTCTGATTTAGTCTTTTTTAAGCATTTATCTCTTTCAATTAATGAAACTCTGGCAGCAAAATATTTGCAAAGAAAAAGAGAGCTTGGAAAAGGTTTTTATTAAGGCACATTGTACACTTTAATTGTATTGATGTACTAAAAAATGCAATATATTTTTAAATAAATAAAACATTTTTCACATAATAGAAAATATTTTTGTGTTTTTTTTTTCTTTCATAACTTTCAGAATGATAATTAATTTTCTTTAATTTAAATATTTTTTAACCAAAAATTTCTCATATTTTATTTGTCGATTTTTTTTATTCGTTTCAGTGAGTTTTTCCGTATAAAAACAATGTTTATATACAGAAGTAATTTTCTAGCTTTATGAAAAATCTCATTTGTATTTGTATTCTCCAGTGATATTTGTCAACCACTTTTTTGCACTTATTCTTATTTTAAACAAAGCGTTCCAAGCAATAGTTCACATTTCCTCAGTTTAAATACTGTTTATCGTCAGATTAAATATTTTCTCGTAGTTATGATTAAGATATCTTCTAATTTATTTACAGACTACTAAGTTTTGCATATAAGGCGCACAGGAGGTTTAAAACTCATTATTTCTTAGGCTAGAAAATGTATAGAGATTTTGTATTAACTTGCATTATAAGATATACTAATAATCACAATGAAATACAGCAATTTTGTATAAAATCATTTTAAAAACTAAACTTTTACTCGTTATATGAATTTTTGATGCTTCATAAATGTAAAAAAGCTCAAGATAACATTAAAATTCCAAGTTGGATATTTTAACCATTTTTGAGTTCCAATTGTTTTTTAAGTTTTACGAAAAAAATACGCTTACTTTAATAATATTAAAAGTAACTATCCAAGCTGAAAAAGTTTAATCTTGCTGAATCTAACGAATATGTCAGTTACTGAAATCTGAGGAATATAGTTATTTTGCGATCCATTCATATGACAATAGGATTAAGGAAGAATTGTTTAAGACGCTTAATAATGTCGTATTGCAACAGGAGTAAACAGACATAACAACTTTCTAGTATTGTTTACGTTTTATGGCAAATTATGTAATCAAAAAACGAGCGCATATTTTAAATTTAAAAAATGGAACATATTATAATTACACAACACCATTCTCTTAAACTAGTGAAAAAAAAAAAAAGAAGTATGGATCTTTCAAGTTTCCACGTGAAAAGTCAACATAGCAGCGTAGCAAAAGAAAGAAAGAAGAAAGACAGGGAAAGCGTAAATTAGATAAGTCAGTAAAAGTACAAAGAAGTGACAAGCTACCAAAATTATTGATGGCTGCAGAGTCAACAGTACACAGAGACATCACACACTTGAAAAACAAATCTTTGACCCAATCTAAAGACAATCAGCTAGACAGTTTTAAACGGGACAATCCCGTGGACGTCTAAAGAAAGTAGAATTGAACAAGGATATTTTTAAATCCCCAAAAGCAAACTGAAAATTCAGAAGAAAAACTCAGAAAATTTAATCAAAGATTTTTTATTCGGATTAGAAGGTGGCAGTGCGTAGCCAAAAAGATACATTCAAGATGCGGAATTGAGAAATGGCGGATTTAGAATATTACAGGAAACCAGGGATAATATTGGATCACTTTTGAACTTTAGCCTAAATAACTGCATAAACATTAAGTTTTTGCCGGATAGACCTGTCTTATTGACTGCAGATTGTATCAAAATGCGTTTTGTAACACAAATCTCTGAGAACCTCTAATTTATCGCAAAATATTTTCCTATTTTCAATAAAATGGTTTTTTAATGGTCTTCATTTAAGCTAACATTTATCGACCTAAAGCTATCAGCTTTGTTTTATGTTTAGATTATATTCCAAATTAATTTTCACACAGGCGGAGCGTCATGTAATATGCAGTTAAGTATTGAAATTTAAATCATTACTTATATTGTTATATAGGAGAGCATACATTGTTTAGGAGTTTTAAAATTTTAACGATATTTAGTTTGCACTGTAAAAATGTGTGAAAATACGAAAGGGGAGTTCAAAATTATTAGAAACACTCTTGCAAAACTCACATGGTGCAATCTATAAATTTGACCATTGTATGTAGGGTAGACCGGGGGTAGTTGGCCCGCTTTTTCTTCTAATAATTTAAAAAAAATTACAATTCAACATTTTAAATTTCTTTTTATGTTACCACTGTCAGTGTACTTTCAGGTAGAAGTAACAATAGTAAAGTTTGAAAATATTAACTATAAGTATTAGTTTAGAAGCTCAAATTGACACCAAGTCGCTTGGGCCAACCTGCACCGATTGCGGGGTAAGTTGGCCCACGTCACGTTTTAATGTTCTGATAGTGTAAAAGTTTAAGAAATGATCAAAATTTTACCAAATCTTAAATTTTATTTCTTTCGAACGAAAACACAATATAGCCTCCTAAATTAAAATAAAAAATTTTGTCAATTCACAAGATATCAAATTCACTTAAGTTTATCATAAATCCTCTTAATATTATCCACAATTTTTGTATTAACAAGCTTTTGATAGGAGCAATTCTTACAGCAAAAAGAAATTAAAAACAAAAAAAGTGTGTGTGTGTGTGTGTGGGGGGGGGGCAGGGAGGTTGTATAAGAAAAAAATCACATTTCCCTTGATCCGTTGCGGCCCAACATGCCCCGTGCCAAATGGGCCAACTAACCCCGTATCGCCATTTTTGTTTTTCGTGACTGTAACGATTTAATCTGAAAGTATTTCAATAAAAAAACATGCCCTACAATAACTACGAACAATTATTTTTCTGAATTATTATGTATCAAAATCTAAAATGTAATTTACAAACAAATAAAAAACGATTATTTATAAGAGAGGAAATTTACTCACCTTTGCAAAATTTTGAAAATTCTCAATAATTCTTTAACGGACGCTCCGACTTCAATGGTGCTTATGTTGGAGGAGGAAAGCGAAGAAACACATACTTAGCTGGACTGACAATGTTATCTAACGCAAAGTTTAAAAAATATTGCGATTGGGACAACATGTCCCTACGGCCAACTAGCCCCGTCTACCCTATATATGTCTATTTTAAATGTTATTTTAATTGTTCTAACAACTTGTAAAATCTACTAAATTCTAAAGGTAGTCTTTCTTTCCTTACGGACTTTTCCTAAGAGTGATGCGACACTGTTTATTTACCGCCAAAATTTCCAAAAAGTTTTAAGATCCCATTATTCATTTTAAGAAAATTTATTTATACATATCAGGATCCAGTATAACCACGTATTCTGATTTTTTTTTAAATCATACAATGTACCCTGTTATTGTTATTATTTTTATCGCCAAACTGAATGTGCATAGCTGCGAATCGTCAGTTTTATTTCCAGTCATAAACATATTTTGGAAAATAATTTTTAATATCTGACTCTATAAAAAATCAGAAATGTTGGCAGTTATGAATGTTTATACTTGTTATTACTATGATTATTGCTAGGCAGAACAGATGAAGTATTATTTTATTTCTAAATGTCGCACATATCTATTCACATATATTGACGTACCATACAGGCTGTTTTTGTTAGTATTTGAATCCCAATGAAAAAGGCGTGAGTAAGTTAGATAAAATTGGGACTTACCCGTTCTTCAGGATACTTATCTATTTCGGTGTAAATCCACATTTTGAGTAATCCAATATAATGTTTTCCCAATGTAATGTGTTAGTTGTCATATTTTTAATCAACCACTCTTTATAACCTCCTTTGACAAAAAAAAATTGTAGACTATTATATCAAATGAATAAGCAGTGGTAACACTTTAAGCTATTTAATTCACATTGTTTAAATTGTGAAAAAGAGAGAGCATTTTACATCCCTCTTCTCTGGAATAACTACATTTTCAGAATGAAAAAATATTTACATTATAAGATAATAAATCAGTAATAATAATTGTAATAGCAATATCATAATAATAATAATAAATCAGTTTAATGTCTATGAGTCACTCAACAAGTCATTATCTTTATCAAGGTTTTCAAGGTTAAATACATTTTTCACATTTGAAAAGATTTATAGCTGAGTTGAAATGACGCATTATTTATGAAACTGAGGAAATTATCTTTATCACGGCTAATTAGCTTGATTTATATCCATCAACTCCTCCTTAATTTCTGAAGTTTCATTCTCACACAAATTTAAGTTCCTTCTATGGGTTTGAAAAACAGGTTTGGGAACTGGTTTCGTAAACAGGTCTACTATCATCAATTTGGTTGGGCAGTACTTTAGGTTGATAGTCCCTTCTTGCTTTAGTTGTTTTATCAGGTGGAACCTAATTTTAATATGTTTAGTCTTACTTGAGTGCTTTTCTAATTCTATCATCTTGATCGTGGACTGGTTGTCTTCATATAGGTCTATAGGTAAGGTTTGCTTTAGGTTTAATTCTTCCAGTAGATTGACTAGCCACTTTATTTCAATTGCTGCATTTGCTGCTGACACATACTCGGCCTCTGCCGATGATAATGCAATGCAGGATTGTTTCTTGGTCGACCATTGTATGGGGTTTCTTCCTAACATGCATAGGTTCCCACTCGTTGATTTTCGTGAATCTACATCTCCTCCCCAATCTGCATCCGCATAAACTTCAAGTATCGGTTTCTTTTCTCCGCTCAGAACTAGACTATAATTTTTTGTAGTCTTTAAATATCTTATCACTCTTTTTACTGCATTCCAGTCTTTCATTCTTGGTGATTCATTTCTTCTGCTAAGAATGTTTACTGCTGCACAGATGTCAGGTCTGCTTATAGTTGCTAGATATAGAAGTGCTCCTATGGCTTGTCTGTAATATGTGTTGTTTGGTAAAATGTTATCCTCATCTTTAAAGCGTGTGTAATTTGTTTCCATGGGTGTGCTACACGGTTTTGCGTCTTGCAAATTAAATTTATTGATTAATTCTTCTATTTTCTGAGTTTGATTTATCATGTAGCTTTTATTTGCTTTTTTAATGTTCATAGATAGGTAGTTACTGATGTCACCTAAATCTTTTAGCTCGTATTCTTTATTTAAGCTCGCGATTACTTCCTCTATTATTTCGTCTTTTCCAGCAATTAAAATGTCGTCTACGTATGTTATTATGTATGTTGTGTTATCGCCCCTTTTTCGCGTAAAAAGGCATGAGTCAAATTTGCTCTGACTGAAATTCATCTTTTTTTGGTGTTTCTGTGATTTTATTATGCCACGCTCTCGCGGCTTGTTTAAGTCCGTATATGGCTTTGTTTAGCCTACATACTTTATTTTCCTCATTTGGTTTAGCGAAACCTTCTGGTTGTGACATATATATCTCCTCCTCAAGCTCTCCATGTAAGAACGTGGTGTTAATATCGATATGTTTTACATTTAAATTTTGATGCAATGCTGTTATTAATAATGCTCTTATTGTTGTATATGACACGACTGGTGCATAAGTTTCATCATAATTCTCCCCGAATTTTTGTGAATATCCTTTTGCAACTAAACGTGCTTTATATTTTTGGATTTTTCCTGTGTTGTCGCGTTTTAGTTTGTAGGTCCATTTGCAACCTATTATTCTCCTATTTGGTGGAGGTTCTACAATTGACCAAGTTTTGTTTTTCATAAGGGAGTTCATTTCGCTTTTCATTGCATCTATCCAATTTTGTTTATCCTTAAAATTTTCCATGTTTTCGATTTCCTCATAATTTTTTGGTTCAGTAGCGTTTTCGTTCTTAACCATGTATATTAACCTTTCAGGAGGAACACCTTTATTAATTCTTTCTGATCGTCTAAGTTCTGCTACTGGTTGATTGGACGTGGATGGTGTCTCATTGCTATTTGAAATTTCTACTTCTACAAAGTTTTCGTTAACCCGATTTTCATCTTGTTTTGGTTTGTTTTCTACTTTCTCGTTTCTATATTTAAATTTGTTTTCGAGAAATTTAACGGTTCTCGCGATCTTTATTTCATTTCCTCCTACATATATTCTATATCCTTTGGATTCATTATCATATCCGACTAAAATTCCCTCTATAGCTTTATCGTCTAATTTTTGTCTTCTAGCTTTATTGATATATGCGAAGGCTTTGCAGCCAAATACCCTAACGTAACTTAAGTTTGGCTGTCTGTTTCTCCATAACTCGTATGGCGTCTTTTCATTTGCTTTTGTCGGTAGTCTGTTTTGCAAATGATTTGCTGTGCAAATTGCTTCCCCCCAGAACTTCAATGGTAAATTTGATTCACTTAACATTGTCCTTGCCATTTCAACTAACGATCTATTGTTTCCTCTCTGCCACACCGTTCTGGCATGCGCAATATGGAACTGTGTGTTGATGTTTTATCCCATTAGCCCTGAGGTAATTTTCTATTTCATCTGATGTGAACTCCCCTCCGTTATCTGTTCTAATTGCTTTCGGTTTTTCTCCAAATTTGTTGCTAATTAACGCGATGAATTCTTTAAGTTTTTCGTAAACTTCACTTTTTCTAGACAATAGGTATCTGATCGTAAATCGTGAGTAGTCATCAATAAAAGTCAAAAAGTATGATTGCCCCCCTATTGTCGGTGTTTGAAAAGATCCGCACACGTCGGAGTGAATGAGCTGGAGTCTTTTAGTTGCTCTATACTCTGCAATTTTTGGATAGGGTTCATCAGTTAATTTTGCCTTAATGCACGGTTCGCAATCTATGTTATGCTTACAGTTGTTTATTTGGATTCCTGTAGCTAATTCATTTTGCGTAATTTCTTTAATTGATGTTAGATTTCTATGTCCTAACCTACGATGCCATAATTCTAGGCAATTTTTGTTGTTGCAGCTTTGTGCTATGTTTGCATAGCTTTGGAATGCCAACTGAACTTCGTATAGGTTATTTACTTTTCGCGCTTCTAAGCATATTTCTCCGTTAAGTTTGAACATACATCTATCATTTCTGAATATAATTTCACATCCATTTTGCGTCGCTTTGCTAACCGATAATAAATTTGTTTCGATTTCAGGTACTAGTAATACATTTTTAAGTGTTATTTCATGAACTTTGTTGTCTGATGTTCGCGTGTTTATATTTACGTCACCTGACCCGTAACTGATAAGTTTTTTTTCCGTTTGCGATGGTTACATTTGTTTTTTCGCGTGATTTTATTTCTGTAAACATTGATTCTGAACACACAATATGGCTTGAGCTGCCACTGTCTACTATAAATGATTTGTTTTCTATTCCTCGTGTTATAAAGGCGTAATTTTTATTTTCGCTCGCCCTCCATGTATTGTTTTCATTTTCAGAGTGACTGTACCTACGGTTTGATTCTGGTGTTTGTTCACTTCTATAATTGTTTTCACTCTTTTGAAAAACTAGTGATGTAGAGTAATGTTTTTTGTTTGGTCTAATGTGTTGATTTTGTGGTGTATTTTGTGTTTTGGCTTTATTATGCAACATTCCTGGGTATAATGGTTTCTCATCCGACAATTGGAGCAGTATTTATTACTTGTTTTGTTGTTATAATTTTTCTGTGCTTTAAATGCTCTGGCAGGATTTTCTGTTCTCTCATTATTATCATATCGTCGGTTATATTCGTCTATAAGTTTAGACTTAATAAATGATGGTGTGAGTTGATTTTCTTCTCTCGACTCAAGGGCAGTAATAAGAGTATCATAAGATTGGGGTAGGGAGCATAATAACAGTGCAGAAATGTGGTTATCATTTATAACTTCTCCTATGGCCGCTAATTTATCTACTAATTCCATTATTTTTGTAATATGATTAACAACGTTGCCACCTTCCGCTAATTTAATCCCGTAAAGTTTTCTTAAGAGATAAAGTTTGCTAGACAAATTATGTCGCTCATGGATTTCACGCAAAGCTTGCCAAGTTTGTCTGGCTGTCTGTAAATTTTTAACATGAGTAATTTGATTATCATCAATTGTTAGATTAATTAGTGCACGGGCTTTCTTATCACTTTTGGACCAAGCGTCCGTAATTGGATTAGGCGGTTGTTCCGTAATTACATGAAATAAGTCTTCTTTAGTTAACATCATTTCGGCCTTGAATTTCCAAATCGAGTAGTTCGTAGCTGTAAGTATTTCAATTGCTAAATTATCTTTAGAAGCTGCCATTTTCTTAACTTTTGATTACTTACGTGTTACCGTAAAAAGTTCTTCCAACTTTTCTTTTTAAAATTTTAAAAGTTTATTTATCAAATATCTGATATTTCAGATTTCAGTGGAGGCTATTTAATTTATTTATTTTTATTCAGTGATCAGTAATCATAATCTTGTTAGTATTTGAATCCCAATGAAAAAGGCGTGAATAAGTTAGATAAAATTGGGACTTACCCGTTCTTCAGGATACTTATCTATTTCGGTGTAAATCCACATTTTGTGTAATCCAATATAATGGTTTCCCAATGTAATGTGTTAGTTGTCATATTTTTAATCAACCACTCTTTATAACCTCCTTTGACAAAAAAAATTGTAGACTATTATATCAAATGAATAAGCAGTGGTAACACTTTAAGCTATTTAATTCACATTGTTTAAATTGTGAAAAAGAGAGAGCATTTTACATCCCTCTTCTCTGGAATAACTACATTTTCAGAATGAAAAAATATTTACATTATAAGATAATAAATCAGTAATAATAGTTGTAATAGCAATATCATAATAATAATAATAAATCAGTTTAATGTCTATGAGTCACTCAACAAGTCATTATCTTTATCAAGGTTTTCAAGGTTAAATACATTTTTCACATTTGAAAAGATTTATAGCTGAGTTGAAATGACGCATTATTTATGTAACTGAGGAATTATCTTTATCACGGCTAATTAGCTTGATTTATATCCATCAGTTTTTAGGTAGATTTCGTATGAAATACTACCTATTACATTCTCCCCTATGTTGGAATTTCGGATTTTGCAGATCTACACCGATCATGACTCCTAGAACCCAAAACCATCCCCAGTAAAAAAACTTTATGTATCTATCTATCTATATCAATTTTTTATGGACACGATAACTGCTACAATTTTGCACAAATCTTTTCTAAACAGATGTATAAAATCAAGGGGCTTAAAATCTCGGTCGAGGTCGTTAATGAGCAAAATCGCATCAAGGGGGGTGGAAATGGAAAGGGGTTTTGTGAAAACAGAAAAAAACCCATAACTTCTTAGTTATAATACATATCGACTCAGTTTAAAGTTTTTATTACTTCTGAAAAAAGGGCCAAAAATTTATATATGGCAGATTTTTGATAAAATAAGAAATGGGCTCAAGGGACGAAAAAAATAGGGTTTTGTGGAGAAAAAAATTCATAACTTCGTCAAATATCAAGATATCAAATCCAATTAAATTTATTATAAATTGTTATAATATTATCTACAACTTTTATATTGACAAGTTTTTGATGGGACCAACTCTTACTGAAAAAAAAAATTACGAAAACAAAAAGGGGGGGGGGGGTTGAAGAAAAAAAATATCCATAACTTCGTCAATTCACAAGATATCCAATCCGCTTAAATTTATTATACATCTTCTGAATATTTTCTACAAGTTTTATATTGAGAAGATTTTGATAGGACCAATTCTTACAATAAAAACTAATTAAAAATACATAGAAGTTGAAGAAAAAATATCGTATAACTCAAATCTAAACTGTTTCTTTTCGGACTCATTTTTAAATTCATTTTTGCTTTCAAACGCATCCAGTTGGCAGGTTCTCTTATTCAGAAACTATATAATTTTCCGTAAAGGTCGATTTTTGATAGAGGCAGATTATATTTCAAAGAATTATGCCAAGGTGGGCATTTTTAACCGAATTTCTCGAAACGATTGTGTTGGAAACTAAAAATATTGTCCTACTGAGAAAATAATTGTTTGTAAATTAAGTTCTAATTTATTGAACGGAAAATAAAAACACAAATCGCTTATAAATCTCTTTAAAAATCACGTTAGCAAGTTTCATGCTTTTCCTTTTAAAAATGAATCTGAAAATGCGTCAGAAAAATTCTGGTTGTTGAGCATGGAAAAATATTTTTTGAATACTGACTTAACATGGTTTTAATAAAACCAGCTCTTATATAAAAATGAAATTAAAAAAACTCGTTAAAAGCGGCCAGATAAAATTTTTAAAGTGGGTTTATCGCTAATCACGATTTACTTTTTGTTGGTGAAATTATTACTTAAGTTCGAAATCTACCTGCGCCTGTAGACCGAGCCGGCAGGGATTTTTTTTTTTTTTTTTTCAAAATAACCTTATCTACGCTTTCAAGAAAAATTCATCAATTTAACAAGATTTTCCATTGACTGTATTTTATTAAAACACGAAAATTTTTTCGTTTTCTTTTGCCAATTTTCCTCTAAAATACAGGAAAATTCCCAATCAAACGTAAATATTGCCTTAAATTCTCCTGTATAAAGCTGCATTTTTTTCAACTATCAGTGGTATTCCGGCAACTGTGCATCTCAGTACATTTCGTATTAGAAGCTGAATTTTTACTTATGTCTATTTTCCCCCAAATTGTTAAAAATTCGCAAACCAAAGCTTAAAATTTCTTGAAATTATACAGTCGGAAAAAAACAGAAATTTCTTCCAAATAGCACAGAAATCTTTTCCAGTCACACGGTTGTTACGGAAACTTGCTTTGTACTTTTTACTTTTTTTGTGACGAAAATTTCATTAACTATTTCACTATATAAATAGTTTTAATAATAAATGGACTAAACAATTCATTTTCTAAAATGCTACATCATTAAATTTAAAACAGAACAATGCATAAATTCAGATAGATAATCAATTCCACATGAACAGCTTTCATAAATGAAGCGAAAATGTATAAAAATTTTTTATAAAAATATATTCACTTTTTTTGAAAAACGAAAGTCCAAATTCATTTTTATCATGAAAAAATTTTAATTTAAGAATTTTTTTAAATGAAAAAATAATAAAATTTTCGCGTAGCTGAAATAAAAGATAAACTATTTACTGATATAAAAGAAAAGCCGATCTTAAAATAAATCCCAAGAATTTGACATATATAGCAATTTTTCATTGAAAATATATGAACATCCAAATAAAAATAATGACTTTAGTAAGTTTTAGTTTTTTGGAATTGACATTTTGATAATAATGTTGCTGTGTAATCTATCCTTATATATTATTTTATTTCATAAGAAGAAACGAAATTGGTTGTTACATTTTTCTATAATTATTAAAAGATAACTCGAAATATCATGTTATTTGAGACGATATTTCTTTCCAATTATAGGATGGGACACATAATATTTTATTTATTAGTTATTAGTTTTAATATGTTGAGGCAAAATTAAAAAAATATATAACCGGTTGCGTAATGAATTGCGCATGTGTTGAAAATTGAAATAAGATAATTTAGTGGCAGATAGCTTGCAAAAAATATATTCCATATGTTTCAATATATATATTATTCTATACATAAAAGTTTATAGTATTTAATATATAGTCAAATGAATATGTACAAGATACCCTAGATTACAAAAAAAAAATGACTGCATATATATATATATATATATATATATATATTTTTTTTTTTTCAAAAACAAGCTAAACAAGTTGGAAATTGTACGTCTAACATGGCATATAAAGTGCATTTGTAGTATAACTAGTTTTGTTAGGATTTATGCCTTAGTGTAACTATCATGTTAAAATTTAAATTTTTGTGTCTAACAGCTCCAAACAAATCCTAATTTAACCCTTTTAAATTCCGAAAATTTTAGAAGCCACTCTTAGAAGCGTTTTTTTTTTTTTTTTTTCTTAATAGTAACCGCCATGCTAAGTTTGAAGTTTCTCGCCCGAACATTATCGCTCGAATCGAAATTTTAAAACTTTTTTTGCTCTTGAATCTCTTTATATTTGCATTTTTTAAACAAACTGTGTAATGCGACCATTTATGTTTGAAAATCAAAGCCTCATTAAATTTGAAGTTTATACAATTCTAAATAAATCATAAATTAGAACTCAGGGCCGCACAATGAGACTGTAGGCCCCGGTAATGATTTCAATATTACAGACACCTCCCTCCCACCACCCTACGTATGATACAATAAACCCTGCTTAGATGGAAATGTAAACGATCAGTGAAAATATTCGTTTTATACAGGTTATTTTAATTTTAGAAGATATAATTGTATGTAAATATATTGGGGGGGGGGAGTGCTGGCTCATGATTTTGTTTTAAGTTAATGGCAGGATTCCGTTAGAAAAAAGATTTTACTCTATTCGAAAATAAATTTTCTGGGTACTACCTTCTTTAAAAATCTATATAATTTTGCTTGTACTTTTTTTTTTTTTTTTTTTTTTTTGTAAAGACATTGTAGCAAATTCTGCTTTTGAATTTTATTATTTGTTAGTTATTGTAATTTAAAATTTTGACGTAAAAAAGGACGAGTCTAGTTTTCTAGTATTTTTTTTTAAAACCAGGACCAAAGTCAGGCCACCTAGACGGGTCGGGCCCTGGTAATTTGTACCGCCTCTAACACCTTGCGTACGTAGTGTTGAATTCAGATACTTTTCTCGGGAGGGATTTCTGTGGCTCCGGGAGGGGGGGGGGGAATTGCAATTTTTGACTATTGAAAACACAAAATCTCAAATCTTCCGAGGGAAGATTTGAGATTTGCCCCTCCCGGGTCACTCTCCTGAATTCAACACTGTGTACCGGCCTGTTGGAACGTAAAATCTATAAAACAATTATATAAATTAAGCAAAAACGTAATCTGAAGAACAAATTAAAAATAATAATAATAAAATTTATTTACTACATTGTTTAAGCCCGAGAAGGGACAGATATTAACCCTTAAATGCCTGGTGTAGCTTTTCGGCTACATACCCAATTTAGGCCCTAAAATACTATTAGAATAATATTGAAGCTATAATGCCTAATGATGCCAATAAAATAAATTCTGAAAATATTATTAAATCGATTTTCAACATGTAGATGACAACATTTGTGCTGTTTAAGAATAAAGATAAATTTATTTTTTCAATTGTTGCTACTTGTTCTTTTTGTTTTGTTTGGAAGCTTGCGAAATACCCTAATTTGACCTGCAGTGAGCAAGTAAAATTTATTTCTTATTTTAGTTCCTAAAATTCTTGTGTGTTTAATATTATAGAATTTTATCAAGGGAAATTATTTTTTCAATTAAACACCAGTATTATAATTTTTTTTAATATTTTTCTCATGATTTATTTAAAAAATGAAAGCCGAAAAACATTATTACAATGATTTTTGAAAAATCAAGCATTTAAGGGTTGAGATATTTCATTCAATTAGTTCTGCATTTAATGTTAAATATTTGTACAATTTGAACAGAAACTAAATTTTTAGGGTGTTTTAAGTATCATATTGTATGAATTTTACTTTTATTTTTTAATCTTCAACTGGCTTAACTTATTTGTTACAAAATTTTAAAGTTAAATGTAAAACTAATTGAAAGAAATATCTTAATATTTGTTTCTTCTCGGTTTTAAACAATGTAGGAAATAAATTTTATATCTTTTTTTTATTTGTTCTTCAAATGACTCGTTTGTTTAATACCTCAATTTTTTAATAACTGCTGCATTCAGATGAATTCATTTCAAAATTAATGGAGAGTATCATCATCAGGCTTTGATGTGTGCGGTATTGCATCACAATGTGTGATGCAGTTTACCAATGTATAATTCAAAATATTTCACCACTGTAGTAATGCAGGTTGCTGTAGTTTGGACAAAAATATCCAATCTGAACATAAAAAATCTATAATCAAAACATAAAAAATAATTTCAGTTAAATTTAGATACCGTATTTCCCAATCAGGAACGCTATGCATTCAAAAATAAATTATGTTGATCCTTACTGCTAATATTTAACAATATTAGCAATAGCCGTGATACAGTAAAAAATTAAAAGAAAAAAAAGTTTAACTTAATTTGTGTTACATTAGTCCCTCCCAAGGGGTAATGTAAACACAAGAGAAAAATATCACCTATGTTTAACTTGGCATATAAGTATTTCCATGCATTAAAAAATGCATTTTAAAATTTAAGTTTTGTAATTCCTCACTGAGTTCGCTACCTTCGTAAAATTATATATCCTTTTGAAACTTTATATTAAAACATAAACTTGACTAAAGCAAATTCTTATTCTGAAAATGTCCTTTTTATTTCCATTATGACGCCATATTCATCTTTTTTTAATTCTTAAAAAAAAAAATAAATAAATAAATAAATAAATAAAAATAAAAATAATCAGTTTAATTGTTTGCGTGGAAATCTTTGAGCTAAAAAGAGATAAATTATTGTTACCGCTTTTGAATTATTTGCAACAATGATGGAAAAAAACGTTAAATTTTAAAGGGAAAATGTTCGTTAATTCTCAATGAAAAAAGCGAAATTTGGAATTATTAAGAAAAATATTTGAATAATATAAATAAAAATTAGCCCATGTTACTCTCTTGGTTGTAATTCACCCATATGGAAAGGCATTTTATCGTCCGTTTTGACCTTGACGTCAGTCAGACACGCACTTTACACCTTGCACTTAAAATATATAATATCATTAGAATCAGTAAAGAATAAAAAGAATTGTGGCATCAGGGATAGAAAAGGTGGGAAGAAAAAAAATGAAAATTTGTGAGCTCCATAGGCTTTTCTATGTTAAATTAACATTGAGAAGTGACACTGGAAATAAATAAGTATACTTCAATATCCGTAATACTTAAATGTATGTACTCAGCTTGAAACGAAAGAAAATTCTCCCCATTTAGAATTGCTCTTATGAGAGGTAAGATGTTAAAAGGATAATGTTGTATCGAGTAATCTTGGTTGAAAATATAAAACGAAATTTTAAGGTTATCTAGAAAGAGGGTCTTATTTTTGACTAATTTTGGAGGGGTTACTAATTAAGTTTAACTAAGTTGTGGTTTTTTCCCGAAAAAAGTTCTATATGTAATGATTCATGATTACTCATGACTATTTTTAAAAATGCAATTTCATAATATAAAAGTTTGTTTATTTTAAATAAAAATTAAAAATAATATTATTATTTTCCTCATCTACCTAACTACTGTTTTTTTATAACTCATTGATGTTCGGCGTAAATACAAAAGAGTATAGTAATTAAGGTCGAAAAAAAAAAGGTTTATGTTGCACTAAATGCTTAGAACGTGATTAATCTCATTTCTCGAAATTTTAAATTTGTAACTTTGTAACATGGGCTTTTTTTACAGACACTTATTTAGTTGTTAGCTTTTTTTTTTTTTTTTTTTTTTTTTTTTTCAGATTAGAAAAATTGTATTTTTTTTTTTGTTTGTTTGTTTTGTTTTGTTTTTTATCAAACAAGTGATTATTTAAGAAGTGCGATAATAAAAACGTATAATAAAGATAAAAAGTTGCTTTATGTCCTCTCCGACTGCCATCGATTCTTGCTGTATATAAATGTGGATCATTTTAACCCGAAAATATCTTAAAATTTATATTGCTCAGCAGAGAAGCAAGTAGTCAGTGTAGTCTTAAGATGTGGTGCTGCCATCTGTCATTGGTAAAACAAACTATCTGGAAAGTTTAGATTGTAATGTAATAAGGATTGTTTACGTACGAATTGCAGGTTAATTGAATCAATAATTTGAAAAACTCGAAAAATTGAGGAAAAACTGAAAATCTTTAAATTCATAATATAAAAAAATACAGACTCGCGAATAATTTTAATTTGAAATCTAAATCTTAGTCTTTTTATACCGAAAATGCTAAATTGTTTATTAAATGGCATTCTTGATATACATATATATTTCGCATTGCTGTACAGCCGAATTAGGTTACAAATAAATATAAAATATGTATTGGAAAATTTTACACCAAAGTATAATTTATTCATATAAATATGACACTATATGCTACATTTTTAATCATAAAAATCGAGAGATTTCTAAGGGCAATATATTATTTGTTAGATAACTTTTGTGCTTTAAAAGAGAAAATTAATTTCTAAGAAAAAAAAATAATAAAAGCGGTATCAAGTGATTATTCTTTAACTTATGAAACTATTTTTTTTTCTATTGCACGACAATTGATGTAATTTAGAATGATATGGTACAGCAGAGATTGCTTTTTGTTGACACCCCCCCCCCTTTTTTTTTTATCCACATCTATTTTAAATAGAAGTGTTTCCACTATCGCTGATTTTAGCACGTAATTTATAATCATGTATAAAATATCTGACATGTCTAAAAAAACAATCTGCACAACATTTTTAAATTCTGCCTGTCAAGCCCACAGACATACCATTTTTTTTTTTTTTTTTTTTTTGTCCTAATGAAGTCGATACGGGTCCGCCACCGAAAAGTAAAATAAAAATAACATAATGAAAAAAGTATCTGTTCAAAAATACTGCATGAACATACATAGACAAAATTAGTCGGACGTACCAATCCCAAAACTTTCTTCTATCTCATGCATGTTAATACTTGGAAATCCGCTATCATACTGCCAAAATTAAACGGCAATCTATGCCCATCATGAGGATTCTAAAGATATGAAATTCCACGCATTGGTTCTTAAGATATGGCTATCTCTGAAATCGTGTAAATCCAGCAAAATTCAGCCGAGCAGCGCCACCTATTGGGTGCTTTACACCAAAACCCATGTTATTCTAATACCGCCAAGCAACCACTTCTGTCAAAGTCTAACTGAATCTGAAGTTTGGGGAAAATCCGTGCATTAGTTTTTGAGATTTATTGCGAAAATTATGAAAATTCCAGCATAGCAGCGCCACCTATTGTACGATTAACACCAAAACCTAATCAGCAACAACTTGTGTTAATATCTAACTAAATCTGAAATCAGATGAAAATTCGTGCTTTTTTTTTTTTTTTTTTGAGATAAAGCTATTGCGAGAATCATGCAAAATTCAGCACAGCAGCGTCACCTGTTGAACGATTTACACGAACACGTAATAAGCATCAAGTCATATCAATGACTAACTGAATCTGAAGTTTCGTGAAAATCCGTGCTTTTGTTCCTGAAATAGAGCCATTGCGGAAATCGTAAAAAATGCAGCATAGCAGCGCCACTTGTTGAGCGATTTGCACCAAAAACTAATCAGCATCAATTTGTATCAGGGACTAACTGGATATAATTTTTTATTAAATTCCGTGCATTATTTCTTGAGATAGAGCGCCCACAAATTTGTGTCACACACAGACACACAGACAGACATTTTGTAAAAACATGTTTTTCGGGTTCTCTGACCCCTAAAACGTGTAAATCCGTCGAAAACCGGAATTCGAACATTTTCATGAATCCAATACTTTCTTCTTGCAAAGATAGAAGAAAGTAAAAAGGGTGATATAAAATATTTTGTTGGAAGTCGGTTAACAAGTAATTTTTAAGAAACCAAATAAACGGATTCCCAGTGATTCTGTCTTAATCCCTTGAATGCGGGTCGGGACATATATGTCCCAATGGACTACTTTGTGTTTTATCCGTATCATTTAAAAAATAATAATAATCTTTGCCATATAAGGTAAACGCACCAGTAGTGCGTCACTTAAGGACATTTATCTTATTATTATTATTAAAGCGTTAGTAAATTACAAAGGATATATACGACGGAAAGTCAATAATAAGGCACAACTCTCAAACCGGTATGAGAAGTCGGAAATTAGAAGTAAATTGTTTCGAATATGCCAATAGGTGGCAGCACTGTCCAACTGTAAGATGTCAATTTCGAATTTATGAGACAACAGTTGTATAAGATGAGCAGGGGCGTTCAAAAGTTGTTGAAGAAGAACGAAGTGGTCATTCTGTTGAGATTGCGACAGAAGAGGCAGTACGGGACGTTGAAGAAACGGCTAGAGCTAACAGGAGAAAAAATAATAGACAGCATTAGCAACTTCAACAGGGTGTTTACGTGGTTTAACTTACAGCCGACTCATGCAGACGTTGAATGTGAGGTACACAGGTGGTGAGAGTGCAGTCCAAAGACTTTTATGCAGCAAGTATTAGAAAACTCATAGAGAGATGGGACAAATGTATCAATGTAAATGACGATTATATAGAGAAATAAACATGCCTTTTACGTATGTATCTTGGTTTCCCTTTTTTTTATTGGCTACATACCTGTCCTACATGCTGACTTGCCCCCGTATATATTTTAGCCTAGTCCTAACCTCCATATATCAGAATAAACATTCAAAGTTTCAAAATATATTCTTCAAAAATAATGAAAAAAAAATGTTGCATTCCTTTATGTTCCAGTATTGGGTCTAATGTGGTAATAATTTATCATTATTACCAAAATTATTATTTATTAATATTTTGTCCTAATGGGTGGTAAAAATCTGATGTATGAATCTTTTCGGCTTGTCCAACAAATTATTTACAGTGCAATAGAGTATAACAACAGGTTTATCTTAAAATAAAACATAATATTAAAGAAACAACGTTTTAAACAAAAACTTATCTCCTAATAAAATCTCTAAGAATTTTCCAAATGAATCTATTTTTTGAAGACACTCTAGAAAATAAACGAATGTAATAGCAGAAAAAAAAAAAATTCAAGCAGTTTATAAAAAGCTAACAGTTAAGGATGTTAGTCGATCAGATTTCTTTCAGTCTTTTTTCAGAAATTTATTTTGGGCTTATTTTGAATTTATAAAAAGTAGTGGCTTACTATAGGTACATTTACCTTACAGTAGGACATTTTCAACAGAAATCTACAACAAAGTTAATCAAGTTGGAAATTACATGCCAAACGTGAAAAATGAGGTGCGTTCCTACTACAACTATTTTTATGTATTTTTTTCACTGCATATTGTACTGAATGTATATTTTAGTGCACTTCGTAAGTGCACATCTATTTCATTCTGTTCGAAAGGCTGTAACATCATTAAAATGCATTTGAAATATTTTTTTCAAATTGGACATAATGTAACGGAAAACTTTTGACTGTCCCTGTAATAAACTATATATCCGATTTTCATAAAATTCGAAATGACTCGACAATTTTTTCCAACAATTATATATTTAAAATTTCAGACCATTCTGTTGGATAATTTTTTCTCTGTTATATGCGGGCAGACTGACAGACAGACGGACCGAACGACGACTATAGGTGCTACGTATTTGTATAATTACGAACGCACCTAAAAAGAAAAGAAAAAAATTCTTGTGCGATTCACTGTCAAAATAGCCACCAGGTTCGACCCCTAATGAAACGGCTATATGGCTGATGAATTCCTTTTCGCCGAGCGCATTGTAAGTGCTGTAAAAGACGCCATAAATCCATGAATGTGAATACCAGTATTTTAAAGCAGATATTTTTATCTTAATTTAATAATGTTTTCTCGAATGTATTAAATATAAATTATAGAAGAAAAATACTGACACCCCAAAATTAAAAGAAGCACACTTGATGCGCGTCATGAAAAGGTTGACTAAATTTTTCCATATTTTGCTCATAAATTTTGCAGATCATATACAATATACAAGCTGCGCAAAAGATCTCTAAGTGATATTGTCTTCATGTCTCAATTGTTTAAGGTGGTTTTTAATTGTGTTATAGATTTTCCAGTTGAAAAATATTTAGTATCCTATGAGATGTTTGCAGTATCTAACTAAATTTATATACAGGGTCACGAGAAGAATTCGATACATTGCCGTCTATGGTTGGTAATTTTTGGAAGTGCGTTTTCAGTTGTGTTGTGCGTTTTGTACCTCAATTAAATCTTCAGCTGAATAAGTGTGGGGTGTATAGAAATCTGTGTATAACATACAGAGCTGTATAAAGAAAATCGTGCAGGTATCCGTCTATTGGCCAATATTGCTAATGGTTAATTTTCAACTGTATTATGTGTTTTCTAACTGAAATAAATTTTATAACACTACGTATAAATACAAATCTACAGATCATATACATGAGTTCATAAACGATTTCGACGACCTTTCTGACTATAGACGGAAATTGATGAAATTAATATTCCAGATGAGTAATTATTAAATAATTTACTTAGATATCGTCTTTAACCCATTTATGCCTACCGTCCCATTTTTAGGACGTTTCGAATTTTAATAAATCTTGATAATTTTATTCTTCTTTACAACATGAAAATTGTAAGACGTAATTGGCTATAATTTTTTTATATATATTACCCAGAGATAACAGCATAAGACTCATATTTATTTGCTTAAATGAATGCCTTTTCTCAATGTTTATAGATTTTTCACTTTTAAAGATTGCGAAATATTATAAGCAAGTTTTATTTAAATTTTTTATAAAAAGGATCCAAATAAATAAGTCATAATCTTAGCTTGTAAACTTCTTTGAAATACGTACTTTTTAAATTGCGAAATTATATGTTCAAAACCTATTTTTTATGCATGTTTGTGACGGACAAAATATAGGACGTTAGGCGCAAATGGGTACATATTTCTATTAGCCATTTAAGGGGCAGTTACTTATGTAAAGTCCTTTTCATGATGATTTTGAAATAAATTGTTTTTTTAACCACAAATATGGTTATTCTTAATTTATTATTAATAATACTTATAATGTTATTAATCTCCGTAAAGAAATAAATAAATATATTTTAATGTTTTATAAAAATAGTAGTTATAGTATATAATATACAATTTCAAAGCTTCATTTATATAAATTTTGACAAAACATATACTTGTGCATTTTTCCACATATGGATATTCCCATATTTAGTACGTTTACATTTTATCAAATAAATACAAAAATATCTTAGCGTAATTTTTTTTTATATGTTTCTAGTTCATTTTGAAACATTTTAAAGCAATTTTACCAACAAATTTGAGAAAACAAAAGTCAGGCATAACTGCGTTAACATTATTAGCCCGTTTCCTGAGAATACTTTGGAAGTATTGGAAAATGTTTCATAGTCTACGCTTGACGCACAATTTTTCTTCCTTCTTTTAGTATTAATATGGGTATCAAAAAAGGATATTGCTAAAATTGAAATCTTTTGTTTCTTTCGAAAACTTTGAAGCATTTATTAACTTTTTGTCATGTTTACTCATTGCGATTTACGGAGAGAAAATAAGTAATCCCAAAGGTATTTTATTTTATAAAAAATCGACAAACATAAACATCAAATGATACTTTACTGGAACTGTAGACGCTTTTGCTCAAATTGCTTTGATTTTATTTTTCGTGTTTATATATTTATTTACTTGATTTTACAATCAAACATAAAGTTACTTCAACTATTTGTCACATTTGTATTTAAAATTTTTATTTTGCTCGTTCATAAGAAAAAAAGATTTGTTAACACTAGAACGGCGGGAAAATTTTACCTACTGGAACGGCGGGAAGGGTCATTTTGACCCCTCGATGAAACTACTGAAATAACAACGCTAAAACAAATTTAAATGCCATACATTGGCAAAAATATGTAATTTACGTGTATTTCATAATTTATATTTAATATTACTCGATAATTTATTGAATTTGTAAAGTATTGTATATGTAACGCCTACAGGGCGATTAATTGGATCATACTACGACTACTCAAAACACTCATTAATTTGATATAAAAATCGATTTAAAATTAATGTTTTCACAAATTAAAACTAATGTTAACTAAAATAAAACACAATTTATAAAATAATATATATTTATATTTTCATCTACTTTTCTCGCCGAATGATTCACTCTCTAAATCCATAAATGAGAAATACGTTCTGTTGTTTCCGTTATTTTATTATAAGTGTAGCTGAATGGTTAATATGTTAAGCATTCTTTTTCAATTTTATTTAATGCTTATGGTACTCCAAATTGTACACACGTATTAGGAATTAATTCAGTTGTAACAAAAAAAAAAAAAAAAAATCCAGTACATTTTCTGTACACAACTTTGAAATATGGTGCTCAAAATTCTTGAGATTTGTTTCCATTGCATGTATGTACTTGACATCTTTTCTCTTGATATCTATTTTATTTTCGTGTTTTTTTTTCTGAAGACTCAGGAAATATTTTTGAGAGATTTGAGACCATAAGATCCATTCTCAACACATCTCCTAAATTGAATAGAAATTCTCTTCTACTGATAGGCTTGCCTGTTACACTTTTATAAATTATCCAGGCGTTTAAAGTTGCATGATCCAAAATATTGAAAAAGATATGTACAGGCCATCGTCTAGAAGCCGATTTCACGGAGTATTTTCGGCACATCTGATCATGGATATCCACACCATACTTCGTTGAGTTGTAATATTCCATTGAATCGGGCAACTTCTTGAGACCGTCTTCAGTTTTTACAGTAGAATGTAATGAGCTCAGTAGAAAAACACATTTTTTCTTTTGGCTTGATAGATGGTAAGTGTCTTATTATCACATTCCACTATCTTCGATGAATAAAGAGTACAGCTCATATTTTACAATGATATAGGAATTTCTCTTCTGTCTTTTTCATTGTGCAACCAAAGTTGTATTTTTAGCTGTTAACATTTCTGCTAATATGATGTTAGTAAAATAGCCAACTGTCGTAATATTTCCTCCCTTCGTTTAGATGGGGATCTGCTAATTTCATGACAACATTTTCCAATAAATGTAATTAAGGATTGGCTGTTTCATCCTTTTCTAGATAAATAAATTCATTCAAGAGGTATTTAGTATCAACGTCAACAGATCACCAAAATTTTATTCCATATTTATTCGATTTATTTGGCATATATTGCGTAAATTTATATCTATCCTGAGATGGGAACAATTGTTCATCAACTGTAATATTTTGTCCTTGTCGGTAGCATGTTTTGCAATTTTCAATAAATTTATTCCACATTTTAGATGCAAGAGCAAATTTATCAGTCTGTAGTCTGCTAGATCTTGTTGTCTTTTCATCAAACCTAACAAATCTTTTTCTTTCTTGGAATCTATCTCTTGAGATAGTTTATTTGCAAAATAGTATTCCTCATGCCTTATACGACAATGAATATAAATCTAAACGCTTTTTTTTATAGCTCCTCGAACATATAGTATAGCAACAAAAGCAGCTTCGAGTACAAAGAGTATTTTACTAAAGGGGTCAAAATGACCACCGTCCGCCGTTCTAGGAATACAAGACCATATTTCAAAAACTAACAAATCTAGAAAGCTGAATTTTTTTTTAGAAATATATGTTATCTATTTAGGAAAAGTCAGAAAATTTAAACGATTTCGCCCAAGCAAACAAAAGTAATCAACGGACGAAAGTACTCAGGTGTCAAAATGACCCCTACCGCCGTTCTAGTGTTAAGAAATTTTCCAATGTACAAAAAATTCTTTCAAATAAGTTCCTTTTGAATATTTAAATGACTTTAAAAATAATTCCTTTTTAGCTATGGAAATAAAATATGTATTTTGAATAAATTTTATTATTATTTCAATTATTTTTTTCAGTTTAAAAGCATAAAGAAATGCTAATTAAATATAAAAAACGTATTTTTTTTAAATGTATAAAAAATATCTTTGTTATTTAAAAAAAAAAAAAACATATACATATTTATGCGTAATTACAGATTTCTAAAACTATGTATACAGCTGTCCACTCTCAACAGTGTCCAATGGCTAATTTCCAATAGACATAGTTCCATTACAAAAATGTTTTTAATGAGATGAAACATTATTTTAAAAATAGTTTTGATCAACAAAACTTTTCTTAAAAAGTTACGAAATTTAAATTCGTATACGGTCCCTCGATCCTGTAAGTGATATTTAGTAAAAAAAAATTCTATTATACTAACAAGTAAGACAAAAAAAAAAAAAAAAAAAAAAAAAAAAAACCGTTCATCTAAAACTAAAATTGACCGAGTTATGAAATTTTGAATTGCATGACTCATGCTAATTTTCTGCATATGAACACAGATGAGTTGAACCATGCTTCGAGGGATCGTACACAAAGTGCTTAAAGTATTACAAGGATTTATTCTGTGTACACAGTTTACATTGAAGCTGAAAGGAGTCGGTTTGAGCAAGTTTAAAGATAACTTCATTTTTTATCAATTAAGTTTAAGATTAGATAATCTAATAGCATTTTAAAATATGTATCCTTTTGTAAAGAATTGTGACTGCTGCTTTTCATAATTTCATTAAACAAAAATTCTGTTATTTTTTAACTTACATTTTTAGTACCGGTTGTTAGGATGAGTGAAGCGAATCCTCTACTAGGCTACACAAATTACATTTTGTCGTACACTTTACAAAGAAACTATTCAGTATTTTGACTTGAAATTAAACATAAAAATAAATTATGATTTGTAGATTTGCACAATATTTTTTTTTTTTTTTTTTTTTTTTTTTTTTTTTTTTTTTTTTTTTTTACGGAATAACCAAAAAAATGCATTATTTTAATTAATTTATTTGACATGTTTATCCATTACGGACGCATTTTTTGCAAAAAAAGAAAAAAAAAAAGAAACACGTATATTTTCAGAAGAAAAAATAAATCATGGAGTAAGTAATTATAGATAGAACCATGATTAATTAAATAGTTTCACGATTTCTTTTATGGAATTTTTAAAATGCCTTTTTATGAAAATTATGGCATATTTTTAATAAATTAAAATTTGTGAAATTTCAATTATTTACATTCAATTATAAAAGTATTTTTCAGTGTTAAGAATTGAAATACACAACTTTTTCTTATTATGTGAAATCATTTAAGCATACGATACTTACGCATTTTAAAAGAATTATATCATGATTTTTTTTTTGTAAAGTGGCAACAAAAGAATTGTAAACAAATAAAATTTATTGTTAAATTCGTTCTTTCATAAATAAAAAATTCCGCGGAAATTCTTAATTATTTGGCTGAATTTACATTTCTAAAATTAAAATGCGCCAAAACATAAAATAACGTTTTTGCTCAATAAAGTTGGAAAAAAAAGTATAACAAAATATTGTTACTTTCAAATATTTATCTTATTAAATAATGCTTCGCGAAATTAAACAAAGCATTTCTTTTGCTAGTATATTTTTCTTTAAAATGTCTGAATGAAAATAGATTTCAAATTTAAATTGCAATGATAATTTTACTCTCGGCTATTATTGTTTTATATCTGACGATTATTTATATTTCTAGTAAATTTGTGAATGACCCCTATTTCGTATGAAAAATATGTTTCAACTTTAAACAGCTATTTCTCGGTCAGTTTTAATCGCAGAATAATGGTACTTTTGATGTATTACTTATAAGTGTAATCGAATATTTTTGCTATATATAACTTACAGGACCGGGGGACCGCATAAAAATTTAAATTTCGTATTTTTTAACAAATATTTTTATTAGCCCATATAGCTTTTAAAGTACTTATTTACCTTATTTAAAACATTTTTGTAATTCAAACTATATGTCTGTGTCTAACGGTTTAGGATTAGTTATTTAGGATTAGGCACCGTTGAAAATGTACACCCTGAGTTCGATTTATTTTATCATAGACATTACTTTAATTCCTGTAAAGAGATATTTTACAGGTTTCATTTATTTTTGTTTAATGTTTTTAAATATAACTTTATGCGTGAATACATAAATAGGCATAATCATTGCATTCTTCATAGGCATAGAAATAGAGGAAAAGGTAATCGGCGAACATTAGTAGCGCAGCAAGAGCTTTCTGATAACCCCCTAATTAATACTCCTAATAACACAGCTATCTGATGTGTCGTTACATTTGACAGAAACGGTCACGTTGATTCTCGGGGACCAAAAGGTGAATATCTTATTTCGTCTCATTATATTCTCCCCGGCCATTGATTCAACAATGGCTGTTTTTTTTTTTTTTTTTTTTTTTTTTATGATGTGTAATATAAAATCTACTGTGACATATATACTCTTTTTTTTTAATGATTTGTAATATCAAATCTACTGTGACATATATACTCATTTTCAACATCACGAAAACAAAATTTAGGTAATAACAGTTTCGTTTTGATCACAGATAGTTCACATTTTGGACCCACTTCAGTCGCTGTGTTCTGCTATTACTTTTTATATTACACGTTTTTTTTATTTAAAAGAGAGAACCAACGTTACAAAGCACAAATATGAGTGTGTTTTGTAACGTCTTTTATACCTTCATTGAGCACAAACAGTCCATAGGCAAGGCAGTTTGTAACTGCTGTCTTATTAGTAGAACTTAACAAACTTTTATGATATCTTATCTGTTGCATTGGAACGTGTAAATTTTATGTCACTTAAAAAAAATCGCTTTGAATTATATCGAGAGTGCAACACATACGTCTGTATCTGGATCCAGAGAAAAATGTATTGTAAATATACGAATTGAAAATTTTACCGTGAAAATGTGTTCATTACGGGAATCAAACTTGGCATCTTTTGGTTAAAAATTCCAATGTTCTACCTATGGGACTTCAACCGGATGATGCATTTCACGCAGATAACCTTACAGCAGTAGCCTCTGATCTGCAATGTAGACAACTCGACATAATATACCGCATGTAATTGAACTGCATTAAATGATATATGACTTTTATGACTTTTTATGTTTTTAACTCAAAAAAACTGATTGATTAAGATATCATATGAATTGAGTATTTTTCAACTGAGTGTAAAAGTATTCACCTCGGGAGTCTAACCCAAGACCTTCAGCTTTTCAATTCGGTAAGCTTTTTTACTCAGTTGAAAGTTTTTGGATTCGCATGATATCTTTACTAGATATTAGCAGTTTGGAAGAATTAAAACAGGAAAGAAAAATTCATCCTTCAACCATAGATTATGAAACACTTTCTAACATATTCAGAATAATGTAACAAAACTGCACCGTTTATTAAGTTCAAATGTTATATCTAATTCAAATATATGGAAGCGCATAACACATTTCAAAATCCAATTTCAGCTGTTCCCATATAAAATCGGAGAATTATCCGAATTCTTTGAGCAATCCTGTATCTAGTATATAGATTTGTATCTATTAACTACATGCATGCAAAAATTTAGTTTAGTTTGGAAATACATACCTCAGTTGAAAATACCCGTCAGCAATTTCCGCTAATAAGAAGAATGGTGCATGAATTCCTTTGTGCAGCCCTGCATACCAGGTATTAATTTATGTGCAATGAGTAACATATTCTAATTCAATTGAAAAGAATTGCAATTTAACTCCTATTGACAAATTTGTCTATTTGAAATCTCTTCTTGGAGGTAGTGCATATAATGCTGTTGCAGGATTTTCGCTTTCTGAAGAAAACTTTAAATCTGCAGTTGAATTATTAAAGACTCGCTACGGTCGTGACGACCTAGTCATCAACGCACATATGAATAAATTATTAAATTTAAGACAGGTAAGGAACGCTTCTAATGTTAGAGAACTTCGGGAACTGTATGACAGTTGTGAAATACAAATTAGAAATTTAAATTCTCTCGGAGTTACAGCAGGAAGTTATGGTCATCTCCTATGCCCTATTTTATTAAAGTTGATACCTGCTGAAATGGCGTTAGATTTTAATCGTAAAAGAACCGATGGTAAAAAAATGGAAGTCGAAGAGCTTCTTTCTTTCATTAAAAACGAAGTTCAATCGCGAGAATCTACTATGGCACTCCAGAGCTCTGAAAATAGTTTTAGTGCTAAAAAAGAAAAGAATAGATACAATAACAGTTATAAACATTTTAGCAACTATGAACGCGACATTCCTTCAGCCTCTGCATTGGCTACTAACGTAAAAAATGTTTGTTTATTTTGTGACAATGAACATGATTCAAAATTGTGTAAAGTTTGTACTATTCCTCAAAAACGGGATAAATTACGTATGCAAGGACGCTGTTTCACTTGTTTCAAGAAATTCCACGTCTCGGCTAAATGTAAATCGAATTTAGAGCCATGTAAATTTTGTAATGGAAATTTTCATCATTATTCGATTTGTTTAAAAAAATCTCAACCGACAATTCCAAAAGAAATCGAATCAGCTGACACAGTTATTAGTTCGATTTCTCATTGTAAAAATGAAAATGAAAATTCTTTTAAAGAGGTTATATTACAAACATCTTACGTAAATGTGGAATCTGATAAAAACTCTGAGCTTGCATTATGCTTATATGATTTGGGGAGTCAAAGGTCATTCGTCACAGAGCAATTAGTATCAAAATTAAATCCCCGAATTATTCGTCAAGAAAAACTTCAAATTTATTCTTTTGCAGCTGTTAAACTACAAATAAAAACATTTGATGTTGTGCAATTAAAATTATGCCATGTTGAAAACAAATCGCGTTTCATATTTATCGAGGCTTTAGTCACAGATGTAATTTCAAACGTTAGGATTCCCCCCCCCCCCTTCTCTCCAGACAGATAAAAAATAAACTGGCACCTTTTAAATTAACAAATGCTGTTGCATCATCCCATTCTAATGTAAATGTTCTTATTGGAGCGGGTTATTTTTATCAAATCTGTTACGCTAGAGAAATAAGAAAAATAACTAAATCTCTCTTTTTATGTGATAGTTTATTTGGATATTCACTTTGTGGTTTTTATGAAGATGAAAAAAGAAAAAAAATGGAAAGTGCTTCTGTTTTAAATCTGTGTGTTTCAACTCCAGTTGGGGAAGATTTGAATTTTTTATGGGAAATCGAATCTTTGGGTATTACGCAATCAAATGATAATATTTCTGATGCAGATAAGGAAATTGTGAATAAGTTTGAGAATAACTTAAAATTCGTAAATAATAGATATGAAACGGGTTTATTGTGGAAATATGAGAAAAATAAAGTCGGGAATAATTTTAGAATAGCTAGAAGTCGCTTTGAGGAATTAAATCGTAAACTCGAGAAGGATAATGACTTATGTAAAAATTATAAAGATATTATATTAGAACAATTAACTGCTGGAATTGTAGAAGAATGTTCTGATAAAATAACAGAAAGTGGTTATTTTATGCCGCACAGGCCGGTTTTAAGAAATGATAAATTAACTACTAAGGTAAGAATGGTTTTCGATGCTTCTTCTAAAGAAAAGCATTTAAATTCTCTAAATGATTGTTTATATCCAGGACCTAACCTTAACCCGAACATTCTTAATGTAATATTTAATTTCAGAAAATTTAATGTTGCATTTAGCGCTGACTTAGAGAAAGCGTTTTTGCAAATTGGGATAACAGAGGAAGATCGGGATTATTTAAAATTTTTGTGGTTTTGTGACGAAAAGGACGATTTAAAATTTTTGAGATTTACACGAGCTGCTTTTGGGGTAACATGCAGTCCCTTTCTTTTGGCCGCAACGATTAAATCCCATGTACGTAAATATGTTGATCATCCTGAAGTTGTTAAGATTTTGGACTCTTCTTTTTATGTAGATGATTTGATTACGGGGTCAAAATCTGACGAAGACGCTTATTATCTATCCTCAACAGCTTCGCATATTTTTAAAGAAGCTAGCATGAATTTGCGAAAATTAAATACTAATTCTGTCAAACTTAGAAAATTATGGAAGGAAAATAAATTATGTGACTCAGAAGAAAATTTGAATAATTCTTTAAAAATTTTGGGATTATTATGGGATACTAATTGGGATATATTACGTTTTGACGTACAATCCTTTCCTGATGATTGGAAATTTAATCCATCGAAACGCGTTGTTCTTAAAGCCATGTTAAAATTCTTTGATCCTATTGGATTTATTGCACCATTTTCTGTTCGTATGAAAAGTTTGCTACAGGAAACATGGAAAAGGGGTTTGGAATGGGATGAAAAATTCCCTGATGATTTAAAAATTGAATGGGAAAATTGGTATGCAGAAATCGAACATTTACATAAATTTGAGGTACCGCGCAAATATTTTCCACATGGTTTAGACTTTTCGGACCCAATCGAAATTCATATCTTTTCAGATGCTAGTCCTAAGGCTTATGGGGCCGTAGCTTATTTTCGATGTACCACAAGTGATAATAAAATTATGACTAGTCTCATTTGGGCAAAAAACCGAGTCGCCCCGATTAAATGTTTGACAATTCCTCGGCTTGAATTAATGGGGGCATTAATAGCTGCAAGAATGTCTAAATATCTGAAAAGTGCATTTAATTTTCAAAATTTGGAAATTCATATCTGGTCAGATTCCACAATTACGTTACAGTGGATCAAGGGATCAGCCATGGATTGGAAGCCCTTTGTGGCTAATAGGGTTGTAGAAATACAATCTTTGACTGATCCTAGAATATGGAAATATATTCCGGGTAAGGATAATCCTAGTGATCTTCTTACTCGAGGCGAAAATTTACATAACCTCATAGAAAATAAATTATGGTATTACGGTCCTGAATGGTTGTCATTACCAAAGGACAGTTGGCCGAAACCTGAAAAGATAACTTTTAATGAAAATATTTTGAACGAAAGAAAATCAACAAATTTGAGTTCTGCTCAATTATCTTGTACAGTAGGTGTTGTACCTCCAGAGTCTTTGTTAAAATTAGAAAATTTTAGTTCTCTTTCCAAATTACTTAATATCACAGCCTGGATCTTGAGATTTATAAATAATATCAATAAATTGAAACCTAAAATTTCAGGTGAGCTCATAGCTCAAGAAATTGAAAAAGCAGAATTTTATTGGTTAAAACAAACCCAGTTATCTGTCTTCAATCGTGAAATTGAGTTACTAAAAACGGGAAAGCCCATCGATAAAGATTCAACCTTGTATAGTCTGAATCCAAAATTGGATGAGAATGATTTGTTAATTTTATCTGGAAGATTACAATTTTCAGAATTATCTCAAAGGGAAAGCACCCTTTTATACTTCCATATGGGAGTGCTTACACCAAATTGTTAATTCGAAATGCCCATGAAAAGGTTTTCCATTATGGAATTGCAACAACTTTAGCTCACTTACGAGAAAATTATTTTATAATTAGAGGACGAAAAATGATAAAATCTGCACTGAAAAATTGTCTTATTTGCACAAAATTTAAAGCTTCTCCTGGGAAGCAAGAAATTGCACCATTACCTAGAGATCGTATTACTGAATCACCACCCTTCTATACCTGTGCTGTAGATTTTGCAGGACCTATTTATGTCAAAGCAAAAACTGGCCAAGAAAAGGCCTATATAGTTCTTTTCACGTGCGCAGTCACTAGAGCTGTGCACCTCGAATTATGTACCAATTTAACGACGGAAACTTTCCTTTTATCATTTAAAAGATTTATCTCTCGTAGAGGAATTTGTCGAACAATCTACAGTGATAATGCGAAAACATTTATCAAAGCTGATAATCTTCTTAGAGAAGTTTGGAGCCGAATATCAAAAGAGGAAGTTTTACGATATTTTAATAAAAATAGAATCATATGGAAATTCATTATTCCAAGAGCCAGTTGGTGGGGCGGTTTTTGGGAACGCATGGTACGTTCGGTGAAAACTCCTTTGAAGAAAGTTCTCGGAAGATCTTGTCTCTCATATGAAGAAATACAAACCACTTTAACTGAAATCGAAGCAATGATTAATGGTCGCCCTTTAACTTATGTTTATGAAGAAAACAGTGAACCGCTTCCACTTACTCCTTCACATTTCCTGATCGGCAAACGAATAAATTCTCTACCAGATTTTCATTGTGTTACTGAACCTAAATCGAATCGAATAACGTTAACAAAAATATTGAAATATCGAGAGCAAGTTTTAAACCATTTCTGGAAACGTTGGAGGCAGGAATATTTGCTAGAACTGCGTTCTGCCAATTTTTCAGTTCCTGTCAAAGCTCCGACTAAATTCAAAATTGGTGACGTTGTGTTAATTAATGAAGGTAAAACTCCAAAGCACATGTGGAAATGCGGCAGAATTACAGAGCTCTTTTTAGGAAGAGATTCGAAAGTTAGGTGTTGTGCTATACAAACTGAATCTGGTGTAATAAAGAGACCAGTTCAACTGCTACATAAACTTGAACTTGACATTATGGACTAACATTGAACATTTCACTTTTACGAACAATTTGTTTACATTTTCATTTTTTAACTTTTTCTAATTCATTATTTTGTATATTTTAGTTTCAGTAGTTGTTCCTGTGAAAATAGAATTAATTGTATGTCTCATTATTGTAAGTATGTTCTAACTTTTAATTGTCTTATTGATGTAATTTGAAATCTTTGATAAAAATTTAGTTTGAATGATGAACAATAGTAATTGTTCATCCGGGGGCAGTGAGTCGAATAAAAAGAACTTCGAATCAGAAATATTTCACTTCAATTCAAATAAATGATATGCGGAACAATTTTATCTATTCATGATAAATCAACAGAACGATTTTTACTCATTGGAAGTAAATCAGCACTCAAATAATTAAAACCTCGAAGAACTGAATATTAATATATTTATTATCACCAGGCAGTGCTGGTTCAGATCTCATATAGCGGAGATCGCTCGCTTCAGAATTTAAATTACATCTACCTTAATAAACAAACTGAAAAATAGTAAAGTAAAAAATAGGGTTACCATAATTCTTGGCGGTGATTAATTTTCGCCAAGTCAAACAGAAAGAAAGGGGGGGGGGGTTAACAACATACAAAATATTAGTTAAATTTAAAAGCTCATGCCGAATTTGAAAATACCCGTCAGCAATTTCCGCTAATAAGAAGAATGGTACGTGAATTCCTTTGTGCAGCCCTGCATACCAGGTATGTAATTTATGTACGATGAGTAACATGCAAAATATTAGTTAACTTTAAAAGCTCATACCGAATTTGAAAATACCCGCCAGCAATTTCCGCTAATAAGAAGAATGGTACGTGAATTCCTTTGTGCAGCCCTACATACCAGGTATGTAATTTATGTACGATGAGTAACATGCAAAATATTAGTTAAATTTAAAAGCTCATACCGAATTTGAAAATACCCGTCAGCAATTTCCGCTAATAAGAAGAATGGTACGTGAATTCCTTTGTGCAGCCCTGTATACCAGCTATGGAATTTATGTACAATGAGTAACATGCAAAATATTAGTTAAATTTAAAAGCTCATACCGAATTTGAAAATACCCGTCAGCAATTTCCGCTAATAAGAAGAATGGTACGTGAATTCCTTTGAGCAGCCTTGTATACCAGCTATGGAATTTATATACAATGAGTAACATGCAAAATATTAGTTAAATTTAAAAGCTCATGCCGAATTTGAAAAGGTACATTCAGGAATTACTGCTCGTTATTTATCTCATTTTAAATACAGTAGAATTTCCCTTTAAGGAGGTTCCTATTTAACAAAGTTTACTACAGTAAATTCTGTCTAAGGCGGACTCTGTGTAAGCCGGAAGTCTGTCTACCGCGGAAAATTTTTCAAGTCCCGGCGAAATCATAGAAAATAACATTAATTCTTGCTGCATAAGCCGGAATCTGCCTAACGCAGAAACGGAAAGGGTTTTGAGGTCCCACTGAAACCAAAATTTTGCATAAGGCGGAAAAAATCCTCTTTTAAAAATGAAATGCATTTAATTTATGAAACTTTAAAACTGATATATGTACATCAAAAAAGTACTTTCGAACATTTTTGATAAATTGCGTAATAGAGTAATAAAGTTAATTCAAGAACCTTATTTAATTTTATGATTAAACATTTTTAAATGATAATTTTTAACCATAAAAATGAGTAACACAATGTGACTTGGAATGTGTTATTGAAGAAGGCTTGGTAAACCGAAAGAAAAAAAAAGCATTGATAAAAGATTATTTTCCGACTCTCTAAACTACTATGTTAAAGGTGAGGTTTGAATTTGTTAAGGCTGTTCTCAAATCAAGCAGGGCAGCTTTATGATGTAAGTTTTAATTTATTTTTGTTCGGAAATGCATGAAACTAGCAGGTGCTGTTGTTCAGAAACTATGTAATTGAGCTTGTTTTTTTTTTTTAGTTTTTTTTTTTTTTTTTTTTTTTTTTTTTGTAATTCTTTTTTTCAAACGCAATAGATGTTTCGGAAAATAACGTCAAAGTGGGCAGTTTGAACCGAATTTCCGCGCGAAAGAAGAATAACGACTCAACAAAGGGTGAAAAACGTGTTTTTCAAGGGATCAAAATCACTTATAACTCAATAGGTAATCTATTTATCAAAAAATGGAAAACACAGTTCGGTTCCAAATCGCTTCCATGGCCAGGCTTTCCAATTTTATATCTTTCCGTTAAAAAATGAATTTGTAAATGCGTCAAAACGATGAATTTGTATATGTGTCAAAACGTTTTGCGCTTGTTGAGCAGAGCAGTTAAGAGCAACCTTAATGTTTTTCATTAAATTCTAGAACTGAAGTAATTTTATATCGATACCATTTATTTCAGTTTTCAAATAAAGTTTTTCAAGATTTTTAAAGACAATAAATTTAATAAGTTTAATTTCATTAAAATCTTAATTTTAAAGATCGATGATACTAAAGGTTACGAACGTAAAAAAATATACAATGTGCTCAATTTTTTTAATGTTTTAAATTTTATTTTTCGGGTATATTGCATAAGGCGTAATATTGTCTACGTCGGAAAATTTCTTCGGTCCCGATCGATTCCGCGTTAGACAGAGTTTACTGTATTTAATGAAATTTTCTGCTGAACCTTGACTTTGAACTCCATTAACATGTAAATTAATCTCCGTTTTACGAAAAATATATTCTATATAACGAAATTTATTGCATTTCTCACAACTGAATCACAAAAGACAACCGAATATCCTACTGACGATGGCATATTGCAAAGTGTAATAAAATGTAGTGAAGAAACTACAGCGAGCGATTCAGATGATAATGATAACAAAGAAGAAATTGAAAGAGCTTGAAAAGAAGAAATGCTTAAGTTCTCTGATACTATAAGAAGGGAATTCCAGTTTTACGTTCTATATGTTACAAATGAATTGTTTAGATATTTCAAAAGTGCGAAAATTTTTATGAAAAGTGTATTTTTGTATAAGAAACCTAAACAAGAATGTACAAAGCAATATTACATACTTTTTTAATGTTAAGGATTTGGAATACTGCGGAAAAAAAAAAAGATGCACCACGCTTCAGTTTCAGTTTACCTCTCTTTATTATGTGGTTTTTTTTTTACATTATTCGAATTAAATTTTCCTCATATGTCTATATCACATAAAAAAAGTTACTTACCCAATAAAAATACATTTTTCCAATATATCCTTTTCATGTATATTTTTCCTTTTATGAATCCATTTTTTATTATATAGATTTCTTGAATTGCCATTTAACGAATTTCCTTCATAATGAAGTGTTAAAGAGTAACGATGAGGTTTCGTTAAATGAAAGTTTCACTGTAGATTTGAAATACCGCAATGTCATTAAAATACTCAGCAAACGATTTTCCCCATGCATAATAATGTAATGGAATTCTTTTTTAGTGCCCCTGTAAATGAAATATTAATGTTAAACCCTTCATATACAATACCAAACATGACATGATAAGCATCATTAATATTTTTCAACTGCATGAAACTTCGAGTATATTTACGCAAGTTAGAGCATGGACAGGCGGACAGACAAACCGAATACATGAACACTTTTCAACTTTGTTGAAAAAGTGCTAATAAAAAATTGTGTCTATATATCCATTATTTAACCCCTTAACCTACGAATTACTTTTAACAGCTCCACGGTTTGGCAAATCCATAGCTACCACTAAAATTTAATAGAGATTTTTGTCTTGTTTAATCATGGAATTTCGACGATTAAATTAAACTATATTTACTGTAAAATTTTAGTGGTAAGAAGAATTTACATTTAGCTCGATCATCGTACGCGGGCTATGCCCGTCATTGTAAGTTAAGGGGTTAATAGAGTTCCATTACCTACGGTATTTTCTTCTGCACTATCTACATGGACAATCCGAAGCTAATACCAATAAGGTTATTTGAGTGAAATGTGTCTGCCAGTTGTCCATCCAGTTAGTTCATTAGCCAGGTCATTGGCAATTTAAGTAAAAAAGTCATGAGTCCAACACCCTGGTTGGACAAGATAAACGTGACTCTTTGAGTATGTGGTCTCTCCTCCATCTCACTTCACTACGTATTAGATAGTCCTCTAACAACATATTATCACGTTAAAAAACATAGAGCTATGGCGATTCCGGATTGGATTAATTATATTAGTGAAAATCCTGTTCTCATGAACAGAATATCAGCACTAATGAGATTTATAGAGAAAAATGAAACCATTTTTAGCAATAATTATCCATACCTCTCGGACACTTCTTCAGACGATGATTTATGATTTTTTTTAATCTTCTTTGTTTCCATTGTAAATAGTTTTCATATATATTCATTAAATATTATTATTATTAATTTTATTATTATTGGTACAATAGTTATTACAAGTAGTGTTTTTGTTGTTAATATTTTGTATTTATTATATTTCGTCGTGTTTTGAACCAGGCAGCTATATTGAGAATTTTACAGTTATACTATATTTAATATAGCATAAATATAAACATTGAACATTTCTTTTTTACTGCTGCCAAAAGGATGGACTAACACATGGGTTTCGGCCGGCCGTAGGAAAACACTTATAGCTTGGAGTTACGATTCGGATACCCCCCCCTATTCCACCTTTTTCATTTAATTTAAAAATTTTCTATTCGTATGATATACAGTGTGCCCGTAAAGTCAAGGTGTACTTCTACTGTTAACAGGAAATCAACGAAACAAGGTGGAATAATACTTTGCCAAATAAAAGGAAAACTCTTCAAGTGGTCTCCATTTGAAACAGAGAATCACAGACGTTATTCACTGTGTTACAGCAGACGTTCTTAACTGTGTGTAGGAAGAGCTTGAATATCCTTTAGATGTGTGTAGGGCAAAATATGGAGACCACATCGAACGGCACTGAACAGGTATGAAACTTGGAGAGTTTTTCTTTTATTTGGTGAAGATTTCACATTTCCATCTTGTTTCGTTGATTTCCTGTGACCGGTCAAATATGTATCATTACTTTGCGGACACACTGTATTTACTAATCAGTTTGATGAGTCCAAAATATGATGTATTTTCTAAATGTGCAACAGACATTTTCAATATTTACTCATAGATAAATTCATCTTTAGGAAAATGGCACATTTTTTATAATAAAGTGTAACTTCCTAACCATCGTTTAATGGAATTTCATTACCTGCGGTATTTTTTGTTGTACTACCTACATGGACGATCCGAGGCTAATACCAATAAGGTTATTTGAGTGAAATGTGTCGGCCAGTTCTTGACCCAGGTAGTTCATTAGCCAGGTCATTGGCAATTTAATCAAAAAGTCCTGAGTTCGACACCCTGGTTGGACACTTTTTCATTTAATTGAAAAATTTGCTATCCTTATGATATACAGTGTGCACGTAAAGTCATGGTGGACTTTTACCGTTAACAGGAAATCAACGAAACAAGGTGGAATAATACTTTGCCAAATAAAAGGAAAACTCTTCAGGTGGTCTCCATTTGAAACAGAGAATCACAGATGTTATTCACTGTGTTACAGCAGACGTCCTTAACTGTGTGGGGGAAGAACTTGAATATCCTTTAGATGTGTCTAGGGCAAAATATGGAGACCACATCGAATGGCACTGAACAGGTATGGAACTTGGAGAGTTTTTCTTTTATTTGGTGAAGATTTCGCATTTCCATCTTGTTTCGTTGATTTCCTGTGACCGGTCAAATGTGTATCATTATTTTTCGGACACACTGTATTTACCAATCAGTTTGATGAGTCCAAAATATGATGTTTTTTCTAAATGTGCAACAGACATTTTCAATATTTACTCATAGATAAATTCATCTTTAGGAAAATGGTACATTTTTTATAATAAAATGTAACTGCCCGACCATCATTTAATGGAGTTTCCGTTAGCTGCGGAATATTCCATTGAACTGGCTACATGGACTACCCAATGCTATTGCAAATAATGTTATTTAAGAGAAATATGTCTTGCGGTAGTCGATCTAGATAGCTCACAAGGGATGGCATTAGCAATTTAAGCCAAAAATCCAGAGTTCTACACCCTGGTTGGACACTTTTTCATTCAATTGAGAATTTTTCTATTCTTATGATATCCTTAACAATCGATTTTATTGCGTTAAAAATAATGATGTGTATTCTAAATATACAACATACATTTTCAATATTTCCTTATAGATACATTGCTCTTTGAGAAAATGGTGCATTTTTACGAGCTGCCGGTTTTTTTTTTTTTTTTTTTTTTTTTTTGTAAGACTCAGTAACTAAAAATAAAGACTTTTATTCGATTAGAAATGAATAAATAAAAAGTTTAGAAAACAACATTTATACAATAACATATTTAACACACTTCTTCCAACTTAGTCTTCAACACTCTTCCTGAAACTGAAATTGTAAATAAATGCTATTGGTAGTGCAATTTAAAAAGTAGTTATGAAAATAAAATATGTCTGAATCATAAGAAAATTTCACTTCGAAAACCTATAAGCAATGGCGTCAAGTGAATTTTTTAATTTTTTATTAAAATATGAAAAATGCAAACTGTAATCGTACCAAGAGTTTTTCTATATCGCAAAAAGAGATTGCGTAGTTATTAACGTAGAAGAAAATCAGGCTGTAAAAGGAAAAAAAAGATGGGGCCAATCAGAAAACTTAAGGGCATGCTCAGGAAATAAACACATTTATTCACTTATAAATATCTTTAAAAATAACTTTTAGAAAATAAAATATATAAAAACATTTCTAATATAGTCTTCAAAAAGCACACTCGCTGAAACTAAAATCGTAAAAAATTCTAATAGTATATGAAATTCAAACATCATTCTTGAAAAGCAAAATATATTTTAAGCAAAAGAAATTACGCTTACATTACCTATAGACATTAACATAAATACATAGTCCTTTCACATTCCAAAATACAAACTATACCGTGTCAAGATTTTATCAAATTAGCAAAAATCGATTGTGTAACTATTAACTTCGAAGGAAATCAGGCAGAAAAAAATGCTGAGACTAACCAAAGACCTTTAAGACACTATCTGGAAATAAACACATTTATTCATTTAGAAATATGTTAAAAAGTACATTAAAAATACTTAGATAATTAAACATATAAAAACATCTCTAATATAATCTTTAACAAACACACGCTTTGCAACTAAAATGGTAAAAAAATTCCAATAGTATTTGAAATTCAAACATCATTTATGAAAACAAAATTCATTTTAAGCAAAATAAATTGACGATTACACTACCTATAAACAAAATCATAATTACAAGTCCTTATATATTTCGTTAAATGGTCAAAAATAAATGTGAACAATATTTGGCAATTTATCACCTGCACCCGGTATCAAAATAGCAAAAATCGGTTGCGTAAATATTAACTTCGGGGGAAATCAGGCTGAAAAAAAAGATGATGGGAACAATCAGAAAACTTTTAAGACACTATCTAGAAATAAACACATTTATTTATTTAGAAATATGTTTAAAAATACCTAACCAGTATTTAGAAAATTAAATATATAAAAACATCTCCAATACAGTTTTCAACAAACACACTCTTTACAACTAAAATGGTGCTTCTAATAGCCGGGTAACGTCACCAGTAGTTGATACCCTTCCAGTAGTTAATCAAAGTTTTGAAATATTGCGTCATTTCAGGAGAAAATGAATTTTATATGTGGCACTACACATAATATTCTTGTTTGAATGTTATCAGATTGTTGTCAGCTGTCTGCCGTAGGAGAAGCCATTTTATGAATTTTTTTTTATTAGAAAGTGTAAACATTTAGTTTTTTATTAGTTGGAGACAATTACAGTAAGTTAAAATGATGCACTTCCATCTTGCTCATTTCAACTAATATTTTTTAAATAATTGTTGTTAATCTCAGTCCAAGGGTGATATTTTAAAGATTAATTTTTTAGATTTTCGATTGACGTTTTTTGCCTGATCAACCACTGGGTAAAATGACAATTAAAAAAACTATTTATTTATAATTTCGTTGCAATTTAATTTCAGCGTTTGTTCATTATAGGACATTCATTTAAGGTTATAGCTATGGTGTTGGTTTGCTTCTAAAACTTAAAATGAAGGAAATATAATAAAAAACTCTTAGCACTAATTTTATTTGATCAACTACTGGCGGTCTCACCCTATATGAAATTTAAACATCATTAATGAAGAACGAAATTAGTTTTAATCAAAAGAAAAATACGCCTTACACTACCTATATACAATGACTTAAATACAAGTCCTTCTACATTTCGTTGAAAGGTCAAAAATACAAACTATACCGTGTCAAGATTTTATCAAAATAGCAAAAATCGATTGCCTAAATCATTAGCTTTGAAGAAAATCAGGGCGCAACAAACAGATGGGGTCAATCGATTTTCTTTCTTCTTTCTCAGTTTATTCGGAACTAATGGGACACTGTTCGGGTTCTTTATGCAAAATTTATTAACCGTACTGATGTCAATAACATTAAAGAAATAACAAATGCTTGCATTTATGTAAGCCATTCGGAATCTTTCAAATCTATTCATTAGTATAATTCTTTAACGTGAATGGGTTCCGATAACACAAAAGTCACTTACATCACTGTAACATTATATTCTGAAAAGGTTGTTTTCAAGCTTTAGAAATACATTGCAATAGTTTTCACTTCATATAGTAATAATGAATGAATGCGTGCGAATTAAAGATACATGATATAGTGCATTTATGATATCAAATGAATTAATTTAGTATAAAACACATTTGATCTAAATCGCTACATATTTTAACGATAATAAATATGTTGTTAGATGTACTTGATAGTGTAAATTACATAAGTAGTTTTATATGCGGTATAATACATGCTTTATTAAAATAAGCAGTATTTAGTTTTATTATCAGTTTATGTAAATGTTACTTTAAGGATTTTGGAATATTTGAAATTACTTGAGGTTGCAATAATGTACGAATTAGATACGTAATATTTACTTTACGTATGTAATAATTGTTTTTACACTTAAACTGCGTTCATGTAGTCACGTTCGTCTGCGTTTCCAAGAAAAATCAACGCATTAATTAATAAAAAAAAATTCCTTTCACGACACATTAACCAACACTTTATAATATTTTATAGTAGACAGTACTTGGGACTAAATGGATTATCTTATTTTTTGTTTTCAAAATGGACTATGGTTGCTAGCCCCTCATATCATATACTAATATTTATACTCGCATCCCATCCATCAGTGCAAATTTTGGTCTTTGGTAAAATAGACAGAGGATCGAAATCACAACTTTTGCGTGATGATTTGGGCACATGAGATTTTTTTCTTTACTTTCATGAATTTTGTCATATATGGATCACTCCTTACAAACTAGGTAACAATTTAAAAAAAAAGGTGTGGCCACGTAGTAACAGATTTTAATTAAACTCAGTAAATAGAGTTATGCAAATTATTTTGACACAAAATAAAATATTTTGGAGGTTCTGGACATATATGAAACTTATCACCATGTGTGAAAATTTTCAAAATTTTAAGTTTGAAATTCCGTACCTTGAAACTACTTAACATGAATTTTTAAAAAGATTATAATGCTGCCATCTGTGGAAAGTGGTTTAATTAGTTGCTTGGTGATAATAATTTGTTAATACTATGGTTAATCTTGAATAATTCTTAAAAATCGAAGAAAATCGAAATTCGATTTTGACAAAAATGAAAAATTATGAGGGTCAAAGTACTTTAAAAAAATATCTGTGCAATTCATGTCTTCGGGAGTATAGCATATAAAAATTACATTGCTAAAGTTTGGTTGGTTGGTTGGTTGTTTTTTGACGGCCGATTATCTACACTAGGGATATAGGCACGAGAGGGGAGTGCCCTTCGTGGGGGTCTTTCTAACGGAACCTAACCCGTATTTACGCATGGAAACCCATGGCTCGAAGAAAACCACGAAAACTGCGAACGATTAGGCCGACAAGCGCGATTGGGATTGAACCCAGCACCTCCCGTCTACCAGCTTCGAGAGCAGAACTTCTCAGCCACTGGTGGGGCGCTAAAGTTTGGACGTTGCTTTTTATTTCCTTCATCTTCAAAATAGCTTAGGAAATTTTGAAAAAAATTACAAAATCACAATTTTTTCTCATACGCAGGTACAAAATATCAAAAGAAGGAAAATTCAGACGTCAAAAATATTGAACTGGCATAAAACTCAATATGCTTACTTTATACCTGAAAATAAAGATTGTCTTTGATTCCTAACATAACAGAGTTACGTCCAAAAGATGAGATATTTGTTAAGTTCTATGGTCCATTCCATGATGAAATAGAGAGACAGTTGACCGTATATTTTCCTCTCATAACATTATGACTTTATTGTTCTAAAAATAATCATGATATATCTTAAAAATCCCAACGAGGTTATGTTTCGGCTTTCAATAAGACAACTTCTTTTTACTTTTTAGTTAATAATTGAGCTTCAAAGTTGTACGACGTTTGTGACCATCTTGGAAATGAAATATTTTTTTCTGCTTCCAAATACGTGAAATTACTGAGAATGGTCTTAATTTAAAATCATTTAAATCATATAAATGGCTCATGTGGACATTAAGTTACATTAATGCACTTCTTTTTCTTAAAACAAAATGATGTGTAATTATTTACTTATTTATTTATTTGTATATGGCTGTGTGTGTTCAATTCCGTATCTGATACAATATATGCTAATGTAGATAAACAGGAACATCAAAAGCAGTTAATGCAATACGTCCTCACACACAAACAACACGCACTAAAAAATCAATAAGGAATAAAAACAGATCAAAATATTACTATCAAATTGAATAATATTTTAGTTAACTTCATCGAAGAAAACTTATATATAAACATATACTATTATAAAAAAAAGTGCCCAGTTAATCTGATGGCATTGAGCTTACAGGTTATCCACACTAATTGTAGTATATTATACTCTTATTTCACAAAATAATACCCCTCGAAAAATAAAGAAATCGACAAAAAAAGCCATTTAGTTAATTAAGCAGGACTTAGATCCCCCTTTCCCCCCTTTATACTTAACCAATGGACCTCCAAATCTAATTAGGGAAGCGTCTTATCGGAATTAACTTGTATACCAAATTTGAAGCAAATCGGATAATTCTTCATGAAAAACCCATTTGGATAAATTAAGGGAGATTATTCACCGTTACCTCCATTATACTTAACCAATGAAGTCCCAAAACTAATCAGGGAAACGCCTTATCAGAATGAACCTATATCCAAAATTTGAAGCAATTCGGATATTTCTATCAAGAGTTAACGCGTTACTTACATACATACGTACATATATACGTACGAAGATACAGGACCTGCGGGAACGTTAGCTCTCCGGTTTTATTAGCCTGTGAGCTGAAAAGCTTAAAAAAAAGAGCATCAGTAACAGTTATGAGACAAATTTTTGGAACCACTTTTTAAATATTTCTTAAATCTGGTTAGATGTGTGTTCTTCAATCTTTTAAGATCTATCTGTTAATGATACTGGTCTCTGGTGGAATTGGTACTGTAATATGTATATTTTCAAGTAATATCCAACAAAGGTAATCTGTAATGGACTATAATTAAGGTCCATGTTGACTCTTAAACTGAATAAGAAAATCGTGGTTATGTGATGAAACGTCAGTCACAATAAGCCATTAATATTTATCATATACACAGGAAATAAATGAAGAAGAGGAAATCCAGCGTTTGCCAAAAAACTCGTTTCACTATTTTTCCTTCCAAATTCCTTTCTTCTTTTCCTGATGATTGTAATGAATGTTCATTTATAATTACTATATAATTATTTGTGAAGTCTACTCTACCTTAAAATATTCTTCAGACAAAAATAAACTGAAGGCAAGAATGAAAGTTCTTAATTTAAAGTAGACAGATTTATCTATAATGTCAAATAATTTTAAAATTTTAAGGACTTTCCTTCATGTTCAAACAAGTAGTAGAATTATTGCCTTTTCCCCTCAAAATTTTATATCATTTATTTTTTTTCTAATTAAGGAGCAAAAAGACAATTACTAAAGTGCGCCCAGCTTTATTCAGTTTTAGGTAAAAAAAAAAAAAAAATGTTGACATGGAATTTCCATTACCAAGGCTCACAGTCAAAATTGAAACTTCAAGTATATAGGCAAAATCTCGATTTTTTTTTCAACTTTCAATGTAAGTTTTAATACTTAAATAAACAATACTGAAATCAATGATTTTGCATTTCCTTATAAAAAAAGAATATTACCTAATGCTGATTTTCATTAAAATCTGCGTCATGTCAGTCACAGCTGATTTGCTTAGTTTGTATGGAATGACTCATGTATTTATAACAAAGTTCATAAACATGAAATTATCTAAAAATTTCTTAGTTGTAATATCAAATATTATTAAACTATTTTTCTTGTTTAAAAAAAAAGAAAACAGAAAAAAATCCTTTTGATTTTTACATGAACAAACACAGAGATAAACTGTTATTTCCATTCGTTCTATATAACAATCTCATTTCAATAAACATTGTTACGACATATAGTTTTATTTTGGACGGAAAATGTTAACAGCTTTCCGTTTAACAGTCTTTTTCATATTTTCTAACAGTTTTTTTTTCTTTTTGTTTGTATGCTGCTCTTATTTATCGGGTAATAATTATGTTTCTAAATGAGAAAATGAGCATTTTATTTAAATAGATTCTTTTTGCAACAAAAATTATAATTTGATGTGAAATCACATATATTTTTTAATTATTCATTTTATTTTCTTAAATATCCCTTTTTTAATTCATTGATTAAATTATTTCAAACTTTGTTTAACCCCTTTCCTAAATAAATTGTAAAAATATTTTATTCTTTTCTAGCCTTGAAATCTCTCACACTTAAATTCCAATTCGTTCGCCTGTACGTGAAATCAACCACATTTTCACTGACAAAAAGATAACAGATGCCGTTTCTCTGTTTGATTTCGTTACAATTTTTATTTATATTTTATTCTTTTCGAAACCATAATGTCGAATTGCAGACTCACCTTAGTATATTGTCTATCTATGCGCCTCTCACGCGTTTGTCAAAAATTCTAGCCTAGTGTAATTATTTGGCAGATTTTCAGGCATACTAATTTATCGTGTTTATTTATAAATTTAAAATAATCCATATGTTACAATTATGGGATATTTCATGAGTCATATTCTCTAGCCAAATTCAATATACCAGGAAATGGAAAGAAGATTTTCCGGCTGTGATTTTTAATCATCCCTTCTCTGGCCTCACTGTACACAGTGTTGCCAGATCGGGGACCTTTTTGTCCCCAGATTGTTGATTGTCAACTTTTTTTTTTTTTTTTTTTTTTTTTTAAATAGGAATATTCGGCTTATTTAAAAATATATTAAAACTTCTGAAAAATAAGGCGAATTATACTATTTAAAAAAAGTGGTGACAATCAAATAATCTCAATTAAGAAAGTCCCCAATCTGGCAGCTCTGACTGTACATCAACATGTAGAGTTGATCGACATGTAATTTTCCCCGTGTACCTCTACCATCAGCAACCATAGACACGGAACTTATAACTCTGTACTTATGCAATACGAACCGAACCTGGATTAAACGCTTTTTCTAAATGTGTCCCTGTCTGCTTGTTTGGATTCATTACGCATATGGTAACATACTTACCAAAACATTTTGGATTATTTTGCTAAACGACAAAGACCACGAGCCAACAACTACATTAGAATATCGTTTTCATGTTCATATTCAAAAAACACTGTAGGACCACATAAAATAAATAAATACTTAAACTTAATACTAGAACTTGAAATAATTAAAGCTTGTCAGAGGCTATCAATTTTGAATCTTTTACCGTTTCACAGACACGCTACTCGTAAGTAAAATAAAGTTGAATACATTATATAGGAACTACATAACTATCTTAAGAAGCTACACTAGTCATGAAAAGATACGAGAACGCTGAAGTTCTTCCTATAGGAGCTTTGTTTACAGATTTCGCGATCACATTTTATTAATTTTAAATTATTGTTATTTCTCGCATAGGATACCTAAGAACGATACCTATTATTGTACGTTTATGCTTTTTCAATTTTAGTTACAGTTTTTTTATATGGGGATACTTTCACTTTTGGAACTGGTTAGACACGGTTCCGAAAGTGAAATTATCCTCATATAAAAAAAAATTGCAACCAAAATCGAAAAAGTACAAACTCACAATAAAAGCTATCAACCTCATGTACCCTATGCAAAAAAATTATTTAAGCATATGAAAATGCGAGCGAGAAATTTGTAAACAAAGCTCCCACAGGCTGAGCTTGGGTGTTTCTTTCTTATAACACAGTCTACATGATGCGGAAAAAGAGTCACTGTGACGTCAATATATCTCGTTTTGTGACAAGTTGTAAATGATGTTATGATGCATACGTCTTGTGAGCCGTCATTAAAAAATACTTCACAATAAGATTATTAAGTGATCATAATCCAATTCATACGTTGATAACCGTTGTGACCGTAAAAAAATAGTAACATAAAGAAACTATTAATGAACAAAGTCATAAAAAAATTATATGTATGATAATTTATATTCCATAGTCAGATAAATAATTTTCTTTTTTTTAAATTGGTGGATTATAAAGCAATGTAAAGCAAGCGTATAAATAAAATAATTTCATTTTGTAACTTTATTATATATTTCCTGACAGTAATTTTACAACATTTTAAACGCTTTTAAACTATCACGGTTTTAAGTCTTAATACCCCAATTCTTTAAAGAAAAATGTATAATTAATTTTAAAACAAAATAATTACCAAAATATGTAACTAAAATGGTGACCCATACAGCAAAAGAAATGTAAGGTCCATTTTTGAAAAATATCTTTATTTAGAATCTGCCAAAAGAAAACAATTCCCTTAAAAAATATTATTGGAAAAAGTAACAAAGAAGTTCCAAAACTTCAGTTGTGAAATATCAGATAAAAAGATGTGAAATTTGCCATCTAATAAAAAATATCTTTACAGAAAAAACTTTTGATTGATATATCGGACGTATTCTCATTTAATAATTTTTTCAAGAGAAGAATTTGCTCAAGGCTTAAAAGTAATCAATTCAACAACATTGTAGGTTTCTTTTTTATTTATAGTCTTAAAATAGCAAATCAAAATGTATAATTCTGTAAAAAAAAAAAAAAAAAAAAAAAAAAAAAAAAAAAAAAAAAAGCGTATGAAATAAATATTTCTTTTTGAAAGTTAGTAGTACCTTCAGCATTATCCCAATTCATAAAATTAAAAATTACTTCAATTAAAATAAAATGTATGAAATATTGGTCTTAGTAAAATGAAGTTAAATAGTTACATTAGAGATAACACGAGCCCAACACGGGCTCCGGTTCTAAATGAAATTATTTTTTACAAATTGAAAAAAGGAAAAAAATAACTTGTGATACTACTTTGTTGAATGTGCGAATGTTGAATATGCGCTTACTACTGTGTTGAATTTAAATTTTCAAATGTTACTTTTGATTTCCAATGAACAACATGGTTGTAATTTGTTAGCTCACAAGGCTATCAAAGCCTGAGAGTTAATGTGACCGCAGTTTCTGTATGTACGTATGTACATATGTATGTTTGAACTTAAAGCGATAACTCTTGATAGAAATATCCAATTTTCTTCAAATTTGGTATACCAGTTTATTCTGATAAGGCGCTTCTCTGATTAGACTTGGAGGTTCATTGGGTAAGTATAAAGGGTGGAAACGGGGGCTAACCCCCGCTCTCCCTTAATTTAGATAAATGTATTTTTCATGCAGAATTATCAGGTTTGCTTCAAATTTGGTATACCGGTTAATTCTGATAAAGATTAGTGGACTGATTAGATTTGGAGGTTCATTTGTTAACTATAAAAGGGAAAAATTGAGAGCAAATCCCTCATTAATTTAGCTAAATGTGTTTTTCCTGCAGAATAATCCGTTTTGCTTGAAATTTGGTATACGTGTTTTATTCTGATAAAGCGCTTCCCTGATTAGATTTGGAGGTACATTGGTTAAGTATAAAAGGGTGAACGAGGGGTGTGTGTGTTCGCCCTTAATTTATTTTTCGAGGGGCATTATTTCTTTGAAATAAGAGTGTAATATAATTTAGTGTGAATAACCTGTGAGCTGATTATCAACAATTTAACTTTGATTCCTTTTACTAGCCCTATAAAGTTGGGATACTCATTTATGTACGCTCTGTATTTTACAATCCTTTGAAAATCAGCCTGAGAATTGTTATTGATGGAATTTAACCCTTTAGTGGACTGTTGGAATGTTATTCCATATGGAAGGCATGAATACGAAATTCCTCAATAGTAAACAATAAAAAGGTTAAAAGATTTACCTTTATGTTTTGATGTATTATTCAGTATAAATCTAGGAACAGATGTTATATATTCCCGCAGCCATCATCTTAGAATTCTTTGGCGTGAAAATCCTTTTCCTCCCAAGTAAATGTCGCCAAGCAGATTTATGCGCATGCTAGGCTTAATGGGGTTGTCAGAACACGTTACTCGTCCGGGTTGTCTTATCGATAAACACCAACAAAAATCGTCGAGAAATCCAAGATGGCGACTGCGGGAATATATAACATCTAAGCCGAAATATATTCTTTTTAGGATGAACATAAACATTTATTTGAAGATTAAATACACTAGAATAATATGCTGCACACAATACTGATAAAACTTCACAATATAAAAAAACAGATGAATATTCTTGAGACTATTTACAAAACACAAATATAAATAAATACTTTGAACTATGTATTAAACTATAGTTTGTTACAGTTTTTAATATATTATTACTATTCCTTTGGAATATTCTTGGAATTTTAATCAAGCAGCATTCTGCTGCACACTGCTATGAGCCATGGAGGAACACTCTAACTGTTCTGAGTCTCTATCACTGAAAAATAACAAAGAGGATTGTCTGATGTTGCCATCTGGTGGAATGTTCTTGAAACAAAAGAGCAATTGTCTAACAAATGCGTTTTTTTTTTCTAATTTTTAAAATACAATTATTTTTACTTTAAGAATGTTAATAGTAGCTATCTAAGTAAAGTTACTGAAGTTTAAAGAATATGTCATTACCTGAAATACAACAACGTAGTTATATCCCGTTCTATTCAATTTCTAATCATGTTACATAAGAGTTTTTGCAGACATTTGAAAAATAACGTATTATAGCAGGATATACAGTTATTCAAGTATCGAATATTTTTGTACGTTTTATCATACGTGATTCATTCAGAAAAGTAACGTACATTTTAAACTTAAAGCGTGAAATATATGTTTAAAATAAAATGATCGCCTTACACTGTAAAGAGAATTAAGCAAATTTTTATTATTATTATTATTACTAGATATCAAAACATAAATGAAGTCATAGTAAGAAATGCATAGAAATACCAGTTCTGTTCTTCACCCTTTTATATCACCTATAGATCTGTATATACTATAGTACATGGTATGCTAAAATTTAGATCAGTTAGGAGACGCGTAGCATACTTGTAAATTCCCCTTTAGCTATTTCCGTCAATAAACGGAAAAATAATCGAGAGCTTTACTGCTGCCCTGTATATGATCTGTAGAATTTATACACACCAAGTAATAGGCATAATATTAGTTTAATGAAAAAACATGCGCCACAATAAATGCACACCCAGAAAACATTGTTGAGAGACAGTCCTGTAAATGAATTGTTTTGTGTGTCCCTGAAAATGAACCATGACTGCCATGCACACCATATTCTATAGTACACCATTTTAGTGAACCTCAATGATATATATCAAATTCAATTTCAGTGTAATAGGGTATCATCATTAAAACACACAGCCAATGATTTTTCCCTATAGGTCTTAACATAACTGAATTCTTTTGAGTGTCCCTGTAAATGAATTATAAACGCTGCAGACTTCATTTCAATACCAAACATGGTATAATAAATGTCATTGACATACATGAATTGCATGACAATCCGCATATATTTACGTGAGTTAGAACACGGACAGACAGACGGCAGGCAGACCGAGAAACCAATTCATGAACCAATTCCATCTATATTGGTAAGCGTTAAAAATGAACCCAATAAGCCTACCCTAAGAAACAATCGTTTGAATTCTGTTTTATTATTATTTTTATTATTTTTTATATTCTTTTAAAATCTATTAACGATTTTACTTTTATTTTCTGTGGTATACATAATGTTTATTTACGTAAGAGAAAAACCTTCTTTTCCAATAGCTTATTGATAAGAAACAAATGCATTTTACAAATCACGTTTCTTTTGAGATAATGACATTTTAAAATTAATTTTTATTTGTGAAAACCCATAAGCTATCAATTTAAAAACATAAATTTTAATCTAAAATATAATAAACTTTGAGGAAACTGGAATGAAAGACCAAATAATTACTTTTATTATAGAGTGAAATATAAGTTGAAATAATCCCTTCGATTTTGCTAGATATCAGAAATTTTTCAGAAAAGAAAAAAAAGCGGAAATGTAACAACGAAAATAATGATAACTGTTTCAGTTTCAGTTTCCTGATATAGATATTTCGATAATGACAGCGTTTCAATTTACCAGGGTCACGATTTTTTTCTTTTATTCTTTAAATTTAAGAAGAAAACAAACTCAATATATTATTATAACAAAATAAGAACGAGTTTTTTATATAAATAATGAAAAGTGTTTTTATTTTTTCTCGAAATCCACACTGCCTGATTTTTACTTTCCAACTTACTTTCAATTTTTTATACCTTTATGTGATCTTATAAATCTCATTTTCCTATTTTTGCAAAGTTTCTGTTTCTATGTGCGTACATGTATCTGTATTAGTGATGAGAGATAACGAGAAGTTTTTATCGATTTTCTCTATTGTATGGACATATCGAAATTTTTCGATTGTGTCAAATTTTTCTCGATGACTCCAGTTTGCTTTTATACCATACCCAATTCGATTTTTTCAAGAATCGTCTGCGGGTGAACTGGAAGCTTCGGCCGCTAGAGGGCCCCTCCTTTAATCGGGGCCTCTAATTTATACGTAATCTTATAATATGAAATCTTGAACTGGGCCCCAGCTGCATAAGGAATCGTAAAGCAGGCGTGATGTGCACGCACTTCAAAATCTTGTAAAAATAAATAATCTCGAATCGAACGAACTTTGGACCGAATCCCTGAGGGGGGGGAGGGGTGACAGAGGGTTAGGGGCACAGGAGCTGCATAATATGAAAAAGTGGTCACAGGGCTTTCCAATGAAAATAATGATAACTGTTCAGTTTTATTTTCCTGATATAGATATTTCGATAATGACAGCATTTCAGTTTACTAAGGTCACATTTTTAACCCTTTATTCTTTAAATTTAAGAATACAAACACAATATATTATTATTACAAAATAAGAAAAGGGTTTTTTATATGAATAATGGAAAGTGTTTAGATTTTTTTTTCAAAATGCACACTGCCTGATTTTTACTTTCCAACTTATTTTCAATTTTTTTTTTATACTTTTATGTTATGAGATCTTACAAGTCTCATTTTCCTATTTTTGCAACTTTTCTGATTCTATATGCGTATGTATCCGTATGATTGTATTTCCTTACCTTTACAGATCACCCAAAACAGCTTACTCTGCTTTATTTTACTCAACTTGGTTTTTGCATGAAATGATGGAATTTTGGAATTAATTTTTAACTTCCTGATATCCTAAAATTATATAAACTATGTTTGTTGGTGTATTTCCAAACACAGCAAAACACTTTAATATCCTAAAAACTAAATTATAAATTAATACATTAATTATAAGGCATTTTTACGTTAGCAATCACAAGTACTAACATTCTCTGGAACTCATACAATTGTATGCGAGTTGAAACGACAATAGATTTAACCCTTAAATGCCGGGTGTTGCTTTTTGGCAACATACCCAATTTAAGTTCTAAAATACTATTAGAATAATATTGAAGCTATAATGCCTAATGTTGCCAATAAAATACATTCTGAAAATATTATTAAATCGATTTTGAACACATGTAGATGGCAACATTTGTGCTGTTTAAGAATAAAGATAGATTTATTTTTTCAATTGTTGCTACTTGTTCTTTTTTTTTTTTTTTTTTTTTTTTTGAAGCTCGCGAAAACCCTATTTTGTTCTGCAGTGAACAAGTAAAATGTATTTCTTTTTATACTTCCTAAAATTATTGTGTGTTTAATATTATAGAATTTTATCAGGTAAAATTAGTTTTTCAATTAAAGACCAGTATTGCCGATTAGTAACAAACTGCGTTTTAGCCGTAAATCATACTTAAAACAAAATATAATTTTTTTAACTATTTTTCCCATGATTTATTTAAAAAATGAAAGGCAAAAAACATTATTACAATGATTTTTGAAAAATCAGGCATTTAAGGGTTAATGATGCGTCAAGAATGGCCCACCAAAATAGGCCAAATATAGAAACCGAGAAAAAAAAATTACATACAGAATGTATCTGAAAAAGTGGGCAAAACTTTGTGTGGTGCTTACGAGCAAACTTCGTCATAGAATGTATGGTCGGAACTCAAGCGGTGAGAAATTAAAAGGTAGTTTTCTACAGTAGCGGGACGATGGCTTGTTTGATGTGGTCCCGTAGCTTGGCCACCAAGATCGCCAGATCTGTCGTGTGTGGACTTTATCCCCTGGGGCCATAAGAAAAACCTAATCTATGAGAGCCTCATTGAAACCAATATGGATCAAGTTGCCAGAATTGCCGTTGGTGCCAGCGATATTCGGGAAATGCCTGGTGTCTTCGCAAATGTGCGCCAGTCCCTATCCCGCAGGTGTGAAGCGTGCATTACAGCTGACGGAAGATATTTTGGGCAATTTTTTGAGCACGTACATTAATTACATTCATGTTAATAAAATGTTTTCTGAATTATCTCCTCTCCTTCTTGTTTTAATTCTTTAGCTGCGACAGTGGAAAACTACCTTTTAAATTCCGCTTGCGTTCCGACTATACATTCTATGACAAAAGTTTCTCGTATACCTGCATTCTATCACCCCGTGAAATTTTTCCCACTTTTTCAGATACACCCTGTATATTTTATAAATTCGATTGCTTTCGTTTTCTTCCAAGCGGAACAAAAACAAGGATTTTTTCAAAATCGAGTTATGTGCCTAATCTTAATTAATCACTATGAAATTAAATTTTTAGGAAAAAAACATGAATAGTATTAAAAAAATCAGGCATTATTTTCAAGATGAAAATTGAATTCTTATAATAGCGTGCTTTTAAAAAACAATTTTTACTTATATATTTTTTTGTGTGTGGGTTTTTTTTCCGACCCAAGTAAGTTTGTATGTGAATGAACACAATACTGTCGAAACAGTGTTTCCAATGCAGCTCAAATTAACATCTATGTTATAATCCACTGTAAGAGGAACTATGCAAATCGGCTAAAGGATTTTATTTTTATACTATTTTCGAACCATTTTGAGAAAGTTTCTGTAGAGAAAATTACCAACGAAATGTTACAGGAGGCATGACTTTCACAGAAGAGAAATACAGGGTGTCCGGTCTCAACGGTTACCAATGGTTAATTCCTACATCATTAGTCATCCAATAGTTCCAATTACAAAAATGTTTTAAATCAGGTTAAGAAATATTTTAAAAGCGATTTGGGTCAATAAGAACATTTCTTAAAAAAATACGAAATTTAAATTTTTATACGGTCCCCCGGTTCTATAAGTTATATTTAGTAAAAATTTCCTATTACACTGAGAAGTAAGACAAAAAAAGTTCCATTCATATAGCTGTAAAATTGAGCGAGTTATGAAACTTTAAAAATGCATGACTTGTGTCACTTTTCTGCTCTCAAAACAAATGATTTCGGCTTGCCTTTGAGGGGTCACATACCAAGTGCTTAAAGTATTCGAAGATCTTATTTCATGTGCATCTGTGCTTTGAAAAAAATCGTACAAGTATTACGATTAAGTTAACATTTATTAAGTTTCAGATTGGCTAAAATAACATATGTTTTATTTTGTCAGGATTTGAGACTGTTTCTTTTAACAAAAATTATGTTATTTTTATAAGTTTTTATGTTACTTCAATGATCGTATGTATGTTTTTCCGGTTCAAAATTTCTATTTGAACTTTAACTCAGTTTCAAATATCCGATCGAGATTACATTTTACATACTGGCGCAAATCCGATAACAATCTAATATTATTATGATTTTCGGTGGCTACCATTTATACTAATTTTACAGGATAACGCAAAAAATTTCCAAAAAAACAAAAGAAAAATGCGAAAATAATGGTATCTTCATATGTTTCGCTTTTTGACATAGTTATTTTGATAGTGATAATATTTCAATTTATTAGCACCATTTTTTTCTTTTCTTTCTTGCATCTCATTTTGAGAGCGGAACAAATATAAAATATAAATGTAATTTATCTGTAAATGCAGATCTTTCTAATTTTTAGACTCGTAGTATGAAATATAAAACAATATTAAAACAAAATTCTGGATTTTACAGTTACTGTTTGCTTTCTAATAGAAAAACTCTCCGCGCTACTGCGCATGCGTCAGGTCAGCTTTAATGTTATCAAAATAGGAGTGAGTGGAGTTTGTTTAGCTTCATTTTTTAAGTATGCGCTTTTGGGAAAATAATATCGATTTATGTAAAAACGTTTTTTGTATTTTATATTTATAAAAAAGAAAATGTTTAAAAAATTTTTTAAGTTATACAACATTTTTGCTTTTTGCGAAAGAAAATTATTATTATTATTATTATTATTTGCAAATTATATTAAAAAAGCTTACTTGTTAAAATATACCTTTAAATGTTATCCTCCATATCTGTTGAAATTCATCTATACCTGTTTTTTCAAAGATATTGTTTTAACTCTTTTTTTTTTTTTTTTGTAGGTGAACAAAAAACAATATTATGCTCATCTCCTGCTTCTCGCCGAATCTTTTTAAAAGTACTACTAGAAACCCCGTCAATTTGACAGCTTCATTTTGTAGAATGAGCTATCGGAACAATTAATTCTCCTTTTTCTGCTTCTTGATCACAAAATTAAATGACATTATATATAATTTTCTTGCTACCACTCCTGAAAGATTTATTTCTACTCGAACTAGTCATTTGAAGACTAAATATAGAAGTTTTAATTTGAATTAAAACGAGACATTAATAGGTTGTTAAACTTTGATCGGAAGTAAAAAATAGCGAAAACGTAACCGGCAATCTTAATCTTAGTGATAATGCAGGCGAGAACGCCGAAGTAAAACTTCGGAAAATGCTCATCTCAGCATAACACCCCTTTGCATAGTAGAATCGTCCCAGAGCCATGTGCAATTATTTTATAAGAGGGAAAACTGCGAGTGTCATATTTTTTATTTGAATATATTTATCTCAAACACAGTTATTGGTTTAGCAAAATTTCAAGAGGACAGCCACCGTATAAAAAAACTACTTTAAATAATAATAATAATAATAATAATAATAATAATAATAAATGTCAGTTTGTCTCATTAAACAATTAAATAAGCTAGTGTGAAATGATAAGATAAAAAGAACATAACAGTTTTAATAGATGCGCAAGGCCTTTCGAAAGAACTAGTCTTTCTTCATCAGGCACAGAGAACACTTCCTACTACTTTGAAAATAGCAGCATTTCATTTATTAAACTATTTATGGTGCTTTTAAGAAGTTATTTCCATCTTATCAGTTTGTACATTCAAAATATATCCATGAATTTATGAAAATTTATATTATCCTTTTGAATGCAATTTGTTTAGTCCAAGAATCACTCAAGTGTCACACATTTTAGTGATGACAAAAAAGATAAATTTTTTACTATAAATTTCAATATTAGTATTTTTTGGTGATTTGGAGGTTTAACTTGTATAATAATGAATTTTATAATTAAAAAAAAGATGTTTTGTTTTTCTTTTTTTCTTATTGAAAACGGGATATTTTTAGACACCACGTAAATGTTGTACTAATAGCATTTAACAACGACAGAAAAATTATACGTAAAAGTCATTAGCTATAAATTTAAAAACTTAGCTTTCAATCTAAACCAAAGTAATTAAATTTTGATGCAACTTAAATAAAAGGCAAAATAATTACTTTCCTGATAGAAGCAAATAAATTTGAAATAAATCCATCAAGTCTGTCGAAAATCAGCCATTTTTCGCAAAAAAAAAAAAAAAAAAAAAAAAAAAAAGTACAAACTAAAATAATGATATATGTATCCGTTTCATTTCTTTGACATAGTTATTTTATTAATGACAGTGTTTCGATTTACTACTGCCGGATTTTTTTTTCCTTCTTTATTTCTCATTTTGTAAAGGGGACAAACGCAATACGTTATTACAAAATTTAAAAAAAAATGTTTTTTCTTATACTCAATAATGAAAAATGTTTTGAAATAACTTCTAATTTTTTTTATAAATGGAATTTTTACTTTTCCACTAGCAATCATGATAAAAAAAAAATAATATAAAAAAGCACAAATAAATGTACAAAAATTAGTTTCAGTTGCATACATATAACATAAAATTATTTAATATCTGGCATCTCATCGGAAGTACAGCCTTTAAATTACAATTATTTCTTCCAGACAATTCTCGAATAAGCTCAAAGAAAATAATAAAAACATTTAAATCACACTGATGACGGCCTTGTAATGGCTGAAAACGTTATGGGTTTCTCGAATGTATTTTAAGATGTTTTAAATGTAAATAAATAAATATATAAATAAATTTATATTATATATATATATATATATATATATGCACCTGAAAGTAATTTTTGTACATTTATTTGTTCTTTTTACTTACCCATCATACGTAGTATAGGGTAAGTTTTGTAATCGTTTTAAAAATCGGAAAGATTTTTTTGACAGATTTACACGTTTCAGACACTGGAGTTTCCGAAAAAACATATTTTTAGAAGAAAAAAAAAATGCCGTCCGTCTGTGTGTGTGTGTCTTTAAACGCTCTATCTTCCGAACAAATTGAGATAGAGACTTGAAATTTGGTGTGCTCTTAGGAAGCAATAATGAAAAGAAACATATCGAATGTCAGTAACCGCGATTATCCGTAACTATTTTTTTTCGAACTCTCGAAATATTCGTTCTGATAAAAGGTATATAACAAATTTCAAAATTGTTTATTTGAAGGAGTGAATATAAAAGACAATAAATAAACATAAATTTTGCATAAAGAATGAAGTCGATCGGATTATTAGTTGTCAAGATATTTGTAATCCTATTTTTCACACTCTTTGATTTTTCATGACCCTGTACTTCATTCAAATTTCAATTCAAAGATATATTTTAATTGGAAATGAGACGCTTAATCCGACGCAGTAAACTGTTAGTTAATAGGATAATAATTTTTCGAGTTATAAGGATGTTTCTTTTACGCAATTCGGTACTACTCGATTATCCCGCCGACCAAAAAACTATCGCCAAACTATAAGATTAAATGCCAATAATGGCTTATCGTAAATGTCAAGCATTTAATGCAAATCCATACATATAAGGGGGATTGCCATAGGGAGGACATTGTTCTGTCGCCAAATGCCGCCAAGTTTATCGCCAACTTGGCGATATTTCGCCAAATTTGGCGACCAAAATTAGTCGCCAAAGTGACGCCCAATTGGCAGTATCTTTAATATTTCGCCCAAATTCCCATAGACTTTCATTGTAAACGAATAGTGTTTATTTGTTTACAGAAAATCAACAAATTGAGACATCTTAATGCAACAAAAAGTAATATTAGCTTAAGGGATTATATTAATTATATGTAAGGGAGTCCAAGCAAATTAAATTATGAATAAAAGTAACATGATACAATGCTTAGCATGAATCACATGTTTTATTTTCCTATTTTATATTATGTATATCCATGATGGGTAAGTATTACGGTGGCCCCCAACGACTAGTTTATACTAATTTTAATTATTTAATTGAAGGTGAATTTAGCACTAAAATTTTAACTTACATTTATTAATTAAAATTTTGGTATATCTTTAGGTCTTGAGGTCTAATGAATCCAAATTTTCTGTTTTTACTACTAATCTGTATGTATGTGCGAATGCTTGTTGATGTTTTCTAACATTTACAGGTTCTGAGTAATTATTTCGGGAGTTTTTACGATGTATGTACAGATACAATGAAGCCTCTCTGTAAGAGCCACCTGCCGTTCCATTGATAATTGTCCATTATGAGAGGTTGCTCTTGAATAGGAGTGACCAAATTTTTCATTTCTCCTTCTTTTTATCCCGGGATTTTTAAAATCTGCATATTCTTTTAGTAAGTTCTCTTTGTTTTTAACACTGTTGTTTATTTGTTTCTTGCTGCAATTAAACTATGAAGCCAATTTTCTAACAGATGTTCCTTGATTATGACAATCAAGAACTTTGATTTTGTCATTCAAATCCAAATGTACTCTTTGTCTTGATTTAGGTGCCATAATTTTAAATTTTACATAAACCTGAGCATAAAATTTCGAGTGTAAAAATTGTGCTTCAGTATGCATTCACAGTTTTAGTAAATGTGGAATCAGTTTTCATAGATAACCTGTTATTCTTTGTATGTCTACAACAAAGGATGAAGTTTCCCCTCCAAACCAACCCCTACAGGTTGAAAAGTCAAACAAAGTGTGAGGAACAGGTGTTTGTCTCACTTGTTAAAAAGTTAGTGGCCCTTCATTGTGTTAATGAAACTCCCCCATCTCCCCCCCCCCCTGCCTTCTTTGTTGCAAATGTAGTTGTTTGCTGAACTCTCATCTTTTGGTTCAGGAATTCAATACACCTGTTTAGGATTTAAGGCACATGTGAAAAAAAATGGCCTTTATGAGGGATAAGTGCGGTCCCTAATAGGCGTAAATCTAACGTTATGTCTAAGGGGAAATTTTTCGTTCCCAAAAATATTGGTTCTTAATAGAGGTGACCTTTAAAAGAAGTTTCACTGTATATATGAGTGGACACAAAAGCGTCCAAGCGATGCTTTTAATACAATTTAGGGCTGTTTTCAAATGCAAAGGGTGACTTTCTGGCACATTTTTTAATTCATTTTTGCTTGGAAAATCATAAAATTGGCAGGTATTGTTATTCAAAAACTATGTAATCGAAAGACATTTTCCATTTTTTGGTAAACGCAAAAATCATTTAGAAAATATTGTCAAAGTTGCCGTTTTGTGCGGAATTTCCCTACGTTATTGCGAGAGAAAGAAGAAAAGCCTGTACGGGCCAAAAATCGCTTATAACTCGATAAGTAATTTATTTATCAGAAAATTGAAAACACATTTCGATTCCAAACAAATTCATTGGTCAGGTCTCTTAATTTTATGCATTTACGTTTAAAAATGAGTCAGAAAGTGGATCAGAATGTTTTGCGTTTCTTGAGCATTAAATTTGTTATCACATTTCATACCAAACGAGGCATATATCGTTGCATTTTCATTGAAGTATATTTATTTTTCTTAAAATTACTACCGTCAACACAAGTTCAGTTAGGGTGAAACACCTTGTACTCGTGACTAAATAAGTGGTTGGAAACACCATGTTCTATGGTTATTTTACATCTTCTTGAAGCCTACTCTCACACCTCTAAATTTGTCTGGCGAATTCCGCAAACTCCTTATCTTTGTTTTTAACAGACTTTTATATGATAATTCCATTCTAGCAAAATTTGTAAATACGACTTAAGTATAAACATACACTTTAAAATAAAATAATAATAATAAATACTAGGTTATCCATTTGGGATTTATTCATGAATACGCAAAAAAAGATAGCATGGCTCTGTTTTTTTACCCATTTAAAATCAACAAGTTTGATTGTGCAAAAAACATTTTTTTCAAAATGAGCAAATTTTGCAATAATGTGATTTATGGCTTTAATTTCAGCAATCATAAGCTATGGCTTTACAAATATAGCTTTTAATTTAAAATATAATTAATATTTGTGACAGATGAAATAAAAGATAAAGTGATTACTTTTTTTGGATAGTGAAATAAATCCTACGATTTTGTCACTTATAAGCAATTTTTTACAAAAAGAAAAAACAGTAAAAACGAAAATAATGATGTATGTATCCGTTTCACTTCCTTTGACATAGTTATTTCGATAATGACGGTATTTTAATTTAACACTCCACATATTTTCTTTATTCTTTATCATTTTGTTAAAGAAACAAACGCAATACGTTGTTACGAAATAAAAGAATGTTTTTTTTTTTTTGTGTGTGTGTGTGTGTGAAAATGTGAAAATGTGTCAGAAAGTTTTGCGCTTCTTGAGCATTAAATTTGTTGCTATCACAAACGAGGTACATATCGTTACATTTTCATTGCAGTATATTTACTTTTCTCAAAATTATTACTGTCAACACAAGTTCAGTTGGGGTGAAACACCTTGTATTTGTGATTAAATAAGTGGTTGGAAACCCCATGTTCGATGGTAATTTTTCATCTTCTTGAAGCCTACTCTCACACCTCTAAATTTGTCGGTCGAATTTGGAAACAATCTGTATATTTAAATTTCTTTTTAACAGCATTTTTACTCCGTTCTAGCAAATTTTGTAAGTACGACTAAAGTATACACGTCCACTTTAAAATAAAATCTATTATATAAAGTCCAAGTCTCTGTGTGTCCCTCACAATTCCGGTTGGACCACCTCATTCATCGCGACTATATTAGGATTCCTATGAAGAAATCGGTAAGGGCTTCAACAATGAGTAATTGTTAAAAAGTACTCATAGCAGCCACATTTTGACCAACTTGGCAACATATCGCCATATTTGGCGATATCTTGCCAAATTCGGCAACAAAAATAAGTTGCCATATATGACACCAACTTGGCGATAGCTGGCTAATTTGGCGAAATTCTCATTGGAACCCACGAATTTTTCATAAACGAGCTCACCGAAATTTAATAACTTCCGTGCATTTAAGAGTTTTTTTCAAAATCTATGGGTCAGAATTAAAAGTGTAATATATGAAAATGTACGTCTTTGTTTCTTCAGTCCCATGCTACTAATAAAATAACTGCCACTAGGCGGCGCTGTACTAACTCAGCTCCTAACTGGCCGATTTTAATGTGCTTTACATAGCCGGATACAAAAATTAAATTATCGGTACTTTTCCAGTATAAAGGGCCTTGGTGAAACAGAAAAAACTGTATATATCTTGATAACACATTTTCCGTCATTCTTGACGGGCTATCTTTTTACTAATAATAATACAGTGAAATACGTTTAACACGAAATTAAGGGGGACAGAAATTTTTTCTCGTGTTAAAAGAATTTCACGTTAGAAGATTCGTAAAAAAAAAGAACATAACTTACGGAGATTTTTCACGTCGTCAAATTTTAATTCGATTTCCAGTTAAACTACCAGTAGTTTGCATCCATTAGGATAAAAAGCAAGTAAAAAAAGATATAATAAAAAAAAAAAAAAATCAGATATCTTTTTTCGAAGTGTCTTTTCAGAATTCTGAGATCTAGCTTGTTTTAATCAAATAAGCAAAGCTGTACCTAAATTTTCGTGCTTAGAGGATCTCATGCGTTTTCTCCCTGGCTTAAACATACTGCGCTGAAACATTAACGTAATGAGATCCCTGTTTTTTACTATCGTTGATAAAGTAGAACTGGCAATGCCAAACTCTTTGCAGATTTCTGTTTTTGTTCTTCTGTTTCATCAACTGCATTAAGCAGCTTCATCTTCAATTGAAGCAAAATAGCAGTTTGTTTTCGGACCGATTTCTCAGCCATTGTGCACATAAAACTTAAGCTAATTTACAAAAAAAAAAAAAAAAAAAAAAAACACGAAATTTACGAATTTTTACCTACAATTCAGTGATTTTAACACAAAATTCGCCAATTTCAACTCAAGCTAACTAGATAGAAAGCAATTTTTTTTGTGTTAAACGATTTTTGTTTCGTGGTAAAAGAAGCAGAATGTATTAAATTGCATAGTATACTGTCCCGACCGCTATATAATTTCGTGTTAACCGATTTTTCATATCAAGCATTTTCGTGTTAACCGTATTTCACTGTATATACCAGGATATCCATTTGGGATTTATTCATGAATACAGAAAAAAGCAGAGCATTGCAATTTTTTAAGCCATTTAAAATCAACAACTTTCATTTTGCAAAAAAATATTTTTAAAAATGAATATATTTTGCAGTAATAAGACTTATGGTTTTAATTTCAGCAATCATAATCTATGGCTTTACAAATATAGATTTAATTTAAAATATAATTAATATTTGTGACAAATGAAATGAAAGAAAAAGATGGACTTTTATTGGAGAGTGAAATTAATCCTCAGATTTTCTCAGTTACCAACAATTTTTTACAAAACAAAAACCCAATAACAACAAAAATAAAGATATATGTATCCCTTTCACTTCTTTTGACATAGTTATTTCGATAATGACAGTGTTCTAATTTAATATGTCCACATTTATTTTCTTTATTCTTTCTCATTTTATTAAAGTAACAAACGCAATATGTTGTGACGAAGTAAAAGAATGTTTTATTTCTATAAATAATGAACATTGTTTTAAATAATTTCACAATGTGATTGTAATGCGAGCTTTCTGGCTTTTAAAAATATTCCAACATATTTGAAAAGTGCTTATGAATTCGGCTTGTCAATCCGTCTGGCCGTTTGGCCTAGCTCTAACTCGCGCAACAATACTCGAATTGTAATGTCTTTATATATATGTTACTGAGATTCACTATAGAATGTTCATTATTTAAAATTAAGTGTGTAGCATTTATAGTCTGTTTACAGTTATATGGAAAAGTATTCCGGTACATTGTGTTCCATAGTGAAAAATCATTTGTAGTGCATTTTATGTAAATTCCTCTCTTAGATATATCATTTCGTTGTATGAAAGAATTAAATTTCTTAAAAACATTCTGTTAGTGTTCGTAAATGCTTCATAATCTATACTTGATGAGCAACCTTTCATTCTTGAATCGAATTTGTATTCATGATTAAAATAAACGATTAAGAAATTTTGGTACATCTTTATGTTTTGTGATTTCATAAATACGTTTTATTTATTTTCACAAATTGTTTGTACGTATGTATGTGTATCTACATGCATATTGATATTTTCTCCATTGATATTCTTATTGATATCTTCTGTGGTGTACCACATTTGCCTTGTAGCTGATTTTCGATAGTGCCATTTTTGGCATACACAGTATGGTTTTACCACGGTGGCACGCGATCGATTTACAAAATTAGCCGTTTCGGACATGTTTCTCCCTTTGATTTAAAGTTAATATGTAAAAAAATAAAGGTTGCTACAAGGGACTCTGTTGTGCCAATCATTACCAATAAATTACGTTAATTCGTGTTTAATAATTAGTAAAAACAAAAAATCATTCGTTACGCGTAGATTATGAAATACTTTCCAACACTTCCAGAGTACTTTAACAAACTTCATCATTTAACGTGAAAGACGATGTATAAATAAACATTTTGGAAAACACGTAACACAGTTGAGAACCAAATTTCAACATTTATCATCAATAATCGTGAAAATATTAGATTTTTTTTTTTTTTGGTGCATTTCTGTATATCACCTTCCATTTCTATAGACTATACAACATAGTATGCCGAAATTTAGATCAGTTAGAAAATGCATAACACACTTGTAAATTTCCCTTCAGCGATTTATGTCAATAAATGGAAATGCAGTTTTCGAGATCTTCCGTGCTGCCCTGTATATGATCTATAGAATTTATATACACCAAGTAATAGGCATAATATTAGATTAAGGGGGTTCGGGACACAAAAATCTTAAAATTTTCAAAAAAAATGTTATTGGATTCAAATTTTTTCTGTCGTTTTCTGCTTAAAATGAAGTTTAAATCATGTGTCTATCTTAATTAGAACAGGAAATATTAATTTTTTCGCTTTGGTTTGTTTTCAAAGTCTACCTTTCAAGCTATGGTTGTCAAGGAAACGACTTCTTGTGAAATTGCGTTTTTCTTCAAGATGGATTCTTTCACCATTTCTCATCTTTAAGTTGTTATAAGTCTAGAACCGTTAAAGATAAATGCTTGAAACTTGGAACATATATTTTTCAATTGCTTTACTATAACTTTGAGCCAGCAAATTTGAAAAAAATATTTACTTTTGAAAATATGATTTTTTTTTTTTAAGTTACATCAATTTTTATTAAGTTTTTACTTTAAATATTTTTATTTTTTTTTATTAATATTTTTTAAATGCTGGCTCTAAATTAATATATATATATTTCTGTTTATTTAAATGAAAAACAATTTAAATTCTACAAATAATATTTCGAGTTATAACGATTTTAAGTTATACCACTTTTTTCATAAATTTAAAATTTAAATTTTTTTTAAAGCTATGAGAAGTTTTATCATTTGATTTTGTTTACAAATGATATGGCTAACCCTCACAAAAAAATTCAAAATTTTAACTCAATAAATAAAAATTTTTTGAAAATGTGTCCCGGACCACCTTAATGAAAAAACTTGTGTCACAACTTAAAATGCACTCCCAAAAAATATTGTTAAAAGACAGTCCTGTAACCGAATTATTTTGTATGTCCCTGTAAATGAACGATGAATGCTATGAACACCATATTGCATAGAAAACCTTTTATGGTGAACCTCAGTGATATAGGGTAAAAGCACCAATAGTCGGCCACTTAAGCCACTTAAGCGCTTTCTTTAAGTATATAATTCAAAGCGTTATTTTAAAAAGCAATACAACATTTTTAACAGCGACACATGTTAATGTACACTTTTCTTTTACTGTTTCAGCAATTGTTTTTAAAAAAACTGATTATAGTTTTATTTATAAAAAGTTAAACTTAAAAGTAGCAAAGATCTAGTAGTCGGCCACTCAATTCTAGTGTTCGGCCATCACTGGACCATTAGTCGGCCGCTTAAATGCTTTGTTCTTTAAATAAGTTAAAGCATAACTTTTATAAACAGAACAACATTTTAATGATAAAGTGTGTTAATTTATTCTTTTCTTATAATATTGCTGTAATAATTTAAAATATTATAATAGTATTTAACACTTTCCAATATAGTTTAAAAGTGTTTGTGAATTTGGATAGTCTTCAGTCTGTCCGAGTTCTAACTCTCGCAAATATACTCGAATCTCCTTGAAATTTTTGTATGTTTTGACGTTAACAATAGCACGATGGATATTGAAAATAAAGTGTGTAGAATTTATAGTTCATCTACAGGGACAGTCAAAAATATCCCGATGCATTACGCTCAATGAGAAAAATTGCTCCAAGTTTATTTTAATGACGTTGGCCATTTCAAATATAATGAAAGTTATATGCATTTATGAAGTGCATTTAACTATGCATTAACTATACAAGATGGAGTCCAAAGAACTTATTATTCATTTATAGGACCCCACAAAAGAATTCCTTTACAAAATAGTGTCAGGGGATAAGCAGTTTGCAGCGTATTTTAGTTCTCTTATACTACATCAAATAGAATGAAATTGATATACAACATTACTGAGGCTTACAACAAAATACTCGATGTATAACATGATATGCATAGCATTTATCGTACATTTACAGGGAAACACAAAAGATTCGAATACAGTACTGTATCTTTCTAATAGCGATAATTGCTATAACTGTGATTTTGTTTATGACATGCGTTTTTAAGTTTAATTAAACCTTTGCTTACAATGCGGTGTGTATAACTGATATAGATCATATACAAGGCTACACAAAAGAGTTTGTAAGCTTTGTGGAGTATCAGCGTGAATGGCTTAAAAGAGGCTTTTATGCTCTTTCAAGCTGAACTATATTTAGTATACTAAGAGATGTTTGTATAATATAAATAAAACCATATACTGGGCCAAGCAAAAAACTGAATACATGACCTCCCAGGAATAATAATGTGTGGAAGTATCATCTCAGTAGTTTTAACCACGTTTTAGCCTTAATTAAATTTTAGCTTAATATGTGCGGCATATAAAAATCTATTAGTACGATAGATTTTTCAGCCCTGTACAATAATAATAACAATAATTGGTACAATAATATACAGGGCTGTACAAAATAATTCAAGTATGTTTCCGTATAGGGGTAAAAATTGCTGAAGGTGAATTTTCAACCTGTTATGCATTTTCTAACTATACTAAGTTTTATCATACTATGTATAGAATGATATACAATTCTTTATATTAAATACAGGACTGCGCAAAAGAATTGAACTACTTTTTCGGTTAGGGACCATAATCTGGTTTTCAAAAGTATTATACCTTTTCTAAAATGTTTACTTTTTTACGGTATTAAGCAGCTCAATTTCGTTGAAGAATTCTGCAACTCGTGGGAAATGTTTTTATAATCTATTCTTCACGCAAGATTTTTCATTCTTGTTTCATATGGAATGTAAAGTTAAAAGTACCAAATTATCTAGTAGTGGGCCTTTCAAATTTTTTGTCTAACCATCGTAGACTAGGCTGCGGGCAGAGAAAAAATTATTACGTCATCCTGTTTCAAAATGAAATTATGATGTAGGACAAGATTATTAACAGAACATGAATGACTGATTTGTCAATGCATATCTTATTGCGATATCAGCAGTAGGGAGCGCCAAATCGTCATTTTAGCATTACTATCATGTCGTCGAGTTTCGGGATGAAATTTTAATATGTTACATGTCTCGACTAGTACAATGCAAATATTTTAGTTTATCTTGTGATTTCGTGGTTAGATATTTGCAGAACGCGGCGCCAATTCTTCATTTTCGCGTTACTATCTCGTAATCGAGTTTCGAAATGTAATTTTAATAAGTTGCATATCTCGAATAGTACATTACAAATATTACAGTCTGTCTCGTAGTATCTTTGAACAATATGAGCAGAATGAGGCGCCAATTCTTATTTAAGGGAAAATATGGTTTCTTGTTCAGTTGTTTTCCCCTATTCGAAATTTTAAATGCATGTGACAAAGCAATCGTTTGTTATCATTGTTATTTTAATAGTTATCTTATTATTATAGATTTGTGATTTTATAGTAACAGTCGTTTTGATATAATTATGCGATTTTATAAAAAAAAAAATCTTGTATTTTGCTATCTTTTTTTATGATGGGCGCATAGCGTTCATCAAAACTAAAACTAATCACTGGATGCAGCAACTTCATCGTGCAGCAATCTCAAAAACGCCCTAAATTCGCGAAATCCGCGATCATAAACGAACGAAATTCGTTAACGCCGCAATCAGTAACGAACGTATGAACGCATAGTGCACATGAAGGCCGAAGAAAAACATCACTGGATGCAGCAAACTTGTGCAGCACTCTCTAAAACGCAGTAATTCGCAAAAGCCTCGATCACGAACGAACGAAATTCGTTAATGCCGCAATCAGTAAAAAACGTATGAACGCACAGCGCTCATGAAAACAGAAAAAAAACATCACTGGATGCAGAAACCTCGTCGTGCCCAGGGTGGGTGCTTACTTACTTACTTAGTCTCTAAAACGCAGTAATTCGCAAAAGCCGCAATCACAAACGAACAAAATTCGTTAACGCCGTAATCAGTAACGAACGTATGAGCTAATAGCGCTCATGAAAACCGAAAAAAAAATCACTGGGTGCAGCAACCTCGTCGTGCAGCAGTCTCTAAAACGCAGTAATTCGCGAAAGCCACGATCAAGAACGAACGAAATTCGTTAACGCCGCAATCCGTAACAACGTATAAATCCATAGTGTTCATGAAAACCGAAAAAAAAATCACTGGGTGCAAAAACCTCGTCGTGCAGCAGTCTCTAAAACGCAGTAATTCGCGAAAGCCACGATCAAGAACGAACGAAATTCGTTAACGCCGCAATCCGTAACAACGTATAAATCCATAGTGTTCATGAAAACCGAAAAAAAAATCACTGGGTGCAAAAACCTCGTCGTGCAGCAGTCTCTAAAACGCAGTAATTCGCAAAAGCCGCAATCACAAACGAACGAAATTCGTTAACGCCGTAATCATTAACGAACGTATGAGCTAATAGCGCTCATGAAAACAAAAAAAAAAAAAACATCACTGGGTGCACAACCTCGTCGTGTAGCAGTCTCTAAAACGCAGTAATTCGCGAAAGTCACGATCACGAACGAACAAAATTCGTTAACGTCGAGAAAAATAACGAACGTATGAACGCACAGCGTTCATGAAAACCGAAAAAAAAATCACTGGGTGCAGCAACCTCGTCGCACAGCAGCATTTAAAACGCAGTAATTCACGAAAGCCACGATCACGAATGAACGAAATTCGTTACCACCGCAATCAGTAACGAACGTATGAGCGCAGAGTGCTCATCAAAACCGAAAAAAAATTACTGGATGCAGCAACCTCGTCATGTAGAAGTCTCAAAAAGGCACTAAATTCGCGAAAGCCGCAATCACAAACGAATGAAATTCGTTAACGCCGCGGTAAGTTACGAACGTATGAGAGCGTAGTGCTCATGAAAAAAAAATATCACTGGATGCAGCAACCTCGTCGAGCAGCAGTCATTCGCGAAAGCCACGATAATGAACGAAATAAATTCATTAACGCCGCAATCATTAACGAACGTCTGAGCGCAAGAAAACCGAAAAAAACATCACTGGATGCAGCAAACTCGTCGTGCAGCAGTCTCGAAAACGCACTAAATTTGCGAAAGCCGCAATCAGTTACGAGCGTATGAGCGCATAGCGCTCTTGAAAACCGAAAAAAAAAACATCACTGGGTGCAACAACCTCGTCGTGCAGCTGTCTCAAAAAAGCAGTAATTCGCGAAAGCCGCGATCTCAAACGAACGAAAATCGTTAACGCCGCAAACATTAATGAACGAATGAGCGCATAGCACTCATAAAAACAAAAAAAAAAAAAAAAAAAAAAAAAATTCACTGGATGCAGCAGTCTCAAAAACGTACTAAATTCGCGAAATCCGCGATCACAAACAAACGAAATTCGTGAACGTTGCAGTCACTGACGAACGTATGAGTGCAAATCAATTTCATTTAACTTGTGCATGAATGATATTTATAAGTCTTTTTACCCGACTGCCAAGAAGGGTTATGTGTTTCATGTATATCTGGGCGGGTGGATTTCTTTATACCCTCGAAACATCCCAACGGCTGGATGGATTTTAATGAATGAGGTCTCTATCGATTCGTCTTAACCGTTCGATGGTTATAGGTTAGGTATTGTTTTTATCGATTCAAAATGGCGGCCATAAAATAAAAAATGGCGGTAGAGACGAAATTTTTTTTTCGCACCCTATTGTGTGGCATACCATTGGATAGGTCTTTCAAAATGAAGACGATGTTTCATTGACTATTTTGCAGTCAGAAGCTCCGTTTAAATATGACACAACCTGGAAGTCGTGTAGGTAGGATCTCTAGCTTGACTGCAACTCTAACCATCATAGACATCTATAGACCTCATCAAAACAGTGTTTATAGATAGGAACTAACAATTAAACTCAACTTAAAAGTCATCCATACAAGTAAATAAAAAAAAAATAGGCAAGTAATATAAAAATAGTTTCACATAGATGGGAAATAATTAATTAGTTCGCTTTTTACGCAGTCGGGTTGTTTTATTTTTTTAATTAAATTTTTACTTGCTCTCATTTCTTATTTGTAAACACTATGAAGTCTAAAAATACAACACTAAAGTAAATAATAATGACATCGTATGAGCCAGGGCAAAGTGTGAGGGAATTTCTTGGGCGCATTTGTGATAAGAGCTGTTTTGAGGGCCGCGATTTAGACGCTATTTTATTACAGGTGGGTAATAACGCTTAATAGCATTGGTCAAGAAATCATGCCACTATATTTTATGAATAGCTATCTGCTGAAATAGTCTTTCTTGTATACATAATCAATAAGTTACTGTAAGAAATCCTATATTTGTTTGGGAAAAAAAATCTAAAACTAAGCCGTAAAAATTGGTAGAATCTTAACGTAGCGTTATTACCTCAGAACACCTTATATATAGTGTACATAAAATAAAATGCAAGTAAAAGGTTATATAAATCTCAAATTGCGATAATCAAATTACGAAAAAAATCAAATTATTAAAAGTAGACTCAAAAAAGTTAAATAGCCTTTTAGCCAGTAGTCAACCGTGGTGGCCGATTACTGAACATGTAAGTAAATATAACACCCAATAGTCGGCCACATTAAAATTAATTAATACAAACACACTTATTGAATTTTGATACTGAAAAACATTAGTTTATTAAACTTTTTAATAGTCTTCTAATTTTAGAAAGTAATAAAAAATAAATTAATACTAGTCTTTTAAAAATTTTGTCATCGGTTAACAAAAAAATAGCAAAAACGGTTATTTAAACGCAACCAAATAAAAAATGGCTGATTACTAACGCAATAAAAGTACCCACAATTCTTTGCTGATGGCTTATGACGTATAAAGGATGGCTACATATAGGGGGGTTGTAATATTTCATTTGAAATGAAAAATAAGCAATTCATAACGTATTTTATCTCAATGTGGTCGACTACTGGTGCATTTACCCTATATCAATTTTAATATGTTTGTAATAGGGTAACATCAAAACACACAGCAAACGATTTTTCTTTATACGCCGTAATGTAACGGTATTCCTTTGTGTATCCCTGTAAATGAACTATAAAGGCTACAGACTTCATTTCAATAGCGACATGCTATAATAAATTTCATTAACATATATCAATTGCATGACAAACCGAGTATATGTTTACGCCAGTTAGAGTACGGACAGACAGTTGAAAGGCACATAGAGAAACCCAATTCATGATCACTTTTCAACTATGCTGGTAAGAGTTAAAAACCCAATTCATGAACAATTTTCAAGTATGTCTGTAAGTATTAAAAATGAACACAATAAGGTACAAAACAATCACTTGAAGTCAGATTTAGTTGTATCTTACAATTTTTTTTTACTTGTTTAAAATTTTTTAACGATTTTACATTCATTTTCTGTTGTATGCCTACTGTTTATTGACTAAGAAACAATCTCCTTTTTCAATAGATTGTTCATAAGAAACAAATATACATTATACAAATTAGGTATATTTATTAATAATGGTATTTAACATTTAATTTTTATTTTGAAAATCCATAAGCTATCGTTCTAAAAACATGGATTTTAATCTAAATTATAATTAATTTTTGGGGCAACTGGAATGAAAGACCAAGTAATTAGTTTTATTATAGAGCGGAACGTAAGTTGAAATAATCCCTTCGACTTTGCTAGATATCAGCAATTTTTCACAAAAGAAGGAATGTAACAACAAAAATAATGATAACTGTTTCAGTTTCATTTTTGTGATATAGATATTTCGATAATGACAATGTTTCAATTTATTACTGCCACGTGTTTTTCCTTTATTCTTTAAATTTAAGAAAAGAACAAACGCAATATGTTTTTACAAAATAAGAAAAGGGTTTTCTTATATAATTAAGTAAAAAATATTTGATTTTATTATTATTTTTAAATGTCCGCTGCCTTATTTTTACTATTTTCTTTTTACCGCTTTATGTTTCGAGGTCTCCTAAATCTCATTTTACTATGTTTATAACGCTTCTCTATGTATGTGCGTACGTATGTGTATGATGGTAATTTCTTAGCTTTTCAGTTCCGCAGTAATCGTTTTCTAACTCTTTTATTAGATGCTTTCGTAATTATATAAATACGTAGCACCTATAGTCGCCACCGTCCGTCTGTCTGTTTGTTTGTCCGCATATATCAGCGCAAAAACTATCCAACCGAATGGTTTGAAATTTATTATATGAAATCGTTGCAGAATTTCGTTGGGTCATTCCAAATTTTATGAAAATCGAATCAAAACTTTAAAAGATATTAATAAACGTTTTCTTCATTATATTAAATCTTATTTTGCATAATTCAAAGATATCCCCTGATAGGTAATGATTCTGGGTTTTTATGGTGATTACGCCATATTTACGAAGGATTCCTATTATTTCCGTGTTATTAAATTTAATATATATAATCGTAATAAATTTCGTATTCATGCATTTTTGCATAAGAGTGGAACAGCTACTGCACGAAGATCCGGATACTCATAAAGCTAGTTATAATACGAGCGAGCCCCATTTGTCACGTTTGACCTACAATTTTCACTTGTTTGACCTACAATTTTGACTTGTTTATGTAGTCTTGTTTTTGTATGTAAAGATGGAATTTTTTAATCAGTTTTTAACCTAGTTCCTGATAGACCAGAATTAGAAAAAATATGTTCACATGCGTGTTTTCGATAACGACAAACCATTTTAATATTTTAAAAATTAAATTATAAATTAATACATTAATTTTATGACATTTTCCCGTCAGCTCACTACAAGGCGTAAATCGCCATGGTATTCAAGTTGAAACAACAACTGACTTCACGATGCGCCAAAATATGCCAAATAGAACTGCTGAACTCCGAAACTGCACCATAGATACGTTTCAAAGGTATTCAGTATTATAAATAAATACTGAAGAGTGTAATATTTTAGTAAGAGGCGTTTTTATCAGTTAATAATGTAATATTAAATAATTTACCATTATACGTTGAGCAAACAATTTAGAAACCCCCAAAATATACTTTAAATAGCGATTTCTTGTTTCTTTCCTACCGAAAAACACACAGAGCTTCCATTATATATTTTTAAATAAATCCACTTGCCTGCGTTTTCTACAAAACGTAAAAGAAATAGTGAATTTTTCATAATCAAGCAAACATTTCTTCTCGAATTTAATTAAAAATATAATATTCATATTTTACATTTAACAATCAAATTATGTCATTAAAATAATGTCTAATATGTAATAATTTTTATCCTCTATTATTCTATAAGTTTTAAAACACCAAGTATTATTTTATAACGACGAAATGTTCCTGAAATTAAGTTTAATTTTCCGAGCTTTCTGAACAAGAAATTTTACTAGCCTTACTAATCCTCCATTTGAAGAAAACGCATATCTTCATTTTAAACTCGCCATCTGCCAAACGCTCGCTGGCTGAGTCGTTAAGATGCTCGATTAGAAACGCGCAGTCCCCGGTTCAAGCCCAAGGGGACTCACGGAAGAACGAGAAACGTATTTTTTAAACAACTCTTCTTTTCAGATTGCGGAAATTTTCTGTCCTAGAACGGTAAAAAATAAAACGGAAATTTCTTAAATTCTCAAATACATACCATATTTCCATGAGTTAAAGGAAGTGCCTGTTATACTTTTTCTTCTTTCACCATAACGAAATATGAAATTGTGTTGGATAATTTTCTAATCCATAAGTAACGCATGATTTTATTTTTTCTTCTTTGTATTTCTGATATACCGTATGAGCCAAAAGTTCGTTAAAACTTAAAAAAAAACTCATGAAAAAGGAAGAAATTGTGATAAAAGCGTGCGGTGTGCAAGAAAGGGTTCACTAGGTAGTCGGATTTTTTTTAGCAGCAAAAAAAGTTAAAATATCACATATAGAGGGCGCTCACGACCCGAAACACAATCAACAGGATCACAATACGATCCATTCATCTGTTCTTCCAATAACAAATGTTCAACATGACCTCCAGATCTACGACACAACCATGTTGTGTCGTAATGCCTGTGCATTGCGTGTCGGGTCTTCAACACCCTCTACATGTGATTTTTTAACCTTTTTTTTTTTTTTTTTTTTTTTTGCTACTCAAACGAAATCCGACTACCTTTCTACGACACAACTGTTGTCCTATTCATTGTGTTTCGGGTGGTCAGCGATATCTGTTTATGATATCATATGAATTTTAAACTAATTTTTTTTCCTTGGCTGCTAAAATAAATCCGATTACCTTGAAAACCCTTTCTTGCAAACCGCACTCCTTTATCATAATTCCTTCCTTTTTTGTGCGTTTTTTAGGTTTTAACGAACTTTTGTTTCACCCGGTATATCTGAGAGTATGTCCAAACAGTGTTTTAATTGAGCTCAAAAAACATTGATGTTATAGACCACTATAAGAAAAACTCTGCAAATCGGCTAATGGATTTCATTTTTAAACCACTTTCGAAACATCTTGCGAAAGTTTCTGTAGGGAAACTGACAAACAAATATGACGGAGGAATGACTTTCAAAGAGAAACATAAAAGTTGAAAAAAGGCTTCGAGCTTGTCAGATATCTGCAATTTTTCACAAAAAACAAAAGAAATAGCAAAAGTAATTGTATTTGTATCGGTTTTGCTTTCTGACATAGCTCTTTAGATAATGACAGTGTTTCAATTTACTAGAGCTGCAGTTTTTCTTTTATTCTTTGCTTCTCATTTTGAGCACCGAACAAACGCAATATGTCACAGAAAAATATAAAAGTATTTTTTCTGTAAATGCCGATCTTTCTATTTTTTAGACTCGTAGTATAAAATCCAAAATAATATTAAAACAAAACCTGGATTTAACAATTAATGTGAAATATGTAAGTATTTTATAAAGAGGAAAGCTGCGACGGACATATTTTTTTTTTTTTTTTAAATCTTAAACAGAGTTATAGTTTTAGCAAAATTTTCACAGGACAACCACTAAAGGACAGGACACAACAAACTACTTCAAATGAAAATAATAGTAATAAAATATTAAAACAAAACCTGGATTTAACAGTTAATGTGAAATAAGTAAATATTTTATAAGGGGGAAAGCTGCGACGGACATATTTTTTTTTATTTATTTATCTTAAACAGAGTTATAGTTTTAGCAAAATTTTCACAGGACAACCACCGTATGAACAAACTACTTCAAATGAAACTAATAGTAATAAAATATTAAAACAAAACCTGGATTTAACAGTTAATGTGAAATAAGTAAATATTTTATAAGGGGAACAGCTGCGACGGACATAATTTTTATTTTTTTTTTTAATTTATCTTAAACAGAGTTATAGTTTTAGCAAAATTTTCACAGGACAACCACCGTATGAACAAACTACTTCAAATGAAAATAATAGTAATAAAATATTAAAACAAAACCTGGATTTAACAGTTAATGTGAAATAAGTAAATATTTTATAAGGGGGAAAGCTGCGACGGACATATTTTTTTTTTATTTATTTATCTTAAACAGAGTTATAGTTTTAGCAAAATTTTCACAGGACAACCACCGTATGAACAAACTACTTCAAATGAAAATAATAGTAATAAAATATTAAAACAAAACCTGGATTTAACAGTTAATGTGAAATAAGTAAATATTTTATAAGGGGGAAAGCTGCGACGGACATATTTTTTTTTTATTTATTTATCTTAAACAGAGTTATAGTTTTAGCAAAATTTTCACAGGACAACCACCGTATGAACAAACTACTTCAAATGAAAATAATAGTAATAAAATATTAAAACAAAACCTGGATTTAACAGTTAATGTGAAATAAGTAAATATTTTATAAGGGGGAAAGCTGCGACGGACATATTTTTTTTTTATTTATTTATCTTAAACAGAGTTATAGTTTTAGCAAAATTTTCACAGGACAACCACCGTATGAACAAACTACTTCAAATGAAACTAATAGTAATAAAATATTAAAACAAAACCTGGATTTAACAGTTAATGTGAAATAAGTAAATATTTTATAAGGGGAACAGCTGCGACGGACATAATTTTTATATTTTTTTTATTTATCTTAAACAGAGTTATAGTTTTAGCAAAATTTTCACAGGACAACCACCGTATGAACAAACTACTTCAAATGAAAATAATAGTAATAAAATATTAAAACAAAACCTGGATTTAACAGTTAATGTGAAATAAGTAAATATTTTATAAGGGGGAAAGCTGCGACGGACATATTTTTTTTTTATTTATTTATCTTAAACAGAGTTATAGTTTTAGCAAAATTTTCACAGGACAACCACCGTATGAACAAACTACTTCAAATGAAACTAATAGTAATAAAATATTAAAACAAAACCTGGATTTAACAGTTAATGTGAAATAAGTAAATATTTTATAAGGGGAACAGCTGCGACGGACATAATTTTTATTTTTTTTTTTAATTTATCTTAAACAGAGTTATAGTTTTAGCAAAATTTTCACAGGACAACCACCGTATGAACAAACTACTTCAAATGAAAATAATAGTAATAAAATATTAAAACAAAACCTGGATTTAACAGTTAATGTGAAATAAGTAAATATTTTATAAGGGGGAAAGCTGCGACGGACATATTTTTTTTTTATTTATTTATCTTAAACAGAGTTATAGTTTTAGCAAAATTTTCACAGGACAACCACCGTATGAACAAACTACTTCAAATGAAACTAATAGTAATAAAATATTAAAACAAAACCTGGATTTAACAGTTAATGTGAAATAAGTAAATATTTTATAAGGGGAACAGCTGCGACGGACATAATTTTTATATTTTTTTTATTTATCTTAAACAGAGTTATAGTTTTAGCAAAATTTTCACAGGACAACCACCGTATGAACAAACTACTTCAAATGAAAATAATAGTAATAAAATATTAAAACAAAACCTGGATTTAACAGTTAATGTGAAATAAGTAAATATTTTATAAGGGGGAAAGCTGCGACGGACATATTTTTTTTTTATTTATTTATCTTAAACAGAGTTATAGTTTTAGCAAAATTTTCACAGGACAACCACCGTATGAACAAACTACTTCAAATGAAACTAATAGTAATAAAATATTAAAACAAAACCTGGATTTAACAGTTAATGTGAAATAAGTAAATATTTTATAAGGGGAACAGCTGCGACGGACATAATTTTTATTTTTTTTTAATTTATCTTAAACAGAGTTATAGTTTTAGCAAAATTTTCACAGGACAACCACCGTATGAACAAACTACTTCAAATGAAAATAATAGTAATAAAATATTAAAACAAAACCTGGATTTAACAGTTAATGTGAAATAAGTAAATATTTTATAAAAGGGAAAAGCTGCGACGGACATTTTTTTTTTTATTTATTTATCTTAAACAGAGTTATAGTTTTAGCAAAATTTTCACAGGACAACCACCGTATGAACAAACTACTTCAAATGAAAATAATAGTAATAAAATATTAAAACAAAACCTGGATTTAACAGTTAATGTGAAATAAGTAAATATTTTATAAGGGGGAAAGCTGCGACGGACATATTTTTTATTTATTTATTTATCTTAAACAGAGTTATAGTTTTAGCAAAATTTTCACAGGACAACCACCGTATGAACAAACTACTTCAAATGAAAATAATAGTAATAAAATATTAAAACAAAACCTGGATTTAACAGTTAATGTGAAATAAGTAAATATTTTATAAGGGGAACAGCTGCGACGGACATAATTTTTATTTTTTTTTAATTTATCTTAAACAGAGTTATAGTTTTAGCAAAATTTTCACAGGACAACCACCGTATGAACAAACTACTTCAAATGAAAATAATAGTAATAAAATATTAAAACAAAACCTGTATTTAACAGTTAATGTGAAATAAGTAAATATTTTATAAGGGGGAAAGCTGCGACGGACATATTTTTTTTTTATTTATTTATCTTAAACAGAGTTATAGTTTTAGCAAAATTTTCACAGGACAACCACCGTATGAACAAACTACTTCAAATGAAACTAATAGTAATAAAATATTAAAACAAAACCTGGATTTAACAGTTAATGTGAAATAAGTAAATATTTTATAAGGGGAACAGCTGCGACGGACATAATTTTTATTTTTTTTTTATTTATCTTAAACAGAGTTATAGTTATAGCAAAATTTTCACAGTACAACCACCGTATGAACAAACTACTTCAAATGAAAATAATAGTAATAAAATATTAAAACAAAACCTGGATTTAACAGTTAATGTGAAATAAGTAAATATTTTATAAGGGGGAAAGCTGCGACGGACATATTTTTTTTTTATTTATTTATCTTAAACAGAGTTATAGTTTTAGCAAAATTTTCACAGGACAACCACCGTATGAACAAACTACTTCAAATGAAACTAATAGTAATAAAATATTAAAACAAAACCTGGATTTAACAGTTAATGTGAAATAAGTAAATATTTTATAAGGGGGAAAGCTGCGACGGACATATTTTTTTTTTATTTATTTATCTTAAACAGAGTTATAGTTTTAGCAAAATTTTCACAGGACAACCACCGTATGAACAAACTACTTCAAATGAAAATAATAGTAATAAAATATTAAAACAAAACCTGGATTTAACAGTTAATGTGAAATAAGTAAATATTTTATAAGGGGAACAGCTGCGACGGACATAATTTTTATTTTTTTTTAATTTATCTTAAACAGAGTTATAGTTTTAGCAAAATTTTCACAGGACAACCACCGTATGAACAAACTACTTCAAATGAAAATAATAGTAATAAAATATTAAAACAAAACCTGTATTTAACAGTTAATGTGAAATAAGTAAATATTTTATAAGGGGGAAAGCTGCGACGGACATATTTTTTTTTTATTTATTTATCTTAAACAGAGTTATAGTTTTAGCAAAATTTTCACAGGACAACCACCGTATGAACAAACTACTTCAAATGAAACTAATAGTAATAAAATATTAAAACAAAACCTGGATTTAACAGTTAATGTGAAATAAGTAAATATTTTATAAGGGGAACAGCTGCGACGGACATAATTTTTATTTTTTTTTTTATTTATCTTAAACAGAGTTATAGTTATAGCAAAATTTTCACAGTACAACCACCGTATGAACAAACTACTTCAAATGAAAATAATAGTAATAAAATATTAAAACAAAACCTGGATTTAACAGTTAATGTGAAATAAGTAAATATTTTATAAGGGGGAAAGCTGCGACGGACATATTTTTTTTTTATTTATTTATCTTAAACAGAGTTATAGTTTTAGCAAAATTTTCACAGGACAACCACCGTATGAACAAACTACTTCAAATGAAACTAATAGTAATAAAATATTAAAACAAAACCTGGATTTAACAGTTAATGTGAAATAAGTAAATATTTTATAAGGGGAACAGCTGCGACGGACATAATTTTTATTTTTTTTAAATTTATCTTAAACAGAGTTATAGTTTTAGCAAAATTTTCACAGGACAACAACCGTATGAACAAACTACTTCAAATGAAAATAATAGTAATAAAATATTAAAACAAAACCTGGATTTAACAGTTAATGTGAAATAAGTAAATATTTTATAAAAGGGGAAAGCTGCGACGGACATATTTTTTTTTTATTTATTTATCTTAAACAGAGTTATAGTTTTAGCAAAATTTTCACAGGACAACCACCGTATGAACAAACTACTTCAAATGAAAATAATAGTAATAAAATATTAAAACAAAACCTGGATTTAACAGTTAATGTGAAATAAGTAAATATTTTATAAGGGGGAAAACTGCGACGGACATGTTTTTTTTTTATTTATTTATCTTAAACAGAGTTATAGTTTTAGCAAAATTTTCACAGGACAACCACCGTATGAACAAACTACTTTAAATGAAAATAATAGTAATAAAATATTAAAACAAAACCTGGATTTAACAGTTAATGTGAAATAAGTAAATATTTTATAAGGGGGAAAGCTGCGACGGACATATTTTTTTTTTATTTATTTATCTTAAACAGAGTTATAGTTTTAGCAAAATTTTCACAGGACAACCACCGTATGAACAAACTACTTCAAATGAAACTAATAGTAATAAAATATTAAAACAAAACCTGGATTTAACAGTTAATGTGAAATAAGTAAATATTTTATAAGGGGAACAGCTGCGACGGACATAATTTTTATTTTTTTTTAATTTATCTTAAACAGAGTTATAGTTTTAGCAAAATTTTCACAGGACAACCACCGTATGAACAAACTACTTCAAATGAAAATAATAGTAATAAAATATTAAAACAAAACCTGGATTTAACAGTTAATGTGAAATAAGTAAATATTTTATAAGGGGGAAAGCTGCGACGGACATATTTTTTTTTTATTTATTTATCTTAAACAGAGTTATAGTTTTAGCAAAATTTTCACAGGACAACCACCGTATGAACAAACTACTTCAAATGAAACTAATAGTAATAAAATATTAAAACAAAACCTGGATTTAACAGTTAATGTGAAATAAGTAAATATTTTATAAGGGGAACAGCTGCGACGGACATAATTTTTATATTTTTTTTATTTATCTTAAACAGAGTTATAGTTTTAGCAAAATTTTCACAGGACAACCACCGTATGAACAAACTACTTCAAATGAAAATAATAGTAATAAAATATTAAAACAAAACCTGGATTTAACAGTTAATGTGAAATAAGTAAATATTTTATAAGGCGGAAAGCTGCGACGGACATATTTTTTTTTTATTTATTTATCTTAAACAGAGTTATAGTTTTAGCAAAATTTTCACAGGACAACCACCGTATGAACAAACTACTTCAAATGAAACTAATAGTAATAAAATATTAAAACAAAACCTGGATTTAACAGTTAATGTGAAATAAGTAAATATTTTATAAGGGGAACAGCTGCGACGGACATAATTTTTATTTTTTTTTTTAATTTATCTTAAACAGAGTTATAGTTTTAGCAAAATTTTCACAGGACAACCACCGTATGAACAAACTACTTCAAATGAAAATAATAGTAATAAAATATTAAAACAAAACCTGGATTTAACAGTTAATGTGAAATAAGTAAATATTTTATAAGGGGGAAAGCTGCGACGGACATATTTTTTTTTTATTTATTTATCTTAAACAGAGTTATAGTTTTAGCAAAATTTTCACAGGACAACCACCGTATGAACAAACTACTTCAAATGAAACTAATAGTAATAAAATATTAAAACAAAACCTGGATTTAACAGTTAATGTGAAATAAGTAAATATTTTATAAGGGGAACAGCTGCGACGGACATAATTTTTATATTTTTTTTATTTATCTTAAACAGAGTTATAGTTTTAGCAAAATTTTCACAGGACAACCACCGTATGAACAAACTACTTCAAATGAAAATAATAGTAATAAAATATTAAAACAAAACCTGGATTTAACAGTTAATGTGAAATAAGTAAATATTTTATAAGGGGGAAAGCTGCGACGGACATATTTTTTTTTTATTTATTTATCTTAAACAGAGTTATAGTTTTAGCAAAATTTTCACAGGACAACCACCGTATGAACAAACTACTTCAAATGAAACTAATAGTAATAAAATATTAAAACAAAACCTGGATTTAACAGTTAATGTGAAATAAGTAAATATTTTATAAGGGGAACAGCTGCGACGGACATAATTTTTATTTTTTTTTAATTTATCTTAAACAGAGTTATAGTTTTAGCAAAATTTTCACAGGACAACCACCGTATGAACAAACTACTTCAAATGAAAATAATAGTAATAAAATATTAAAACAAAACCTGGATTTAACAGTTAATGTGAAATAAGTAAATATTTTATAAAAGGGAAAAGCTGCGACGGACATTTTTTTTTTTATTTATTTATCTTAAACAGAGTTATAGTTTTAGCAAAATTTTCACAGGACAACCACCGTATGAACAAACTACTTCAAATGAAAATAATAGTAATAAAATATTAAAACAAAACCTGGATTTAACAGTTAATGTGAAATAAGTAAATATTTTATAAGGGGGAAAGCTGCGACGGACATATTTTTTATTTATTTATTTATCTTAAACAGAGTTATAGTTTTAGCAAAATTTTCACAGGACAACCACCGTATGAACAAACTACTTCAAATGAAAATAATAGTAATAAAATATTAAAACAAAACCTGGATTTAACAGTTAATGTGAAATAAGTAAATATTTTATAAGGGGAACAGCTGCGACGGACATAATTTTTATTTTTTTTTAATTTATCTTAAACAGAGTTATAGTTTTAGCAAAATTTTCACAGGACAACCACCGTATGAACAAACTACTTCAAATGAAAATAATAGTAATAAAATATTAAAACAAAACCTGGATTTAACAGTTAATGTGAAATAAGTAAATATTTTATAAGGGGGAAAGCTGCGACGGACATATTTTTTTTTTATTTATTTATCTTAAACAGAGTTATAGTTTTAGCAAAATTTTCACAGGACAACCACCGTATGAACAAACTACTTCAAATGAAACTAATAGTAATAAAATATTAAAACAAAACCTGGATTTAACAGTTAATGTGAAATAAGTAAATATTTTATAAGGGGAACAGCTGCGACGGACATAATTTTTATTTTTTTTAAATTTATCTTAAACAGAGTTATAGTTTTAGCAAAATTTTCACAGGACAACAACCGTATGAACAAACTACTTCAAATGAAAATAATAGTAATAAAATATTAAAACAAAACCTGGATTTAACAGTTAATGTGAAATAAGTAAATATTTTATAAAAGGGGAAAGCTGCGACGGACATATTTTTTTTTTATTTATTTATCTTAAACAGAGTTATAGTTTTAGCAAAATTTTCACAGGACAACCACCGTATGAACAAACTACTTCAAATGAAAATAATAGTAATAAAATATTAAAACAAAACCTGGATTTAACAGTTAATGTGAAATAAGTAAATATTTTATAAGGGGGAAAACTGCGACGGACATGTTTTTTTTTTATTTATTTATCTTAAACAGAGTTATAGTTTTAGCAAAATTTTCACAGGACAACCACCGTATGAACAAACTACTTTAAATGAAAATAATAGTAATAAAATATTAAAACAAAACCTGGATTTAACAGTTAATGTGAAATAAGTAAATATTTTATAAGGGGGAAAGCTGCGACGGACATATTTTTTTTTTATTTATTTATCTTAAACAGAGTTATAGTTTTAGCAAAATTTTCACAGGACAACCACCGTATGAACAAACTACTTCAAATGAAACTAATAGTAATAAAATATTAAAACAAAACCTGGATTTAACAGTTAATGTGAAATAAGTAAATATTTTATAAGGGGAACAGCTGCGACGGACATAATTTTTATTTTTTTTTAATTTATCTTAAACAGAGTTATAGTTTTAGCAAAATTTTCACAGGACAACCACCGTATGAACAAACTACTTCAAATGAAAATAATAGTAATAAAATATTAAAACAAAACCTGGATTTAACAGTTAATGTGAAATAAGTAAATATTTTATAAGGGGGAAAGCTGCGACGGACATATTTTTTTTTTATTTATTTATCTTAAACAGAGTTATAGTTTTAGCAAAATTTTCACAGGACAACCACCGTATGAACAAACTACTTCAAATGAAACTAATAGTAATAAAATATTAAAACAAAACCTGGATTTAACAGTTAATGTGAAATAAGTAAATATTTTATAAGGGGAACAGCTGCGACGGACATAATTTTTATATTTTTTTTATTTATCTTAAACAGAGTTATAGTTTTAGCAAAATTTTCACAGGACAACCACCGTATGAACAAACTACTTCAAATGAAAATAATAGTAATAAAATATTAAAACAAAACCTGGATTTAACAGTTAATGTGAAATAAGTAAATATTTTATAAGGGGGAAAGCTGCGACGGACATATTTTTTTTTTATTTATTTATCTTAAACAGAGTTATAGTTTTAGCAAAATTTTCACAGGACAACCACCGTATGAACAAACTACTTCAAATGAAACTAATAGTAATAAAATATTAAAACAAAACCTGGATTTAACAGTTAATGTGAAATAAGTAAATATTTTATAAGGGGAACAGCTGCGACGGACATAATTTTTATTTTTTTTTTTAATTTATCTTAAACAGAGTTATAGTTTTAGCAAAATTTTCACAGGACAACCACCGTATGAACAAACTACTTCAAATGAAAATAATAGTAATAAAATATTAAAACAAAACCTGGATTTAACAGTTAATGTGAAATAAGTAAATATTTTATAAGGGGGAAAGCTGCGACGGACATATTTTTTTTTTATTTATTTATCTTAAACAGAGTTATAGTTTTAGCAAAATTTTCACAGGACAACCACCGTATGAACAAACTACTTCAAATGAAACTAATAGTAATAAAATATTAAAACAAAACCTGGATTTAACAGTTAATGTGAAATAAGTAAATATTTTATAAGGGGAACAGCTGCGACGGACATAATTTTTATATTTTTTTTATTTATCTTAAACAGAGTTATAGTTTTAGCAAAATTTTCACAGGACAACCACCGTATGAACAAACTACTTCAAATGAAAATAATAGTAATAAAATATTAAAACAAAACCTGGATTTAACAGTTAATGTGAAATAAGTAAATATTTTATAAGGGGGAAAGCTGCGACGGACATATTTTTTTTTTATTTATTTATCTTAAACAGAGTTATAGTTTTAGCAAAATTTTCACAGGACAACCACCGTATGAACAAACTACTTCAAATGAAACTAATAGTAATAAAATATTAAAACAAAACCTGGATTTAACAGTTAATGTGAAATAAGTAAATATTTTATAAGGGGAACAGCTGCGACGGACATAATTTTTATTTTTTTTTAATTTATCTTAAACAGAGTTATAGTTTTAGCAAAATTTTCACAGGACAACCACCGTATGAACAAACTACTTCAAATGAAAATAATAGTAATAAAATATTAAAACAAAACCTGGATTTAACAGTTAATGTGAAATAAGTAAATATTTTATAAAAGGGGAAAGCTGCGACGGACATTTTTTTTTTTATTTATTTATCTTAAACAGAGTTATAGTTTTAGCAAAATTTTCACAGGACAACCACCGTATGAACAAACTACTTCAAATGAAAATAATAGTAATAAAATATTAAAACAAAACCTGGATTTAACAGTTAATGTGAAATAAGTAAATATTTTATAAGGGGGAAAGCTGCGACGGACATATTTTTTATTTATTTATTTATCTTAAACAGAGTTATAGTTTTAGCAAAATTTTCACAGGACAACCACCGTATGAACAAACTACTTCAAATGAAAATAATAGTAATAAAATATTAAAACAAAACCTGGATTTAACAGTTAATGTGAAATAAGTAAATATTTTATAAGGGGAACAGCTGCGACGGACATAATTTTTATTTTTTTTTAATTTATCTTAAACAGAGTTATAGTTTTAGCAAAATTTTCACAGGACAACCACCGTATGAACAAACTACTTCAAATGAAAATAATAGTAATAAAATATTAAAACAAAACCTGTATTTAACAGTTAATGTGAAATAAGTAAATATTTTATAAGGGGGAAAGCTGCGACGGACATATTTTTTTTTATTTATTTATCTTAAACAGAGTTATAGTTTTAGCAAAATTTTCACAGGACAACCACCGTATGAACAAACTACTTCAAATGAAACTAATAGTAATAAAATATTAAAACAAAACCTGGATTTAACAGTTAATGTGAAATAAGTAAATATTTTATAAGGGGAACAGCTGCGACGGACATAATTTTTATTTTTTTTTTTATTTATCTTAAACAGAGTTATAGTTATAGCAAAATTTTCACAGTACAACCACCGTATGAACAAACTACTTCAAATGAAAATAATAGTAATAAAATATTAAAACAAAACCTGGATTTAACAGTTAATGTGAAATAAGTAAATATTTTATAAGGGGGAAAGCTGCGACGGACATATTTTTTTTTTATTTATTTATCTTAAACAGAGTTATAGTTTTAGCAAAATTTTCACAGGACAACCACCGTATGAACAAACTACTTCAAATGAAACTAATAGTAATAAAATATTAAAACAAAACCTGGATTTAACAGTTAATGTGAAATAAGTAAATATTTTATAAGGGGAACAGCTGCGACGGACATAATTTTTATTTTTTTTAAATTTATCTTAAACAGAGTTATAGTTTTAGCAAAATTTTCACAGGACAACCACCGTATGAACAAACTACTTCAAATGAAAATAATAGTAATAAAATATTAAAACAAAACCTGGATTTAACAGTTAATGTGAAATAAGTAAATATTTTATAAAAGGGGAAAGCTGCGACGGACATATTTTTTTTTTTATTTATTTATCTTAAACAGAGTTATAGTTTTAGCAAAATTTTCACAGGACAACCACCGTATGAACAAACTACTTCAAATGAAAATAATAGTAATAAAATATTAAAACAAAACCTGGATTTAACAGTTAATGTGAAATAAGTAAATATTTTATAAGGGGGAAAACTGCGACGGACATGTTTTTTTTTTATTTATTTATCTTAAACAGAGTTATAGTTTTAGCAAAATTTTCACAGGACAACCACCGTATGAACAAACTACTTTAAATGAAAATAATAGTAATAAAATATTAAAACAAAACCTGGATTTAACAGTTAATGTGAAATAAGTAAATATTTTATAAGGGGGAAAGCTGCGACGGACATATTTTTTTTTTATTTATTTATCTTAAACAGAGTTATAGTTTTAGCAAAATTTTCACAGGACAACCACCGTATGAACAAACTACTTCAAATGAAACTAATAGTAATAAAATATTAAAACAAAACCTGGATTTAACAGTTAATGTGAAATAAGTAAATATTTTATAAGGGGAACAGCTGCGACGGACATAATTTTTATTTTTTTTTAATTTATCTTAAACAGAGTTATAGTTTTAGCAAAATTTTCACAGGACAACCACCGTATGAACAAACTACTTCAAATGAAAATAATAGTAATAAAATATTAAAACAAAACCTGTATTTAACAGTTAATGTGAAATAAGTAAATATTTTATAAGGGGGAAAGCTGCGACGGACATATTTTTTTTTATTTATTTATCTTAAACAGAGTTATAGTTTTAGCAAAATTTTCACAGGACAACCACCGTATGAACAAACTACTTCAAATGAAACTAATAGTAATAAAATATTAAAACAAAACCTGGATTTAACAGTTAATGTGAAATAAGTAAATATTTTATAAGGGGAACAGCTGCGACGGACATAATTTTTATTTTTTTTTTTATTTATCTTAAACAGAGTTATAGTTATAGCAAAATTTTCACAGTACAACCACCGTATGAACAAACTACTTCAAATGAAAATAATAGTAATAAAATATTAAAACAAAACCTGGATTTAACAGTTAATGTGAAATAAGTAAATATTTTATAAGGGGGAAAGCTGCGACGGACATATTTTTTTTTTATTTATTTATCTTAAACAGAGTTATAGTTTTAGCAAAATTTTCACAGGACAACCACCGTATGAACAAACTACTTCAAATGAAACTAATAGTAATAAAATATTAAAACAAAACCTGGATTTAACAGTTAATGTGAAATAAGTAAATATTTTATAAGGGGAACAGCTGCGACGGACATAATTTTTATTTTTTTTAAATTTATCTGAAACAGAGTTATAGTTTTAGCAAAATTTTCACAGGACAACCACCGTATGAACAAACTACTTCAAATGAAAATAATAGTAATAAAATATTAAAACAAAACCTGGATTTAACAGTTAATGTGAAATAAGTAAATATTTTATAAAAGGGGAAAGCTGCGACGGACATATTTTTTTTTTATTTATTTATCTTAAACAGAGTTATAGTTTTAGCAAAATTTTCACAGGACAACCACCGTATGAACAAACTACTTCAAATGAAAATAATAGTAATAAAATATTAAAACAAAACCTGGATTTAACAGTTAATGTGAAATAAGTAAATATTTTATAAGGGGGAAAACTGCGACGGACATGTTTTTTTTTTATTTATTTATCTTAAACAGAGTTATAGTTTTAGCAAAATTTTCACAGGACAACCACCGTATGAACAAACTACTTTAAATGAAAATAATAGTAATAAAATATTAAAACAAAACCTGGATTTAACAGTTAATGTGAAATAAGTAAATATTTTATAAGGGGGAAAGCTGCGACGGACATATTTTTTTTTTATTTATTTATCTTAAACAGAGTTATAGTTTTAGCAAAATTTTCACAGGACAACCACCGTATGAACAAACTACTTCAAATGAAACTAATAGTAATAAAATATTAAAACAAAACCTGGATTTAACAGTTAATGTGAAATAAGTAAATATTTTATAAGGGGAACAGCTGCGACGGACATAATTTTTATTTTTTTTTAATTTATCTTAAACAGAGTTATAGTTTTAGCAAAATTTTCACAGGACAACCACCGTATGAACAAACTACTTCAAATGAAAATAATAGTAATAAAATATTAAAACAAAACCTGGATTTAACAGTTAATGTGAAATAAGTAAATATTTTATAAGGGGGAAAGCTGCGACGGACATATTTTTTTTTTATTTATTTATCTTAAACAGAGTTATAGTTTTAGCAAAATTTTCACAGGACAACCACCGTATGAACAAACTACTTCAAATGAAACTAATAGTAATAAAATATTAAAACAAAACCTGGATTTAACAGTTAATGTGAAATAAGTAAATATTTTATAAGGGGAACAGCTGCGACGGACATAATTTTTATTTATTTTTTTTTTATTTATCTTAAACAGAGTTATAGTTTTAGCAAAATTTTCACAGGACAACCACCGTATGAACAAACTACTTCAAATGAAAATAATAGTAATAAAATATTAAAACAAAACCTGGATTTAACAGTTAATGTGAAATAAGTAAATATTTTATAAGGGGGAAAGCTGCGACGGACATATTTTTTTTTTATTTATTTATCTTAAACAGAGTTATAGTTTTAGCAAAATTTTCACAGGACAACCACCGTATGAACAAACTACTTCAAATGAAACTAATAGTAATAAAATATTAAAACAAAACCTGGATTTAACAGTTAATGTGAAATAAGTAAATATTTTATAAGGGGAACAGCTGCGACGGACATAATTTTTATTTTTTTTTAATTTATCTTAAACAGAGTTATAGTTTTAGCAAAATTTTCACAGGACAACCACCGTAAGAACAAACTACTTCGAATGAAAATAATAGTAATAAAATATTAAAACAAAACCTGAATTTAACAGTTAATGTGAAATAAGTAAATATTTTATAAGGGGAAAAGCTGCGACGGACATATTTTTTTTTTTTTTTTTTTTTTTTTTTTATCTTAAACAGTGTTATAGTTTTAGCAAAATTTTCACAGGACAACCACCGTATGAAGAAACTACTTCAAATGAAAATAATAGTAATAAAATATTAAAACAAAACCTGCATTTAACAGTTAATGTGAAATAAGTAAATATTTTATAAGGGGAAAAGCTGCGACGGACATAATTTTTATTTTATTTTTTATTTATCTTAAACTGAGTTATAGTTTTAGCAAAATTTTCACAGGACAACCACCGTATGAACAAATGACTTCAAATGAAAATAATAGTAATAATAAATATCAGGTTGTCTATTCAAAATTTATGCATGAACATATGAAAATTTGTATTGACGTATTGAATACATTTTGTTTAGTCCATGAATCACTAAGTGTCACACATTTTTGTAATGACAAAATAGTCTGTTGTTTGTTTGTGTGATGACGGCACGAGTGATATGAGCTCGAGGGTGTCGTTCCCTCCGTGGGGGTCTTTCTAAGAGAGCCTAACCCGTATTTACGTAAGGAAATCCAGGGTTCGAAGAAAACCACGGAAAACTCCGAACGATTAGGCCGTCGGGCGCGGTTGGGTTCGAACCCAGCACCTCTCGTTTACCAGCTTTGGGAGCAGAACCTCTAGGCCACTGGTGGGGCGCCAAAAAAAAAAGCAATTATTATTATAAATTTCAATATTGTCATTTTTTATTAATTTGGAAGTTTAACTTGTATAATAATAATTTGTACAATAATAATTTGTTTAATTTAAGAAACCTGATTTTATTATTATTAAAAGCTTGAATACGGGTAAAGACGATTTTGGATAAAAAATATTTAGTTGGAGCCTAAAGATGGAGAATGGATAATTGTAAATATCAAAAATTATTTTAATGAAAGCGCGTAAATTTCGTAGAATGGCATTTACAAACAAACAAAAAATGTTTTTAAAACACCGTGTAAATTTTGTAGTAAATGGCATTTAACAACAAATAAAATATTCATAAAAGTCATTAGCTACAGTTTTAAAAACTTAACTTTAAATCTAAACCAGAATTAAATTTTTGTGCAACTTAAATGCAAAATAATTACTTTCACGAGAGAAAGAAAGAAATTTGAAATAAATCCCTCCAGTTTGTCGAATATCACCCATTTTTTTGCAAAAAAAAAAAAAAAAAAAAAAAAACTGTAAAAACTAAAATAATGATATATATATTAGTTTCATTTCTTATGACATAGTTATTTCGATAATGACAGTGTTTCGATTTACTACAGCCGGAATTTCTTTTCTTTTCATTCTTTATTTCTCATTTTGTTAAAGGAACAAACACAATATATTATTACGAAATTTAAAAAAAAATGCTTTTCTTTCTATAAATAGTGAAAAATGTTTTAAAATAACTTCTATTTTTTTTTTTTTTTTTTTTTTTTTTTTTTGTAAATGTGATTTTTTTCCCTACTTGCAATCATGATAAAAAAAAGATAATAAAATTTTGGTAAATCTTTATGTCTTGAGGTCTAATGAATCCGACTTTCCTGTTTTTACGACGAATCTGTATGTATATGCGAATGTATGTTGGTGTTTACTTACCTTTATAATTTTCGAGTTATAGTTTTTGTCGGTTTACTACGTATGTCAGTATATATATGAATGGAGAGGAAAGTGACGTTTTTAATTCAACTTAAGGCTTTTCTCAAATCCAAAGAGTATAGTTTCTGGGACATTTTTTTTATTCATTTGTACTTGGAAACATAAAATTGACAATAATTGCTTTTCAGAGACTATGTAATCGAAAGACTTTTTCATTTTTTGGTAAACGCAAAAGATTTTTTTAGAAAGTACTTTCAAAGTTGGAGTTTTGAACCGAATTTCCAGACGTAACAGCGAGAGAAAGGCGAAAAACCTGTCGTCACGTAACAAAAATAACTTATAACTCGATAAGTAATTTATTTATCAAAAATGGACAATACATTTCGATCCCAAATTGCTTTAATTGTCAGGTCTGACAGTGTAAGGGAGACGGCACAGGGCTGGCTTTGCCTGACCTTTACAGGCTTAACGTCTCCCCTGATTTGTTTCCCGACAGGCCGGTGATCGTTAGAGTTGATCTTGTAATTTAGAATCTTGGTCAAATGACGAGACCTTCAAGTGACTAGGCACCTCCAAGGTATAGAATTTAATAGGGCACTTGGAGGACTTTGCACCAGGCGCCATTAATGCACAGTCATGGGGGAAAAAAGTAAACACACCTGCTAACTCTGCAACAAATTATCGTAGAAGAAAGTGGATATAAAGTCTGCTTTTAAATGATGTATATAAAATTTGCTTAGGGAGCCATATACATATCGAAACGAACCTAAACTTTTTTTTTTCAAATGCAATGCCTAAGTTTGACACCATAAATGAATTCTACACCTTCCAATTAGCCTAAATTCAAAATTTCATGAAATTCGTACGATAAGTTTCCGAGAAATTAATTATTTAAAAATGAGCCTATTTTAGGGGCTGTATCCAAATTCAAGTTTGGTACTCGATTGATGAAATGTTACAGAATGACTATGTTACTTGCATTGATATATTATTTCTTGCCAATATGACCATTTCACTTGCTTAATATATTTCGACTATTGACAGCGCAAATATTTCAATAAAATGAGTAAAATATATTTTTTCAAATTATGCTTTTCAGCACATCATAGACGGCACCTTAAACCATCATTTTGATGTCTTTTAAGGATAATTCGAAAACTACTTGAAAGAAAAATTTTAAATTGAGAATTCGCATAAAGCAGGACATAATCAAAAAATCAATCTATCAAAAAAATTGAAGGTTACAATTCATATATTTTTCGAAAATTAATTTCATAATTCATAATTCATATTATAAAAACGTACACATCAATCGTACACAATACTACGCTTCAAGATGAAAAAAAATTGCAGTGGAACCTATTTAATCAAAAATACAGTTTGTTCCACCTTAACTCAGCTTGGTTTGCCGGTAATAACTTTAAAAAATCTAAAGTATATTACAATGAAAGTTTTAATAGGTATGCTCAATTTTGTTGTAAATGCGATAACATCAAAAAAGTTGAAAAAGATTGCATTATTACGCGCCAGCAGTAAGCATTTGACCCTTCACATTTTGGACTGCGATTACCAGTTCATACGATGTCATCGATTGCGTCAGCTCACTGTTTTACCTGAACTTGTCGTGAAGTTATCACATTTCCTGCCAAACGAGGTACATATCGTTTCATTTTCATTGCAGTTTTATTTTTCTTAGAATTATTACCGTCAACACGTGTTCAGTTGGTGTGAAACACTCTGTATTTGTGACTGAATAAGTAGTTTGGGATCCCTATGTTCTATGGTAATTTTCCATCCCCTTGATGCATACTCTCAATCATCTTGAATTTGTCAGTCGAATTCGGCAACACTCTGTATATGGGCGATTCTCAAAAGATGGGCACTGGACACACGTCATAACTTTAAGCCTTTCAAACATAACTTTAATTATCATTGACTTTAATTTTTTTTTTTTTTTTTTTTTTTTTTTACACTGAGTTTTTAATTCTATTCAGAGACAGAAAATGACATAATTTATTGTAAAAGCTTTGTATAAATATCTTTAAATTTTATTATTTTATGCTAAAGAGGCCAATTTCGGACATTCATAACGTTAACTGCTCCAATGTACCACCAACAAAAAGAGTTTTAACTTTTTCCAGGTGGTTCTAATGGTAAACAACGAATGCATAAAGGAAATGGTTGATTTTTTGATAATTTCGTTAAGAGATGGCAGGATGATTTATTGCTTTTTTGAAGATAGAAGGACTTTTCTATAAAGAATTTTTTTGTATTTTGTTATGTCCGAAAGTAACGCACGCGATAAAGCATTTGATTTTATTATTATTATTACTGGATAACAAAAAGTTAATTATAAATATATATATGTATACACATGCAATTATAGGACACATTTACTACATTCTTAGTCTTAAGAATTTTTTAAATACTAAGCGCAACGTCCAAAATCAGTAACGTACCTGCGAAAAAATGTCCGAAATTTGTAACGTACACAGCTGCTAATTAAATACTTTAATAATTAATTTTCCAGAATAGTTGCTGTCTTTTAATGTTTGTGTATAGTTTTGAAGACATACTATTAAAAATATTTATATATTATATTTATAAACAAAATACTATACTATTAAAAAAATTGGCCTTAAATTTGAAAATTTTAAAAATTACATATAGTTAACGTTTAATGATCCCACCTTTTGAGAATCTCCCATATATAACTTTTTTTTAACAGGCTTTTTAATACGAAAATTCTGTTCTAGCAAAATTTATAAATACGACTTAAATACACACATACACTTTAAAATAAAATAATAATAATAAATACCAGGTTATTCACTTGGAATTTATTCAGGGATACCCAAAACAAGAGAGCATTGCACATTTGTTTCACCCATTTAAAATCAACAACTTTGACTTTGCAAAAAACGTTTTCAAAATGAGTAAATTTTGCAGTAATGGGATTTATGGTTTTAATTTCAGCAATCATAAGCTATGTCTTTACAAATATAGCTTTTCGTTTAAAATATAATTAACTAGGGGGCTCTGCCCCCTGCTCACTAACGCGCGCCAACCCCCGTGAATTACGGCACAATTCACATTGGAAACGCTACCCGTTCCCAGCTCGCTTCGCTTTCTCGCCACTTTTTGCAGCAACTCTAGCCATAATGAGTACTATCATAAATCCTTTTAAATTATGAAATTTTCAAAAAAAAAAAATTAAGGTACAAAAACTCTAATTGAAAACTTCGTTGAAATCACAATTAAAAATGCATTGAGTTGTTGCTACCAATAAGCATAAATCATTTATGAAATTTACCAATTTTTGAAATGTAAAATAATTAACTGAAAAAAATTACCTTGGAACACAATTAATTTAAAACTCATTGCGCATAATTTTGTACAGCAAGGTTTAAATTTATTTCGAAAAACTCTTGAAAAAACACTACCTGATACCAAGATAGTTCAATATAAATCAAGAAACACTATCTGAAGTTCATTCGGCGTGAAAAATACAATATATCTCAGGCACTTGGCAAGTTAACAAAACGTAAACAACGCGTTTTCTGATGCGTCTAAATGAAACTTTTGATCAAAAAGATCATTTTCTAATTCATCATGTGACCGTAAAACTAACCAATGGCCATTGCTATTCTTACATCTGCCAAAGGATCATAATGTGTTTAAAAATAGCCCTTGCTCTGAATTTTAATTTGCTGAAATTTTCCCAGAAATCGGCTGTTTGTTTCAAACAATTCTACCGTGTGCCGTGATAATTTTGGTGTCCATATTACAATGAATCTTTTCTTTCAAATATGATATCATTTTCACCATCAGAACCCTTCATCCCTTCTGAGATTAGAGCGTCATTTAAGCAATTATTTTAAAATTCCTGAGTTTCATTAAATATTCATTTTAATTAATTGGAAATTATGCAATTTTCAGAAATATTTTATTTTGTGTATACCAAGAATCTTTAAATAAATAGCAAGAGCCCAGTTTATTTATGTGCAGAAATAAGAGTCAGGAATATGGCATCATCACTCATACAGTTATAATAAAATATTTTAATTCCTGGATGAAAATGCATCTTCTGTTTTCCGAATGACTTCATTATCTTCATCGGAGACATTTCGTTTTAGATATTGCTTACTATAAAAGGTTATTTATTTACTGTCGTTTTAGATATTGATAGGTTTACACATATTACTTAATATTTTTTCACAGTAAGTAATCTGTGTTCTGCTCTTATGCGATTAGTGCATAAATAAACGGAATCATTGTAATATGCTTACATTTTATGAAAACCATTGAAATTTTTCTTTTAAATATAACGAGAGTTTCAGTGGTGAAATCACGCTTCTGATTGGTGGAATTTAATAAGGCAAATTAATTGTGTTACTGTGGTTGTTGCAAACGTCAAGCAACAAATTCAGTCTTATTTTAGCGCTACGTAAGAATAAAAAAATAGAGAGAGAGATATTTGTGATAAATGAAATGAAAGATAAAGTGATTATTTTTATTGAAGAGTGAAATAAAACCTCCGATTTTGTCGGATATGAGCATTTTTTTATTAAAAAAAAAGCAGTAAAAACAACAATAGTGATATATGTATCTTTCATTTCTTTTGAAATACTTAGTGATTTCGATAATGACAGTGTTTCAATTTACTGCTACAACTTTTTTTTTCCGTTATTATTTCTCATTTTGTTAAAGTAACAAATGAAATATGTCGTTACGAAATAAAAGAAGGTTTTCTTTCGATAAATGATGAAAAATGCTTTTAAATAATTTTATAATACATTTAATATACGTTTACTGATTTTTTAATGTTTTTCAACGTAGTTGAAAAATATTTATTAATTAGGTTTGCCATTCTGTCAGGCCTGGCTCAAACTGGCGTAACAAAACTTGAATTGGCATTGTCTTGGTGTATGTTAATGATGTTCACTATACAATTTTCTCTTTTGAAAATGAAGTGTATATTATTTATAGTTCGTTTACAAGGTCCCATAAAATAATTCCGTTACATTACGGTTTATAGGGGAATATTGCTTGCGATGCATTTTATTTAAATTGCTTATTTATATATATCATTTCATTGTATGAAAAAAAAAATAAACTCCTTAAAAGTATTCTTCTAGTGATGTAAAATATTTCATAATGTATAATTGATATATGATTTTTGTTTTTTGTTTCCAATTTGTAATCATATAAAAAATTTATAAAATTTTGATAAAATTTTACGTTTTGTAGTCTGATGAATGCGATTTATTTATTTTTACAACTTTTTTTTATGTACTTGCCTATGTAAGTGTGTACATTGGTATTCCCTTATGTTTTCAGATACTAGAGACCTTTTTTACACTCTTATATTTTCATATTACATTCTTATATTTTCACTCTTATATTTTTACACTCTTATATTTTCAGATTACACTCATATTTTCAGATACTAGAGACCGTTTTTACACTCTTATTTAACTCTACCTGCTTTTTGCAATTTATTTATTTTTACAACTTTTTTGTATGTACTTGCATATGTAGGTGTGTATATTGGTATTCCCTTATATTTTCAGATACTAGAGACCGTTTTTACACTCTTATATAACTCTACCCGCTTTTTGAAATTTATTTATTTTTACAACTTTTTTGTATGTACTTGCCTATGTAGGTGTGTATATTGATATTCCCTTATATTTTCAGATACTAGAGACCGTTTTTACACTTTTATATTTTCAGATTACACTCTTATATTTTTACTCTTATATTTTTACACTCTTATATTTTCAGATTACACTCTTATATTTTCAGATACTAGAGACCGTTTTTACACTCTTATTTAACACTACTCGCTTTTTGTATGTAAAAATAGAATTTAGCAATCGATTTTTAATACACTTTCTGATAGGCTAGAATTCTAAAATATTATGTACAAAGGTGTTTTTCCTCTGACGATACAAGATATTAGTATTTTTCCATCTTAATTATTAACTAACACATTGATTTGAAGGTATTTTTCCAATTAGCCCAGTACAAATATGGTATACAATATGGTACAAATATGGTATTATACATTGAAAAATGAATTTAGAAATCTGAAAAATATAGCTTTAATAATGTTAATTTTTTTTCCTGTTCCCTTTCTTAAAAAATAAACAGAGGAAATATTATGTATGTTTTATACTTTTTTTTTAATTCATTTGGTTGACTTTTGGTCTCGACCAATCAAATTTCACCTGCATTTCTCTGTTTTACTTTTCTTCTCTTACGCATACTTTTTTTCTGCAGATCGAATGTTTTCTTTTCCCACGATTCATACACAGGTACTCTACGCTTCAAATGGGAATTAAGATGGCTGCATATAGGAAACCCCTCAAGCTGCTTGCACTGTTTAGCTTTCTTTAAGCGTAAAAAAAAAAAGCAGTGAGCTTTTCCTAATCCAGTTCGTTGCCCAGGCTAAATTAATGTATTATAACGAGCATTTTTGGGGAGGAAATGAATTGCAGTCAAAACAAGTCAGATGTGCTAATCCAAAACTTTCTTCTGTCACATACACGTTAATACCTCAAAATTCGCTATCACAGTGTCAACATTAAATTACGATCTATGCCCATCCCGATGATTCTAAAGATATGCATTTCCTTGCATCAGTTCCCCAGATACGAGTATCGCTAAAATCGTGTAAATCATGCAAAACGCTGCGTAGCAGCGTCACCTCCTGAGTGATTAACACTATAAACTAACAAGCAATAACTTAGATCAACGTCTAACTGAATCTGAAGTTTGATGAAAATCAGTGCATCATTTCTTGAGATATTAGCTCGAAGATATGAGCAAAATTACCACTATTTTATGTCTGTCCCGGTATTATCTGTCTATTTCGAAATAGTGAAAAATACAGTTTACCAGCGCCACCTATTGGGAGATTTACACTAAAAACTAATCAGCACCAATTTATATCAGGGACTAACTGAATATAAATTTTTACTAAATTCCGTGATTAGTTATTCCATGATTAAATTCTGTCCATTAGTTCTTGAGATACAGCGTCCATAAAAATTGCGCCACATACATACAGACAGACAGTATCACAAACTCACAGACAGACATGTTTTTCGGAATCTCTGACCCCTAAAACTTGTAAATCTTCGAAAACCGGAAGACGAAAATTTTCACGAATCCAATACATTTTTGTTGTAAAGATAGTAGAAAGTAAAAATTATGCGGTATTTTCAAGAATGCTTACAAAAGAGTGTTTTATTTTTTTTTAATATTTTTACTTTCATTTATTCACGTTTTTTACGAATTATGTCCATATCTATGTCAGTGAATAAGACAGTACTCAACGATATTTCCAATTGGGCTTAAGTTGTGGATATTTAATATAAACCAATGTCGCAAGAACTGCATAGATTATCTTACAAATCAGATAAGGGGTTTGATTTTTAACCCTTTGAGGAGCAAGCGACAATGTCCCTGTAATATTGAATTCTCACCGGAATAATCAAAGAATTTTATTTTAAAATATGGTAAAGCAAATTTGTCAACATTTCGCCCTCAAAGTTAAAATTATAAAATTTAGTTAAAACTTCTGGTGCGAATCTTTTTTAAATTAGGTGGGATATAATATATCTCACCGCCCCTCAAAGGGTTAAACCTTTTTTGTGACAATTTCAATGGTAAAAAAAAACAAGTAAATGTAACAGAAAACATGGTGTAATTACTTTCATGGAAGTGAGAATTAAACGTTAAAATAAATCCTCTGACTTTGTCAGATATCAGCAATTTTTCACAAAAAAGCAAAGAAAAACTAAACTAATGATATCCGTTTCAGTTTCATTTTTCTGATATAGTTATTTCGATAATGACAGTCTTTCAATATAATACTTCCACATTTTATTATTTCTTCTTTACTTCGTATTTTGAGTGTAGAACAAACACAATATATATATATATATGTATATAATTTTCTTTTTTCTCTTTCTACAGCTCGTGAAAAGTGTTTTGATAAAATTTTATAATCATTTGTAATTGTACGATGAATTTTTTATAAACACTTTCCAACGTATTTGAAAAGCGTTTCTGAATTCGGTTCGTCTGTCTGCTGTCTGCTCAGGGCATTTAATATTAGGGATGCACCGGATATTGAGCTCCTTTGCCTGCCGGATTCGGATATCCGGCACTAGATATGTTTTTAGTTATATGGTGAATTATTTCTTTATATAACGCCATCTCAGAACAATAAATTACAAGCATGTTTCACACATCATTAAAACATTTTAAATGTTTTGAAATATAATTTACAAAAACTATATCTCTTTAAGTATCTAACTATATCTCTTATATTTTTTGGGCTTGAAATTCAACTTTTCCCCAGAAGGGGAGTTTCCCACCCAACATTTACAAAAGCAGGGGAGTTGAACTGTTAGAAAGGGAAAAAAAATCTTTAAACCCCGTTATTTTTTATGTGCCACTTAAAGAATTACATTTATACAGACATGACAAAATACCATTAAAATAATTTTAATTAACAGCTCAAGATAATTATCCAAAATGTTTATTTTTATTAAAACAAAGGAACAGAATCAAGTTTTATATATACCATGTCTATCTTTCAACTTTCACCTAATGTTATGGGCAATTAACAATTCGGTTCCTAAATGAATTTCTTAATTTAGATTTTATTCCATTTTGCTCTTCCAATAGCCTCTTTCACAAGTTACACTTTTGACAAACAGCACAGCCCAACTTTTATAACTTTAGAAATTATCGGAAACGCATGGTTATGCTCTGTTAAAAAATTTTAGAAAACTTTGCAAAATCTGATGTGCATTAATTTTTAACAGTATGTTAAAAATGCATGAATAATGCATATCGGTGATTCTATTGTCAATATCCTATGGTGATTGTATGTCACTTCTGAACAAACTTGTTTTATTATATCCTTAATGGAATTGTAGTCAAAACTGTAGTCCCTGGTATTTTTGTTAATTGAACTATGTTCTATGCATTGGAATTTTAAATCCATATCCAAAGTTTGAAAAGGAAATAGTCATTGATTTTTTCTGTTACACGATAAAAGGTTGATTTCAAAAAGTCATGTCCTAATCTGTGAATTGCAAGAATCAACTAGTTTGTTATTTCTAAACATGTTTTTTTAAGTTCAACTAAATTTTTTTTTCTTCATGTGCACCACAAGTGTAATCTCATTGTGTTGAGTGCTGACTATTGGCCAATTTGGTAGGGCTGTCTCCGGTGGCCATTACTGCCCTTTTAGTTATTTGCTATTTTGGGTATAGGGGAAAAAAATCGCAAAATACATAAATCGGTCATTAAAAAAAAATATCGCCGAATTCGTTAATCATGGTGAAAATAAAAAAAAAAAATTGTCGACCGGTCGCAAGAAGAAAACTGAAGTGCAGGGGAAATCGGCAGCGGGAAAATATCACAAAATTCGTTAATCGATCTGTCACGAGCAAATATCGTGAAATTCCTCAGCCAGTCGCAGAGAAAAAACGCGAAAATTTTCAATCAGATGCAGAAAAACAATCGTTACTTTCATCAGTATGTCGCAAGAACAAACGGGGAAATTTGCCAATCGGTCACAGAATAAAGTTGCTATATTTATCAATTGATCTCGAGAAAAAAAAATTATGGAATTCACCAATCGGTCTCTAGAAAAAATTGTGAAATTCATCAGTCGGTCGTGGAGAAAAAGCGCAAAATGTTTTAGTCAGATGCAGAAAAACAACCATGAATTTTGTCAATCTGTCGTAAGAAGAAACTGTGAAATCTGCCCATCGATAGTAGAAAATATCACGAAATTTGTCAGTCGGTACTGAGACTTGCTTGTCGTTTTACAAAGAAACATTTTTGGAAAATGATTTTTTGGAAACAGGAGCCGTCCGCTCACAATAGGGCATAATAAATAAAGCGCGAATCCTGCCAACGCGCTTCGAAATTCAAGCCCTGTATCTGCCATTCAAACCCTGTAATGTATATTAATAATATTGCATAAAAAATGTAATTTAAACATTAAAATATTCTGTTTATTTGTACAATGAAATGCTGATAATTGCTACTGGATTTGAATATGGGATTGACTATATCGATAATTGCTAATAATTAATTTGTACAATGAAATGCTGATAATTTGTATAACAAATTTTAACCAATTAATATGTGTATAATTGTAGAGTATTTTCACAAAGAAATACTACATACTTTCTTTTTATAATTTAAACATAAAATATCTACTAATATACCCATGATTAAAGAGTTATTTTCTCCAAACATAGGTTTAGTTGATGCCCTTTTTCTGTTTTAATTATTTAATATTGTTTTTGCTCTAAGTCACGTTTAGTTTTATTTTAAGTTAAATTATTTTTATATTTAAAAGTAAAAAGAAAATTACTTTTAATTTTAAATATTTATAATGAAGTTACAAAAACAGCTAGTTGGATTTACCAATCCCAAAACTTTCTTCTACCTCATACATCTTAATATTTCAAAAAGTAGTTCCAAATGTTAATACTTCAATATTATTAGTTCAATATTATACCAACTTTGATTTTGGTCTAAAATTTCTGCTTCAGTCAATTAATCGGAATAAGTTAATCTCGATCATGATATTTATTAAAATCAAAAAAATTTTCGTTATTCTGTTGTACATCAGCTGTTTGTGAATAGCCAGCTTAGCAGGATGCGAAGTTCCCTTCGCTTCATGAGCTGCCAATATACAGTAAAAAAAAAAAAAAAAAAAAAAAAAAAAAAAAGCTGCGAAAAACGAGAAAATTTTACAAAAATCTCTGTTATAGTGCCACCTTCTGGCGGAATATTTCCAAATTCAAACAGAAACTGCTGGCCATAGTCAAAAATATACACCACAAAATTGGTTCAATTCTATGCTTAACTTCATACACTTTTCAATGGTAAAATAATGAAAATTACACAAAAATCCGTATTATAGCGCCTCCTTCCAGCAGAATATTTTCAAATTGAAGGAGGACCTGCTGGCCATAGCCAAAAACATACCCCCAAAAAATTGGTTCAATTCTATACATAACTTCATACACTTTTCGATGGTACAAGAATGAAAGTGGCACAAAAATCGCTATTACAGTGCCCCCCCCCCCTTCCAGCGGAATGTTTCCATATTGAAGGAGGGCCGCCTGGCTGTAGCCAAAAACATTCACAAAAAATTGGTTGAATTCTATGCATAACTTTGTTACGATGGCAAAAATCGCTATTATTGGAAATATCCCCATCCTGGCGGAATATTTCCAATTTAAGGAGAACCTGCTAGACATAGCCATAGCCAAAAACAAATACAAAAAATTTTGTTCAATTATATGGATAACTTCATACACTTTTCGATGGTACAAAAATGAAAATGGCACAAAAATCGCGATTACCGTGCCCCCCCCCCTTCCAGTGGAATGTTTCCACATTGAATAGCCAAAAACATTCACAAAAAAATGGTTCAATTCTATGCATAACTCCATTCACTTTTCGATGGTACGATGGCAACACACGGACAGACAGACATTTTGTATAAACATGTTTTGGGATATCTGACCCCTAAAACATCTAAATCCGTCGAAAACCAGAAAGCGAAAAAAATTCTATTACAATACTTTCTTCTAAAAATAGGCCTGTTTAATTGTTAAACTTAAAAGAAAGAAAGAAAATTAATAAAGTCATACTTTAATAAACAACTTCAAATTTTGTTTTACACTCTGAAAGTAAAGGTACAATTTTCTAAAAGAAGTAAATGTAAATTCTTAAATTTATTATAAAGAGTTCAAATATAGGAAAACTGGCAGTTAGGAAAGCTGGCAATTCTTTATACTTTTGAGAATTACCTTTTACTCATGAATAGTGAACTTACTTTCATATTTTACATTATAAACAAAATTGTTCCACATTGTTTAGGGTCAAACGATTTCTGTTATCCTTATATATTCGCTTTGCTGCACTCTGCCGGATATCCGGCAGAGAAGTCGGATATCCGGTGATTGTGATTCGGATATCCGACGGTATTTCGGATATTGAAAAATCAGCCGGATATGCCGGATATCGGATATTTGCCGGATATCCGTTGCATCTCTATTTAATATTAGAACTGAATATGGAGTATGTAACATTTATACTTCGTTTCCATCAGGGATGAAAGTGCTGCGCCAGAAAAGACCGATTGTTACCACTAAATTTTAATAGTATTTTTTGACTTATTTAATGGCAGAATTTCTGAGATTTAATAAGGCGAAGAATAATCAATTTGTTGGAATCAGCATAGGTGGACGTACGGGCCGGCATATCATTCGGAATGGCACTTTGACGGTCCGGAGTTATACAGACGAGATACTGAGACCGCATGTCATATTTAATGTTTATGCAATTAGTGATTTCTTTGTTTCCATGCATGATAATGCCAGGCCTTATACAGTTCGTCTTGTAGAAAACGTGCTTGAAGCTAAAACAAGCGTATGGAATGACCAGCATGCTCTCCTGACCTGAATCCGATCGAGCATGTGTGGGACTTACTCAGACGATGCATTGCTGCGAGACCAAGGCCTTCTTTTTCTGTCTGGGACTTGGAGATTGCAATTCTTGAGCAGTGGAACAATATTTCCCAAATTCTTATCGATAACCTCATAGCATACATGGAAAACACGTGTGAAGGAGTCTTAGCTGTTCGAGAAGACCTTACACCGTATTAAAAATCTTGCCTCATTTCTAAACAATACATTTTTTTTTAATCATTTACCTGTAACCAAATTGCTGCCCTAAACCATCTTTTCATGTTCTTAACATCTTTTCAAAGAATAAAAGCTCCCTTACAAATTTTTTTGCGTCTTTTTTTCTGTATTGCGCAATGGTACACGCGTACTATCCATTTTATGGCCATACACAACTGTCTTGCACTGTTCTCTTCACTTTTTTGCTTGCTACCCTAATTTTTTTTTACCAGTGTATTAAAATTTCGTTGTAAAAATCAGCCATTTGTGGCTCAACACTTGCATCCATGATTTCATCTATATTTCATTTCCCGGGTCACATAAAAATTTCACGATACATTATGGGCAACAGTAAAACAGTATTTAATAATGTTACACTATAAACATAATGAAAACGATGTACTTTACTAAGATATACTGCCACATTCTTCCTATAGAATATGATGTGCGTAGCATATATCGTTCATTTATAGGAACATACAGAGTAATGCGGTTTCAATACATTCTGTAAACGATAACTACAGTACAAAGTCTAAAGTTCGGACAGCCAAAGTTCGGACTTTTCAGCAACAGTAGGCATTCAAGAAAGGAGGGAAAAAACAAAATTGTTGAAACGAACAAAGAAAAAGAAGGTCTGCAAAGAAGCTTTATTACTGAATCTTAACTCATGTGTACGTACAGAATAAAAGAAAAACTTCTTAATGAGAAACCTAAGTTAATAAAGCAGCACCCATTAACTGAAATGTTCAGTAGTTAAGTAAATTACAATTTGTTCTTAAATTGTATGTATCATTAAATAAATAATTTCTTTTACTTTTTATTTTGTTATGATTTATTTGATGAAAATGATTATTTAACATAGTATTAATAGCTGTTATGTGCAATTTTTAATATATGAACGTCATATTTTGCCTTTTTAAGTAGTGAAATTTATATTTCTTCTTATTGGCAATATTTTTGATTACCCAAAGTTCGGAAAAATCCAAAGTTCGGACTTGGTAAAGTCCCGAGGATTCCGAACTTTCGACTTTGTACTGTACTAATAATGCATTTTCAGCTGTTATGCGTTTTAGCTTTAATCAAATTTTAGTACATCACGCGGTGTGCATAAATTCTATAGGCTCCATAAAACACAGGGTGTCCCAAAACATCCTGACACATTTTAAAATTCAATATAAAATCAACTAATTGTCGTACACGAGTGCGGTTTGGACTAAAATGTTTCTCAAGATGAAAAATTTTCTTCAAGCGAATGAAAATAATTGGTTCTAAACTTTGATCATAGATTGCGCCACTTGTCCGTATGTTTAGTTTCAAACATACGTTTCTTCTAATTTTCAGATTAGATTTAAGGGGTTTCAAGACTCTTAAAGCTTTAAAATTTTCGAATTTTTTATTTTTTCAGATGTTAAACTCCTGTTTTTTCTGAACGTTTTGATATAACCGTTTCCTTGAAATACCTGTTAGAACAGAAGTTATGGTTTTTAAAATTATACCCTCTCAATAGCTGAAACGGCTTTTCCGAAACTTTGAAATCTTTTTTCTCCAAATGACGTTTTTGGACAAAACGCGCCCAAAATCTCAAAAACTTCCAAATATTTTTTCATGAAATTTTCAAAACATATGGTTCATGTTAATCTGTATAAACTGGACTTAAAATTTCCTTTTAATTGTTCAAAAAAATATTTTTTAGGTGATTGCTGAAATTTTCTAATTTTGCATTAGTGAAATACAACTTTGCGTTAAAAATATAAAAATGCATTAAATACGAATTTATTTAGATTCAGAGTAATTACAGCAGCCTGAAGTATAAGTGGGCACCAAAATTTTCATTCTAGTCGAAAAATTTATTTTGTAATCCTGCGCGTAATCTGTTATTTCAATTTTCTTCTCGTCAAATGTCTGACAGTTTGAAGCCCGCTTTAAGTGCTAATTCTGAATCTTGCAATTTTTTAATTACATGAAATGAAAGAACATACTTATATATTTGATACTTATATATTGCGTCTTAAAATCAAATACAGTTTAAGATATTAACTGTTAAAAATCGTCTCTTTTTTTTCCCAGTTTTAAGGAGTCTTGTACCTTTTAAACGCGTCGAAAATTAACGAAAAACTTCAAAATTTGAATTAGCCTATCTTCCAAACTTTTTTATGTATACACATGGCATTTTGGGTATTTATTAAACAGATTGTGCTTTGTAACATGCTGTCATTAGAAATTTATTAGCCTTTTCAGAATTTGTGTATTGTTGAAATCAAAACAGCTATTTTTTACTCCAGAAGTCATTACGCACATGATACCTTGAAAAAGTATGTATGGATTGTCATGAAATTTGGTAAAGATACTAAACGAATATGTGTGTTTAAAATGAACTACTTTTAAGTATTTACAATGGTAATATTTTTAGTTATGGCTATTTTTATTCATTAAAATTATAAAAATTTTATTTTTCTTTTACAAAATATATTTTTTATATAGTTAATGAAAAAATTTTAGCCTAAGAGTTAGTTCATTTTAAAGACACATATACGTTTAGTATCTTTACCAAATTTCATGACCATCCGTACATACTTTCTTAAGATATCATGCGCGCAATGACTTCTGGAGTAAAACAAGTTGGAAATTGCTCGTCAAACGTGGCAAATGAGGTGCGTTCGTACTATAACTAGTTTTATAATTATTTTTTGCACCCCATATTGTACTGAATGTATATTTTTTTGCAATTCATAAGTGCATAGTCTGTAACATCATTAAAATGTACTTGCAATAATTTTTCCCCATTCCCCGTAATATAACGGAACACTTTTAACTGTCCCTGTAATTAAACTATACATCCGATTTTCATAAAATTTGAAATGGCTCGACAAAATTTTGCAACAATTATATATTTAAAATTTCAGACCATTCGGAAGGCTAAAACATCATTAAAATGCACTTGCAATATTTTTTTCATATTGGCCGTAATGTAACGGAAAACTTTTGACTGTCCCTGTAATTAAACTATACATCCGATTTTCATAAAATTTGAAACGGCTCGACAAAATCGTGCAAGAATTATATATTTAAAATTTCAGACCATTCGGAGGGCTGTAACATTATTAAAATGCACTTGCAATAATTTTCCCCATTGGCCGTAATGTAAAGAAAAACTTTTGACTGTGCCTGTAATTAAACTATACATCCGATTTTCATAAAATTTGAAATGGCTCGACAACATTTTGCAATAATCATATATTTAAAATTTCAGACCATTCGGTTGGGTAGTTTTTGCTCTGCTATATGCGGACAGACGGACAGACGGACGGACAGACAGACGGACTGAACAACGACTATAGGTGCTACGTATTTATATAATTACGAACGCACCTAAAAAAGGAGCTATTTTGATTTCAACAATACACAAATTCTAATAAATTTCTAATGACAGCATATTACAAAACACAATCTGTTTAATCAATATCCGAAATTTCATGTTTGTACATAAAAAGGTTTTGGAGATAGACTAATTCAAACTTTGAATTTTTCTGTTAAATTTCGTCGCGTTTAAAAGGGACAAGATCCCTTAAGAGTCCCGAAACCCCTTAATCCCACTTGATTTTTTCTTGTGGTGTTATGTGAAGGACAAAGTGTATGTTTCTGCTGTGGCTGACATTGAAGTACTGAATACGAGGATCACACAGGTGATCCCGTCACTGCTAGCGAGCAAAAGTGCTGAATTGGAGTTCCATTTGGATGTGGTCCGAGCGATAAAGGATGCACACATTCAAATGTGATAATGGATTGCACAAATCATTGCTCTGTAACTGCTTTTGACAAAGTAAAATGATCTGCGAATTTGATCACTGTGACTGTCTTGAATTTTTATGCTTCTTTCCGATAACTTAAGGTACAGCGCCATCTAAGGTCGAAGTTTAGAACTAATCTTTTTATTAGCTTGAAAAAAAACTTTTTTGCCGTTAGAAGCATTTTTGTCCAAACCACACTCCTGTACGACAATTACTGGATTTTAAATTAAATTTTAAAATGCGTCAGGGACTTTTGGGACACTTAAGGGGGTCCGGGACACATTTTAAAATAATTTTTATTTATTGAGTTAAAATTCTGATTTTTTTTTTGTGATGGTTAACTATATCATTTGTAAACAAAATCACATGATAAGACTTCTCATAATTTTTTTTTTATTTTAAATTTTAAATTTATTACAAAAGTGGGGTAATTTAAAATTGTTATAACTCGAAATTTTATTTATAGAATTTCAATTTTTTTTCATTAAATTAACTGAAACATATAACTTTTAATTTTTATTCAGCATTTAAAAAAATATTAATAAAAAAAATTAAAGTATTTAAAGTAAAAAAAAAATAAAAAACAAAGATGCAACTTAAAAAAAAAAATCATATTTTCAAAAGTGATTTATTTTCTAATTTGCAGAATCCAAATTAAAGTAAAACAGCTGAAAAAGACATGTTCCAAGTTTGAACCATTTATTTTTAACGATTCCTGACTTATATGAATTTAAATATGAGAAATGGTAAAAAAAAAAACCATCATGAAGAAAAACGCATTTTTACAAGAAGTCGTCTCCATACAGCCATTGCTTGAAAGCTAGATTTTGAAAACAAACCAAAATGGAAAGATTAACATTTCGTTCTAAATTAAGATAGAAACATGATTCAAACGTTATTTTAAGCAGAAAAGAACAGAGAAATTTTTAATGAAATAAAATATTTTTACAAAATTTGTAGATTTTTGTGTCCCTGACCCTCTTAAGTACTCATATTACACTCACCCTGTAATTTGAAACCATTACCCCTTACGGGCGAGAATTGATGAAAATGTCTTTTAAACTGTGTTATGTATTTTCTAGCTGAATTTTATTTTATCATGCTGTGCGGTATGCATAAAAATGTGTAGGTCAAAGGCAGGGTTACGCAGATAAATTCGATTATCTTACCGAATGGGTGCTAATTGATGAAATAAACTTTTGAAATTTGTTATACTTTTTCTTCTCTCACCATATCGAAAGATGAAATTGTGTTGGAAAGTTTTCCTAATCTAAATGTAACGTATGATTTTCTTTTTTCTTTGTATTTCTAATATACCGGGTGCGCCAAAAGTTCGTTAAAACTTTAAAAACTCATAAAAAAGGAAGAAATTATGATAAAAGATTCGGTTTAGAGGAAAGGACCCACAAAGTAGTCGGATTTTTTTAGCAGCAAAAATAATTCAGTTAAAAAATCACATGTAAAGGGTGCTGACGACCCGAAACACAATGTACAGGACAACAATACGCTCCATTCATTTGTTCTTCCAATAATAAATATTCAACATGACCTTCAGAATAGTGATGGGCGATTCTCGAGAATTCGACAATCGAGAAAAATCGTCATCGTAAAAAATCACAATCGATACAGCCATCGATTAATTCCTAGAATCTACAATCGAGATGTTTTACAATCGATTATAACGAGAAAAGCTAAAAACAGTTATTGGAAAACTTAGCTATTATTCTGGCCGACAATTTCATAGTAGTGATAGGGCTTAGTGATTTTCGATTCTCGAAAATTTACCAATCGAAATAAATCGTTACCGTAAAATACACAAACGATACAGTCATCGATTACTTTCGAGAATCTACAAAGGAGATGTTCTAGAATCGATTATTGAAATCATTGTTTTTACATATATATAAGGCAGATTTTATTAGGGTAACTGAAAACAGATGGAATAAAAAAACAACAAACCAAAGGGAGGCTATAAGGGAGCCATAAGACTGGAAAAGTCTTGTAATAAAAGCTGAAAAAACGCGAGTAGCTATGAAGCGGTAAGGGGGGTTTAAGCATCAAAAATTAGAATTTTTCGGCAATTAGCACCAAAATGGCCAAAGAAATAAGAATCAAAAGCACCCCCTAGTGGCAAAAACATGAACTAAAGGATGATAAAAGGGATCAAAAAGTTTTATTGATTTTTCTACGTCATTTGAGATTGGATCTTTAATTTCCCCATTTTTAGAAAGTGTTCGACTGGAATACATTAAACGAACCCCCGCGGGGAGCAAAGTAGGGGGGAGGGGCAAGGAAAGGGCATAATATGAATAAGTGGTCACAGGACTTTCCAAAGATATGTCACATGAGGGGTGTCGGCTAAATTTAGAAAAGTGCCCCCGCGCGGGGGCAAAGTAAGGGGAGGGGCGCAAGCGATATATAAAATGAAATAGTAGTCACAGAGCTTTCAATGATATATCACATGAGGGGTGTCAGCAAAAGATAGAAAAGAGTCCCAACTCCCATGATTCCAATTATCGTGCCCCCCACCCCCACCCCCTAAATATATCCTGCCCATCCTTCTCTTTGAAATTTTCATATATTAAAAATTATTTATCGGAGGGCTCCGTAAAAAAATCTGATCTAAAATGTTTAAAAACGCTACGATTTCAAAAAAGTTCGAAAAGTGCCTCTCCCGGGGCGCCAAACTAGGGAGGGAAGAAGAAAGGTTCATAAAATCAAAGAGTACTTTCCGATGATAACCGAAAACTTTCCGATGATAGATCAAATGACTGGTCCAAAAAAAGTTTGAAATCTACCCCTCCCACATGGGTTCCCTCTTTTATCCCAGAATATACCGGAAATCATGCAGCCCCACTTTTAAAATTTTATATTTAATAAATATATTTATCGGAGAGCTCCATTAAAAAACCTCATTTAATGATATTTATTGTAGAAATCTCTATAATTAAAAAAAAAAATCACCCCCGCACCGCTCCCCCCCCCCGCCCCCTTCCGGAATCCAATTCTGGGGGGAGAAAGGTTCATAATATGAAAGAGTGGTGAAAAGACTTTCGGATGATATGTTAAGGAGAGGTTTGGTAAAAGTTTGAAAATTACCCCCCCCCCTTTGTCCACTCTCGCGCCCCCCAGAATTCACTCACCTTCCTCTTTGAACTTTTTATATTTAATAAATAGTATTTATCTGAGTCTCCAGGTATGGGGCTGCTTGGCAGAGCTAAAATAAGAGAAACATTGAAAATTCGGGCAAAATGACACTAAATTCAACAGTAAAGTTTGAAACTAGGACTATACAGAACTGAATACATAAACCACTATGCTTCATAACCCACATCGGTTAATAGCAATAAAAAGATAAGTGCCAGTTAAACTAGTTGCATCGAGCTCACAGGTTATTCACACTAATTGTATATTATACTCTTATTTCAAAGAATAATGTCCCTCAAAAAACAAATGAAGGGAAATATCCCCCGTTTGCCCCTTTTATACTTAACCAATGAACCTCCAAATCTAATCAGGGAAACTCCTTAATTATAATAAATCAGTATATCAAATTTGAAGCAAATCAGATAATTCTGCATGAAAAAAAGAAGCATATCGCTAAATTAAGGGTGGTCTAACCCCTTTAACCCTTTTATACTTAACTAATGAACCTCCAAATCTAATCAGGAAAGCTCCTTATCAGAACGAACACAGAAAAAAAAATAAAGTAAATTGAATAATTCTCCATGAAAATCCATTTATCTAAATTAAGGGGAGGGGACTTGCCCCCTTTTCGCCCTTGTATACTTAACCAATGAACTTTCAAATCTAATGAAGGAAGCGCCATATCGGAATAAATCGGTATATTAAATTTGATGCAAATCGAATAATTCTGCATGAAAAACTCTTATCTAAACTAAGGAGAGACTAGCCCCTCCCCTTTATACTTAACCCATAAACCTCCAAATCTAATCAAGGCAGCTTCTTAACATAATAAACCAGTATCCCAAATTTGGAGCAATTCGAATAATTCTGCATGAAAAACCCATTTATCTAAATTAAGGAGGGGGTCTACCCCCCTTTCCCCCCTTTATACTTAACTAATGAACCTCCAAGTTTAATCAGGGAAGCTCCTTAACATAATAAACCGGTATACCAAATTTGGAACAAATCGAGTAATTCTGCATGAAAAACCAATTTATCTAAATTAAGTGGGGGACAAGCCCCTCTTCTCCCCCTTTATCCTTAACCAATGAACTTCCAAGTTTAATCAGGGAAGCTCCTTAACATAATAAACCGGTATACCAAATTTGAAGCAAATCGAATAATTCTGCATGAAAAGCCCATTTATCTAAATTAAGGGGGGACCAGCCCCCCTCCTCCCCCTTTATACTTAACCCGTAAACGTCCAAATCTAATCAAGGCAACTTCTTAACATAATAAACCGGTATATCAAATTTGGAGCAAATCGAATAATTCTGCATAAAAAACCCATTTATCTAAATTAAGGAGGGGTCTACCCCCCCTTTCCCCCCTTTATAGTTAACTAATGAACTTCCAAGTTTAGTCAGGGAAGCTCCTTAACATAATAAACCGGTATACGAAATTTGGAGCAAATCGGATAATTCTGCATGAAAAACCTATTTATCTAAATTAAGGAGGGGGGGACCAGCCCTCCTTCTCTCCCTTTATCCTCAACCAATGAACCGTCAAAACTAATCAGCGGAACGCCTTATCAGAATTAACATTAAAAAAATTGAAGCAAATCGTACATTTTAATCAAGAGTTATCGCGTTACGTACATACATACGTACGTACGTACGTACATGCATACACACAGAACCGACGGGTACATTAGCTCTCAGGCTTAGATAGCCTGTGAGCTAAAAAGAGATTGGATAAGCAGATGGACTCCTTTGAGAAATTATGACTTAAACCAGAAATGCGATAAGTTTGACTCCGAAAGCTTCATTTCCGTCTCGCATTTCGGCAAATCTCATCTCGATGATTTTTCCAGCATTTCGACGCTTCCAGATGGCAAGCTGCTCGGTGGTTGGTTCTCTCGCGGTTTTAAACCTTTCGAGATGGGAAGTCTCTCGAGAGTTTCCTCTCGCCCTTTTCAACCTTTCCCGATGGGAAGCCTGTCGCTGGTTTCTCTCGTCCTTTTCGAAATCTCCCAATGAAAAGCCTTTCGAGGATTTCTCTCGCGCTTTTCATCATTTCGCTATGAGAAGCTTTTCGAGGATTTCTCTCGTCCTCGGCAGAGAAGGAAAGTAAGAAAATTTATTGAGAGTACCACGGGACGAGATAGAGAAAGAGGCATGACAATGAGCTGTGAAATGAAGCCCTAATTTTCAAATTTTCTCTTATTTTAGCCCTACCAAGATGTCACATACCTGGAGCCCTCCGATAAAAATTATTTATTAAATATAAAAATTTCAAAGAGGAAGGTGGGTCGGGTGATTTCGAGGGAGGAGGACGTGAGAGTGGACTCATGCGGGGTGCAATTTTAAAAATTACCGAACCCTTCCTGTGGCATATAATCGAAAAGCCCTTTGACCACTCTTTCATACTATGAACCTTTCTTCTCCCAAAGGGGAATGGGGAAGGGGCGAACAAATTTTTAAAACCGTAGCCTATTTCTATAATAAATTTAAATATCACTTTAGATGTGGGTTTTTTATGCAGTCTTCCGGTAAATATTATTTATTGAACATAAAAATTTTAAAGTGGCGGCTGTGTGAATTCCGGGGCGAAAGAGGGAGCCCACGGGGGGGGGGGGAGGTGGAGCAATTTTCAAACTTTTTTTGGACCAGTCATGTGATATGTCATCGGTAAGCTCTCGGATGACTCTTTCATATTATGAGACTTTCTTCCTCCCCTCCCCAATTTGGCCCCCACTGCGAGGGTAGTTTTTTCCGTTTTTATCATTTTAGATCGGATTTTTTTATGGAGCCCTCCGCTAAATATTATTTATAATATATGAAATTTCAGGACACTTTTCCAAATTTAGCCAAGACCCCTCATTTGACATATCGTTGGAAAGGTTTGTGACTACTTATTGATGCTATGTACTTCCGGTGGCGCCCCCCCCCACTTTGCCTCCCCTCGGAGGACACTTTCCCAAATTCAGTCAATACCCCTCTTGTGAGATATCGTTGAAAATGTCTGTGACTACTTAATGATGTTATGCACTTGCGGTGACAGTCCTCCCCCCCACTCTTTGCCCCCCCCCCCTGGGGGACACTTTTTCAAATTTAGTCAAGACCCCTCGTGTGAGATATCGTTGGAAAGGTCTGTGACTACTTATTGATGTTATGTACCTACGGTGTCCCCACCACCACTTTGCTCCCCCCGGGGGCACTTTTCCAAATTTAGCCAAGACCCCTCATGTGAGATATCGTTGGAAAGGTCTGTGACTACTTATTGATGTTATGCTCCTCCGGTGTCCATCCCCCCATTTTGCACCCCCCCCCGGGGGACACTTTTAAAAATTTAGCCAAGACCCCACATGTGAGATATCGTTGGAAAGGTCTGTGACTACCTATTGATGTAATGCACCTCCGGTGACCGCCCCCCCCCCATTTTTCCCCCACGGGGGTGTTTTTCTAAATTTAGCCGAGACCCCTCATGTGACATATTGTTGGAAAGGCTTATGACCACTTACTCATGTTATCCACCTCCCGCACCCCTCCCCCTTTGCCCCCACGGGGAGGGCATTTTTATAAATTCAGATCCAGACTTCTTATGTGACATATGGTTGGAAAGACCTAAAGACCTGTGACGACTTAATCATATTATGCAGCTGCTGTGCCCCTCCGCTCGCTTTGACCCCTCCCCCAACAGATCTGGTCCGAGGTTCATTCGTTTCGATATTATATTTTTTACAAGATTTTGTAGTGCGTGCACACCACACCCGCCTGCTATCATATATCAGTGCCGTATATAGCGGGTAACCTGTTCGTGATTTCATATTACAAGATTACATATAAATTAGGGGCACCGATTAAAGGAGGGGCCCGCTAGCGGTCGAAGTCTCCTAGTCTTTATTAACATCGACTCATTCCAGTTCACCCGTAGACGATTCTTGATAAATGTATGACGTATATAATACATAATATATGATTTATAAAAGAAATTTGCAAACTGTAGTCATCGAGAAAAAATTTACACAATCGAAAAATATCGAGATGTCCATACAATCGAGAAAATCGAGAAAAACATCTCGTTATCGCCCATCACTACTTCAGAACATTCTACGACGCAACCAGGTTGTGTGTTAATGCCTGTTCTTTGTATTTCGGGTCTTCAGCGACCTCTTCATGTGATTTTTTAACTAATTTAAAGAAAGAAAAAAAAAATCCGATTACCTGGTGAGCCCTTTCTTGCAAACCGCACTCCTTTATCATGATTTCTTCTTTTTTGATGAGATTTTAAAGTTTTAACGAACTTTCGGCTCATCCGGTATATTCTTCGTAGTAATATAAAACAAAAATGTTTTCCAATATCAATCTGAAATGTAATCAAAAAGTTTGCACATGCAAGAGGTACGATTTGTTTTACGAGGGTTGTTCAATAATTATTGTCCCTAGTGTATATAAAGTATTTGTACGGCGATGGTTGTTGTGGAATATCAAAGCCTAGTTGTAGATGCCTTTATGTTCAATTTCAGAACCGTAGCTACTATTTTCACATAGTTTTGGAGGGAGGATTGAAACTGGGGGGAGAATTGAAAGTGGGGGGGGGGGGAGGAGTGAGTGTGAAACGCTGATTTTCAGCTTATGGGGGCTATATTTGTGACAGTGGATGAGACGTAACATCCACTGTCCAAATGTAGCTTCACAAGCTACGAACCAGTATTTCACCCTCACCCCCTTCTTAAAATCTCTCCGAAAAATAAGTCTTTAAAACTTCACCCCTCCCTCCAAAACTATGTTAATATAGCAGCGACGGTTCTGAAATTGAGCATATAGGCATATAATAGATTAGGCTTCGATATTCCACATCAACTATCGCAGTACAAATGTTTTATATACATTAGGGACAATAATTATTGAACCACCCACGTATAAATTTTAAATTTTAATAAAAATGTACGGGGGTAAATAAAAATTATAACATTTTAATATTATAAATTTTATGCTGGATGTACTTGAAAAAGAATCTTAATAATATCTATTTGTTTCCAAAAAATACCATGAAAACACCTAGAAAAGAACAATTTAAGAAATGAATTCTTGTTCTTCAGGCTTAATGACATACTATCACTGCCAAATCAGAAACATTAACAGCAAGAGAGTATGTGATTTATTATACTATTTCTTCTTTCACCATATCGAACGATGAAATTGTGTTGGAAAGTTTTTCTAATCCATGTGTAAAGCCTCATTTTATTTTTTCTTGTTTGTATTTCTGATATATATTCTTCGTAGTAATATAAAACAAAAACTGTTTTCCAATATCAATCCGAAATTTAATCAAAAAGTTTGCGCATACAAGAGGCACGTTTTGTTTTATAAATTTTAAAACTTTTAATAAAAATGTATGGGCATAAATAAAAAGTATAACATTTTAATATTTTAAAATTTGTGCTCTACTTGATAAATAATCTTAAAAATATTTATTTATTTCCTAAAAATACCATGAAAGCACCAAGAAAAGAATGATTTTTGAAAAAGTGAATTCTTTTTCTTCAGGTTTAATGACATACCCTCACTGCCAAATCAGAAACATTAACTGCAAGAGAGTATGAAATATTGAGACTTATCTCGGTGGGATTTCAGAATTATTTCAGTAATAAGAGCTTCAGTTTACTAATTCCGCATTTAATTTTATTTTCTCCTCTTTAGAAAATAATTATTCAATTATATATATTTTTACTGGGAGAAAACAAATAATCTTCCTTCAAAGTTATTGAAGTAAACAAATTTAAAGGAATTTTTAAACTGCAAATTGTGTCATTTTTAGAATGTTATTCTACGACAAGGTATAAATACGAAAATTCTGAATATTTAAGGTAAAAACTTAAATAATAAAAGTTTTACTTTTAAATTCTGTGTGTTACAATTTAAGGAAAATTTGTAAAAATAAATTTGGAAAAATAATTACAAATTTAAAATTGATTTCTTCTTAACAAGAATGCAGACATTTAATAAATTACAGAATATTACACATTTTCTTTTGTTTTTAACTTTCATTTGTATTGTAATTTTAACATTTGAATATCATGCACAATCTCTCGAATAATATTTCTTATCAAACTTTGTTTTTTGAGCGATATGTTTCATATACAATTCTTTACATAAGCACATGAGCTCAACTCTCTCCATGTGTACATATGCAATTAAAATGATGCGTTTAATTAAATGAAAAAATATAAAACAATGCAGAATGAAAATATAGAAATAAAATAACTATCAATGTGTTATGGAATCATCAAAGGAGCTTCTGAAACACGACATAATTAAAGGAGCGTTACTGTATGGAATGTTTCCAGCGTAAGGCCTAAAAAGGACAATATTAAAATAGTTATAACATATCGAAAAATCTCTAAATGATTGAAAAACAATATGAATGAAAATTCAACATAAATAGACTAAAAACTTAAAAAATAACTGAAAAAATCATCAAACAATAAAACTCGTCAAAGACGAACCCAGATTCAAACTTGTAGAAACATTCACCTTGAAGTAGCTAAGAAAACTAAGGTAAGAGGAAGATAGTGATAAAAAAAATGTATAAAACAATCTGTGTGGGTAAGCGTACAAATGAACATACATTTACAATAGTTTCAATAATAAATAATACTAGCCACCCTTGGCGATCAGTTTGGCCTCCCTTAAAATTTATGTTTGGGAAAGCATGCTAAGCATTGTAGCATGTTACTTTTATTCATAATTTAATTTACTTGGACTCGCTTAAACATAATTAATATAATCCCTTAAGCTAATATGCATTTGTTTTTGTTGCATTAAAATATCTCAATTTGTTGATTTTCTGTAAGCAATTAAACCCTATTCGTTTACAATGGAAGTCTATGGGAATTTGGCGATATATTAGAGATATCGCCAAGTTGGCGTCATATTTGGGACTAATTTTGGTCTCCAAATTTGGCGATAAACTTGGCGGCATTTGGCGACAGAACAGGACCTCCCTATGATAACCCCTTTATAGGAATGGAGATGCATTAAATGCTCTTCAATAACCAATGAGATGCGTTTCATTCGAGTGTTGCCATTAAACAATTAATAAATAATCGCGATTTCTGTGCTATATACGATAGCGCAATAGATATATATATAATCCAATACTTTATTCCACAGGAATCCCACTTTTTTAAAAGCAATTCATCGATTTACGATTGTTCTTTATGATTTTTTTTTTTTTTTTTTTTTTTTTTTTTTACAAAGGTTAAGAAATGACATAAAATTTTTTCTTAAACTTATTTCATTAAATTACAGCAGAAATAACCTTAAAATGATTTCTTATCTGAAATTGAAGTATCTTTTGACATTTTTTTTTCCGCTCTGAGATAGAAAGAAATGAACTTTTCGCTTTTATAATCAAATATAGTGTATTTTTTTCATCTTTAAACTAGGTATTATTATAAAAAAAAGTCAACTTTCCTAATGTCAGAAATATTTGTTTCAAATGGTTTTTTTTTTCTAGAAAAATGTCATTCTTCATGATTCTTTTTTAAAAAGTAGTTTTATTTTTATTTTTTCTTATTTTATCTAAAAAATTAATAGTCTTAATATTAATAGCTTACTGCCTTGTCGTAAATGGCATTAACAGGTAAAAATATAGTTATTGAAAGTATGACATATACAAGTAGTTAGATATATAGCAATTTTTTTTCAAACCAGCATTCCTAATCTACTAAATGACAACTTTAAAAGCAATTTTTATTGACTTCCTTTGAAAGTCTATTGTATGCATTTTAAAAGTATAATATTAAGCTGTTGTAATTTAAGGGAGTGGAGGGGGGTTGCGTGGGAGTTTTTCAGCATGAAAAATAAGCATATTTTTATATTTTTGATATTTAAATATAGTTAAAAGTATGTAAGTTTACCATGCGTATGCAATGTCGTCATTTTCCAAAAGAGTTTCGTTCTTCGAATATTTAGTATCGTATTTTGGGATTGGTGGGATGAAAATGACGTCATTTTGACAAAAGTTTACAAAAAATATTTCAGTTTTGCGAAATAAAATAAATTTTCAAAACAATTTAATTTTTCCCTTCTAAACCATTCTACTTTTGACGCCTTTCTGAAAGGTTTTAACAACCCTTTTTCAGAAATAATTAATTGAAAATATTCCTTGCCCTTTTTTTTTTCCTTTGGAGTTTAAATTTATCTAATTTCTTTGGTTTTCATTGGTAAAAAGTAAAACTCAAACTAACTTAATATATTTTTTTGTTAAATCCATTAGCTCTAGAGGCAGAGTGCCCACAAAATTTGTGTCACATAAAGACAAACAGACAGACAGGGTCACAGACACACACAGAGACATTTTGTAAAAACATGTTTTTCGGGATCTTTGGTCCCTAAAATGTATAAATCCGTCTAAAAATGGAAGTCGAAAATTTTCACCAATCCAATACTTTCTTGTAAAGATAGAAGAAAGTAAAAATATTAGAAAACAGGAAATCTGCTTTTTCAGAATTTAATGTCGCCCCTATCTGTTTAAATAGCCTATACTGTTTAAACTGTTAAAAATATATATACAGGGTGTTTCATAAAAGATGGGCAAAATTTTTAGAGGTGATACTACACACGAAAATAAACAATTTTCATCTAAGAATGTATGGTCGGAATTGAAATACAAAGGTTCTATAGGGATACAAAGGAGATAATTAGAATTGCCAGTGGGCTACTTTTTTTTAATTCAGATTTATTGATTGCCACCACTTTTTTGAAATGGTAAAATTCCCCTTGTTTTAGCCTTAATTAATATGTCATTAAATCATGCGAATTTTACAATTTCAAAAAGTGGTGTTAATCAAGAAATCTGAATTTAAAATTAGTAGCCCACTGGAAACACTGGATATGTTGTTATGCGAGGCAAAAACAAGCAAATAACGAATTAGTGACAAAAGCAAAGTGGGTAACCCCTCTCCGTACAATCGTTGAGTCGCTGTGCCATTTCCATTTGCAGTTCCGTAGATAAAATGCATATCAGCCTTTTTCTTATAGTGAAAGGCAACATATCCCGTTACGTTCCTACTGCGACTGACAATTGCACACTCGGATCAGCAGCTTTTATGTATTAATTGAGGCGAAATTTTGCATACACATTCTTATTTTTCCCCATATCACATTTGCATGCTATTAGTATCATTCTTCTCCCGATAACTCCCAATAGGAATGAAGCTTTAACGTTTGCATGGACCAAGTCAGGGTTGCGAGTGGACTACTTTTTATAAATTCAAATCCGCTTTGTTTTTGTCGTATTTAACCTGTCATTAAATAAAGGGAATTTCGCTATTCTAAAAAAATGGTGGCAATCAATAAATTTGAAATTTAACAAAGTATCCCACAGGCAACATTTGGATCAAGTTTCCAAATGCACAAGCACCTTTCGTTTTATTTCTGACCATACATTCTTTGATGAAAGTTATTTGTTTGGATGCCAGGTATGAGATTTCCGACTTTTTGCATACTAGTATAATCTTAGAGAAAATTCTGTTCTATTAAATCGCAAAAATGTTCCGATTAAATAAAATAACATTTTCTCTAAGATTATACTGGTATGTAAAAAGTTGGAAATCTCATCCCTGTAATGTGTACTGTAACCTCTTAAAGTTTTGCCCAACTTTTATGAAACACCCCGAACGCATATAAATATGGATAGTACAAAACATATTTAAGTTTTAAGACTTAAAACACACGCTGTAAAAAGATGTTGAAGTTTATGTAAAATGACGTTATCCGCATCCGCTGAAGAATTCCTCATTTACGATAAAATTGCGTCATCCGCATCCGCTGAAGAATTCCTCATTTACAATCCAATTTTAAGCAACATCTATAGTAAAGTATGCATATGACGTCACTATCTCTGAATTATACACAAATCCAAAAAAAGAGAAGTCGTCAGTGACGAAACTCGACAAAAAAAAATCGGCTAATGATTCATTGCCTTCATCTGTTTGTAATATTCATATAGATACAGTGAAACCTCCCAGTGCGACCACCTCCCTGAACGACCATTTTTTCATGGAACGAAATTTATTCCCATGGGCTCAATACTAATTTTACCTCCATTCAGAGAACATCCCAGTTGAACTCCGTCCATGAGCGACGCATTTCTTTGAAGAAAATGAAACAAATTCCGTTTTTTCCTCGTCGCTTGAAGAAAGTTTTATTAGAAAAATAATTCCGGAGAGCGCATTATTCATCAAACTTCTAAACTGAGTTTAGATTTTTTTTTAATTATTATTCCCGTAACTTTTAAGTGTTACCCTTTGTGCCTTTTTAGGTAATGAATTTAACTCAGTTATCAAATTAAGAATGACGGTCAATAAACTTACCTGCCCTATTCTGCCAGGAAACTCTCAAAAAGTAGATAAATTAATGAAATCTTCATTATTTTTTCCCCGTCCAGAAAAAAAAAAAAAAAAAAAAAAAAAATGCATTCATTTACTGAGTTTCGGAAGGCATAATAAAGCAAATAAAAGTTATAAAAGATAAAAACGTAAAATCAAAGCAAATGTCAATGTATTAATTTTTAAACTCTGCAGTAATTAACTTATATAATTAACTTTTGTTTTGATACTTAAACTTTCATATTTTTTCCTAATGAAGAAAAAAACTTAGTAACATTAATCATTACTTTTTTTCAACAATTAAAATCTAGATTTAAACATAACCTCCATTAAGAGACAACCTCTTGGAGCGACCAATTTTCATTGGAACGGAACGTGGTCGCTTTAGGGAGATTTTACTGTACTTAAAATTAAATATATTTTATAATAGCTCCATGTTTTATCAGAAATCCTTCATTTATATTTTTTAAAAATAGCACACATTTTAATGACTTTTTTTTTCAGTTGTTATGGGAAAATGGCAACAAAAATATATAATTACTCTTTTCCAACTAATTTTCCTTTACTTTCTACAGAAATTTAGTACTTCAGTTGCCAAAATTGAACAAATGGCACTAAGAACTACAAAAATATTAGTATCTCAAAAATAAATGGAGATGCAGTTTTCAAACAAACTGCATTTAAAATGGCTATTTTACGTCGGTATAAAAATTGAAAATGTGTGATGCTTAGTAGTTAAAACAAAATGCAATAGAGCATTTAACCGCACAATGATGCATCTGCTTTGTTTTACGGCTGGCTTATACAACGAAACATTATTTTTTAGAGACGACGTTTTAATTTCTGGTCGAAAGAAATAGTATATCGGGGTCTAAAAAGTTGCAATGGAATGATTTTTAGGTGTCAATTTTTCGAAAGGGGATTTATCGTTCTTATATAAATAGAGTCATGAAACTTCATACCTGGATTTGTAAAATTATTTTCTTATTTATTCGAAATATAATTTAATCAAAATATTTTTTGCACCACTTTTAGTGAGATAATAAAAATATATAAGAATCACCAATATATAAAAATTCATCAATAAAAATACTGTAATCCTGAAATGTCGTGAGTTAGTATGATATCCTCCATTCATTTTCAACTCATAATCCATCCTATTTTTCAAAAAGTTAATGTATATTACAAATATAGGCTCATGTTTTAATATAATATTTTCTACTTGCGGTATTTCGTTAGTGTTCTTTATCTAGAATTAACATCAATTCATCTGATATACACAAATACTTAATATTTACTTGTTTTTGAAATCAAGCGGGTTATTTAGTTATTTTTAAATTTTAAACCTATTTTTTACGCTATTAAACCATATTAGAAATTTAATCATTGAAAGATTTCACAAGATAGTTAATCTTGTAAAGTTTAACATGAAGTTTCCTATTTTCTAAACAACGTTAGGTTTCTGACGGTAATGCATATGTAAATAATTAAGATTACTATTATCTGATATTATATTTTTACTTGTTTATTGTATTTCATATGTATCACTTTCTGCGTACGAGAGGTTTAAGGTAATACTTTTCCTTATCTTGAAGTTGATCCGAGCCATTTTAGTTAGATATTATTGTACGAATAAGCTTTATTGTATCAATGGATTCCAGTTTCCCTGTCTATTCAAGAACACATGCTTCAGATAAGGCGAACAAAGAAGTTCGCGGACTATCTAGTGAGATAGTGGACGCCACGGCAAGGAGAAAGTTTTAGATAAGAGAAGGGTCTATGTGGACAGAAAGGAAGTCTCGGATTCGTTTTTTAAGGCATTATTGAGAGAGAAACGATGGAGTTATGGCGAAAACCTCGAGACATGATGTTGGTTAGTGTTTTCGGTTGAGTTTTCTGGAGTGGAGCGTAGTGAGTTGCGCAAAAGTTTTTAAGTCCTAAGAGGAGGGATCCCGTGTGGTCCTCCGATAAACCTAATGAGATACAGTAGGGGAAGAAAGAAATAGTGTATTTTAATAAGTTGACCCAGTACGTAGAAGGGATTTGTTATATAACGTAGTATCGTCCCGGATCGTCTATATCCGAGCGTATAAATGTAAATAACGCTTTGTTTCTATGTAAATAATTTGCTCTTTAATATAAATTGAATAAGTTTAGCATTTTTGATCATCTCTCTCACATCGTGGCCGATATCACGTATTTATATCGGTGGTGGCAGCATATCAATTAAAATAACATTTTTTTCGAAATCTGTAGTATGACTGGTGATTGTGGATCCGTAAAAATTCATATAATGTAGTATCGGACCGAATCGTCTATATCTGAGCCTTTAAATGTAAATAACGCTTTCTTCCTATGTAAATCATTTGTAAATAATTTGTTCTTTAATATTAATTGAATAAGTATAGTATTTTTTGAGAATCTCTTTCACATCGTGTCCGATATCACGTATTTATACTTGTGGTTGCAGCATATCAAATAAAATAACATTTTTTGAACTCTGTACGAGTGGTGATAGTGTATCCGTGAGAATTCATCAGCGAGTGCACTAAGGAAGACTGCAACAAAGACATACTAGCATGATAATTATGGACTCCTGGAAATGATTTTTACTGGCTCCCCAACCAACTAAAATTGCAATCTATCTTCCCTCATTTTCGCGCAACATTTCAACTTTAAAAACTAGAAATGTAAATCAGTCTTAAACAAATTTTAAACGATGCCAAACTAAATGTTGAACAACTAGAATCTTATTTTTTAATGACTTGAAAAAAAAAAGTTTTACAGTAATATTCTCTTAGGAAAAAAAAATAAAATAAAAAATAAAATAAAAAAAGTATTGAAACCGCACTTTGTCGCTTAACAAAAATCTGATCTGTCTATTTTAAATCAGTTTTAGTTTTCTTATGTCGTCTCTATCAGTAGAATGATATTTTGAATTGAGATCTTTCATACTTCTATATTATTCAGAAAAAAAAATATATCATATGGATTTTACTGATAAATAGTACTGTGTAAATTCCATTTTGGTGTTAGAAATTTAGAGAGATAATATAAATACTGCGAAGTCCTAGTTTATTTAAAAAAATATATATATGGTGCTGCCATCTTTTATATACTCTCAGAACAAAAAATGAGCAAAATATAAAGCATACCCCATTTTGGATTTTAAAACTTATTTGTTATTTGACTGTTATATTATTTATACAATACACATTATTTGTACTATTTATAGAATAACTATTTATGAAAGTTTTATTTTTTTAATTGTACTTCGTTATAATTTTTTTTTTTTGCTTTTATAATATTAATTTTATACCTTTAACCCTTATTGTCAAGAAAAAGCATTGCAAAATTTGCAAAAAATTTCTTTTCGCCTTTAGTAATTGACACGGAAGTTATGAAAATCAAGAACGAACTTTTTTCACTGTACTTTAATCCATGATTTATATTAAAGTGATTTTTAGTCAAACTGCGGTAAACCACTTTAGATTTAGAATTAAGGTAATAAAGGTGATATATCATTTCGAAATGAGCGTTGCGTTGCTGATTTATTAATTTGTGAACCCATGCAGAAGTTTTACTGAAAAAAGATAAGTGAATTTTTTTTTAAAAATTTAGCAGAAAAAAAAAATTTCTTTTGAAACCGGCACATTTTTGAATCTTTTTAAATAAAGTTATAAGAATAAAAGTTATACGAAATGTTATACTTACAAAGTTGTACCAAACGTAGATGATTTAGTTTTTTTTTTTTTCTTTAGTTTTAGCAAGATGTTTTATATGTTAGTAAGAAACACTGAACTAGATTATACCAGCCATGTTTCATTTACATTAATAGTAAGTTTTAAGGATGATTTTCTAATTAGAAAACTTATCAAATACAGTTATTATTATCGCTTTCATCAGAAAAAAACATAACATTGCGCTGGATTTCTGATATTTATCTTAAAAATTTGAATTTAACAACAGAAAATTCTTAAAAAGTACAGAAAAACTATTAAAACTGATAAAAATTATTATTATATGCATCCAATATTCATTGTTATTTATCATTATTCATTTTTGGGGCGTTTTTCGGCGTTTGTTTAGTTTATTTTCATTGCCCCCTCCCCCCCCCCCCCCCTCCAATGTTGAATTCAGACACTTTTCTCTCGGAAGGATTTCTGTGGCTCCGGGGATGAACATTATAGGGCAGGGTGGGCCGAAATTTTTTTTTTTTTTTTTTTTTTTTTCTGATTTTCGAAAAGTTGTAACTGGTGGCACTAAGTTCACACAAAAAATTTGAGATTTTTCGGACAATTCTTTCATTTGCCGCAAATGGCTGGAAGTTTTGCTGAAATGCTGATTTTTGAACTTTTTTAGCAAAAATTTAAAAAATGTTACATTTAAGTTATTTTAGCTGAATTTACTTGAAATGTCATGTTTAGTGTACGAAATGTTTAAATAAGCTCTGGTTATGTATTATATAATAGTTATGTGCATTTGAATTAGTTGACTTTTACAGTGTTTTCGCGTATAAGTGAGCAAAAATTGCGGGAATTGTGACAACAGGGAATAAGGATCTCATCATCGATAAAAGCTTGGTCAGGAGGCAGAAAATCAAACTTGGAAAGAAGATACAGGAAGAGGAATGTCTTGGAGGGAAAAAAAAATTACAAGCATCTTTATTGATAGTAGAAAAACTAAAACGATTTTCATAGAAATAAAAGGGGACTAGCAGTACCGTCAACAGAAAGTCGAAAAAAGTATCACCATGTTGTCTGAACGTGGTTCGGAATATTTGGGTCACATGACACCTCCTTCTGATCACTGCGGAGAAATAGCAAAATTAGTATATAATTTTCTAAGACAAAATACAGTCTGCTTTTGAAAAAATCAAGAAGAGAACTGCAACATTTGATATGTATTCTTCATTCGAACGAACTTCCCCTGTGACAGTGACATCAACTGTCTAAACTAGATGCTAGAACCACTTGAGCTAAGACCTTTACCAACTGAAACGGAGCTAGATTAATAAAGTACTGAAATCTTCAGCCTTTTGCCTTTCTGATGTCAATGAAACAGGAATAGGCTCGTAGAAATGGACACGTACAGTCGTGGGAAAAAAAGTAAACAGCCCCTACTAACTCCTCAACAAATTATCATAGAAAAAAGTTACGGGTACCGAACGATTGGAAATAAAGTCTACTTTTAAATGATGTATATAAAATTTGCTTAGGGGGCCATCTACATATTAAAACGAACCATAACTTTGTTTTTTTCAATAGCAGTACCCAATTCTGACAGCATAAATGAACTCTACACTCTTCAATTAGCCAGAAAACGAATTTTTATGCAATTCGTATCATAAGTTTCCGAAAAAATTAATTATTATAAGACGAGCGTATTTTAAGGGCTGTATCCAAATTGAAGTTCCGTACTGGATTGTTAACCGAGAGAGCCCCTTCCTTGATCAAGGCACCTTAAGCGCCACTCAAGGAGCCAATGAAGCGTGTTAGATAACAGTACAGCAGAATAAATTTCAAAATGTCTACTCACTTCCATCATAGACGGCCCCTTAAACCATCATTTTGCCGATTTTTAAGCATAATTTGAAAACTACTTGGAAGAAAAATGTGAAATTTTTGAATTTCCATAAAGCAGGACTTAATAAATCTAAATCCATCAAAAAAATTGTAGGTTGCGATTCATAATTTTTTCGAATATTAATTTCATAATTCATATCATAAAATTATAAAAATTACAAATTCAGCTTATTTATGTTTGGGTATATTAGTATTATTAATACAAAAAAAATTAGCACATTAGGAGCATAATTTCGGGAGATATAAATAAAAATATGAAAATGTAATTTAACATTAGAAGCACTAAATTTTGAATGCTTATAATTCAAAAACTTATCATTCAAATGACTTGAAATTTGGTGTCTAGGCATAGTTTGTACCGAAGATTTGAAATATCTCGTTAAAATTAGGTATTGCGTTTGAAAAAAATGAAGTTTGGATTCGTTTTAATATGTAGATGACCTACTAAGAAAATTTTATATAGATCATTTAAAAGTAGACTTTATTACCAATCGTTCGGTACCAGTAACTTTCTTCTACGATGATTTGTTGAGGAGTTAGTAGGGGGTGTTTACTTTTTTTTCCACGACTGTACATTTTCGTACGCCATTAGTGATTATGTGCTTCGCATTTCTCTAGACGATGCCGCTTGTTCCCTTTCTTCTATGAAGATCGTGTTATTATTTCTACCATCCAAAAATATAGTTGTAATTTTTCATCCTCTAAGATATTTCTGCTGCTGTATCTTCTTTTCAATTTTCTTTTTCTGTCTCCTGACCAAGTCTTTATCGATGACGAGATCCTTATTCCTGGTTGTCACAACTCCTGCATCCTGAAGCACAGATACAGCTCTTAACACAATTTACCTGTATGATATACCAGTTCTAAATTCGCCGAACGCTGAAGAAAATGCTATGGGATATGAGAAAGGGATATGCATTTGGGAGTGTTTGCTTTTGAAGGCCCTGGTTCAAATTCTGATTCAGACGAACTGCTTGCTTCAAACTTCCCACTTTTCGAATCTTCTGACAATAGCTGTATTTTAGAGCACAAAAATAATTAACATCTCATCTCGCAGTTACTCCTATCTCCCATTTCCTCCCACATCATCATGACTGATTGCGTTTTCATGGTTTCTACTCCACACTCTCCTCTCCTTGCAGAAGTGCTGTCAAGACATGCTCTGGTCCGGCATTCAAATGTGTGACGCTGAACGCATCGAAAAACTGAAGGAAGAGCGAGGAACATAATAAAGACAAAAGAGAGAAACCGACGAACGAAACAAACAAAACTTACAATTTTTGTTCAGTTATACGCGAAAAGGCTTTAAAAATCGCCTTATTCAAAATACACATAATTAATAAATAATAGATAATCAGAGCTTATTTAAACATTTCGTACGCTAAACATGACATTTCAAGTAAATTCAATAAAAATAATAATTTTTTTAAATTTTTGCTAAAAAAGTTCAAAAATCAGGATTTGAGCAAAATTTCAAGCCATTTGCGGCAAATGAAGGAATTGTCCGAAACATCTCAAATTTTTTGTGTAAACTTAGTGTCACCAGTGACAACTTTTCCGCCCTACCCATCATCGAAAATCGAAAAAAAAAAGTTTTTTTCGGCTCACCCTAGGTTTCGGGAGGAAATTGCACTTTATTATCAATAAAAACACAAAATCTCAATAAATCCGGGGGGGGGTCCCCCCTCGGGCCACCCCTTGAATTCTACACTGTCCCCTTCTCCCCCATATAATGTAGACACTTTTAGCCGTTTTAAAGATAATATTTTTTTAGCCATTTTATGATTCGAAGAGTTCGTGTTGGTGTTGTTTATGACGGCCAATTATCTACAAGAGGGATATGGGCACCGAAGGGGGGGGGGGGGTGCCTTCCGTGGGGTGTCTTTCAACCTAAACCGTATTTATACAACTTTGAAGAGTTGCAGGCATTATTTGGTGATTATGTTCTCTGTGATAAAATGTTTGGATCGACTTTCCCTGTAGATAAATATTGCATAACAAAATATTAACATTATGAGATTTTACGCATTTTTTCTTATGTAGTTGCAATTCAATATACAGAATTCGGTACTTGTTAAATGACAGTTTTCGCGTGTGTAATTTATTCTTAAGTGAATCGTTGTCCCTTTAAAAACATGTGTTTACCTCTTTATTTTTCCATGTGGGTGGGTATATGATTGCTTCTTGAAAGACTGGTATTAAGGGGGACAGTACACTTTTAAAATGGTCAAAAATCGTTTTTTTTTTTTTTTTTTTTAGATCTTTTTAAAGGTTACTGTATTCTGAATAAGTTGATAGCAATTTCTTTGCTGTGTGATAATTATTTACTGAGATATTAGGGGAAATGTAGACATCACCCCTTCATTTCCGATTTAAATGCCCTGAGCCAACTGCCATGGTGACTTGTTTACATTTTGTTTTCGCGCTTTCATATTATCCTAACTTTGGAAATATGCTAAAATGCGTCAATTGTTATTGATTAAATAATTTAAATAATAATAAGAAAACTTTAAAATATTAACATCAACTTCCACTTTCTCCAAATTTGTTTGCCCAGTGGCTGAGAGGTTCTGCTCTCGAAGCTGGTAGACGGGAAGTGCTGGGTTCGAACCCGATCGCACCCGTCGGCCTAATTGTTCGGAGTTTTCGTGGTTTTCTTCGAACCTTGGATTTCCAAGCGTTAATAAGGGTTAGATTCCCTTAGAAAGACCATCACGAAGGGCACTCCCCCTACCTTAGGGTCTATATCCCTCGTGTTGATAATTGGCCGTCATAATCACAACCAACCAACCAACCAACCAAATTTGCTTGCTTTCATGGTTTTGCTCTGAAACTTGATCGCAAAATTGCTTTGCTGTTTGAAGTTTAATTTGCTATAAAGTGTTTAATTTAAAACATTTTTTTTTTTTTTAAATCTTAGAGCAATACTTTTATGATTTTGTAACAGTATTTTACTTCTTAGTATTTATCAGATTTCTTAATAAAAAATAATGCAAAATGTGCCTCAGAACAGTATCGAAGTAGGAGTCAGTTTAATGGTAATCGCCATATAAAATACGATGATAGAAATATATCCTAAGGTGATAATTCATCTTACAGAAAACTAAATAGTAGTCAGTTTGATAGTTATTTTATTTCAAACGACAGTTTAGAATACGGATTTATTGACATTAACACACATATATATATATATACATATATGTATATATTTAGTATATATATATATATATATATATATACATATTAGTATATATATATGTATATATATATATGTGTATATATTTAGTAAAGATTTTTGAGCAGCAAAGGATATGAATCAGATATCGAATTATGATAATCTGTATAACATGGCCTATATTTTACATTAAATAATTTAGTTTTATAAAGCGTGCACATTTAATTCACTTTACTATCAAAGCGAAACAAAATTTTAAATTATATGTTTAAAATTATTTTTTTGCAATAGTAAATGCTACATTTTTACAAATTACATCTATTTATTTTTTAAGTATGTTCCTATATTCTGCAGCATTATACAAAATTTTTTATATATATCATTTTTAAAATAGCATCTAATTTTATTTTTAATACAGAATGCGTTATATAATTAGTAATTTTGCTTCTTTTATTATATAATTTATATTTTAAAAATATACAGTTTAATCTTTAAACGGCTTTTTCTCAAAATGGCATTTTTTACTCTTTCGCGCATTTCTCCAAAACTATTTGAAGTATAGCTTTAAAAATTTTGCCCTAGATAAACATTTATATTATCATGAAAATGAGATAGAATCATAAAGCTGTGTACAGTATGAAAAAAATTATACAATTGAATGCATGTAAAAATTCGTAGTTTTTTTTTTCAATTTTTCTAATTAAATGTTAATTACCCTTTATCTAATTAACCGATTACAAATATCCTAATTCAAATTATAGACTAGAGTGTTATATTTAATTTAAGGTAAAGCTTATGCAAATACCCAGAAATTAGCATGAGATATCGTGCGCGCAGTAAAATGTTATCCACTGTAAAAATTTTAAAATGACCCATTGAATTATTTTTATTACATTATAATCAAATAAAAAAATTTAACGTAGTTAAATATCACCTAAATATACTCTAAAATTTTTGCGCTTCTAGAGTGGTTATTATTTGTTTTTAAACTATTGCTAAACTCATGAGAAGTTTCACGTTTTATGACTGTTAAAGGTGTACTGTCCCCTTGGATAACATTACTACACACTACACTTCAGATCAGATGTGTTAAAAACAAAATTATGATATTTTATTTGTATATCTTCTGAACTAGTGCATTTAAAAAATATCACATAAATATAAAGCTCTCGAAAAAACGCGTTTCCAGTGAGGCTTGCCTATACGAAAATTTCTGACACTGCAATTGAAACACTATTCCTTGATTCTTGCTTTAGTGCTGCTATCTGCTGGGAGTAAATTCTTTTATAATTTCCTACTTTGAAATGTTTTTTAGATTTGTTTTCTGGATAGATTTTCGTTACTATTTCTCACAAATTTTATTTTAAACTTTTTTAAAACTCTCTAAAAGGGATTTCAAAGATTAAAATATTACTGAAAAATCAGAATTCTTTTAAAAAATGAAATTGCAAACTTTTCATTCCTAGGAAAAATGGAAAAAAAGAAGGGTTTTTTAAAAATTAAAATTTAAACATTCCTTCATAAAAAGCATGTTTGAACTCATATTTTCAATGAAGGTTATCAGAGGAGCAATTACGTGACTAGTAAATAATTGAATTAAGTATACCAATACTTTTGATCATATTACAACAACACCTCCAATTAAAACATTATTTCTGAATTTCAGCTTTAGTGCTGCCATCTAATGTGTATGAATTGTACTACTCTTTTATGCGTGTAACACTATTTTTCAGATTTTTGTCCCGGCCTCGAAAGTTATCTATAGGTAATTTCTTTACTAATTATGAAAAATTTATATTTTTCATAACACTTATCAACACACAACAACAAAATTGAAGTATAATTGTTAATAAAGTTTCTGTTGGTCAAATCGTTCCTTGCAGTTACCTTGCAGTACTAAACGAATATGAAATAATTAATGCGATTTAAAAGTATTATAGACTCTAGTTTATCCGACGTTCTATTAACCGAAACATTCGGTTAACCAACACTCTTATTATATATCCCCCCCCTCTCTTCAAAATATGGTTTATTGTTACTTATTAGGTCGAAAAATTAAAAACGTTATAGCAGAATTTATTTATTAAATTTAATTTAAGATAATTAAAGAAAAAATTCTTTTTTCTTTTTCTTTTTATTCTTCTACTATGGTAGTTATGTATCTTATTTTTTGTTTTTTAGTTATAGTGAAGTTTTAACAACGTTAATAACACAAAGCTGCGATGATTGTGGTTTTTAACTTATGATAATTCATTTTTATGTACTTTTTTGCGCTGCACCCGAAAGTGACCTTTATTTGTGCATGCTCCTGATTTCTATTATAACAAATTATATGCGCAAATGGCAGAAGAACAGGAATGCGCATCACGTCAGGATTTTTCGCAAATTGTAAATTTTAAAGATTAAAAGTAAAAAAATAGCGAAAATCTAATACTGTAAAATAGATGTGATGGTTGTGTTTTTTAACTTTTGATAATTGATTTTTATGTATTTTTTAGAGCTGAATCCGACAATGACCTTCTTTTTTAACCATCACGTTAGGAATTTCACAAATCGTAATTTTCCCTGCCGGACCGGCCTACAGCCGGAGGTAGATTTCGAAGTTTAGTATATTAATTGCTCAAACAAAAACTAAATCATGATTAGATATAAATCCACTTTAACAGTTTTATCTGGCCACTTTTGACTAGTTTTTATTTATTTTTTATATAATAGCTGGTTTTATCAGAATCATGTTAAGGCGGTTTTAAAAAAATACTTTTCCATGCTCAATAACTCGAAATTTTCTGGCACATTTTCAGATATATTTTTAATAGAAAATATACGAAACTTGCTGACGTGATTTTTGAAGAGATTTATAAGCGACAAGTGTTTTTATTTTCCGTTCAATTAATTAAAACTTGATTTATAGACAATTATTTTCTCAGTAGGAGAATATTTTTCATTTCTAACACAATCGCTTCGGGAAATTCTGTTCAAAATGCCCACCTTGGTATCATTCTTTGAAATATAATCTGCCTCTATCAAAAATCGACCTTTACGGAAAATTATATAGTTTCTGAATAAGAGAAACTGCCAACTGGATGCGTTTCAAAGCAAAAATGAATTTAAAAATAAGTCCGAAAATAAGCAGTTTGGATTTGAGTAATACAATATTTTTTTCTTCAACTTCTATGTATTTTTAATTAGTTTTTGCTGTAAGAATTGGTCCTATCAAAATCTTCTCAGTATAAAAGTTGCAGAAAATATTCAGAAGATGTATAATAAATTTAAGCGGATTGGATATCTTGTGAATTGACGAAGTTATGGATATTTTTCTTCTTAACCCCCCCCCCTCCCCTCCCCACCACCACCACCCCTTTTTTTGTTTTCGTATTTATTTTTATTTTTTGCAGTAAGAGTTGGTCCCATCAAAAACTTATCATGATTTTTGATTTATCTAATAGAATCTAACATCAAAAATATATATGTCGCATGTTTTCTTATTAAAGCATCAATGACTTTCAGCGAAATTTAACACCCCCTTTAAAACAATATACTTATATTGAATTAAATATTTCATGAAATGTTTTTGTATAATTTGTATAAAATAATTTTTAACTGCACATGCACAACAAACAATAACATCTTTTATTTTATTTTATATTTTATTTATTTACTTATTTTGCTTAATTAAGTAGTCACATACGTAATGCTACTCTCATAAAAACGTCAATCTAATATCGAAAATTCAGAAAGATATATAGACGTGAGTTAATTTTGAGCTCGTTTTATAAACATCTGAATGATAGGAGATTTTCCACAGAGTGTGATTTTTTTATTAACTAGTTTCCAACAAAAGAATATACAGGGTGTCCGGTCTCAACGGTGTCCAATGGCTAATTCCTAAACCGTTAGTCATAGATATATAGTTCCAATTACAAAAATGTTTTAAATCAGGTAAAGAAATATTTTAAAAGCGATTTGGGTCAATAAAAACATTCCTTAAAAAATTACGAAATTTAAATTTTTATACGGTCCCTCGGTCCTATAAGTTATATTTAGTAAAATTTTCCTTTTACGCTGACAAGTAATACAAAAAAAGTCCTGTTGTTCTACGATTAAAATTGACCTATTAATACCTGTTTAAAGTTGGAGCATATTTTTTGCTGCAAATTGGGGGTCATTCACAAATTTAGTCGAAATATGATTTCGTAAGATATATTAAAAAATTTTTGAGAGTAAAATAAACATTGCAATATAAATTTGAAATCTTTAGTGATTCTGACATATTAATGCAAAATATACAATTTGTAATAAACATTTAATAAGAAAGAAAGAAACAGCATTTTTGTTAAATAAAATGATGCTAAATTAACAGCCTCAATTCTTTACAAAATGATACGTATTTTTAAATAATATTAGATTACACTAGCCTGCAAAAGTTAGGTTATTTCATGTTTTTTAGCTTTTGATAATTGATTCTTATGTATTTTGTAGCGCTGAATCCGGAATTGACCTTCATTTTTAGCCATCACATCAGGACTTTTCGCAAATTATAAATTTAAAATTTTAAAAGTTCAAAGTAAAAATTTAATTTCCTCCCCCATCTCATCATACCACCCAGCTGTAAGAATCCGAAGATAAGCAAAAATATCGAATAAATTATTGAATAAAATAAAATATAATAAGTTTTACATGTGTTTTATAGTATGAGATTTTCGCTATATTTTAACTTACACATTTGCAGAAAAATTCTAACGTGATGGTTAAAAATGAAAGTCGTTTTCAGATTTAGTGCTAAAAAGTACGTAAAAATCAATTATCAAAAGTTAAAAAATACAACCATCTCCTCTACTTTATAGTATCCGACTTTTGTTATTCTTTAAATACGGCAATTTATGATTTGCGAAATATCCTGACATCGTGGTTAAAAATTAAGGCAATTTTCGGATTCAGTGATAAAAAATACCTTAAAGTTAAAAAACCCAACAATCTCCGTCTTGTATTATCTAATCTAAAACTTTTTCTTAAACATCTTGGCGGTAATCTATCCGAAATTTTTTGTGTTATCCTGTAACATAAAAACAAGTAACATAAAAATAAGTAACATAAAAACTTATAAAAATAACATAATTTTATTAAAAGAAATCATAAAAGAAACAGTCTCAAATCCTGACAAAATAAAACATATGTTATTTCAACCAAACTGAAACTTAATAAATGTTAACTTAATCGTAATACTTGTACGATTTTTTTCAAAACGCAGATACACATGGAATGAGGTCTTCGAATACTTTAAGCACTTGGACCCCTCAAAGCCAAGCCGAACTCATTTGTTTTCAGAGCAGAAAGGTGGCATAAGTCATGCATTTTTAAAGTTTCATAACTCGCACAATTTTAGTGTTATATGAATGGCATTTTTTTAGTCTTACTTGTCAGTGTAATAGGAAAATTTTACAAATATAAGTTATAGGACCGTGGGACCGTATAAAAATTTAAATTTCGCAATTTTTTAAGAAATGTTTTTATTGACCCAAATAGCTTTTAAAATATTTCTTTACCTATTTAAAGCATTTTTCTAATTGGAACTATATATCTATGACTAACGGTTTAGTAATTAGCCATTGGACACCGTTGAGACCGGACACCCTGTATATTAACATGTGTTTACGCGTAGCTGTTAATGGAAGCTTCAATTTCGAAAAAAATTTTTAGTTGGAACGGGCTTGTTTTGATGATTCACAGAAGAAGAATTAAATCATCCACAATAAATAATAATAAAAAAAAATAAAAAAAATAGAAAATGAAAATGTAAATGCGTTGGAAAACTTTTATCTTAAAGCTACTTTTAAAACACAACTGAAATTTAGTTCCTACATCACCGGTGTCTTTTTTAATTTATCAGGAAATTCAACTGGCCTTTATCAGTTCCCCCTTATAATTGACTACAAAATTATGGAAACAAAATTCTGTTATTTTTGAGAATGCGCATTTAGAAAATATTTGACACAAATGCTTATGTCATCAAATATTTATTATATTTTTCCGATGTCAAAATTAGCAACTGTCAAATTTTTATGCAGAATTCTGTACCACAGAAATTCAAGTTTATTTATCATAGATCACGTTTCTTGAAAAATCTTGGAAAAGAGCCCTAAATATGTAATGGATTTTTGTTTAAATATGTCCTCCTGAGACACCGCATCCATTAAAATGGATGTTTTGTTTTAACTTACTAATCACAACCAATATTTTTTTGGAAGAAAGTCCTGATACTCCAATATAATATACACTTCAAAGATAATTTTTAAGTTTTTAGAATCTGACAACGGCGTCTCATTTGTTTGTAATATGGCGAAGTTGGTGAGTCAACGTGGCATTTGACCAGGTGTTAGTACGTTCAAATTTGTCTTTACTAATTTTATTTTTTAAGCACATTTTATAATGTATATGTTAATTTTAATGTTTTGTAGTACCTTAGCTAGTTTTTAACTGCAATTTGGATATTGCTTTAAAGCTCAATTTAAAAACATCCATTAACACATTGAATGCCAAAACTATTTTGTCTGTCTTTCCGTTTGGGCCACGAAATAAGATTCCCGTTACACAATCTATAAGTGCCAGTCACCGATGACTGGCTCGGTCTAAACTGAAAGTTCATTCTCAGACACCGGTGACTGACGTGGCACTCAACGTGTTAAAATGGATGTTGGGTCTTACTTGGGTAAATTTATATAGTTAGTTTTAACAATAGTTTTGGTTTTAATCATGTGCAGGATTTCCAAGTTTTTGATGCTTATTTAATCTCTCTGTCATATTTTAATTACCTTTTATAAGAAGACATATATATGTAATATTTTTATAAAATATTACATATTTTTGTATTTTATTTTAGCCAAAAGATTAACAACATTAAAAGGATTAGAAATAGTAGCAAATGGGAATGACTCGGATTTTGATTTTAGTTATTCTAGTGATGAATTTATTAATCCTTATTTATTAATAAATATATTAATGAAATTTATGAAGATTCTTCTGAAACTAAAAATCAGGCTATTAAAGAATCAGTAAATAATTTTGTTGATGGCTCAGTTAGCCAAACTAACGGAAGTGAAATAGCGAAACGTCAAAAGCCCAATTTGCTTTGGAAGAGATCTTTGCAGTAAGCTCAAGTTGTGACAGTTTAAGTACATATAAAGTTTTTTAATATGTAAATTAAGAATATTATTTCGGCTACCATCTTTTTCTTTTGTTAGAAATTCATAAATATAAAAGACATAAATTTAAATTAATACAATAAAGAATATTTTTCACAAGTATCATGAAATCTGATTTTAATTATATTTCCTTTTACGTTTGCTCAAGCAATACATATCATCCTGATATTTCACAACTTCTAGAACAAGAAGCAAAAGTGCACATATAATTTACAGCACATCATTATTTTAGACATTACGTTGATAATAATATGTATTTAAAAGAAAACTAAACTTAGATGTCCAAGTTGTAATATGTTTTTGTGCATTACCAGTGAAAGAAATTCTTTCAAAGATTTATATTTGGCTTAAATATGTGTAAAATAATTCAGTGTTGTTTATTAAGTTAATAATGAATTTATAGATGTTTAAATTTATTGTTAATTTAGTGCTTTTCAGTATCACTTTACATGTGAAAAGTTGAAATGAACTGTGTTTATATTTTTTGTACCCTTTTAATGAAAATAAATTAGTAAAGAAAAATATAAAGTGTTTCAAATTTTCTTGGGTCTCAGGAGGATAAAACATTTTATAAATAATTTTGAGCTATTTAACTGTTTTTGTTATTGTTGTTTTCAGAGTTCAGGACACTTTTGGATTTGTAATATTGACTCGGAAAACTGTTGGACGTCATGGTGAAAACATAATTTCGTACTTTTAACAGTAAAATGATTAAAAAAAAATCCAGCGGAAAAGTTTTATAAAAGCAAACTGCATTGCTAAAACTTTATCTATATTCTGTGACGAGCAGTTTAAAGTCAGGTAAAAACTGCTAATAAGTAAAGAAAGAAATAAAGATTTGAAAGAAAAAAAAAATAGCAAATGTCTGCCTAGACATTTGCTTTTTTTCCAGAAAAATATGAAAACATTCAAAAAATGCTTCAGAAAATATAGAAATGGTTTTCAAAATTAAAAACCATAGATGTTAAAAGTATATATAAAAAATACACTTCATGCGCTTTCAGCAAATCCTAAGCCTTTGTCAAGGAGAAAAACTGATGCAGAAAAACTCGATGTTGACTGATAAACAACGACAAGAAAGTCCACAGTCGGTCGAAAACATTAAAAATGAAGGGAAGGGGGAGAAAGAGGTAAAGAAAACTCAATCGCTAGGGAGACGAAACTCTTCTTTGGCAACGATTAGCGAAAAAGCCTGTTGTCAGCAACGAGTAACTTTTATTAAAGAGGATGCTTTGAACTCTTGTTTGGAATTTTCTAATGTTCATACCACTCTAATTTCATATTTTATTTGTTACCGTATTTCTGTAGGGGATGATATTTTAATAATGTGTTTTAGTGAAGCATATTTTGAATGTTTACATATTTTTATATTGTAAACAAAGGTGAATTTAACGTTCCAAAAAGGTCAATTTATAAAGTCAGTTTATTAATGTTATTTTTCGATTCTGGAATTTATTATAAAATTTATAACAGTTTTACGAATAAGCGTTCGTTCTTCAGATAAATATTTTCTAAGTTAAAACGAGAAAACTTGATGCGAAAGAATTTTCATACAACTTCCTACAGAGCTTTTTTATCTCAGGAAATGGCAGAAGCTCCAGATAAATATTTTCCTGAATAAAAGGGAAATTATGCGACAAGCTTCCTCAGCGATAGATTAAATAGATTATTGTTGACATGAGACACAATCTTCAAAGATACGAGGCATCGAATTAAAAAGAAAAAAGTCAGCTTTTTAATGAAAGTTTTATTAATGTTATTACCTAACATATATTTGGTGAGACTTCCAAGACTTTTGAAAGCCTCTGTGATTGGAATAACCAACCTAAATGCAAGATTATTTTTTTGCATTACACAAATATATCATTAAAAATTGCTATCTAGGCTATAAAAGCCGATGGTACATAGTGTACGCCGCCCCTGTCATTATTTATGCCCAAACTGTCAATGTCTTTAAAGGTTAATATCTCGACTAATTACCGACGATTTTTTTCGAAAATCATTTTCAACAATGGTTTTATATTTCTGGTGCGATAGGTACCTCAAGCATTCCTCAACACCTTTGATGAATGCCTGCAAATCGAAATTTGTGTACAATGGAAAAATGTGTTTTTTCTCAAAAACTATATGACCCAGGGTAATCGCTATAATTTTCCAGCAAGCTTTAACTTAACGTCTACTACCTCTAATTTTTTCATAATTTTATTTTCAGTAGATTCGGAAATAGATGGGGGCTGGGGGGAACATATCTTTGCACTACATTTTCGACTATATCTCTGAAAATATAATACTTAAAATTAAAAGAAATGTATTTTTGAGTTCAGCGTTGCGAAAGCTTTCACACAATATACAAAGAAAAGATTTTTTTTTTTTGAGTAACTTATTTAGCCCCACTACATTTTCCCTAAATATATTTGTGAATGTTTAATGATCTGTAGATATGTGGGTCAATAGTCTTTATTACTTACCCAAATTTGAACTTTCTACGTTCCATACTTTACGAGTAAAATGGCTGTGACAGACGGACAGACAGACACAGGAGTGATCTTGTAATGGTTCCGTTTTTACTTTTTAAGTACGGAACCCTGAAAATAAACTTATAGAACTGTCTTCATATCAAAGCATTAACAAACTTTGAAATTAGTAGTCGAACAGCTAATTTTGACACCATAATAGAAATCAATTTACATTGTACAAAAACAAACATTTTTTAGTCTAATTTAAAATTTGAAAGTTAGATCCGATCTTAACCTAGTTATCAAAGATATAATTCAGATTTTTAACTGAAATTTCATGTAAACAATAATAAAATCATCGTTGAACACAAACTTATATTACATGCTGTATCTTTTAAGGGTTCATACGTAAAATATGTCAAAAAACATTAATTTTTTTTTTTTTTTTTTCTGTCTGACAAATTTTAATTGTCCCTAATTTAATACCCTTGACAAAACAAAATCGTAATTCAAATTATCTCTAATATAATTATATTTAATTGTATGCAAAAAATTTTACTTACCATTACATGGAAAACAAATGAACATAAATAAATATTACAATAAAAAACTTTTTAATTATCATTACCTTATTATGATGGTAACTTAAAATTTCTAGTTGTAATGAAAAGCAATACTAGTGGTAAGAAGAAATTTTTAAATTTCGTAGGATGAAACTGTATTAGTACATTTTACGCTTATCACTCAATAAATGTAATTATAAATAAGAAATTTTAGATCAATTGTAATAGACTGATAATTGTGTAGCAATAAGCTTCAACGGTTTAACACGGTGATTGTTATGCATTCAATATTACCATTTTATTGTAATGTTAATATTAAATCTCAAAATTAAAAATATTAGTCTTATAAGCTAAATATTTTTCAAAATTTAATATGGTAACAAATGCAGCGTATTTTTAAAAGAATGTATTTTTTTATCTGATAAATCGATTTAAATAAATCAATGACAACATTATTTATTGTAAACCAATTTTTCTACATTCAATAGATTTTGCAAATATTACACAATAAATAAAAAAACTTTTACTTAACAGTTTCTGTATTAAAATATTAAAAAAATAAAAAAATGATATACTTTGTTGAATATGTTCACAATATGTTATTTCAAGATACGAGCGTGTATCAGTAAGTTTTTGTCCTCACATAGAAATAATTGAGTGAAATTTATGAAATTGCTACATTGTATTAGTCCTTTTTCTATATAGTCACCGTGCACAGTAATACATTTATGTGAACGGCATTTCGAAGAGAGGGGGATGGATGTATTCCAGGAGGGGCGATAGTAGAAGTAGTATTATGCTCTAACCCCCCTCCACACACACACAAACATAATACCGAAACGGCGCGATAGTAGACCTAAAGTGGGTCATTTTTCTAGCTTTTGCCGACCCCCACTCGTCACATATTGTTGGAGAGGCCTGTGACCATTTATTTATGCTATGCACCTTCCGAGCCCTTCTCCCCAAATTTGCCACCCGGGATTAATGAATGATGTCCGCAAAATTTAGAAAAGTGCCCCCCCCCCCTGGTGAGCAAATTTGGGGGATAAGGGAGGGAGGTGCTAAGCATGAATAAGTGTTCACAGGCCTTTCCAACAATATGTCACATGTGGGGGTCGGTAAAAGTTATATAAATACCCCCTTTGTGTCTACTATCGCGCCTCCTGGAATACGTCCTCCCCCCTCTCTTTCAAATAACGGTTGCACAAATGCCTTACTGTGCACGTTAGCTATATAGAAAAGGACACATAAAATGTTGCTTTTTCATAATTTCACTCAATTATTTCTATGTGAGGACAATAACGTATCGATACACCCTCGTATATTGAATATCTGAAATTAATCATAGATATCTCCTGCAATCTTATATTTAATCTGATTTGAGTGTCTAGATTGCTATTATAGTGTCAAAATTAGCTGTTCGGTTGCTAATTTCAAAGTTTGTTATTGCTTTGATATGAAAACGGTTCTATAAGTTTTTTTTCCTTTTTTCTTTTACGTAAATTGAAATAATTTATAATTGACAATCAATTTTTGTTTATCTGTTCCATAATTTGACGATAAAAATGTATGAATGCTTTCCTTTTTGGGAGGTGGGGGGGGGGGACTATTATACAACGCTCGACACTTTTTGTTGTTTTTTGTTCACGCTATTCACACTAATTGTATATTATATTATTATTTCAAAGAATAATGCCCCTCGAAAAATAAATTAAGGGTTATTACCCCCCCCCCCCCTGTCTCCCATCTTTACACTTAACAAATGAGTCTCCAAATCTCATCAGGGAAGCGCTTTATCAGAATAAACCGGTATACCAGATTTGAACCAATTCGGGTGATTCTACATGAAAAACACCTTTATCTAAATTCAGGAAGTATATTAGCCTCCCGTTCCCCCCCGCTTTTTATACTTAACCAATGAGTATCCAAATCTAATCATGGAAGCGCCTTATTAGTATTAACCGGTATACCAAATTTGAAGCAAATCGGATAATTCTACATGAAAAACACATTTATCTAAATTAAGGGAGGGGACATCACCCACCGTTCCCCTCCTTTATACTTCAACAGTGAACGCTCAATAATAATTAGGGAAGCGCCTTATCAGAATGAATCTATGTACAAAATTTGTTGCAAATCGGATAATATTACATGAAAAACTCATTTATCTAAATTAAGGGAGGTTATTAGACCCCGTTCCCCCCTTTCATACTTAACCAATGAACCTCCAAAACTAATCTGAAAAGCGCGTTATCAGAATGAACTTATATACAAAATTTGCAGAAAATCTGATTTTTCTGCATAAAAAACCCATTTATCGAAATTAAGAGGTGGGGGAGGGTGGATTAAACACCATTAACTCCCTTTATACTTAACCAATGAACATCCAAAACTAACCAGAGAAGCGCCTTATCAGAATGAACTTATATACAAAATTTGAAGGAAATCGGATATTTCTGCATGAAAAACCCATTTATCTAAATTAAGGGGGGGGGGGGGGATTAACCACCATTAACTCCTTTATACTTAATCAATAAACTCCCAATACTAATTAGGGAAGCATCTTATCAGAATGAACCTATATTTAAAATTTGAAACAAATCGGACATTTCTATCAAGAGTTATCATGTCACGTACATACGTACGTAGATACGTACATACAGAACCTGCGGCACATTAGCTCTTAGGCTTTGATGACCTATGAGCTAAAAAAGAATAGAAATCTATTTTTTACAGTTTTGAAAAAATTGTTCCACCAATGACGTGAGAACTAATGTTTCTAGACTCATTGATATTAAAATTGATCGTATTAATATTCTCATTTATTGAAGCAACAAATCGAAGAGCTCAAGAATAGAAAGAAAATAACTGCAAAAACTAAACGAGTAAGATTTATCGATATCGTAATACTTAAATAAAAACTATTTTTTTTAAATAAATTTTTATTTCTTTATCACAAATCTATAATCTAATTTTAAAATAATCTCCATAGTCTCTGTTCATAAGTAAATATCGTTTATAGTTTAATGATAAAAATACTTTACCAATAAACACTTGCATATTGCTCTTTCAATAATAAAATATCTGAAAGGACTCGCAGCCTATAAATGCAGACATTTCATTTCACCCCAGTAAATATAGAATGAGTTATGTACATATTTGAATAAATGGTTCGGAATAAATTTAATAAAATCAACGATAAGCGTTTACACTTAAATAGGTTTTATAATAAAATCGGAAAGTTAAATTAAAAAGTTGAAATCAATTTACACAGCAGCTGTGGGAAAAAACAGCAGCTGCGTGAAAGTAAATATCAGCGCTGTTTTTCAGGAATTTGATAATCAAGATTTCGAGATAATGGACTTAAATCAGGTGATATATTTTTTAAGAAAGACTAGAAATTTAAGTTGTAGTTCATTTTTTCCAATAAAATTTACGATACAGTGTTGTTTATTATGCAGATTTTAGAAATATTAAACATAACTCTATAGCTATTTTAGCAGATTTTCTTATTCAGATATCTATCAGCATTTACGAATAGTGATAATTTTCTTGCTTTATTTTGTCAATAAATAACACGAATATTTACATTCAGAATTTTTTGTACAGAAATCTGAATAAAAAATACTGTAAATTGGCAACACTGCTTGTATATATGGGCTTTAAAAGGATAAAAGATATTTCTTTTCATTTAAATTTATTATGTTTTACCCAAATGTTACACGAAAAGAAAAAATAAGAATCTAAGATTGTTTGAATGTTCAGAGGTGTGCTAAAACTTCTATCACAAGTAACATTTCTATATACATATTACCTGTTAATTACTTTAAAAAATACGGCAATAATACAATGTATTTATTTTTTTTACATTAAGTAAAAATAATTCAAAAGAATAAAAAATGTCCAAAAGCTTTAGGGTGTGTATCAGGGTAATCCCTCAATACAGGAAAACTGTAAGATATTTATAATGAATGCCAGTACATTAATTAAAATTTCTGGTTTCTCAGTGGACTGTTATGGATCAGTGTATTCATTATTATAGTTTGAATCTTTGTTATTTTTTAAATGTATTTCATGTATGTTTCTTTACTTATTTAATGTGAATTTCTGTCCGCTGATATTTTTTTGCCTGCGTTTTCGCTAATATTCTTGTATCACCTATTAATCTAAATTGTTGCTTTGTATGTGCCATAGCGGTCTCTGGCTAAATTAAAGCAAGCATCATATACTCAAAATAGTAATTAGATTATATTACATGCTAATTTACACAGAGCATTTATCTCCTCCTCCCACATACACACGCGTAGCTTAAATCCTTCAAATAATTTGCTTTCATTCATAAAAAATGTAATCATTTTCTTATAGAAAATAATGAACATTGTGTTCTGCTACTAAAGTGCAGATAGTTTTTCTTCCAGCATTTTTTTAATTGCTTCCCTGAACAAGCTTCGAATGCAACATATGTCGTAATTTTGCAAAATACTACGCATAAACATTTTTTCACAATGCTATTCGAGTCAATGAATATGAGAAGCTGTTACTATTAGCAAAAGTAAACGATAAATGTGAACGAATTAAACAAATTAGTATTAAACAACGAATTAAACAAACAACAGACATATGACAGTAAATGATGTCATTGTTGAATGAAAAAATGACACCTGGAAAATGTCAATCACAAGTTGTACGGGAAGTTTTGTAAAAATGACACATTTTTATAATTTCGCAACAGTATATATTTACAGAAACTTCGTAAACAACAAAAAAAAAATAAACATGCCCCATTCCCTCATATATCTGTTTTTCTTTGTACGATTTTTACGTTTGTGCAAGTGCAATAAAATGTTGACATATCCTTGTATTTTTTTTTCAAAGCAAAAAAAAAAAAAAAAAAAAAAAAAAAAAAATCCCTGCCGGTCCGGCCTACAGGCAGAGGTAGATTTCGAAGTTAGGTATACTAATTTCCCCAACAGAAACTAAATCATTATTAGATATAAATCCACTTTAACAGTTTCATCTGTCTGCTTTTGACGAGTTTTTATTTCCTTTTTATAAAATAGCTGGATTTATCAGAATCATGTTAAGGCGATATTAAAAAAATATTTTTCCATACTCAACAACTCGAAATTTTCTGGCACATTTTCAGATTCATTTAGAAAAAAAAATATATGAAACATGCTGACGTGATTTTTGAAAAGATTTATAAGCGACCTGTGTTTTTATTTTTCTTTCAATTAATTAAAACTTGATTAATAAACAATTATTTTCTCAGTAGGGCAATATTTTTCGTTTCTAACACAATCGCTTCGGGAAATTCTGTTCAAAATGCCCACTTTGACATCATTTTTTGAAATATATTCTGCCTCTGTCAAAAATTCGTTCATTACGGTACATTATATAGTTTCTGAATCAAATTGGATGCGTTTGAGAGCAAAAATGAATTTAAAAATGAGTAAGAAAATAGACAGTTTGGATTTGAATGCACCCTTAGTACGATGATTTTTTTTCTTCAACCGCTATGTATTTTTAATTTGTTTTGCTGTAAGAATTGGCCCTATCAAAAACTTGTCTATATAAATGTTGAAGACAATATTAAGAAGATATATGATAAATTCATGGGGATTTTATATCTTTTGAATTGACGGAGTTATGGATTTTTTACTTCTTCAAACCCTCTTTTTGTTTTCGTTTTTAATTTTTTTGCGGTACGAATTGGTCCTATCAAAAACTTGTGAATATAAAAGTTGTAGATAATATTAAGGAGATTTATAATAAAATTAATTGTAATATATATCTTGAGAATTGACGAAGTTATGAATTTTTTTCTCCCAAAAACCCTATTTTTTGCGCCACTAGAGCCCATTTTTAACTTTATCAAAAACCTGTCATACATAAAATTTTGGCCCGATTTTTAGAATATTAAAAACTTTAAATTGATTTGATATGTATAAAAATTAAGAAGTTATGGGGGGTTTTCGGTTTTCGCAAAACCCATCCCTATTTCCATCCCCTTGGTCTGATTTTGCCCATTAACAAACTTGACCGAGATTTTATGCCGATTGATTTTATGTATCAGTTTGGAAGAGATTGGTGCAGAATTACTATAGTTATCGTGTCCAGAAGAAAGTGATATATATATATATATATATATATATATATATATCATGATCGGTGTAGATCTGCAAAATTTTTTCAGAAATTCCAACACTTGAATGATCCCAATAAGTAGTATTTCATACGAAATCTACCTAAAATCACAATAATCACCTCTTAAAGAATCTTAATAATGTTTTAGATAATATGCAATGGAAGTTGTACATTTTTCAGTCACTTAATATGCAAAATATTACTTCAAACATTGAGTGATTCAAGATGCTTCGCCATCTGATTACAAAACACTATTTCAACTGTAGATAACGATACAATAAAAAAATATAACAAAATACAGGAAAATCTTCAGAGTTTCGTTTGCTTGTTGTATAACTGTAGTGCGTATCTCTGTTTGATCACACGGCCGACATCCTAGCTGTAGTCCATTCTACGTCAAATATTATAAAGACATTGCTCGTAATCTCTGATGCCTGTAAGTACTCTACGACCAATTCAAAACTAGAAAGACCAAAGGTGTCATTAGGACCCCAACTTCGGAAAATTTTGCACACAGAAAGATGAATTTTTATTTATGGCGTATGAGATTTTGAGACTTTTTATTTCTATGTGCATACATTATTTAGGTACTGTGCCATTATCCATACGTAAACTGGAACCGAGTTAATGTTTGTCACAACTAGAAAGACCGTGGGGAGTCAATATGATACCTTGTTTATTTTAGTGTAAATCAGTGTGGAATTCAGCGGTTGGGCCGTGGGTGACATTTACCACGGGAAATTGAATTGTCTTCCTCGAAGTTTTAATATTTTATGCTTTTCAAAGGACAAAATTGCAATTTCCCAATCTCAATTCTAAAATATCCCCCCCCCCCCCCTCATCGAGCCGTAGAAATCCCTCCCGGAAAAAAACGCTCCCATTGAATACCGGTCTAAATGTGCCATCGACAATAATTTCAGCTGCAGGTGAAGGTTATTTTCTTCGTCAAGGTATCAGAGGATATATCAGATGGCTGGCTGTCACCTGAGTGGTAAAAACTTGCAAGAAACACGCTCTACATTGCGGAATGAAATCAGAGCTCCCTTGGCACTGTCAGTTGTTTCCAGGTTTCTGATGTGTTGTACACATTGTTTCTCATATTGTATTGTGCATCGTATCGTTTTGCTTTCCAGTCAAAATTAAATAAACTGTTTATTTAGTTTATTTTTGCGGTAGTATTTGCAGTAAATTTGCGTCGGCAGCTTTTCTTTTTTTACGATTTTCGTGATAGCTATATCTCAAAAACTAATGCACAGAATTTAATCAAACATCATTTTCTGTTACACTTTCACATAAATAGATCCTTATTAGATTTGGGTGTTTACGTCCCAACAGGTGTCTCTTTCATGCTCTTTGGGTTGGGAATTTTGGTTTCAGACATCTAAGAGGGTGGAAGCCAAAATTCAAGGCTTTGTTTGAAAAATGTGATGCTAATATCATTTTTAAAGGCACCCTATTCAGCGAACATATATCTTTAGAATCCTCATGATATGTCACGATTTGTCATGTTGCACTGTGATAGCGAAATTTGAAGTTATAACATGTATGAGATAGAAGAAAGGTGGCACATCTGGCTAGTTTTTTAATTGAAAATACTGAAGGATTAGCAGCTACGTATATAGAACATTAATGTTCTTGTAACAAAATCTTTCAAATTACTTCTGTAATGTGTTCAATTTTTTTTTTCATTTCGTTATTTATTATAAAGTTATTATCATTTGTAATTCTCTATTGTATTGTCAAAATAGAATTTTATGCCAAGTATTCAAGTAAAAAACGTTTTTTCATTACGTTTCATTTTATGGAAACGATAAAAAGATAAGGGCTTGATTTAATAAGCTGGTTACGAGAACCTTCTCTTAATCCCTTGAACGGTTGCGGGATATTATGGATCCCACTTAATTTTAATCAAATTTTACAATGTCACCAGAATTTTGGAATAAAAATTATCTTTTATAACGTACATGAAGAACATCTTTTACTAATTTCCAACTAAATTTATTCGTAAATACCTACGTCATTCAATCATTTCAACATCTTAAAAATAGAAATACTCTGCCCTTGAAAGGTTTAATAGCTTATACTAGTCACACATGACTAATTCATAAGCTAATGTTAAATCAATGGAGGAGTCCTTTACATATTTCACATTTGCATTTCAGTATTTTTTAATATTTTTTTGGATAGGATATTAGGTGTTAATATGTAAAGCTACTTCGAAAGCGTTTTGACTCTGGCTGCAGAATCAGTTCTGTTTGTTATATTTAGGTATTAAATATAATTGTACTCTTACACGAAAAAGCCCTATCAGAATAAACATTTTTTAAACATTTATTAAATCAAATAACAGACACCAAACATGAAAACAAACTGTGAGAGACTATTTACAGCATAAGAAATAGATCTTTTACATGAGTAAGGAACAATACTTTTGTGGTGATGCCATCTACACACTTCTTACCTAACTAAAAACACTATAGAATCATTTTAAAGACACACTCAATTAGAAAATAATTAACTGGTTGTTTACAAAATTGAAACTGTCCACAACGGATCCAACCAAAATCGAAAAAGTACAAATATACAACGTTGGACATTGACCTCATATATTCCATGGAAAAAATAAATTGTAATGAAAAAGTTAAATTTTTAGAGAACTCTTCCATTGATTTAAAATTAGCTTGAGAATGTTGAAACAATGAAAGCGTTCTTTAAAAATTTTTCCTTTTTGCATTCCGTCCAGTGGTTCCCAACGTGGGGCAATTACAAATTTCTTACTCACCCATTCGCTGTCAGTTTCCTTTGACCCTTTTTTTAAAGAAATGTTTGAGACTAATAATAAATGGAATACAAGCAAAATTTTAAAAATCTGTTGTTTTAATTGAATTTAAAAATTTTTCCCAATCAAAGGTTCAAAATAGAGTCAAGTCGAGTCGATTTTTGACGGCCGATTATCTACTCGAGGGATATAGGCCCTAGAGGAGTGCCCTCCGTGGGGGTCTTTCTAAGGGAATCTAACCCGTATTTACGCATGGAAAATCCAAGGTTTCGAAGAAAACCACGAAAACTCCGAAACGGTTAGGCCGACGGGCGCGATTGGGTTCGAACCCTGCACCTCCCATCTACCAGCTTCGAGAGCAGAACCTCTCAGCCACTGGTGGGGCCAAAAAAAATAGAATCAAAATCAGAATAATCATACGAATAATCTTGTTGAATATTCTGATATACTATGTTTTTGAAATATTAAAATACTCCATAATTTTAACTGTATTTTATACTGTATTTTATAATTTTATAATTTTTCGATTATTTGTTAAATGAACTTTCTACTTCTATTCACTCTCTGCTATATGTCACATGAAGAATCTTTTACACGTAAAAAACATAGTACACATAAATCTGTTTGTCTTGGCCATATTTAACCTAAAAAAATGTATGACGTATCAAAACCAGTATTACCAACTTAAAAAAATTTCTAAATCTTTTATAGCTTTAGAAAAGGAAATGAGTAAATAGTAAATATCTATAGCTCTACTACAGGCATACTACACAGTAAATAAATTTACATGATGACATACACACTTTAAATTTTAAAATCAGATAGTACATCGAAGAGAAATGCGGTGTTGGCCATGGTAGGCTAACCTCGCCAGCTACGATTTCGAGAAAAATGCTTTCGAAATTTTTGTGAAACTCTTTTAAGCCAGCTTTTAAAGTTGCCAGGGAAGTCAAGACTTCTTCAGAAGCATAGGGTGATTAAGTTGACAGTGCCAGAGTGACCAAGTCACTCGGTTCACTTTTGCACTAGCAGCTTGATATGCAGCATAGTTTGGACTATCTATTAAACTGGATCTATCACTTGAAAAGTTTTAAAATTATTAAAATTCATAGTGTCGCGAACAGATGTCATGGCATACAATGCTTTGACACCCCAAACTCATTTTTCACAAAAATGTGGATAGTCGACTCTGGTTCTCAACACCTCAATTAACGATATTGGGAAAGGGAAATCAGAAAAGTGTGTTGTTATAGGAAATTGTCTACTGAAAATTGATAAAGATCAGAAACTTGAAATGCTTCTTGTAAATTGTGTTATCCATACAAAGAAAATTTAGTGTCAAAAGCTTTTCCACCAATTCTTAATCAGTAAAAAGAAAAAAAAAAATCATAAACATTGTGAATGTTATCCATTTTAATGCTAAATCTAAGCCTCTCTTCAAGATATTTTGTGAGGATAGAAATGCAGACCGAATAACATTTTTCTTTACCACTGAGGAAAGATGGAAAAGTACAACGAAAATCTTTTTGGCACAAAGCCCGAAGACGCATAGCCTCATTGCATTTATAGAATTGTGTTAAAAACACGTTTGTGACAGACGATTAACCTGTTTGATAAGTAAAAAATGTGAAATGAAAGTACACATACATAATGAATAAAATACATACTTACAGCGTGAAGGGGGGTGGGGGGCATGGTGATTTTATAAATGCTTTGGTGGGGCGTGGCCAACAAAAGATTGGGAACCACTATAACCTAATAGCTTTGTACTTTGCAGTTTAGGTTTGAGGACATTTTCGAACCCATCAACCAGTTATTTTCCAAAATTGAAATTGTTCTCAGAACGAGTTCGTGAAATTTCAGCATACGCTTACCAAACATATAAAAACGCTGAAATAAAATTCGAAGAAATGCACTTTTATGAAATTTTATCTTATTACAAATCATCCATAGTGTATTAAAAAAGGTTTTATAAAATTATTTATGAAAATCAATTAAAATCATTAAATTAAGTAAATATATGCTAAAAGTGATAAAAAATACATTTAAAAAGCATGTAAGTACTTTTTGATCGCCGTCTGAGCGATGAAATAAATAGGTCTGAATAAAAGTTATTATATGCCTTTTAACCCTTTGAGCTCTCCTGGGTGAATGTCTTCCCACATTTTAATCCCCAAATATTACAAGGGCACCCGAAAATTCGACCAAATTTATTTGAAAATAAATTAATGCATTTTTTTTTTCGTATACATAATAAACCGACTTTTTTGTTTGCAAAATACTGGTGCCAGTGGGACATTTGGGTATTTTTAATCAATTCAACCTCAAATTCAAATTGCACGAAACTTCGTAAACGGGTATTTTTCAGGATGTTGAATACATTCTAAAGTTATTATTCCAGAAAACAAAATGGCTTATCCAATATGGCGGACCAAAAATTAAAATTCTTTGAAAGTTACTAAATATCTATGAGACTGAATTCCTAAATTTCGTATAGAGGTACTTTTGAGTATTCTAAGTACGATTCAAAAGTTAAATTTAAAAAAAAAATAATTTCGTATTAAAAATAAAAACATTTAGATTTAAATAAAGTATGAAGTTTCGAGATTAAACGTTACAAAGAATTTTGAAGTAACTAATATATTTTTAATGGAAATTAAACGTTGAATTTTTATTTATGAAACACCATTAAGTACATTAATGGAAAGTAAAATATTAAAAGTTTTAATTTTTATATTATTAAAATAAAACGAAAGGATATTCTGAAATTCATCTTCTGAATCATGTATAGTATAATAAGTATATTCTTCAGAGCTATCTTGGAGATATTCTTGATATTCTTGGGAGCTGTCGAAATATCTTGCTATGTCGAAGTTGCTGTGTCTCTAATGACAAGGATCTTAATTTCTTCTACCGTAATTTATGTAATCTTAAAATGAAAGAACCCGATTACATTAAAAGATGAACCCCCTCCCCCCCATCTTCCATTGTTTTCGTCCTATTGTATTATAGCGAGAAATCTTCTTGGTACCTTTTGATCAATTTGTTGCACGATTCTTGAGCGTTTTCCGACATTTTCCCAACTGGCAATAATGAGGAAGCTATTACTTCTTTGCCATGAAAAGTAGTTTGTGCACTGAAGTTGGCATATAGAACTAGGAATATAATTCAAAGAATTTACAAGCTGTTTGTGAGCAATAATCCACGAAATTGATCAAATGAAAGTTAAGAAATTTCTTGTGATATGGACGTGGAATCGTTTGATCAAATCTTCGTCTACTCTCTGTATGGAAGCAGAAATAGTTGCGTCTTTAAAGAATCGACGAGCTGTGTTATCATCATTTGTGCTTCCAAATCCGGGTTTTGGTTTATCGACGAGAAGTCCTAAATGTAAACGAAATCCTTTTCGTATTTTTTTTTTTTGCAATTAATTTTTTTTTCTCCTCAGGAGTGTGCTCTTGCCATTCCTTTATATCCCGTTTGTATGCCAAATGCAAGCTACACTCAAAACAGCTTATATAGACATTTAACGTGGTCATCCCGAATCGTAAATGACCTTCATTTACTTTTAGTTTGAGAATGTTATCAAGGTTATTAAACTGTCTTGAAGTAGCCTGACATAGGTACCAACGTTGAGTTGACAAATTACAAGTAAAGACAATAAAAATTTTACCATCAATCATCCTTAAAGCTAGTTTGTAATTAACGCCTACTTATTTCCTATCAATGATTGTTTTAAAAGGAATAAGTTTACTCTTCTGATCTGTAATATAATCCATTTCACTGACAGTAGCTTCTGTAATTTTTTACAAAAAATGGATTCTGATGGGCCTAAAAAATCGAGGCGATGAAGGTCTCGAATTTTTCCAGATAACGATTTCTGATTTATTCGCAACACTTACAAGTTCTAGTGGCACTAAAGAAGTGAAATAGCTATTTATACTTGATTTCTACCATCATCATCGCTAATTTTTTGTTTAAAAGTACTTTGACCAGATGGTGCCATCACATCCCCACTTCCAAATCAAATTCAGATTGCTAATGTTCTCGGAAGTCAGATTCTTAATAATTTCCTTTTGCATTAATAAAATAAGCTCAGCAGTATGATCTAGCCAATATTGCAATTGACAAGATAATTATTCTAATTATATTAGAATAAACAAAATTATTAGCTATAAAGATAAGAAAATGTATTTTTATCGGATCGATGATTGAGAATTATTTTCTTTTTACTAACCTTGCTTATCAAATTTATTTATGCTTATGATTTATAATATTTATTTGTAATATAATACATAATAATCTATCACAAAACTGAATAATCTAAAAATTTCAAAAATGTTTACCAGCTAAATTACTGTGAAAAGTAATAAATTTCAGAGTTTTTGAAGCGACTAAAAAAGTGACATTTTTAATTGTGGCTACAAAAACCTGCACGGAATGCAGAATGGCAGTTTATGGCAGATGGTTTTTTTCACTATTCATTAGATAATATTTCAGGCTAGTATTCCCATGATATGTCTTTGTGGAACACTGTGGAACTTTTAAACTTTTTGATGTTTGAGAGCAAAAAAATAATATATGTTTTCAACATTTTAAACAAAAATAACCATGAAATTATTCATTTTTATGCGCTTAATAAAAATTTTTGTAACACTCGCAAATAATTTACACACTATCATCGTGAATCCATTTTAAGGCATTAAAATCGGATGATATGGAAAAATGTAGCACTTGTTTAGAGGAACCATTGTTTTGCTCTTTTCGTTCGCCTCAGATGATGATCCTCCAAACTTTATTTTTCGACTTTTGGCCTTCTTTTTGGGATTTTGCCCCCTGTGCGTTGTATAAAACACAAAACGTATTTAACTCTTTATCTACTGACAGTACTTATAAGTACAATTAAAATAACTTGTTATAAAATTCATTTAATACATCGATTAGTAGTAATACAGTTTAGAAAGAGTTATAGATGCATTATTTTATCTTGTTCCAAAAGCATTGTTTGTTACACAAAACAAAAATATTTTTAAAAGGATGATTTCTTTTGCATTTACATCTTATCAGCTTTCTAGCCGTTTGGGGGGGGGGGGATTTTTCAATTCAGAAATATTTCTGTATTTCTATTGTAATAACCTAATATCTGTGGATTTCCTAATTCTACAAAATTCTAAGAAAAATATTTATCATAAAAGATTTGAGTAGGGTTATAAATATTGCTCAAAATCCCTACAAATTAAAATTTAATTAACCTTCTTAAATACTTCAATCCTTTTAAAATCCTTCTAAAATGTATTAAATGTTTATGTAAATCTTTTAATGTAGTTTGAAAAATTCAAGAAAAATGCTGTAGAAGATAAATATTTCATGAATTCCTAATTTAGTACATAAAGGGTTAAGCTGTAAATGTATAATGACAGTATTACCGAAATCATTGAATCGAATTTAAAATATTTATATTCATTTCCTCTTCAGCTTATTGTAACCTTGAACCATACATGGTAATTTATCGTTAAAACAATCATCAGTTAATGCATCTATAATGAAGATCCATTTCGAAAATTATTGAATCATTAACATATCCGAATGCCATTCTTATATCTCAATACTGATCCCTTAATTACTGGATAACACTTCATTAAAATCCCGAGTACCACCCTATTGAAATTTTTGCATCGCATAATCAACAGATCTGAATCTGTCACATGTCCCGGGAATTCATGACATTCCCATAAGATTCTTGTTAAGCATTTAATCACGCTTTAAATTTATGAACTATTCTTGCATATTCTGGAAATACTGTTATGGGTTTAGAGAGGTTGTGAACAAGTTCTCTATTGAACAATACAAAATGCATTCATGCATGTGAAGAGAAGGAGGAATCAAGATACACAATTGAGTTTCTCAAGTGGTTTTATATTTGACACCCGCATTGATTTCTATTTATTTCATGATTACAATAATTAAAGGGTTGGATAATTGTGATTAAACCAATTTTGTTTTTGAACCGTCCTGTCAAGTTGCAGAATGTTTTTTTAATAAATAACTAGCTGTTTAACCCGTTCTACGCACGGGAGTTCGTGATTTAATTCTAAAACCAAAATTAAAAATAACTATTCGATTTAGTAAAATATTTTTCTACTACTGTGCATTTTTTTTAATGAAATTTGATTTATCTTGTTACTATGGCAGCAGACGATAAAACGGTATCCTTGGAATAAGTGGAAATATAGAATAAAAAGTTTTGTTTTGATGTTTGTGATAAAATGTTATCTAATGTCTCTAATTATTTGCATGTGAGGTAAAAGAATTATCGTAATACCTGCTGGAGCTTTTTACTATTGCAGCGTGGCGTATCTAATATGTATATCTCTAATTATTTGCATGTGAGGTAAAAGAATTATCGTAATACCTGCTGCAGCTTTTTACTATTGCAGCGTGGCGTATCTAATATGTATATCTCTAATTCTTGCATGTGAGGTAAAAGAATCATCGTAATACCAATTGCAGCGTTGCATACGTAATATGTATCTCTCACATTGTTTAAAGAACTCGCGCTATTACACGTTTGAACATAAGAAGTGATTTATTGTGAATTTTTAATTGTTGGCAACGGCTATAACGAAAAATGTTTAAATTTGATTGGAAATGGCTGTTAAATTTGTAATTTTTTATTAATGAAAAATTAACCATAAGTTATTTTGATTCCGGATTACTTTAGTTGCATCGGCCGTGTTTTAATACACATGTACGTTAAATTTCACAATTCTGGCTTCCAAACTATGGATTTGTACACTGTAAAAAAAAACGACATTTTTACAGTACAAAGTACTGTTCATCTCGCGCACAAACTCGATCACAGTGAATGTGCTGTATCTTTCTTTGGTTTACTGACTATATAAACATGAAAAATACAGTAGTTGCGTAAAATTGCCAGCACATTGTGCTGTTAATTTTACGCAACTACTGTACTTTTAATGTTTATATAGTCAGTAAACCAAAGAAAGATACAGCACATTCATTGTGATCGAGTTTGTTCTGGCAAATCTACAGTGGTTTTTTTACAGTGTATAGCATTACAGACAGACAGACAATTTTTCATTTTTATATAACAGATTATAGCATACAATATAATATTTAAGTCCAGTGGTGCAGTGGTCTGCATGTCGGATTGGCACGCTAAAGTTCGACTCCCGGCTCGACAAGGGACTCAACTCCGGTTCTCTTAACCTTTCATCCCTTCGGGATCGATAAAATGAGTATCAATCTAGTTTAGGAACTAAACACCGAGGTTTACGCGTTAGGCTGACTACTTGACTGATGCATATTCTGTATAGCACAACAGGGCCCAGGGTCAAGTAAACTACGTTTGGCACTGTAGGCCCTGATCCTTCATGGAACGTTTAGCCACATGTTTAGTTTATATATACATATGAGGGTGTATCAATATGTTTTTGCCCTCACATAGAAATAATTGAGTGAAATTTAGGAAATTGTTGCATTGTATTAGCCCTTTTCTATATAGTCACCGTGCACAGTAACACATTTCTGAAAACGGTATTTTAAAGAGAGGAGGGATGATGTATTCCAGGAGGCACAATAGTAGACCCAAAGGGGGTTATTTTTCTAACTTTTGCCGAGCCCCACATGTGACATGTTGTTGGACAGACCTGTGACCACTTATTCATGCTATGCACTTCCCGAGTCCCTCCCCCAAAATTGCCCTCCGGAGGGCATTTTTTTTTAAATTTTGCAGACATTATTCATGCGTCCCAGGGGACAAATTTGGGTGGAGGGGCTCGGGAGGTGCATAGCATGAATAAGTGTTCACAGGCTTTTCCGACAATATGTCACATGCGGAGGGTCGGCAAAAGTTATAAAAATGCCTCCTTTTGGGTCTACTATTGCGCCTCCTGGAATACGTCCTCCACCCTCTCTCTTTGAAATACCGGTTGTACAAATGTGTTACTGTGCACACTGACTATGCAGAAAAGGACACTTAAAATGTAACAGTTTCATAAATTTCACTCAATTATTTATATGCGAGGGCAAAAAATTACTGATACACCCTCGTATATATATACAGGTTTTTTCCACCAATTTATGCTTATCCTACCTTTTTCTGCAAATTGACACATTTTAATATCAGATAGACGTTTTTTTAATTTTATGTATGAAGGATTAAATTGCAATGGTAGATAAAATTGAAATCATAAAAAAAGTATACTTCACTGTCTTAGATAACAAATTGATAAAATATAGCATGAAAATCTAGTTTGTTGATACTCGTACCGTGCATTTTCCTTTTTATGCCCCCCCCCCCCCCACTTCTTTTCGTGTCCGAATTTACTATTTCCTATCCACCAATATGTTTTCATTCCTTATGTTGCTGTAACTCGGGCATGTTTAAAATATTTCTGTTCATTTTCAAAGATTTTTGATGTTCATATTTTTGTCACACTGTGACTTACAATATGGTGGTTTTTTCGTCACATATGTGACGTGACGTACGTTACATGCAGTGACATAACAGGAACGTCACAATTTTTTTTTTATTGCCAGAAAATATAATTTTACATAAATAACATGTTTTGAATATTTTTTGTAATTTTTTAAATTTTTCTAAGAAGTTCGCATCTCAGTCACAATGTGACATCACTGAGTGGTGGCATTTTGGTCACAGATGTGACGTGACCACAGTGACTCACAGTGACGTCACAACGACGTCACCGTGACCATGCATGCTATGAGGGACATAATTAAAAAAATCTGACACATGTATTGACAAAATTTTAAACTAATAGGAATAATTTAAAACCATTATTGAGGAATTACAGCATCCGCAATTTTCCATTTAAATCCATTAATCAAATGCGCCATTTTCATTCAACAAATGAAAATTTGAAAATTGTCTGAACTGACATAGAAAAGCATTATTGAGCAAAATTAAATGTTTTTCATTTTCCGAACCAATGAACCAAATATAACCAAAAACTATACAGCTAAATCCGGGTACGTCACCAACACGCCTACTTAACAACAAGCTAATCGGATGCTTTTTGCAGTAGTTATCGCGGAACAGACAGACTAACTAACAAACGGAAACCAAAAATTTCCCGTGTCACCACAGTAAGCTTTTACTGACGTTTCGGCAATTAAAATGTATTATGAATGTAGAGAAAAGAATTATTTAGAGATTTTCTATCACCTTCTGATCTTATTTTTGTAAAATCCAGACTCTTGATAAAAAAAAATGTTTTTTCACTAATTAAAGTGTGTTCCTTAAATATTAATTTTACTTTTATTTTGTTCTAGATAAGAATTCAAAATATTATTGAATATTCCTCTATATAATTTTTTTTAGACCCGCATGTGATTTGATATAAGAATTACAGAACTCTGGATATGAAAAAACAAAATAAATAAACCGAAGTCAGTTCTGAGTATGTTTTCTTATGAGAGGAAAAAAAAAATATGCAAAAACTCAACAATCACCCAAGTGAATGTGACAATCTACAGTAATGGATATAGTGCCCGTATACAATTCGAGAGTACACATTGGTGAATCCAGAAGAAGGCAAGGCGACAGAAAACTTATGTGCCTGATAAATTGCATTACAAATATCTGTTTTTTCAACCACCCTCGAGTAATAGAAATTCTACAACGGGAAAACAGAGAATTGCCAAAAGAGAAGTACAGTGAAAAAAAAATTGCAAATTAGATGGCAGTTTTGCCGCCTCGGTTCTCTATGGAATATTTTTTATTGTGTCGTGTATTTTAGAGACTGTAATTTGCCGCAAAAGGTTTTGTTTAAACCATTAATGGTACACATATTTTTACTTTATAATTTTTGGAACAATTCTTGCATCGACAGTGTGTCCCATGTATAATTTAAGAAACAGGTCCATAATTTACCGATGCAAAAAAGTGGATTATAATCAAGATGCGTAAATGAATATAGCGAGTAGTTTAAAATTTCATACCCACAATTTCTGAGGTTTACTGGCTGGTTATAATAATGAAAGATATGCTTAACTGCGATAAAATCAATTCAGCTCATATTGAATGGTATTGTCATGTATGAAAACGGCTCTAATAATAAACTAAAGTTACCCAACTATTGTAAATTTACAATATATTTAAGTTTTATTTCTGAAGTTTCCCTTTTAAAAAAAGATCATCACAAGAATTGTTTTTTATTATTATTGAGTCTTAGATTTTCCTACTTCTAATTGTCGACTGACATTTTTTATTAATATTAATATTTTTATTATTTAAAAAAATGTAAATAGCACCAAACAATTTCACTTAATTTTTAATTGTATAGCAATAGTATTAAAAATAATCTTAATTTATTATACTTACTTTTATTTTCTCTTCAAATTATGGAATACTTTAAAATAAATTATTAATTATCGTTAACACATCCCAATGAAAGCTTTCAAAGATTATCGAACTATTAGCATATGAATAATGACATTATCATAGATGATAGAACTAATGTTTTAAACTTCGGAAAACACTTCATTATTATTCTGAGCACTACCTTGTTAAATTCTTCATATCACATTATCAACATACCTGCATCTGCCACAAGTTCTGGAAATTCATAGAATTATCATAAGATTCTTCCTAGGCCTTTAATCACGTTCGAATTTTAGGAATCATTCTTGCATCGACGTAAAATCCTGTTATGGGTTAAGAGAAGTTGTCAACAGGTTCTCTACTGAACAATACAAAACGCAGTCGCACGTGAATTCAAAGTGATTTAAAATCTCGATACATAATTTAATTGCTCAAATGGTTTAGAAACTGACACTCGCAATGATTGCGATTTATTGGCTTATAATAATAATTAAAGATCTATATAACTATGAATAGATCAATTCAGCTTTTGTGGAATAATGCTAGCATACATGCAAAATTCTTTTATAAAGTACTAATACGTCCAAAGTATATATTCGAATCTATTTTACATTTATTGGACCCACTTTTTTCTTTGAAATTAATTTTTTTTGCTGGAAATGTTATTTATGCTATCTAATTTTCATTTATATGAGAGTAGTTGTTAAAACTGAAATAAATGAAAATAATAAAAAAATTGATATACAGTGCCAGCAAAAAGAAAATCTTGACGCTCATGGAAAAATGCAAAAAATGTAAAAAACACTCGCCTAGTAAACTTTTAGTGCCAAAAATTATATTTTTTCATTGTCTCCTTGTCTTTTATGAGACTTTTCAGTCTATTAGGCATGGAAGTTGCCAAAATTTGGAAATAGTGTTTTACCATATGAGCACACAACTTTTTTAATACTTCCTGCAGTTCTCTGGCGCTGGATCTGTGCGTCTCTTCAAATTTATTTTTTGAGTGGTTGCAAGCATTTTTTATTGGATTAAGGTCAGGTTAATTGTCTGGCTATTCATGTACTGCTTTATTATTATCATTTAACCACTTTTGCGCACGTTTTGTCTTATAAGCACGTACTGCATCATGCATGAAATATTAACATCCATAAAGCGACCAAAATTGCAGTAGGTGATCTTGTAGAACCTCTAACTATTTACTACCGTTCATAGTAATATTTTTGGGAAGGAAATATAGTCCAGTTCGAACTTTTTTACCTTTAAAAGAACACCACTATCTGAGTGCTTTGCAGCTTTAGAAGTAAACTTTGTGCAATATCATGAGGAACATTTAGATTGTCTCATCGGACACCCTCTAATTAACCTGGAAGTACTTTCATTAGAAAAAAATATTTTTTTAAGTCTCCTTCTATCCAATTTGTATATTTCATACAAATATTTATTTATTTTTCATGACATTAGCAAGCAGGGGTTTTATTGCTGCCCTTCGAGCTGATATCTCCCAGTCTTTCTGAAGACTGTGGCTGATGCTCTTTTCTGTCACATTTACTAGTAAGTCTGAATGTTTCTTTTTTTATTTCTGCAGCTGTTATTATTGGTTTTAACAACACCCAACGTTTTAAAGATATTTCAGTCCTTCTAAAGTCTTTCTTAGTCTTCCTGAACAGGTTTTTCATTTTGGTGTACTGCCCCGTGGTAAACTGGCACTCGCCCTTTTTAGGGTATAGATAGTTCTGCCTTGATGCTTGTAAACCTAAGGCTATGCAACGTGCACGAACAATTTGACTCAATAAAGTCCAAGCGCGAGTTTGTCAACAATTGTAAGCTTTTTGTCCCATTATGTGCACCAGAAGAATTTCTTTCTGCAGCGATAAAAAAATCCCTCTTTCTTAAACTGCTACCAACACTAAAAATAAAAAGGGAGAGCGCTGAGTTATCTCAACATGCAAGTTCTACCACTCCACGTCATTAAAGAAACTCCCAAGAAACTCCCGCTCGTCTCTTCTATTAAAAGCGGGAAAAAATAAAATAAAACATCTGAACATTGAGATAGTTGTTTCAGTATCAAGATTTTTTTTTACTGCCACTGTACTATAATAATTTATGTCCCTCCATTTTGCTGTTTTTTCTCCTGTCAACAAAAATTGATTATTATTTTTCCGTTGAGAAAGTGAATCTATGTAGCAAGTAACAAAATGAATTTAATTACACGAGGGAAACTAACCATAACTAATTACATCTATATCCGTTTCTCTCCAAATTACGATATACTTCAGCATGAATTATAAACTGTTCTTAACACATCCATTGCTAAATGTATTCTGAAGAACGCTACGATTAACATATTGCTAATGGTATTGGTAGAGTGCCGATTCTGAAATTACAGGATAACACTTCATTAAGATTCTGATCAGCATATTGTTGATTTTCTAGTATCACATTATCAACATAATACATAACCAAAATTATCTGAATCTACTGCAAGTCTTGAAAGTTTAAGACATATAAGATTCTTCTTACTCCTTTAATCAGGTTTGAATCTGGTTATGCTTTCATCAAATAAAATTCCTGTTATGAATGAAGAGAAGTCGTCAACAAGTTCTCGACTAAACAAGACAAAATGCAGCCATATGTTAAAAGAAATGAAGTTTTAATCTAGGTTGCATAATTTAACTTTTCAAGTGATTTTACATTTTCACCCTTAATGTTTGCAATTCATTAGATTATTACAATCAGTACAGAGGTTCATAACTATGATTATATGAACTTATCTTGCATTGAATGAAATTGTAATTCATGAAGAATGTTATTATAATTTGGAAAACATACCAACTAAATGCAATATGATGCAAAATGGAGAACAGAAACAGGAACTGTTTGGATGTGCCAATCCCAAAACTTTATTGTATATCATGTATGGTAATACTTCAAAATTCGCTATCACAGTTCCAAAATTAATGCCCATCGTGAGGATTTTAAAGACATAGGTTCGTTGAATAGTGAGCATTTAAAAAAGGAGATTAAAGCATCGCATTTTTCAAGCAAATCATTGAATTTTCGGCACGACCATAAAACAACACCTGTTGGGTAGAAAAAACCAAAGTCTAATAAAGATCTATTTAAGAGAAAGTGTTACAGAATATGATGTTTGATTAAATACCGAACTTTTAAGATTAATTAATTTTTCAGATATACTTTGTAAAAAAAAAATCTCTAAAGTTACTACAGTATTTCTAAGAAATTGGGATTCCTAGAACTTTTTATGAAATGGCAACAACAAAAGTTCATGAAACAGACATACTTTTACGCCGAAAATCAAAAAATCTGTTCGATTACTAAAACATTTTTAGGAAACTAGGATGCTTAGAACTTTTAATGTCACTGCAACGAGGGTTACAGATAAAATTTTAGTAAGATTACTCTAATTTTAGAAGATTCATCCGAAAAGTTACAGATTTCTGTAGCTTTTAAAAAAAACTAGTTTTGTAGATTTGCAACTTTTTTTATACAGTTACAGATGAAAGTTTAGTAAGCATGCAAGTTTACATCTGCATAATTACAGATTTTTTTTTTACAGTATAGCTATCGTGAAAATCGTGAAAATACAGCATAGCAGTGCCAACTGTGGTTTGATTTACACAAAAACCTAATCAGCACAAACTTATGTCAAGGTCTAACAGAATTTGAAATTTGAGGAAATTCCGTGTATTTGTTCCTGAGATATGATTATCGCTAAAATCGTGTAAATCCTGAAAAATGCAGCTTCGCACCGTCACCAATTGTGAAACTTACACCAAATCATAATTAGCGACAACTTATGTCAACATCTGAATCTGAAGTTTGATAAAAATCCGTGCATTAGGTCTTCAGATAGAGCTATTGCATAAATCGTGAAAAATGGAGCATATCAGCTCCACCTGTTGTGAGATTTACACAAAACCTAATCAGCATACATTTATATCAAGGTCTATCTTAATCTGAACTTTTATTAAAATCTCTGCATTACTTCGTGAGATAAATCACACACAAAATTTTAGCCACATGCAAATAGTCAGACAGAGATTGACTCACATACACACATTTTCTAAAAACAGTTAAATCGTGTTTAGGACCTTATAAAACATATACATCTATTAAAAACCGGAATTGGAAAATTTTTACGAATCCAATACTTTCTTCTTGTGAAATTAGAAGAAAGTAAAAATTAATTGTTCCCCAACTAAGAAGACAGAAATTTACCGTTTTCAGTAAAAATATGGGGAAAAAATAGGATTTTTAATAAAAATGCATGTTATTGGCAGCATAGATTTCATTCTTGACTCTCCAGACCGGGCACTTATGCGTTATACAGAATAAGATACGGAGTATAAAAACAGCTTATAAATGTTTAATAAGCAGTATGTCATTGGACAGTCAGACAAGTTGTCAGACAAGACATCTTTGCAGTTTAAAGTGTTAAGGCTGTTCTCAACTGCTCTGCTCAACAGTCGAAAAACGTTTTGAAACATTTACAAATTCATTTTTTAACGGAATGACTATGGAAGCGATTTGGAATCGAACTGTGTTTTCCCTTTTTGATAAATAAATTACCTATTGAGTCATAAGCGACTGTGATCACGTGACAGGATGTTTTTCTCCTTTCGCTCACTGGTTTTTCTACTTTTTTCGGGAATTTCGGTTCAAAACGTCAACTTTGACACTACTTTCTGAAAGATCTATTGCGTCTGTAAAAAAAGCGGAAAAAACAATTCGATTACTTAGATCCTGAACAACAACACCTACGAGTTTCATGCATTTCCAAACAAAAATAAGTTAAAACTTATGTCATAAAGTTGCTCTTTTGTATTTGAGAACAGCCTTAAGCAATATTTGATTGGTATGGCAGACAAATGTGTTTGAAAATTTTTATTGCTACAGATGATAAAATCACTGTTTGATTGGAGACACGCGTAATTTCAAGTTTCCCCATAGGCAAAATTCGTATGATTTCATGTCGATGCTTGTTGAAATGTAATAAAAATGGGTTTATTAAACTGTAACCTTTGCTTTAATGTAAAGTACGAAATTTAAAAAATCCTTAAAGTACATAAAACATTTAAAAATAAGGTTTTAATTTAATGTTTTTTAAATAGATTTAATTTTTGGTTAACATAACACATTTTAATTCGACATAATTAAATGCCGAATTGAGATCGACAAAATTTGTAAAATTTCGTTAATTTTCTGAAAGAACGCTATGAAAAATGTTTAGATATACAAACTGTGTTCAAATTCTCTTAATAAATATTCAGTTATGATGTTCCGATCCCAATGAATTATGAAGTCCCCTAGAAGGACGAAAACTCTGTAGTATTAGTAGCATGTGAACTGGAAAAAAATCTGTAAAGTTACTAAAATGTTTCTGGGAAACTGGGATTCCTAGAAATTTTTATGTAACGACAACAAGAAAAATTCATGTAACAGGTACACTTTTGCACCGCAAATCAAAAAATCTGTAAGGTTACTAAGAATTTTTTAGGAGCCTGGGATGCCTAGAACTTTTTATGTAACTGCAGCCCGTATTACAGAAAAAATTTAGTAAGATAACTGTAATTTTAGTAGATCATTTTGTAAAGATTAAAGTTTTACAGAAACAAGTTTTTTAGATTTTCATTGTTTTTTACAGTGTGCGGATAACATTTTAGTAAGCATACAGATATCTGTAACTTTAAATCTGTAGAATTACAGATTTTTTTTTTTTTTTTTTTTTTTTTTTTTTTTTTACAGTGTGCTTATAGAGAAATGCAGTATCTCTGAAGAGATTGAAATATTGAATTAGAATTGTCCAAATGTATGCCATGAACATGCCAATTAATTGAATATTTTCAGATTGTTACAAATGGTAATTAAAACAAATCTTACAAAAATTACATACAGTTCAAATTTCAGATTTCATCATGTTTTTACCCCCTGATATCGATCAGGATAACATATAGAGAACAGTGGAATTCAAACAATTATAATAGGGAAACGTTTAGCACATACGCAAAAAAGCTCTAGTGTGAAACCACCAATTATTGACATATATCCAGTAACTGACACTTCAACGAAAATCCAACTCAAAGAACATTTTCTTGTAAAATTCTGAAAAGTAATGTCATATAGTGGAAAGTAATTTGTCTTAACTGTTATAAGTCATGTGTCAGTTATGTTTTTTTTTCAAAACATGTCAGTCAGTGGCGCCGACTTATATGGACCCATGGGGGAGGGGGGGTAGCCCATCTAATAATTTGCTAAGAAGCCTTGCCGATACTAATCTATTTTGTTACTTGTTTTTTTAAATTTTGAAAAAAATAATTCTTAATAATATAATAAGACGAAACGCAGTTTTTCACCTTGATTCAACATAAAATATATAATGTGAGCATTAAAAAGGTCCACAATCTTAATTAAAATGCGACTAATGTAATGAAAAAGATGTTACAAGTTTAAAATGTACATTTCATTTAAAACTTCTTAGTACTTTCAAGCCCTCCAGGCTCATCATCAGAGAATATCTTAATAACTAAATGCTGTTTATTTTTACAAATACATCACTTTGCTTTGAAAATGAGAGAGTCAATAATTACTAGAGTTGAAAGTAGAAGTAGCAGTAGCACTTTCTTGGATTGAATTTAATTAGAAGAATAAATTAATAATGAAAAATAAATGGGACTGCAATTAATAATAATAATATATATTTCTTCTAATTAAATTCAATCTAAGAAACTGCTACTGCTACTTCTACTTTCAACTCTAGTAATTATTGCCTCTCTCATTTTCGAAACAAAGTGGCGTATTTGTAAAAAATAAACAGCATATAGTTATTAAGATATTCTCAGATGATGAGCGTGGAAGGCTTGAAAGTACTAAGAAGTTTTACATAAAATGTATATTTTAAACTTTTAACACCTTTTTCATTACATTAGTCGCCTTTTAAGTAAGATTGTCGACCTTTTTAATGTTCACATTATATATTTTATTTTAAAATAATTCTTTTATTGAAAATGATTTTGTTTGAAAATGCATTATGGATAGCAGTAATACGAACTCAGGATCATAACCCAACCCATTTAATCCCACTCAAATTATCCAGTTTAAATATTACTGTCTCCATATGATGGGATTGTAATGAATGCTTACAATGTATAGATGTACTTCGCAAAGAAATTCCCTCTGAATACATCCAGTCTTATCCTTTTCATGTGTTATAGTCTAACTTTATTGTCTAAATTAGCAAATAAATGCATTCAAAAGAAGCAATGATAGTTTGCTTTCAAATAGATATTGTTTTTTTTTACACATTTACAAATTCATTTTTCATCCTAAATGCACGAAAGTCGCTGGTGTTCAGAAACCAAGAGATCAAATAGAGTTTTCCATTATTTTTAAAAGATTAAACGATTTTTCAGAAAATACTGTAAAAGACTTTTAAACTGATTTTTGACATGCGTCATTTTTTAGACCTTTGAGTTTAAATTTGCAGTCATATTCATAGTATAATAGTAAATATCAGAGTTCATAAAAAGAATACCTCACATGAGAAATTATTAAATTGATTATTATTATTGATTATACTGAATTATTATTGATTTTATTAAATTATAATACAATAAAATCAAAACTTTATATTCTATTTAAAAAAATTCTAACTTCACTATCATAACTTTCCCATCCATTTCCTTATCTCCAAAGAAAACAACATGCCCATGTCATTTTCATATTCATATTCATCATCATATTCATTGCAGTCATATCCATAGTATAATAGTAAATATTACAGTTCATAAAATTAAGACCTCATATGGGAAATTATTAAATTGATTATTATTATTGATTAAATTGAAATATTATTGATTTTACTAAATTATAATTTAATAAAATCGAAACTTTATATTCTATTTAAAAAAATTCCAACTTCACTATCATAACTTTCCCATCCATCTCCTTATCTCCAAAGAAAACAACATGCCCATGTCATTTTCATATTCATATTCATCATCATATTCATTGCAGTCATATCCATAGTATAATAGTAAATATTACAGTTCATAAAATGATTACCTCATATGGGAAATTATTAAATTGATTATTATTATTGATTAAATTGAAATATTATTGATTTTACTAAATTATAATTTAATAAAATCGAAACTTTATATTCTATTTAAAAAAATTCCAACTTCACTATCATAACTTTCCCATCCATCTCCTTATCTCCAAAGAAAACAACATGCCCATGTCATTTTCATATTCATATTCATCATCATATTCATTGCAGTCATATCCATAGTATAATAGTAAGTATTACAGTTCATAAAATGATTACCTCATATGGGAAATTATTAAATTGATTATTATTATTGATTAAATTGAAATGTTATTGATTTTACTAAATTATAATTTAATAAAATCGAAACTTTATATTCTATTTAAAAAAATTCCAACTTCACTATCATAACTTTCCCATCCATCTCCTTATCCCCAAAGAAAACAACATGCCCGCGTTCATTTTACCCTAAAATGGTTGATCCCACCCAAAGTTTTTCAAAAGTTGGTGCCATTGGTATCAGTTACTGGAGTTATTGACAACATTTATGAAAATAAAACTGATTTTTATTAATAAAGTGTACAATTTTTTTTTAAATTTTGTAAATAAATTTTTTTTAACCTATCTATACTATGCTTTCAATAACAAAGATAAGTATAAAATACCTCCTTAAAGAGACCACGTTCCGTTACAATAAAAATTGGTCACTTCGAGAGGTGGTCTATTAATGGAGGTCATGTTTAAATCTGGATTTTAATTATTGAAAAAAACGGTAACAATAAATATTACTAAAATTTATTTTTCCCATTAGGAAAAAATATAAAAATTTATTTTAATTACATAAGTTAATTACTGCAAAATTAAAAAAATGAATATATTGACGTTTGCTTTCATTTTACGGTTTTATCTTTCATAACTTTTATTTCCAAGTCCTTTCTAAGTTCAGTAAATAAATGCAATGTTTTTTTGGACGGGAACAAATAATGACGATTTCATTAATTAATCTATTTCTTTGACAGTTTCCTAACAGAATAGGGCAGGGGAGTTTATTGACCGTCATTCTTAATTCGTCATCAGAGTTAAATTCATTGACTAAAAAGGCACAAAAGTGTTTAAACAGTTAAAGGCTACCGGAATAAAGAAAATCTAAACTTAGTTTAGAAGTTTAATGAATAATGTGTCCTTCGGAATTATTTTTCTAATAAAACCTTCTTCTAGCGTCCAGGAAAAAATGGAATTTGTTTCATTTTCTTCAAAGAAATTGGTCGCTCATGGATTGAGTTCAACTGGGATGGTCTCTGAATGGAGGTAAAATTAGTATAGAGCCTATCGGAATAAATTTCGTTCCATGAAAAAATGATCATTCAGAGAGGTGGTCGCACATGGAGGTTTCCCTGTAGTTGTAAATCACTGTAACAGTGATTTGAACAAGAAAGAATCATTAAGGTTACTGGGGGTTTCACCCTATTTAAGTGACAAGTTGAGATTGTTATGTTACATTTTGGATTAATTTTGTGGAGCAGTAATGTAAAACGTTTAGAAATCATTTGTATAAAAATACGTCTTTGCAAAAATGAGACTTATTTATATACGTCTAATTTATCTAGATCACATATCTTTTTTCTAATATATCATTACAACATTAAGAACACTATTGTACTTCTATAAACGAAAAGGTATTCACATTTATACAAGGTAAAACAATTTCTTTTCCCTGTTCATTAACGTGATTTTTTTTAATCACACACTTTCCTAAACATTTGGACACTATCATAAAGAAGAACAATGTAGTTTTAGTGAATGTGATTAATTAGATTGTCCTGGCGCAAAGAACAAAAAAGTTTCTTTTCACAGTCCATGCTTCGTGAACTTGTAACGGATAAATAATTATCCCAACAATTGCGCTTGATGGGTTTTCGTTCTTTCTTAAGTATTTAGTTGTTATACATTTTTTTACTGTTTTTTTATGTTGAGATAAAACGACATACAACTTCATAATTTATTGATTCCTTTTAAAAAAATTATTTCAGATATATTAAGGAAACATTACATATGAATTTAAATGTTTATTATTTTCTATTAGCTATTCAGTTGTTATTTTTTTTAATAAAGTAAAACATTTATGAATTTAACAGCAAGGAAGACAGAGGTGTGCTCAATAAAAATTAGTGTTGTATTAGAGCCATGTATTAGAAATTGGCTGAGTCATGTATCTCGGCTCCTATTGGGAATTTCTACAAAACTCCTTCACATTCTGAAATCCAATTTTTTCACCAAATTTCTCTAAAGTATCGCCAAATGTGGCAACATTCTTTAATTTGGCTTAAACCATGTGTTTTTGCATTGGTAATCTTCAATCGATTTTCTCGCACAATTTTCGCGAATATTTCGCCAAATATCACTAAGTATCGTCAAATATTACCAATTATCGCCCAACTTGGCGAAATGTTGCAAATTTTGTGACTGCCAACTACCAACTGTTCAGTTACTTAATAACTGTTTCAACCTTCATTCCCACTGAAAGGCATTGGCCTGTAATGACCCCAAAGTGACCTACTAATCGAATTTTCAGGAACATGTGGCCTAGTCCAATGGCTTTCTCGTACCTCAAAACAGTAGAATACAAAAAATCGTGGAGCCATTTTTTAGCTAAAATTCGCATACACAAACATAGACACAGGCACACAGAAGATTTGCCCGTAGTATAATACATGATATACAGATCATGTCGTACGTTCGTGCAAACTTAAAAAATTCATAATAAAACAAGTAATGCTTGGAAAACAATTCAGTTTGCGTGAATATGATCAGAGGGACATTGGATTTTTTTCCTTGGACAAAAAAAAATGATTCCAAAAGCTACCGAAAGAGGGCGTCCACACGTCATACTGAGACGTTTTATGCAAATTAGACAAACACAAACAGGCAATGAAACAAATTACAATAACATGACACAGTGCATTTATTTTAAAGTAAAACATGTTCAACATCACCATCATCACCAGGTATTAGGCAAGTGACGCTCGTCAATACGCCTATTACAGCTGAATGTAGCATGTCGGCATCGATGCCACCGACGGTTCATCGAATGGCATCTTTCAGTTCCACAAAAGTGGTTGGGGATGCCCGGTACACAGGAAACTTTAATCATCCCCTCAACCCAAAGTCTGCCGGGTCAAGTCTGAAGATCGTGAGGGCCACTCAAATTTACAATCTCGACTTATCACTCGGTCTTCAGTGAAAGTGTCCAACAGGAACGTCTTGAATTCACCTGCAAAGTGGAGCGAGGCACCATTCTGCATGAAGGTGACAACAGGAAAAGCATGTCTTTATTGCAATGCAGGCACAACGCACAATGGGTTCACTCGAAAGTGTAACACACCGTTCTGCAGTGACAGTACAGGTTTTCTAACTTATAGGATTTTGAATCCTATTAAATAGGCGTGAGTACGATAATGTAAATAGGGACTTACCCTTTTCCAGGACACTTATCCATTCATGGCAAATCCACTTTTTATGTTTATCCAAATTGTATCAGTTGAAGATATTAATCACTTTTTCAACCTTATTACAATTATATTCTCCAATGTATGACTTTTTATGCCTACCTTAAGTAAAGAAAATGTTAGATTTCATTTGTATTATCAAATGAAGAGGCAGTGACATTTTAAATTATTTAATTAACACGTATGTAAGTTGTAACTAGAGAGCTTTTTTATATGAGCTCTTTCTCGGTTAGCTACATTGTTCAGAATGAATAAAATGTATACATTACAAGGTACATAATCACAACAAGAAAATAGTTTACTGTAGTTTATGAGTCTAATTTAGCCACTCAAAAGTCATTATCTTCATCACAGTCATTATCTTCATAATATTAAATACATTATTATTTAAAGAGATTTATAATTTGAAAAGTTATATTTTTATGTAACTGAGGAAATTAGTTTATTTTTAGTTCATTTATTCATCTTCATGATTTATGACTATCACCAACTGGATTCTGAACAAGGCTCTTCAAAAAAGAAAGGGCCTAGAATGAAAGACGTGGTGAAACCACAGCAAACAGTCACACGAAGCAGTAGTTTGGTGAATGTATTGGCAGTTTCTTTCTGCTACTTTTGGTTCATTTTTTTATACATGGAAACCTCCTCTGTCCTTCTGATCATATTCGCGCAAACCAAAAATTTTTAAGAGCATTGCTACTTTTATTATGATTTTTTTTAAAGTTTGCACGAACTTATGACGCATCCTGTATTGGCATTACACAGAGATTTATCTCTGGTATTTATGTGTTTGAGATTGAATATCGGAAATTGGAAATAATTGTCTTAACAGGAATATAGGGTAACATCCCCAGTCATTGGCAGGTCACCAGTGATTGGCATATCCTACAAAAATGTCCTAAAATAAGATTTGCATCATGTCTTTTAAAAATGGAAGACCATATTTCAGCTCTATGTACATTTACTTTAAAGATTATAACTTTGATTTATGCTACTAGATGACAATAGTGCATAAGAAAGAGAAACAATTATGGCTTGTGTCAATTATGGCTTGTGTTATGGCTTAGCCATTTTCGTTGCAAATGCTTCTTCTCTGGCTTAAGGTAGCATGCATATCAATTCATTATTATCTGATTTATAATATGTTATAAATTTTGACTGACAAAAGTTTTGTTTAATTGAAAGGGCTTACTTTAATTGTGTAAAAGTATTTTTGACATAAATATTTGGATTTTTGAATTAATGATAGGTGCCATTTAATGGTGCTTCAGTTTTGCTAGTTCCAAGTAATTGGCACATGTGCCAATTACTGGGGAATCATGAAATTCGGCATTAAACCACTTATTTTGGCAGTTCTTTTAAAGTTATAAACTAATTTATGTTATAAATTTTGACTGACAAAAGTTTTGTTTAGTTGAAAGGGCTTACTTTAATTGTGTAAAAGTATTTTTGACATAAATATTTGGATTTTTGAATTAATGATAGGTGCCATTTAATGGTGCTTCAGTTTTGCTAGTTCCAAGTAATTGGCACATGTGCCAATTACTGGGGAATCATGAAATTTGGCATTAAACCACTTATTTTGGCAGTTCTTTTAAAGTTATAAACTAATTTATGTTATAAATTTTGACTGACAAAAGTTTTGTTTAGTTGAAAGGGCTTACTTTAATTGTGTAAAAGTATTTTTGACATAAATATTTGGATTTTTGAATTAATGATAGGTGCTATTTAATGGTGCTTCAGTTTTGCTAGTTCCAAGTAATTGGCACATGTGCCAATTACTAGGGAATCATGAAATTTGGCATTAAACCACTTATTTTGGCAGTTCTTTTAAAGTTATAAACTAATTTTCTTTAGCAATTGTTTTTATTTGAAAATATGAAATATTACCAGTAATTGGCATGCATTAAAGCTTCATATGACAATTACTGGGGATGGCATGACAATTATTGGGTATTAATATAAATATATTGCATTCTTTTAAAGTATTCACATTTCAAACTAATTATGCTGCTTTCTTTCTCTCAAATACCTGAAATATTGCATCTTCATCTACAGTAAATTCATTGAAAGGGATTAAACCCAAATTCTTGTATTCTGAAGAAGCAGTGATGAATGAAATGGATGCTACACATACTCAAAACATGAGCTTTCATAAAGCCAATGTTACATTTGGTGTGCCTCATAATACTTTAGAAAACTAAGTTAATGGGAAAACTCCAAGAGAAAGAAGAATGAGAGCATCATCAGTTCTTACAGCAGCAGCAGAAGTTAACATAGTAAAATGAATTTTGAGCATTACCAAAGATGGGGCTTTCCCTTGATAAAAGAGGATTTATTGTGTACAGTTCCAAAAATTATTGAACTGTCAAACAGGAAAACTCCATTCACAAATAATAAACCTAGGAAAAAATGGTTTAAATAATTTTTAGCTTATAATCCTGAAATTATTGTGAACGTTCCAGAAACAGAAACTCTTATTCATTCAATAGCCAAACTAAATGAGTTAGATTTGCGAATTATGTTTAATGAAATGGTAGATTATTTTTGCAAAGAAAATCTCAAAGAGCTTTTCAAATATCCCCTGAGAATATACAATAATAGTGATGAGGCTGCATTTTTGCTTTGTCCCAAAACTGGAAAAGAGGATGCAAAGATGTTTATGAAATTGTGCAAGGCTCAGGAAAAGAATCTCTTACTGTACTGATGCCAGTTCGAGGTGAGGGAGTTGTTTGTCCACCATTTATAATTTATCCTTATCTGAGATTGCCATCAGATCTTGTCAATAATGCTCTTAAAGTTGTGGTTTAGGGAAAGGTAAAAGTGGCTAGATGAATTGGGAAACATTTTATAAATACGTAGCTAATATATTTTTTTCCATGGCTGCAGCAACATCAGATTGGTTTACCAATAATAATTTTTATGGATTTTCAACAGAGTCACCTTACATTGCATTCAAGTAGTTATTGTGCTGAAAAAGTTATATTAATGATTTCTCTCCCCCAAATGCAACACATACAATGCAATCATGTGATGTCAGCTTGTTCAAAGTGATGAAATTGAAGTGGAAGCAGGTAGCTCATGAACGGAGAGTAACAATCATGGAGTTATTACAAAAATTACGTTTGCAAAAATGTTTGAAGTGTTGTTGTTAGAAGCATTAGTTCTGAATGTATTTCACATGGCTTTAGACATTGTGGCCTATATCCCTTTAATTGAGATGGAGTTGATTACAGTTAATTTCAAAAATTAACTGATTCTACTGCTCTTAATAATAATAATGTATTTTATGATGTTTTTTATGATGAACAATATTATATGAGTCATATAATTGATTTGATCCTGCAGAACCTACTGTTAATTTTTTTACGAGAAACAATGGAAAACAAATATATTTGGTGACCAAAATCAGATATTAGTGACTGTAGACAATCGTTTTTTTTTTTATTGTTCCTTGGAATTATCAGGAAATTTTCTTTTTTCTCTGGAGTCATTCATTATTCGAAAAATCAAAACTCTATACTGACAGATAAAACAGCATTAATTTCCATATTACTATTTTTCCATGTAACATTTCAAATTATGTTTTTATTTTATAACTATTTTAGACAACTCTAAAACAGTTACAATATATTTCCAACATCAAGATGCATGAATTAGCATTAATTTACTTATGCGATGATTAATATTTTCAGCATAAAGTTGTTAAAATTAATATTATCAAGCTATATTATCTTATAACCAAGATTTTCTGCTTATATTGTGTTATAATTAATCTTTTTCTATCATATGTTTCTCATAGCCATATTTTTCATATAATCTAAAAGTAAAAAAATAGTGTGTTTTTTTTACTTATATACACATGGGCCAATCACTGGATCACAAGGTGTCATACATTGGTGTACTTGGTGCCAATTACTGGTGATTATAGCAGCTTTTTATAAATATTTTTTTATAAAAATACCTGTTCAAATATTTTTGATTTTAGTTGGCAAAATAGATGCACAGATATGCACTCTTTGATTTAAAAATATTTGCAAGTAAATATTCTTTCTCTAAGTAATGAAAACAGGGGTTAGTTTAAGGACAAATTTTTAAGGTGCCAATTACTGGGTAAGTTACCCTACCCAACTACATTTTTTAAAGTCATTGAAAATTCTTTAAAATTAAAACATGTTAACGGATCTTAAATATAATGATAAGATGTTTTATGAAATGAACAGGAAAAAAAAATATGAATGCTCTTATTGTAGTTGGAAAGTTTAGAGTTATATTAAAGTATATGAAAAGTGCTTACTTTTCTAAATTAATTATTTATTGTTTACAAGCTTCTAATTACATAAAATAAAAATAAATGAATAAATCGGTAGTAAATAACTATTTCTTACTTTTAATTAAAGTACATGACGAGAATTTTTCTATTCTATTCGCACCACTATTAAAAAAGACAGATTTTCTAATATATTTTTCTTGCAAATCATCTCGAATAGTATGTCAATAATTTTTGTTTTGAGAAAGCGGTTTGAGATACAGTTAAAAAATTGTCGTCTGTGACAGCCCTTATAGTCCAGAAAAAAACGATAATTTTAGTTAACGATTTTCTACAAGATAATTTTCTTATGTGTAAACGGTCTTATCTAATAAATCACGAAAACAGCCAAAATCTTTCGCGGTAATGATGAGTGTGAAGTCAGAGGCCGTAATATCCAAAGTAAAAGCGAAATGAACAGCGCCTCGATTTTCGGTTGTTACCGCCATTAGTATGAAACATATTCGAAATCGGGACACTTAAATACTAAGAAACTCATCGGGAAAATTCTTGATTTTTGACGTATTTACACATATTGGGATGTCATGATTACAATTAAACTATTTTTGGAAAATGTATGTCTGTCAGTATGTATTGTAACTACTCTACGAAGAACTAATGCTCAAAATTTAATCAAATTCGGTTAGACTTTGACGTAAGTTAGTACTGATTAGGTTTTGGCGAATATCACTCAATAGGCTGATCTGCAGCAGTTTTCACGATTTCTGTGCCTCGGGGTCTTTGGAAAGGGATTTTAGCAAATTTAATATGCAGTATCCATAGCTGCCAACCTTCCACTAATCTTCCGTTATGTCTGAATTAATTTGACCCAGGTTAACCACTCTTCGAACCAGAAAATTTATTTCAAGAATGCTTATTTATTTAATTCCAGGTTTGTACGTGGAACATATTTAATTTCATTTCTTAAAAAAATTTCTGGTTCGAAACATACTAAACCAGGGTCAAATCAACGCAAGTATTACGAAAGATTAGTTTGAGGTTGGCACCTATAATTATCAAAGTTATATGGATTCAATTTTGGCTTCGTTAACACAACAGGAGACGCAGGTGTGTTGTATTTTTGACCATTTCTGTGATAGCTGTGTCTCTGTAGAATTTTACCAAGTTCAATATGTAAGAAAATATTTAATATTTGTTAGAAGATCTTATTATGGAGATTCAATTTTGGTTTGTTCACTCAACAAGGGGTACTGTTACGCTTTTTTATTTTTTATGCACATTCTGCCCGTATCTCAGTTTCTAGTTGCTATAAATGCACCAAATATTATATTTGAAGTTTTTAATTAATAATATATAGGGTATTTACTCTCAACGGTGGCCATGGGCTAATTCCTGAACCGTTAGGCATAAACGTATAGTTCCAGTTACAAAAATGTTTTAAATGAGGTAAAGAAGTATTTTAAAAACGATTTGGGTGAATAAAAAAATTCTTAAAAAATTAAGAAATTTAAATTTTTATACGGTCTTACGTTCATATAAGTTATATTCAGTAAAAATATCCTATTACACTAAGAAGAAAGACGAAAAAAGTTCCATTCTTCTACTATTAAAACTGACCGAGTAATACCTGTATATAGTAGAAGTATACTTTTTGCTTCGAAATAGGGGTCATTCACGAATTTACTAGAAATAGGAATAATAAATAGATATAAAAAATAATACATAGTTACGAATAGAATTAACATTACAATATAAATTTCAAATCTATTTTCACTCTAACACATTAAAGAAAAATATACAACTTGTATTAAAAATATCAGTTAATATGTTGAATGAAATGATGAAAAGCAATAGTAGCAAAAAACACAAAATGATACATATTTTAATTTTTATATATTTATATTTATATATTATATATTATATATATATATATGTTATGTAATTTTTATAGTTTTATATTTTATATATATATATATATATATATATCTTATATAATTTTTATATGTTTATATTTTAATTTTTATATTTTTATATTTTCTTCACAAAATGATACATATTTTAAAATACTATTAGTTTATTTAATCTAAAATTCATATAAAAAAATTAAACTCTCTTAAAACTTGCTCCAGTTAATACCCTTCGGTTGCAGTGCTAAAATGTACACGCGAACAATTTCTTCTGATACTTTAAGCACTTTGTGTACGATCCCTCCAAGCATGGCCGAACGCATATGTGTTCAAATGCAGAAAATTGGCATATGTCATGGAATTCAAAGTTTCATAACTCGGTCAATTTAGTTTTAGATGAATGGGACTTTTTTGTATTACTTGTTTGTGTAATAGGAACATTTTACTAGTTATCCCTTACAGGACCGATGGACTGTGTAAACATTTAATTCGAAACTTTTTAAGAAGTGTTTTTATTGATCAAAATGACTTTTAAAATATTTTTTTTACCTCATCAAAAACAATATTGTAATTGGAACTATATGTCTATTACTAGCGGTTTAGAAATCACCATTAAGAGTTGACACCCTGTGTATATGTGTGATCAAGTTTTGTATTTGAATTCTAAAGATGGGAGCGCTATTGAGCTAGTCCTTTTTATTCACTGATTACAGGAACTCCGAGTTAAATTCAAAGAATCACACTGTACTTCGTAGCAGTTAGTATGCAACAATGCTGATTAAATTAAAATATTGCGACAATATAGAATGGAGTTGCTTGAAGCCATCAACACAATAGTTGTTTTGTAGGGTATAGTTCCGGGATTTATGCCGTACATTTTTTTGAATTTGTGTATAAAGTCCCATTTTGGACATAAAATAAAAAAAATGATGCTGTGCTATTTAATGTTAAATATACAACACGTGTAGTGCGACAAAAAAATTCAAAACAAATTATTAATATTTAAAAATTTTTTTTTCTAAAACATAACACTGCGGCGCGTCACTCGTACATTCAGGCTGAGACGCCGCACTTGTGCGGTAGTTATGCTGCGCTTGTAATAAGAACAGAATGAAATTATAAATAAAAATATTTAAAAAAAATTAATATCTGGGCTATAATTAAAAATGTAATAACAAAATGAAACTAAATGAGTACAATGAAACGTATTAGTAGATTCAAATTAATAATTGTTTCCTACTTTCACTTTAAAATTATCGATTTTTTTTTACATTAAATTTTAATTGTTATTTCAACAACAACGAAGCATCAATGTATTAGAAAGGGAAAAGAAAAAAAGTAAAATTGTGTTTACATAATTTATTTGTTAACCCTTTCGGAACTGGTGGCTTTTACACACATTACAAACATTTCATTCGGTTGGTACCACTTTTTTAAAAGAAGTTACCTTTACTTAAATAATCATGAAAATGCTCCAATTAAACAAAACAAATATTATTATTATTTTTTTTTTTACTGATGCCTGAAACAAATTTTGTAAGGTCTTTATGAAGGTGCTTATATGCACCAATGGTCCCGAATGGGTTAAGAAACCTGTTCTTTCGACTACAATCTACAAAAAAATTGTCCAAAAAGTACAGTCTTTATGTAACTACATTTAAACACAAGATAAAACGAAGCTAATTACACTTCCTCTTTTTTGGAGTAGTTTGTAAAGAACGTCTGCGTTACGCGTAACCCAATTTTTCATTATTATTATCTTGACTTGCATCTTTCTTGCCCTTATTACTTTTAATTTTTCCCTTTTCTCCTTTGGTTTTAGTAAACTTGATAACATGCCTAACATGGTTAGTCTGTGAAAAAAGAAAAGGAAAAGTTAATAAAACTTAATCATCCCGTGCAAAAGAAATTGCGGCATGTATCCCATTTTGCATGGTGCAGACGTCGGCCATCACAGTTACCTGCCATCGCTAAGGGGAATGCCGTAAACATACACACAGTACTCTATACAAACGCTACACTTAGTTTTGACTTCGAAATCATGCATGCCTTTAGTAATTAGTGTATGAAAAGTATTTAAACATAACGTGTCTAAAAGTTTGGACAGTGAAATCATGCACTTACGTCAAGTTAAGGATTGTACTTCTACGAGCAAACATCGAAATGGGATTTGCGCTATACACTACCTAAAATAATCTCATTGCGCACCTATACTGTGCGTTTGACGACTATCTATCGATAATTACAAGAAATACAAGGGGTGCGGCATCTATCCTGTATGCAGCGACTCTCCCGGAGTTACCCTAATTGAAAAATATTTTGCAAGCTAATTTTGCACTATATGTGCACTTTGACGTCCTAATATTAGTATAGACAAGGTAAAAAGTCTATAGAAATCCGTTATTTAGACGCAATTCCATTCCTAGTAAAACATTATCAATGAAAGTGTTCATTTTTTGTTAAATATGACAATTTTCACACGCTTAATCATTTATCACATTTCTGAGATCAAAGCTTTTAATGAAAAATTCAAGAACGGTGCAATACATCATTTCCATCAATGTAAAATACTGAAAATTCAATCCTGACTTATTGAATGTTTTTATGTCCGTTTTCTGGAAAATAAGATTAAAAAAAGATTTTATAACCTTCATTTATTAACGGTGTCTGTATTTTATATTATGTATTATTAATCTCTCCAACTTACAAAATTAAAGTATGACAAATATATAAACAAATTTCAAACATTCATCAAATTTCATCAGTTCAAATATGTGAACATACATATAATTATTTCGATTACATTCTACATTAATTATATCGCAAACATCTGATACGAAAGATTAAGACATGCATTCGTAATCCGTAAATCATATTAACTGATTAACCTTGGAATGAAGTTAATTTCATAAAGTCTCATTCATTAGGTAAATATGATCATATATTCATTTTCAAACTTACAAGTGATTGCTTTTCGTAGAGAAATATTTAACCTCATCATTTGGGCAATAGTATTTCCAAATGACGTGACATTGGAACACATATAAAATTTAAACGTGGTTAAATAAGTAATAATAATCCTAGGGAACCTGTAAATTCGTTGACTAATTGATATTTACTGATTCCCGCATTACTATTGTTTTGAGAATACAGAAATTGTGCAATAAGGATGCTTAAAATCATTTTTAGTTTACTTCATGAAATATTTATCTGCAATTTACAGATTAAATAATTAGTGCTATAGTGACACACGTGATAAGTTATGATATACTCTCATGTACTTCTTCATAATGCATTGATAGAAAAATTTGTTAAAATATTAAGACAATTTTACTATCATATTGATAGATACCTTTTGATCCATAAGGCTTTGAAACTTGTTAAATATGACGCAATTTTCACACGCTTAATCGTTTATCACCTTTCTGAGATCAAAGATTTTAATGAAAAAATTAAAGAACCACGCAATACTATTTCCATCAATGGAAAATGCTTATAAAATTTCAATCTTGACTTATTGAATGTTTTTATGTTCGTTTTCTGGCTAATTAGATAAAAAAAGGTTTTTTAACCTTACATTATTGTAGGTCACGGTATTTTATATTATGTATTGTTAATATCTCCAACTTACATAAATAAAGTAGGACACATGAATAAACAAATTTCAAATATTCATCAAATTTCATCAATTCAAAGATATAGACATACATATAAATATTTTGAATGTATTCTACATTAATTATATCTCAAATGTCTGATATGAAAGATTAGAACATGCTTTAGTAATCCGTAAATCATATTAACTGATTAAACTTGGAATGAAGTTGATTTCGTAATGTCTCATTCATTAGGTAAATATGATCATATATTCATTTTCAAACTTACAAGTGATTGCTTTTTGTAGAGAAATATTTAACATCATCATTTGGGTAAAAGTAGGATTCCTAAACGACGCGACATTGGAACATATATGAAATTTAAACGTGGTTAAATAAGTATTATAATCCTAGGGAACCTTTAAATTCGTTGACTAATTGATATTTACTGATTCACGCAGGACTATGGTTTTGAGAAAACAGAAATTGTGCAATAAGGATGCTTAGAATAATTTTTAGTTTATTTAATGAAATATTTATTTGCAATTTACAGATTAAATAATTAGTGCTATAGTGACACATGTGATAAGTTATGATATACTGTCATGGGATTCTTCATAATGCATTTATAAAGAAATTTTGATAAAATATTAAGACGATTTTACTATCATATTGATATTTGGGCGATTCTCAAAAGGTGGGCACTGGACACAAGTCATAACTTTAAGCCTTTCAAACATAACTTTAATTATCATTGACTTTATTTTTTTTTTTACACTGAGTTTTTAATTCTATTCAGAGACAGAAAATGACATAATTTATTGTAAAAGCTTTGTATAAAAATCTTAAAATTTTATTATTTTATGCTAAAGAGGCCAATTTCGGACATGCATAATGTTAACTGCTCCAATGTACCACCAAGAAAAAGAGTTTTAACTTTTTTCCAGGTGGTTCTAATGGTAAACAACGAATGCATAAAGGAAACGGATGATTTTTTGATAATTTCGTTAAGAGATGGCAGGCTGATTTGTTGCTTTTTTGAAGATAGAAGGACTTTTCTATAAAGAATTTTTCTGTATTTTGTTAAGTCCGAAAGTAACGTACGTAACAAAGCATTTGATTTTTTTTATTATTATTACTGGATAACAAAAAGTTACTTATACATATATATATGTATACAGACACATGTACTACATTCTTAGTCTTAAGAATCTTTTAAATAATAAGAGCAACGTCCAAAATCTGTAACTTGCGTGCAAAAAAATGTCCAAAATTTGTAAAGTACGCAACTGCTAATTAAATGCTTTAATCATTAATTTTCCAGAATAGTTGCTGTTTTTTAATGTTTGTGTATAATTTTGTAGACATACTATTATAAAACATTTATATATTATATTTATAGACAAAATACTATACTATTAAAAAAATTGGCCTTAAATTTGAAAATTTGAAAAATTACACACAGTTAACGTTTAATGATCCCAACTTTTGAGAATTTCCCATATACCTTTTGATCCATAAGGTTTTCAAACTTGTTAAATATGACGTAATTTTTACACGCTTAATCATTTATTACCTTTCTGAGATCAAAGATTTTAATGAAAAAATAAAGAACGATGCAAAACTGTATTTCCGTCAATGGAAAATACTTATAAAATTTCAATCCTGTCTATTGAGTGTTTTAAGTTCGTTTCCTGGCAAATTAGATTTTAAAAAAGTTTTCGTAATCTTAATTTATTGCAGGTCTCTGTATTTTATATTATGAATTATTAATCTCACCAGCTTACAGAATTAAAGTATGACAAATGAATAAACAATTTCATACATTCATCAAATTTTATCAATTCAAATATGTAAACGTATAAATATTTCGATTATATTCTACATTAATTATATCGCAAATGTCTGATACGAAAGATTAAAACATGCTTTCGAAATCCGTAAATCATATTAATTGTTTAAACTTGGAATGAATGTTGATTTCGTAAAGTCTCATTTATTAGGTAAATATGATCATATATTCATTTTCAAACTTACAAGTGATTGCTTTTCGTAGAGAAATATTTAACATCATCATTTGGGTAAAAGTAGGATTCCTAAACGACGCGACATTGGAACATATATGAAATTTAAACGTGGTTAAATAAGTATTATAATCCTAGGGAACCTTTAAATTCGTTGACTAATTGATATTTACTGATTCACGCAGGACTATGGTTTTGAGAATACAGAAATTGTGCAATAAGGATGCTTAGAATAATTTTTAGTTTATTTAATGAAATATTTATTTGCAATTTACAGATTAAATAATTAGTGCTATAGTGACACATGTGATAAGTTATGATATACTGTCATGTGTTCTTCATAATGCATTTATAGAAAAATTTGATAAAATAGTAAGACGATTTTACTATCACATTGATAGATACCTTTTGAGCCAGAGATTTTCAAACTTCTTATTTTCTTTTCTGTTTTACAATTTAATTTGCATTAACTTTAATTGAATTTATCTGGTAATTTAAAACAAGTCGGAAGTTTTACGTCATCGTGTCAAATGAGGTGAATTCTTACTATAAATAGTTTAATAAATATTCAGATCTTGGATGCAATGTCTGTTGCACTGTTATGCAAAAATGCATGAATATAAAATTTATTACGATTATATATATTAAAGTTAGTAATACGAAAATAATACGACTCCATCTTAAATAGGACGTTATCACCATGGCAACCAGAATCATTACCTATCATAAGATATTATTGAATGAATTACGTACGATAGGAACGAATGATTACGAAGGAAGAAATCTTTTATTAAAATTTTTTAAGTTTTGATTCGAATTTCATAAAATTTGAAATGATTCGACAAAATTCTGCATCGATTATATATATTGAAATTCAAACCATTTGGTTGGGTAGTTTTTGCGCTGTTATATGTGGACATACGGACGGATGGGCAAGACGACGACTATAAGTGTTACGCATTTACATATTTGCGAACGCACCTAAAAAAGGTGAAAATACTTCTTCGGATGATAGGTTTAAGAAACAGTTTCAAATTTTTAGAATGTAAATCATTAGTAAAATTTGACTTTGCATAAATAAAAAAAATGAAAATTTCTAATTAAACTAAAGTTATAACATGCTAATAGTGAAACAAGTACCTTTAAGGGCTTATAAGTACATTGAAGTGGACAGATCTACATCACAGATGGGCATTTTTAAACGAGCTCCTACTTTCATTACACATGTGATCTCGTAATTCTTGTTTAAAAAGTTTTAAATTTTTTGCGGAAATAGTTTATTTATCAATATTGATCATGAGAAAGACGCCCATTGTGCGTACGAAACATGTAGATCTGTTTATTAAACATATTTATAAGCCTTTATATGGATTTTGTTTCACTTTTAGCATTTATAACTTTAGTATAATGAAAATAACTTACAAATTTTCTTACATGTTTTTATGAAAATTTGTCTTTTAAATTTCTTGTGAAGAACCTTTAAAAATTAGAATTATATCATTTTCTCAACATCCTTAATAAAAATGATTTTTAATCAGATTTTTAATTTATCTCTGAGATTTTTATTTTGTTCGTTATTATATTTTATGAACAACACTCTGCAAAAAATATGCAGAATTATCCTTTTTGAAAAATGGAAAAAATAAATGAAATGTTTTCTTGCATATTCCTGACGTTTTTATATACAGAATTAAAAATTACATTTAAAATTTACAGATGCAAAGTTTATGCATATATTTTACCTTATTTGCAAGAAAATACACATAATTGCATTTTTTTTATATGTATTTAAAAAAACATTTTATAAATTTCAAGTTTATATTTCTCAAATTTATTCTTACACGGCTAAAACTCAGATGAGAATATATAACCGTTCGTTTCAAAGATAGTTTTAATTTTAAAGAATTTATAATGAAAAAGATCTAGTACAACTGATATTTTTAATGCAACACAAAAATACTATATGTCAGAAAATCACAGGACAGTTTCGATTTTAAACGCTTTGTCGAATACCTAGGAAACTCTGAGAACGGAAAAATGGAAAAGTATAACTCATGACATGCAGATATTACTATCCACTCCAGTGAGGAAAATAGTCATTAGAATTCAAAAGCATAAGAATCAAATTTACACCTATACAGTTCTACAAGATCTGCAAAGCTGCCACCTTTTTCGCTTTTTTCGCAATAATTGTTTAATAATCTTCCCTTTATGTAAGAATCTGTTTCTGCGATAAAACTTATCTTTTAAATAATGCAAAACAACACTTGGTTCGAATAGATAATATGGATACTCGTCCGTATATCACAAAACGTGCGCACATCTGTAAAAATTTAAAAGTAAAATATATGCTTATGTATCATTCGTAAATCAATATTCGTAATTCATGGCTAAATATCTATTTTTACTAACATAAAATACTACTCGGCATAACCTTCTGAAACTTCAGGGGTATAAAGAACATGTTTGAAATCATATTTTTAGTGAAGGTGTGATCACGAGAGCAGTTAAGGGACCACCAGCAAACTGAATGAAAAAAATATGTTTTAGATCACACTGTAAAATAACGTGCTCGAAATGATATGCAATTATTGCAAAAGACTATGCGGGTCTTGTGTACCATTTGTGTACGAATAGCATCTACATTCACGGAGAAAAAAAGATTTCTATAAAAAATTCAAGAAATTTTGTCATAAATTATGTTTATAACGTTCAGGATTTTCATTCAAATTTAACATGAAACACATTTAACATAAAAAATTTAATAAAAACACCACTTTCAGTAAATTTCACAAAGTATGGTTGAAAAACAAACCACAAATGGAGTTTAAATATATGGAGTACTAGCTGCCCGGCCCGGCTTTGCCCGGGCCCGTAATAATATTCTTAAATGAACCTGAAGTTTGTATCGCAGGTCCGTACAGAATGGGGGGGGGGGGGGGTAGAGACGGTGAAATTAACAGGTTGAATTTTTATTTGTCTCACACTTTAAACTCTTTTATTCAAAATTAATTGATGAATTCAATTAAAATTTAATTATGTTTTCAATATTTTAAATTTGTATTCAAAACCGTTTGATGAAAAAGTAATTACAAATACATCATAAACTGTAACACTGAAAAAGAAATAATAAAACTGCAAGCAAATACTGCGATATAGATTTTTTAGAAAGGTCCAGCAAATTTATTCTTTGATAGAGTAAAGCCTGTTTATAACTGAATCGTGCAATAAACTGAAAAAAAAAATTTCAGTCCCCTCCCCCACTTAAAAAAATGCTATTATGCTTTGTCAATTAAAAAAACCTGCATAAAACGTCATTTACCAATGGTCGTTTTGCGTTTCCGTCTAAGCAGGTTTTATTGTTTTTACTTCTCGTGTGGACCCTGTATTGGAATTATTACTGTTACGCGCAGACTTTTAGTATGGCTAAATTTGCATCATTTTATATCTTTAGACAGCTTTCTTTTGGCGCCATTTAGAGAGGCTTTTTATGTGAAATAATTGTTTTCATTGTTATAGATCAGCCATACTTAAAGGTTTTTCCTCGCGCGCCGCAAACATATGTGAGACGGTAGGCGGTCCGCCCAGACCTATACAACAAAGTTAATACTGTCAGTGGCTTAAATGTTTGTCGCAGAAAAAATTACAAAAAAAATTTAATAGTAGTATTTATGAACAATAAACCCAGATCATTCCCAGATCTCCAGCTTCGGAAAATTCGGTTCAGAACGTCAACGTTAACAGCATTTTTTACAATATTTTCTGCATCAATCAAAAAATCGAGAAGCACTGTACATTATGTAGTTTTTAAACAAGAGAATTTCCCAGTTTGATGCATTTGAGAGCAAAAATGAATTTGAAAATGAATCAGAAAATAAGCAGTTTGGATTGGAATACACCCTTAATACCCCTAAAAGAAGAATGAAATCCTTAAAATTGCAAAAATGTATATCTATTTTAATTAAAACTAGACTTAGTCCTGCCGAGTTTAGAACCAGAGAACTTTCGTACAGAAAACTAAAGCGTTAGACAATTACGCTAACAGACATTAAGGTACTTCAAGTAAATTAAGGTTCTGTTCCCTATCGAAGAGTAAATGTTTTTTGTTTCTTTTTGTGTCGGTTTCATTAGCATAACAACATATATATATAGATATAGTTATTGTTGTCCAAATTCTCTAAAATTTTAATGGATCGTAAATATAACTAAAACCAAGAACTTTTTTTAATTTCATAAAAAATATGCATATTTAAGAGAGAAATCGTTTAACCGAAATAGTCGCATTTGTCAAAGTTTTAACGCATTTTATTTTGTAAAAAATGTTTCTATTCGTCCGAACGTTTTGAAATTTTTGTAGGGGATGTAAATCTGATCTATTGAGTTGCTCTGAAAAGGTTGTGTTAAAATACTGACAGTTAAAATACTGTTTAGTTACTTTTAGCGTAGAAAAAATATCCTCTCCATGAGAAGCGAAGTGGCCTGCATTTCATGGTGTATTTGAAAGGGTTAATATTCATATTTTTAAAAACCAATTACACCATCGATTAGAAAAAGGTTTCAGCTTTATAAACATTCTTTTTGTTTGTCATTACCATTAAAATTACGTCCTGGAAAGGGATTGCAATAAGGAGGAAAACTTTTTTTGAAAAAACTGCCCTTTTTGAAAATTTTCTTTCAAAGGGTTAACTGCAACATTTTTTTGAAATTACTGCACCAATTGAGACATAAGAGTCCGCTTTTTCGGAATAAGTCTTTCGATTTTAACTGTACCGGATGGTTTGGTCGATTTGGATTTTAAAAAACAACAAAAATAAAGTCGAAAATAATGTTTCTTCTCTGGTTTCCGATGCGTTAAAGAGTTTGTATTCTTCCGCCGACCGGAGATCAAATAAATGATTTTTTGATGAGAGTGAGTTGCGTTTGTAAATGGATTACTCCTCTAATAATTATAATTTTAAAAATCTGAAAACCAGGTACATTAGGCTCTCTTGCTCTACCTTCATAAATATTTTGAGCCTCGTGCGTGCCGTAGATTTTGCATCGCACACACACACAGAGCGATTTGTTCTTTTATTAGTATAGATTGCATGAATTATGAGCATTTCAATTAAACATTTTTTTTTTATTTTCCCATAGAATATCGAACGCATCCAAAACATAGCTGTTTTTGCACAGTTCACACACTTAACGCATGTAAAAAAGGTCAATCAAATATCGTGAAAATTCTTAAGCAATATAGTGAACTGAATTTTAGTTGTTTTCTAAAAGTAGCAAGATGATAAGGGATTTTCTACAAGTTGTCATTTTCCATTATTATTGATGATTGATTTCACCTCCGAGGAATCATCTGAACGAATCCATTCCAAGGGGGAAAAAGAATTATCAAAACCAAATCATCAATTTCAAAGCTACGCGGTTACAAACGTTAAATACTACCTATTTTGTTAGAAGACAGTAATAAAAAAATAACAATTTCTGGAAAATCCCTTATCATCCATCCACTTTTAAAAAAGCAACTAAAATTCAGCTCACTATATCGTCGACATCTTTCAGAATTTCTACGGCTTTCTACTGGCTTTTATATATGAGTTGAACCTATATATTAGACTACTTAATGCTGCAAAATAATTTTTCTTGATGTTTCCATAATCGCAGTTAAACATTATGACATACAACTGCTCATATTTCACCAAATAATTAAAATATTGATTTTCTAATTACAGTATACTGATTCTACTGTTATTTGCCAATTTTCGTAAAATTAGTGTTAAATTTGGTTCTTAATCTAGGATACTATAACAAAAAAAACATTCAGAAATTTCTTGATTTTATTTTTTTGGTTAATAAACCTTTATTTCTTCATGCATATACGTTCTATTCTTACACAAATGACCATGCAGAAGATGTTCTATAGTTACCGATCCTTTCGAGTATTGAACGTAAATATTATTTTTTTGTTCGCTTTGTTGTTGCTCTCGTAACTATTTTCATGACTTAACTTTCGCTAAAAAATATGAGATATCATATGAGGACGCCAGTTTGAAAACTCACCTTATCCCGAAAATAAAATTTTGGGAAATCGCGAAAAATCTCTGATTGTAAACCAAGTTTTTGCAGGTCCAGCAATCGAATAGATTAATAGACAGAAATCGATTTTTTAAAATTTTGGTTGGTTGATTTTTGACGGTCGATTATCTACACTAGGGATATAGGCTGGGGGGGGGGGGAGTGCCCTTCGTGGAGATCTTTCTAAGGGAACCTAATCCGTATTTACTCATGGAAATCCATGGCTCGAAGAAAATCACGAAAATTCCGACGGGCGCGATTGGGATCGAACCCAGCACTTCCCGTCTACCAGCTTCGAGAGCAGAACCTCTCAACCACTGGTGGGGCTTTAAATTTTGGATAAGGCGAGTTTTGAAACTCCTCATACAGGAGCTCTGCCAGGTCCTCATATGTACTTTATAGTCCTCAAATTCTTGAAGAATTCGTCCAATATTTCAAGCCGATAATAGATAGAACGTCTAAAATCAAAAACAGCTAATAATCTAGGGGAAATGTACATTTTACCTTGCAAAAGGTCGGGTAGAAGATTTTTTTTTCTGAATTGTCTATAATGATTCCAACATTGAAAACCCAAGTTTTCTAACAAAATTTCTTAAGGCTAAATTTTCTGTGGCCAAAAAACAACAAAATTGTGGGACCCCTTTTGATTTTTTAAAAATATCTCGAGACCGGTTGCCGTAGCATATTATTTGTCAATTACAATATTAAAAAGGACAAACTTCTCTACAACTTTCATATTTAAAACTTTTTTAACCCCCTCACTGACAAGCCCGTGTTAATACGTTCACTAAGCTCCAGGTTTCACTGCAATACAAGCAGTATTTAAAGTAATATAATTCAATTGATTTAATGTATTTTTAATACATTGAACAATGATTAATACTTCCAAGGATTGCATTTATATTCGTTGTTAAGTTTTTTTTTATAAAATGTTCAAAGAATCTTTTCTTTAAGCATTTAAAACAAAATGCAGAAAAAACAACATTACAATTTTGCCCTTTTCCAAGACAGTCGGAGGGTTAAACACTCAATAGCAAGAGCAGTACGCCATTTCAAAAATAGGACATTTTTTTCAATTTTCTTAAAAAGCAGGAAAAACGCAGTTTTGCCCCGATTATTCAAATATTCCCCGCGGATTTAATCGTGTATGTCGACTTCTAACAATTGATAGCAGGAAATTATCTATTATTTGTACACTCACGTATTTATTTTAATCTCTACAGACATTTTACATTCAGTAAATTTATATAATTTTAAAAGTAGGGCAGAGTGTAGATGAATGAGACAATTTCCATATTTAGACAGTAACTTTAAGTGTTAACTTCAAAACTCAGTGTTAACTTTAAGTGTTAACTTCAATGTTAACTTCAAAGCATTGTTTAAAAGAATACGTCAATATTTAGTAACTTATTTTCACGATAGTTTCAATTAAGAAAGAATTCTTGTTTAATTTTAATAATTTTAATATATTTTTTATTTTTATAATGCATTCATATTTTCCCAGCTATCAATGGGATAGGTATGAAAATTTGCGAAAAACATATTTTATTCCACACTACAATGGTATATTTTATTTATAAATTATTGATAACATATGTTTTAATGTTTTAAAGATAGCAAAGATTGGATTGTAGTTCCATATAAAAGGGGGGGACTCAAAAAATAAATATCTTCTATGTAAGAAATACTTTTACCTTACGAAATAGCTACAATAAAAATGACAACAGATTAACTAACTAATGTTTATAACTAACATTTATCTCTTGTAAAATTTTAAAATTCTGTCAATAAAATATTTGAGATCACTGGTTTCATAAATATATTTAAAATATTAGTTTTTAAAAAATTGTCAGTATTTTTCCACTTATATCAATAAATATAACAAGAGATTATATCATTTTAGCATACAAAAATATGTAAAACTTTTAAGATTATCTATTAATTGCTTTAAAACTCAAACAGAGAAACTTACTTTGGTTGTTGAAAAATATACTTTGTGGAATATTCTAATCTTCTGTAACATGTACTGTTTTTAAACTATATCTGTTTAATTATCTCAGTGATACCATTTATAAAATGAAATTCAAATTTATTTATGATTGTTGACCGTATAAACATTTTGTTGCATTGATTACCTGTTTTATTCAACTCCACTTTCCCAACACAAAGTAAGGTACGCAATATGACTGCATAAGCTAAATGGAAAAATGTATTTTAATAATAATAATTTCTACAGGCTATTTAACAATAATTTTTTCTTTTTGATGGCACTGTTGTAGGATAATTAGCATTCCGTTTCGAAGGAATATCCTTATCCTGAATAAAAAGATGTCTGGATCATCTAGAGGTACAAAGCCTGATACTTTCCATTCACCAACATTTTCCTACACTTTCTCTAGTAATGTCATATTGTCATGTTCATCTTCATCGTCATCTGGAAACCATTAGTGTTCCAGTGTCTTCGCGTGACTCGTGTAGTCTCACGTGAAACCATTGCACGCTAATGTTAAACCTATGGGAGCATTCTTTTCAGAATTCTTGCTGGAATTTAATTATTTAATTTTTTTTATATATCTGAGGTCAATATATAACATTGTGCGTTTTTAATTTTCGAATTCCGTTGCATTTTTTTAATGAGGATACTTTAAATTTCAGAACGGGTTCCAAACAGGTCCAAAAATGAAAGTATCCGAGTATTGAAAACAAAAAATGCAAACAAACCCGAAAAAGCACAAAATCACAACATTAGATATTAATCTCAGGTATACCATAAAAAAAGAAAACAAAATTAAAATGCAAGCGAGATATTTGTCAAGAAAGCTCCCATATATTTAATATTACCTTGCGAATGTCTTCGTGTGACTAATTTAGTCTCATAATTCATATAACTGTGACTTTAAATGCCTCAATACTACAACTACCGTAAGATCTTTAAAAATGAAATCTGTATATACGAAATCCGGTCTTTAAAGAAAAAAAAATATTTTTTCAAGAGAGAGAATATGAACAATTATACTTGCTAAGATAGAAACCTGTTTAAAGCGGAGTAATTTCGGTTCCTTTCGGTTCGGTTTTTAAGGTTTTAATGAATCAATATTTAGCAAAGCTGATTACGTAGTTCACAGTAATTCACATAAGATTACACACCTAAAATTTTCAAAATCCGGCTATTAGACATTTATTAAAGTTCTCGTGGTAAATTTTCTTTTTAAGCGGGGGAGCAAAATCCATGTTTGCCACGTTCGCAAAAAAGCTAGTTTTGGCCCTGAAACACATAATTTACTGATAACTGATACCAATATCTAGAAATTGACAAACACGATTAAATCCGGCGGAAACATTTGAATAATCGGGGCAGAACTAAGTTTTCCATGTTGGCATCATTATAAACAATTTAGAAAAAAAAAATTCTACCCGACCTTTTGCAAGGTAACCCCCTTTTTTTGGTACATTTCCCCTGTACTATAAGTGAAACCTGTGTATAAGACAATCTCTATAATGATAAACCTGTCTATAACGATATTTTCCTTTGGTCATTTCAAAATTCTTACTTCCTCAATATAAATTGAACCCGACTAGAGCGATAATCATTTTTTAGCTGTACCTGTCTATAACGGTAATTTTCCTTTTTAAAAAGCTGATAGTAATACATATAGTTCGATTTTCTTTTCTTGGAAAACCACAGCTCATCGTCCGGAATGTGGGATAACAAAGGAAAAAAAATGGCGTTTGCGTCCGTATCCAAGTGTTGACTCTTTCGTTGGTTTGACCCTTTTGTAGGAGGGCATCAGGGGATGCGGAGGGTGGCTGTTTGCTGCTTGTACAGAGCTTATATCTTTTGGGTGGCCGTTGTACAATTTCTTATAGAAAGGGGATTTTGGGGTATCTCTTTCTCCGAATGGTCACTGTCGAACCTTTTCATTTGTAAGTTAGACGCCACTCGCTTCGGACTGATCCCGTTTTCCTTGGAAATCTTTTTTTATGTCTTAAACTCATGATCCGGGGTAGAGTCCTGCGCGGGTACAGTTGTACCCGAACGAACCCGCAAAATTTCATTGTAAGTGAACCCGCAACCCAATGCAATGTAAGGAAAGTAAATCACGTTTTAATGCCACTATGAAAAATAATCTACAATTGTATCTCTAATACAATTTTTATGTTTTACATAGAAGAATAAAAAAATCTATATTCTTTAATATTCAAACATGCTAAAACATCTGAGCACCTTGGGATCGTTGAGTAGAGTCAAACATCGGATCGGGTTCTCCCGAATTTTGTTTTTTCGGCTTGGAATGAATCCAATTTCCTTTCTGCAGGTCGGGTTCACATGAGAAGAATTCTTTCGGGTCATCTATAGGCTTTTTACTGATTAGGTTGTTGGGAGTTTCACAAAAAAGTTTGAGCACAACTATGTTTCAGATGAAAATAAATAGTGTCCACTAAATAGAGGTATCTGCTTTTTGAGAGAAAAGCCATTATGGAAGTCTTATTGTATATAGATTTTTAACATGAAAAAATATTTTGGACATTCTTTTGAAAATCGGGTCAGCCCGACTCCGATTCGCTAGAGTCAAAACCCAACTCGAAACAATGAAATTCAACCTAATCCGCAATAAAAAGCAGAAGCTAACCCGATCTGAATCCGACACGTAACAAAAAATGTGTCGGGTCGGGTGCGGGTAACCAGACCCTATGCAGGACTCTAAAAGGTATAAAATTATAAATCTAATGTTTAAATATGCTTTAAAATTAGTTGCGGCTTCAAAAATACCACTTAAAACTAAATACAATACTCAGCAAAACGCTAAATGATCCTTCGTGTCTATCACTGCTTTTGCCATAACAAAATTAGAAGTATCAAGAATTAGAATTGTAACTATTCAGCAGAAATGTTTCAGAAGCGCGGAAGCATCCGTTATAATCCTTATCGTACTAGCAGTTGAAAAAGTGTGTTTATATTAACTTCCAGAAAAGAAAATTAAACCTAGACAAAACCAGACAGGCACGCATTTTGCTTTTGTGAAACTTTGATTTGCGGTTTATATAGACTTTAACGTGAAAAAATATTTTGGAAAATCCTTTAAAAAATCGGGTCAACCTGCAAGAGTCAAAAAGACAACCCGAACCCGAAACAATGAAAAGCAACCCGACCCGCAACAAACAAAACTGAAGTCAACTTGACCCGCATCGGGAAAATAACGCCAACCCGACTCAATGCAGGACTCTAGTCTGGAGTTAAGCATTTCATTTGAAGAAGAGTTATCATTTCAGAAATTGATCAAGGACTGAAGCAAATTGATACTGCTAAAAAGTATGAAATTTCGCAGTCGATGATTGTTACTTTTTTGAAAAAAAAGAAGAGTTGTTTAAAAGGCTGTGGAAAGGAGCAAAATGGATAGAAAACGAAAAAGATTTAAAGGTATCGTAAATGATTATGCTGTCAAAGATACCCTAAGATGGTTTCACGAGATTAGTAATAAAACGTGCCCATTAGTGGACCAATGAGCTCTTAAAAATCTGGAAAATTCGCGTCTGTGCTAGGTGATAACGATTTTAAAACCAGCAATGGATGGCTTACCTCGTTTCGTAAACATCACTGGATTTTAAATCATCGCGTGTGAAGGAAAGTAAGCTCCACCATCTGCATAAATGTCATCAGTTACTCTTTTTATTGGCACTATTTTTTTTTAATAATAATCTTCAATTTGCTTTATGTCCTATATCTGCGATTAAATGCATCTGTTTACTAGTAAAAATAATATTTTTCAAATGGAAAATATGTATAGTTGCCGCATCTATGCACATTAGTTTGTATAAAATTTTGAAAGGAAAAGACATACATATGAGTAAACATTCGTAGTTCACGGTGAAACATGTATTTATATACTAAACCAGTAACAGATACTATGACCTTTTTGTTGTTACACATTAACATAAAATACTTTCGAAACACTTACTATGTTTAACTTATGTGTTACTTATGTAAGCAGCTGTATTGGTGAATTTCTGTCTGTAAAAACATCCATCAGTATGGGCGTCGTCCCAAACATTTGTAATATGGGTGATGTTAATTCATTTGAGAGGCAGTATATGAACATATGCATATTAGAATAGAGTAGCAGCAATGACGAAATATAGAGCACAATGGGAATATCACCTAAAGGACACAATGAACATAATTCTACGTATACGTGCGAGCGTAATATTTGTAATAATTCATTCTTATACTGATTTTGTATTAATCAATTATATTCTATAACTAGTCACGAAAGCGCTAACAGTAATTTCATTATCTCATTTTTTCACGTTTAACACTTTCCAACATACACTGCTCATAACAATTAAAGGATATTGCACTTTTAGGTGGATTTTGTATCTGGTAAACTGTTTAGCTGATTGATACATGGTCGACAGACATAGTAGGTTATATGAGAATAACTTACACATGTTTGACAGAAAAAATGCATTTTATTGCGCATTTGTGTACTAAAGAAAAAAACACAATTTGTCCATATGAGAAAAAAAGAATAAGAAAAGGTGTTTTCTTCAAAGAAAATCATTTTCAGTAGGGGGTATGGTTTCCACGGGCGGCCAGCAACGTTGAACACCTTTGAGGCATGGACTCAATGAGGCTATTAAAGACGAGTTGGGGTATTCTGCCCCACTCTTCCAGAAGAGCTCTTTCCAGTTCTTGGAGAGTTTGTGGGGGTTGTTGGCGGCCAGAAACTCGTCTTCCTAGAGCGTCCCAAACGTGCTCGATTGGATTCATGTCTGGAGAACACGCTGGCCATCCCATTCGAACGATTCCTTCCTCGAAAAGGAAATCCTCCACCAGGTTTGCACGATGTGGCCTGCAGTTATCGTCCATTAAAATGAAGTTATCTCCGATTGCTGCAGCGTAAGGGACTACAATAGGTCTGAGGATCTCATCCCTATATCGGCGACCACTCAGAGCTCCATCTGGAATGATGTAGAGGTCAGTGCGCCCGTCAATGGAGATGCCACCATACACCAACACTCCTCCACCGCCAAATCTGACACTTTCGTGCACGAACGCAGGATTATTCCTACTGCCACGGTCCCTCCAGATGGATATACGCCTATTATCCGGATGCACAGAAAAACGGGACTCGTCAGAAAACAGAATATTGCTCCATTCATTTCTCCTCCAGTTGACATGCTAGGCTGCCCACTCCCTGCGGTCGCGACAATGCCTTGATGTTAATCTAACACATACCATCGGTCGGCGAGCATACAGACCTACAGCATGGAGCCGGTTTCGGACAGTCTGAGTTGAAATCGTGCTGCCTGTAGCCGAGCGAAGGTGTTGTTGGAGAAGAGTAGCGTTCATGGTTCGGTGTCTCCGAGCTGTTAACGCTAAATACCGATCTTCATTGGGCGTTGTTGCCCGTCTACGACCTTGCCCTGGTCTTCGGCCTGCATATCCACTCTCCAAAAAACGGTTCCAGATCCTGGAAATGACACTTTGTGGCACTCCAATGGCTTGCGCTACTTCGGCTTGAGTTTGGCCCCCTTCTAACCTACCAACAATTCTCAAAGCTTCTGAATCTGTCAAATGACTTCGCTGAGACATCGTACTCATCGAAACAAAGCAATCACTGAATGCCGATCATCCTTGTCTTCATTCTCTTTTATCCAGTTGAGAGTCAAATTTCATTCGCTGCCGCTGAACCGACGTTTTTGACGTCGAACTCAAAATTTGCATACTCCACAGTTTGAAAACCAGAAAAATTTGCATTTGTGATTCTCTTCTTCTATTTTCGGCAAAAAAATTTCGTTTATATCTTTATTTTATATAAAACTTCAAATATCCTTTAATTGTTTTGAGCAGTGTAGTTGAAACATATTTATGACTTCAGTTTGTGTGTCTCTGCTATTTGTCCGTGCTCTAATTCACATAAATATTCTCGAACAACCGCGTACTTTATATATGTTATTGAGGTTTGTTATGGAAAATGGAATGGCCTTTAACGCTCACTTAACAGTTTAAGACCTGAAGAAGTTTGATAGAAATTAAAAGTATTGGTGGTTATCCGTATTTAATAGGATCATATATGACTGATTTTTTTTTTAATTTTTCGATGTCAGGTTACGTCAAGGGAAGATCCTCACAATTGTGTGGTGCAGGATCGCTTTAAATCTCATAAAAAGAGGAAATAGTTTTGCTTTTTCCTTAGGATACAAAATTGTGTAGGTCAGGTCTTAAAAGATTATAGGACTTTCAAAAGTATTCCATTATATTATGCTCTATGAGGTAAAATCACTTGCAGTGTATTAGGTAGATTTCGTAAAAAATACTGCCTATTACATACTCCCCTATGTTGAAAAATTTCAAAACAAATAGCAGATCTACGGCGATCAGGAACCCTAGAACCCAAAACTACCCCCAGTTCAAAGCTATCTATCTATTAACCTATCTATCTATCTCTCTCTCTCTCTCTCTATATATATATATATATATATTACAAAATTTAATTTTTTTCGCCAAGGTTACAATTATTCCATATAAGTTTTTCTCTTTCATAATATTCCATATAGTATAACGACTTATTAACTTACGACCCTTGTTTATTAATCTGCATAAGATCATAATCCATCTAATTATATGCGTAAATCTAAAAATGATTCTAACTATTTATATTTCTTTAATAAAACCTTTTATTATTTAAATTCCCATTAAAATTCGCTATTAAAACTCGATATATAAAGACCCCTAAATTCTTTATTTAGTTGCTAAAATATTATAACTCATAATATATTCCGTCTAAAAAGCCTATTTATTTATTTTTATTCTTCTATTAAAAAATATGCAGGTGTCTTCTAAAATAGTTTAATGCATTAAAACTTACGCAAAAATAAATTCATTTTTCTTTTTATAGTCTGGCGAGTAAAAAAAAAATTTCAGAGATAGCCTCGACGTCAGAGACTAATTTTTGTTTATAACTTGTGCGTCTGGTTCAAGGGCATTACAATATTGTGGAACAATCTTTGGCGCCAGGAAACTGGTTCACCTAAAAATTAATCCGACCGGAAGTATAAATAAACAGTGCAAAAAGTAAATATGATTGGAAGAGAAGTATCAAGATTTGATTGTAACTTTGCGCCTATGAAGTATGATACTGATTTGCGGCAGCCAGACACGGAAGCTGAGGAGAGAAATGAAGTGTAGTTGGACGGAGTAAAGAGAACTGGGCGAACAGCGAGAAAATGCCGATAAGTGTGCCATGCAGAACAGCGGGTATTGCAACGTGCGGCGTGCAGGCAGTGGACAGAATAGTGTACTGGTATCGACGTATGTAAAAGATGTGGTTTAGAGGGAATGAATGTGTGTGTGTGTGTTGGGGGGGGGGGGGGGTGAAATCGAAAAGGACGTGAAGTTCCGATTTTCATCATAAATATCAATTACTATCTGGAGTAAAACATACGTCTAGCATCAAGTGAAATGAGCATTTCCCTACCAAAACTGTTCTTTAATATGCTAAATAAAAGTGGAATTTAGTTCAGTTGACTGTTCTCCATTATTTATTTTCATCTATTTTCTTCATTATTAACCAATTGGCCAACACGCTTGTGCGAATTAAATGGAACCCCAGGAAAACATGAGTGTCGTCAACTTCTACTGTCGTTACACCACACACACACATTTATCACATCACTTTTTTATGAGCACGATAACTTCAATAAGTCAGCACAAAACTCTTCCAATGATACATAAAATCAAGGGGTAGAAAATCTCGGTTAAGCTCGTTAATGGGCAAAATCGGACCAAGGGGTTGGACATAGTGTGGGGTTTTTCGAAAACCGAAAAAAAACATAACTTCTTAATTATAATACATATCAAATCAGTTTAAAGTTATTATTACTTCTAGGAAAAGGATAAAAAAATTATGCATGACAGATTGTTGATAAAATTAAAAATGGGCTCAAGGGACGAAAAAAATAGGGTTTTAATGAGAAAGAAATTCATAAACTCGTCAATTCTCAAGATATCAAATTCACTTAAATTTATTCTAAATATTATTAATACTATGTACAGCTTTTATATTGAAAAGTTGTTGATAGGATCAACTCCTACCGAAAGAAACATTAAAAACGACAAAATTAAGGGAGGGCGAGTTAAGATGAAAAAAATTCACAACTTCGTCAATTCACAAGATAACAAATCAAATCCGCTTAAACTTATTATAAATCTTAATATTATCTACAAGTTTTATATTGACAAGTTTTTGATAGGACCAACTCTTATAGGAAAAACAAATTAAACAAAAATAGGAGTTGAAGAAAAAAATATCGTGTTAACATGATTTTTATAAAACCAGCTCTTACAGAAAAATGAAATTAAAATCTCGCCAAAAGCAGCCGGATAAAATTGTTAAACTGGACTTATCTCTAATCTTGATTTAGTTTTTGTTGGTGAAATTAGTACTTAACTTTGAAATCTACCTCTGCATGTAGGTCGATTCGGCAGGGATTTTTTTTTCTGATGGTTTTATACTATTTCAAGCATAATGAAACTGATATGGGGCATTCTCACAATCTTTTGACTTTCCGGAATAAATATCTGGTGAAATTAAACTCACTAAAATAACATTTTTAACTTATAGGCGACTGCCTTTGTGATTCAAAATAAAGAAAAAATGGTCAGCAATGAATTTTCTTGTATTTAACTGAGTTTTAAGTTAAACTTGCGAGTTTAATTTTAATTACCATTTTACCACAATGACTTTTTATTCTCTCCTAAATTTTTCCTTATAACGAATTTGCATAGTAAATAACAATGTAGTATTTTTATTACAAAATTTTGGTATAACATTGTCTTAAAAGGGTGTTAAAGAAGGGACGGTAATAAAAAAATGGGGAAGGGTGATATAGGAAAATAGGACGGTAAGGAAACAAAGGGATAGTAAGGATGGGGCGGTAAGGAAAATTACCGCCTATTTTTAGGCAAATCATGTTAAGACTAAGTGATAGCCACAATGTTCATTGACGTTTAGAAACAGTTATTTACATTGGATTAAATAAAAAAAAAAATAATAATTTACCTCGAAAAGTGCAGGAATTAACCTGGGGGACTATCTGGTAAGACTATCAATAAAGACACGGTGCTTGAAATTGATATTTAAATGCTAATTTAAATTCTGCAATAAATTTTCTGTCAAAATATTTTAGCCATTTATTCTCTAGCATACTTCCGCACGAGAAAAAAGTTGACACACATAGTACATCGAATTACTCTTATTGAAACAATTTTATACAGATAGCTCCAAACTTAAAAATTAGCATCAGGGACACTGGACGGTATAGGAATTTCTTGGTATATTTGGACCCCAACATTGTCCAAAACTTATTTATCTCATTAATATTGTTTTCAATCATACAATGCGATGTTTTCCAGTATAAGGAATAAAATAATCCCAAGAATATGCACTAAAATAAAAATTATTATTCAGGGACATTAGAAAATTCAAAAGATTGTGAGAATGCCTCATATGCATTTGTGAGGGGAACTGAAATATGTTTTCTGTGGAATATGTTCTTCAAAGTATTCACCGTTCACTTATAGTTAAACATAAAATAAAACAATGGTCTGGAAGAAAAAATGTTTGCAGCATATTTTAACCCTTTCGCGAATGGCATCCCTTACACAAATTTTATTCGGTTGGCACCGCTTTTTTTAAACAGTTCCCTGTAATTACAAATATTGAAAATGCTCTAATTAAAAATTACGCAGTAGTTTTCACAACTACAGTTACATTCACAAATTTATACCATAATTTAGCTTTTTTTTAGCCAACCATATACTTTTTATTACTTTAAAATTAATTTTTATAATATTTTTTCTATTTTTTAAAATACCATCTTTTTCTCATCTTTTTCTTATATCTTTATTTTTATTCTTTATTTTTAACTTTTTAAAGTAGTTTTTAACTGCATTTTAACTAATTCACAATGGCTCATAAAATAGAAAGACATTTCGTGTTTATATTGTGCGTAAAATTGACCGCAAGTAAGAAGCCCATCAAAGCTGAGTACCTGTTCAGTACCTGTTCCGTACTAAATTAGAACAATTTGGACATTGCACGTCAAACGTGGCAAACGTGGCGCGTTCGTACTATAAATTTTTTGAATCGCATATCGTACTGAATGTATATTTTAGTGCACTTCATAAGTTCATATCAATTTAATTCTTTTCGAAAGGCTGTAACATCATTCAAATTCACTTAAAATATTTTTTTTTTGCCTTTGGTAAACATTGGCCGTAATGTAACGGAAAACTTTTGACTGTCCCTGTAATTAAACTATGCATCCGATTTTCATGAAATTTGAAATGACTCGACAAAATTTTGCAACAATTATATGTTTAAAATTTCATATCATTCGTCTGGGTAGTTTTTGCTCTGTTATTCGTGGACGGACAGACAGACGGACCGAAAGACGACTATGGGTGCTACGTATTTTTATAATTACGAACTCACCTAAAAAGACAAATATTATTTTTATATATTAATGGTGCCTAAAACAAATTACGCAAGGACCTTTTATCGACGCATATATAGAACAATACTTCCGATAGGAGTTAATAATACTACACTATTTCAAACGTACTGAAATATACCGGGTGTCCCAAAAAGGACTGACTGATTTTAAAATTCAATAACTTGCAAACGGTGACAGATATTTAAAAAATTCTTGCAGGAGGGTTATGCATAAGGTCAAAAGTTTTTTTACAGTGATTTTCAATTTTAGTTCGAATTACAAACAATAGATGGCGCTGCGATCAATAGACGCTGAATTCAGGCTCGATTTTTGGTACTTCGTGGCCCGGATAATACATTTCCATCTCCTTTTTCAGCATGGAACAAGAGAAAGGACCAGAAATCGAGCCTGTATTTAGCGACTATTGCTTACAGCGCCATCTATTGTTTGTAATTCGAACTAAAATCGAAAATCACTGTAATAAAACTTTTGACCTTATGCATAACCCTCCTGCAAGAATTTTTTAAATATCTGTCACCGTTTGCAAGTTATTGAATTTTTAAATCAGTCAGTCCTTTTTGGGACACCCGGTATATGCATTAATGGCGCGCAGTAGAAGGCGCTTACTCCCGAATATGACATGCATAACATTTACCCTTCATTTACAAGGACATTTAAAATATTTCCGTTACAGTACTGTCTATAAGTGATAAATCATGTAAATGGATTTTCAGTTTTGGTAAGGGTTTTTAAGTTCAATCAATATTTTGAGTACTACGTAGTGTGAATTCTATACATCATATACAAAGCGAACCAAATGAATTCATAAGCATTACTGCGTATGAGAATGAATTTCTGAAGGATGTTTTTAAATTAAGTTAAGCATTTGCCAGCTGAACTATATTTAGTGTACTAAGGTATGTTTTTAGACTATAAATAAAGGAATATACAGCGCTACTTAAAGAAAAAGATACATGTCCATCTATGTATGATTATTTCTTTAAATACTTTGCAATTGTTATGCGCTTTCTAGATTGTTTACTTAAAATATTAAAATAGATGAATGCTTGTTTAGTTAAAAATTGAATACCTTTTCCTCTCACATTATCTTCCATACCACCCTTAAATTACAATGGTGTCTATTTGACAAATAAGCGCAAAGAGAAATAACAACATTTAAATAACCACTGAAGCTGGCCGTGTGAATTTGGCTGAAAAGGTTTTTATGTTTTATTAGACTTTTAATGTATTTTAAGGTATTTTAATGCATTTTAAATAATTTTATGGTATATGAATGCATCTGCAAACAATTTAAGTAAATTTTATTTCTGCTTTATATGAATTTTAATTATTTACACACGGTAAGTCTAGCGCTGGAATTTTAACATTCCTTTATTAAAATAGCCTCTTTCACCTTATTAAACAATTATTAATATTCTGGGAGGATTGAAAAGTTTTTCATAATCTATGCTTCACGCATGATTTTACTTTCTTATTAAATCTTTAGCTTTATCTACTTATAAATTAGTTCTAGATATAGCAACTTTGCAATGCATTATTGTAGTTTTAGATAAAAAATTTCGACTAAAAAGGAAATTTGTTTCCTTGCAGTTGGTATTTTTATATGCCATTTACTTTTCGTTGTTTCCTTTATAAGGAATTATTCTTTTGTGTATTAAACATGCATGGAAACTTAAAATTACACTGTTCACGTAGATTTAAAAGTAAATTAAAATAGAAAAGAATTAATGAAAATATTTCCTGCATTTAAAAATATATATATATACATTCTTGAGTTATATAAATTATATTCCAGAATAAACAGTTAAGTATCCAGGGTTCGTACGGGTCCATTATTTTCAAGGCTAAATATCAGTATTTTTTTATATAAAAATAAATCTAGCATAAACGCGTGGATTTTCGCCTTATTTAAGGAGAAATTTTCTAGAAGAAAATAATGGTACCGAAGAATTTGTTAGTCTGGAAAATGAAGGACCCGTATGAATCCCGGTATCTAAGATTTTGTTAATTCACTTATTCTAATTAATTAGTAAATTAAAGAAAATCTTACATTTCCATTCTTTAAATTTTTCTACCAACATTTCAGTTATTTTCTTGAGCAGTTATAAAATTAGATTAATCCAACGCAGTCTGAAACTAAATATAATTAAATATTTTCTGAGAAACTCAAAACTGGTATGAATTGTTTAAGAAATGCATATATACTCAGAAATACGTGAGTGAGCATGAATTCGTGAAAATTACCATGGACTGATAGTGCTGAGGTGAACTGTGAAATTCGTTATTCAATAAATAACATATCTGGTGATAGATTTAAAATTTTGAATCAAACTGAATCGCTAGCAGCAATACCAACAGTTACTTTTATAAAGAGCGCGAATCAATTTTAACAAGTAATTTCCAAACAAAAATGTCAAAGCAACTTTGAGTGACTGTTTGTTAATAAAAGTGTTGTTTACAATTGTGCGAAAAACTTATAATAAATGAAATTTTTATTTATTTAGTTATAGAGCGCCAGTTGGCGTATTTTAGCGATAGTAGTTTAGAACAAGAATGCATATTTTTGTGAGAGCTAAATTCAATTTTATCTACATTATTGCCATCCGAGTGTCTTTATAAATATGTGTGGTGTTATACACACACAGTGCATGCACAGATTAGAAGATTTTGTGTGAAAACTGTTGCAACCCCTATTCCAGATTTTAGCAATGCTGGAGTAAACAATTTTTCTTAACAATTTCGCTACCGATCCCGAAATCAGCAGCGAAAGTGATCAGAAATTTTAAATTGATACCGGAAATTTCGAAAGAAGATATTTTACTTTATGTTATCGCTAAATGTCTTTTTTTAAATAAAGCGTAAAATACTATTCTTTATTTCTGGTACGAACACTAAATTTCTGGATAAAAATGGAGGCTAAACTGGCAAATCTGAATGGTGGCACTCAAGGTGTTAAACGAGTAAAAACAAAAAAAAAAAAAACAAAAAAAAAAACAACAAAAACAACAGCAACAACACTAGAACTGACCTGACGGGTTATTTTGACCCCTGCCAAATTCTTAATAGTCGATTCGAACCAGAAATTTCTTCCCAAGATATGTTAAACATATGCAGCACAAAAATAGGCTATTAAATAAGTTAAATATTCTTATGAAAATTCTAGTGGGAAATACTTTTTATAATACTTGAGTAATATCCCGGCGGTTTTAGTGTTAACGATAGTGGTAGGCTGGCTAAGATTTTACCCAAATAATTCTTGACTAATAAAATTTTCTTGCTCGGATATTGCTACTTTCTTATATATATATATATATGTATATATACAGACACTCTGTTCATAGGTTACGATTTTCACAAATTCCCTCGAAGAGTCACACTTTATTGTCCGCATGCCCCCTCTTTCTTAAGTACAAAAGGAATCTATTTCCTGTTCTTTCAAGATTTTGTCCAAAACCATATCGACCATTCAAATTGTATTTCCTGTGTCAGCTCTCACCCATTTATGAAGTCAATCTATTGCTCATCGCTCTAGTTTAAAACGCAGTGGACAAACGTATATTAAAATATTTTTCGTGTCCCCTGTAAAAAACTGTGCACATTATGATGAAGCTACGTAAATTAAAACTTGCTCTGATGTACTAAAATTGTAGCGCAAAATTTTGATTCAACATTTGTTGAACTGAAAACAGATGGCATATATATATGCACGCATACATAACATACAAAAACTGATGCTTCTTTTTCTAAGTCACTTAAAAAATAAGACATTTATTTTGCAAAAGATTAAATTAATAAGGTACTTGTACCCAATATGGACAGCGCTCTCAATATGGACAGCGCTCTCAATATGGACACCCCTAATATCTTTAAAAGTAACAATTTTGATCGAGAGATGGTGCTACATGTCCATGAATAAAAGCAGTTGAAAAGATAATTAAACCTGGAAAGTGCATTTAGAAGGAAACTTATTGTTTCGTGGTGTGCTGATCGTAATTGCTGGTAAGTTTAACTTCTTATTAGATATAGTAAAATTACTTTAAATATTGAAAAGTGGAGTGCTTTAGAAAGCTGATAAAACACATTTTTCGAATGCTATTGCATATATTGCTTTAAAATGTTTTCTTCGTTTTTTTTATTAAAATATTAATAAAACTATGCCCGATTCCCAATATGGATACATTATGTCCACATTGGAAATACAGCAAGTGAATCTTCAGATTCACTTGCTGTATCCCCCAATCCTCCACGAAACCTTCTCCAAGAAAAAAATCCTCCAATAAGCCCTTGCAGAAAAATCAAAAGAATCCTCCCCTCGGTAGGGTATCTGTTGGCGAAATCGCAGGTATCAGCAGTATAACCTCCTCAACAAAAGAGAGCTGGTATTGCTTCTTATGCAGTATTGATGCTGTTGCAGAGGTGCGGCTATGCATCACATGCGACAGATATGTCCATGAGGACTGTGTGGAACTTACCGCCCATGATGAAGAAGTTTTTATTTGTCCATCCTGTGAGGAGTGAGTAGTAACAGATGTAAATTCTGCAGACAGAAGTAATAAAGCTAAGCAAAACCGACTATATTATTTCATAATATTTTGTAGTAAATGAGGTGCTTTGTATGGGTCTTCGAAGAGCCACAACCGAAAATGAACGCCCCCTTCTAAAATGCATGTTCTGAAGATATTTACTTTGCCCCCCCCCTCCCTCCCAATACTTTAAGATATATTTCTTTTATCCCCTCTCCTCTAAAATCCCTTGGAAGGGTGGTTCTTCCATACACCCTGTTTAGTAGGTCAATAAGAAGCCACCTGTCCCTAATATGGAGATGCATGTCCATAATAGGGACAGGTGGTTTCTTATATAGACACTTGTAAACATTTGTTTGTTTTTATCATTAAAATTAAACCAGAACAATTACAAGGTCGCTAATTTTAATAATGATAGTCAATAGTCCAGGGATAGTGGTCATATATTTTTGGAGTCCCATGACGTGTACTCGGAGGTGAAAAAAATCAATTTTCCTTAGGGTGTCCTTATTGGGTACAGGTACCTTACGTGTTTTTCACAACATTACAGCATATTCCTTGTTTCAAGCAGTCGGAAATTGTACGTCAAACCTGGCAAATGAGGTGTGATAGTATCATAAGTAGTTTTATAAATATTCAGATACTGGTGCAATAGCTGCTGCAGTTTTATGCAAAAATGCATGAATACAAAATTTATTACGATTCTATATATTAAATTCGGTAATACGGAAATGATATGACTCTATCTAATAGGACGTAATCACCATGGAAACCTAGAATCCTATCGTAGGATACCACTGAATACATACGCATGATAGGATTTAATAGAATAATCACCATGGTAACCTAGAATCATTACCTATTATGGTATATCATTGAAATAATAACGTATGATAGGGTTTAGTAGGAAAAAAAAACTTTTATCAATATCCTTTTAATTTTTGATTATATTTTCATAAAATTTGAAAGGATTCGGAAAAATTCTGCAACGATTATATATATTAAATTTCCAACCATTCGATTGGGCAGTTTTTGCGCTGTTATATGCTGACAGAGGAACGGACCAGGCGACGACAATAGCTGCTAAGTATTTATATAATTACGAACGCACCGAAAAACAGAGTCAATTCAAAATACAGAGTCTTAAAAAAAGTGGTTCAAAATCAGAGTAAATTACAGAAGGAAGGGAGATACAAGCGTGTGAAGGAGAAACCTCCACACATTTTAAAATTAAGATTTAGGTCGGATGTACGGATGGCAGTACATCGCGTCTCTTCGCATTACCCAATTTAGTGTGTTCTTATCCCATAAATTATCTGCAAACAGATTGTAAAAACAAAAATTCAATTTTATTGAACAAGAAAAACATATATTGAGGGGTGGCCCGCCAAACAAAGAAAAAAAAATGTTGTCGGTTTCACAGGCTAGAGCAGAAAGTCTCTCTTACAAAGTATTTCACGCCAACATTGGATGATATCAAAGCCATTATAACAATTAAAACGAACGCCAAAATTATCCATTAATATAAATACAATGGTGAAAATTTAAAATTATTGCCAAAAACTATGATTAAAACAATTTCGCGAAAATTACCTAAAGTAAAGCTATTGAAACATCTGCAAAAAAATGTATTTCGCCATGAGAAAGGAATAATTACCTTTTAAAGAATACTGTTATGAAATTTTGAATACACGGAAAGAATCAGTTAAAATTTAATTTAACTATTAGATTAAAAAGAACAATATATGATGCTTCATCATAAGGCAGTAACTTTTATCTATTCGAACGTCATCGATGCACAATCAGTTTTTCATCATACTGCTACAACCAGTGAGCTATAAAATAGAACAGAGCTCTAACTCCCTATAGTTAGATTGAATTCAACGAGTTCCCCCATGAATACAAAATGCATTGTTATCGGAGGAAAAATTATGGCAAAATTCTGATATCTTCACGTAGGATAGTATGGCGTAGATATTTTAGGATTAGATTTTTTTTTTTTTTTTTTTTTTTTTTAATATCACGATGTTGCTACAATTTTCATCGATTTATATTTTTTATTTTAAAAACGTTGAGATTTTATTTAATTCAATCACAACGATTTAATTTGATCCAATTTAAAAATAAAATTTTATGTCAGCTCAACAAGAAACATGAAAAATTGGTTAAGTATTGCTTATGAAAACAGGAAAAATGTGTAGTAATGACAGAAAGGGATATGAAGTATGCGGAAAAGTTGGAAAAAAAGCCACTAACATTAAAAAAAGTGCAGATTCCTTACTTGTACCAATTAACCCTTTCAGGGGCAAGGTACTTGTATTCGTAAAATGTTGGAACAATTTAATGACACCAGTATTTACAAGAGAATTTATTTGTAAACAAGTAAAAGTATATATTCGCGTACTTGATTAAGGTGAAATTTTCATTATAAAATTCCGGTGCCAGTGTGGCGTTTAGGGATTAAAATTATGTGATGCTGTGAGGGCATCACCGCCCTTCAAGGGGTTAAAAGGGCGATCGATTCCGGTTGAAAGAGGACCGGTCAGATAGTGTTCTATTCTATTCACGGAACTATTGGAATAAAAGTTTTTTTCTTTATTTAAACTCCTTATTAATGCAAAACAGCAGTCATAATTAATGGCAGAGACAGATATTCATTTTTACTGGTGATAGTTTACTTCGGCGGTATTCAGGACTTGCGTTCCACTATATTATGATAGCTTAGATAATCTCTTATCAGTATCAGTGAAAAAGATTAGTAAATCTGGGCAAATTGCCACCAGTAAAAACAAATACAAGTTTTTACCATATTTGTGAGATAAATTCTCCATGAATCAGGAGCTTAAATAAGGCGAAATTTTTTATTCAAATTTACTGGTTTAATCAGAAAATGTTAAACTGATTTTTAAAAAAAAACAGCCACCATCTTGTGACAACATCCTCAGTTACTTCTCTCGCAACTTTTAGACAATACACTGCATGTCTCCTGCCCTTTATTCATAATACCATTATTATATTATTTAGTTCAGTTTTTACGTCACACACTTAAGTCACTGAGGACGCATAGACACAATATATTTCGAATGTGGGAATGATAATGTTCCGGAATTTGATTAACCTTTTTTCGAAAAAACTTGTTATAGATGGAATATGTCAACACAAAAATGTGCTCATATATACTTTCGAAACATAAAGCAATTCCAATGTGTATAAAGATGCCATTGAGCATATTTCTGCATATGTTTAAAACTTTAAAACATTCCTTAATTTTTAACAAGAAGAAAAGTAACAATAAAATATTCGAAGATTCGTAGATCTTCTTCTAGATATTACAGCTGAAAAAATAGAAATTTTTCATTAAAATATTTAATTATTTATATTATACTTTACTTCTGCTTTGTGGAATTGTGTATTATATTTAGATCATTAAATATGAAGATTGGAATTTTTTAATTTTTTCGTACATTTGTCAGTTATCACTAGGTAACGAAGGTAGACATACCAAGAAAAAAATTGCAGTTATACATATAGATATAAACATTTCTTTACACGAAGTTTTCTTAGATTTTATTTCACTGACCAAACTATGAATTTCAACTAAAAATAATATTCATATATTTTAAGAAAATAGGAAAACTCGTTTAAATTTCTTATTTACAAAATTGCTACCTATCTTTGTTTTACACAAAACCACATTTTTATATTCTTAAGGCATTCCAGACATTTAAAAAAATGTTATCACGTAAGTAAGCGTAGTGAATGGTATCAAACTGTCAATCTGCATGAAATCCCTTTCTGTTTCGTCTTGACTGTGTCACCAGAAAATACAGTAGTACAATTGATCAATGTCAAACGCTAGAAGATTAATTTTATAAATAAAAAGGGAAAATATTTTACTCTGACAGGCAAAATAAAGTGTTTTTCTTGTGTTTTCAAAGTTCAAAAGTTTGGCAACAGAAAACTAATGAAGGAGTAAGGGGGCAAATATTGTAACTGTAACTAAAAGTAGAGATAAGGTACACAAGGAGACATTTGAAAGTAATGTTAAACGTCACTAATATCTCAAGTCCAAGTGATTTTTCTTTGCCATCAGTTGTTTTGACCTAAAAACTTTGAAAATACTTATTCTGATAAGAAATGCTTTTCTGAATGACACTATTTGAAAGTTATTTAAACTTTTAGCTTTAAATATCTGAAAACACTTTTTATCTTATTGAACACAACATACTTAAATTCATATAAAGAGCACAAATAAATGAACAAGAATTACTTTCATGTGCATACATATAATTTAAAAGTATTTACAATACATGAAAATATCTTAAAACACATTAAAAAATAGGTAGAAATTGTGGGGGTTTTCTAATGTATTTTAAGATATTTTGATGTACTTTAAATATTTTTAGATTATGAGTTTTTTCAAATGTATTTTAAGATATTTTGATGTAATTTAAATATTTTTAAATTATGGGTTTTTTCAAATGTATTTTAAGATATTCTGATGTACTTTAAATATTTTTAAATTATGGGGAGTTTTCTAATGTATTTGAAGATATTTTGATGTATTTTAATTACTTTTAAATTATGGGTCTTTTCTAATGTATTTTAAGATATTTTGATGTAATTTAAATACTTTTAAATTATATGTATGGACCCGAAAGTAATTCTTGTACATTTTTTTGTGCTGTTTGTATGAATTTAATTATTTAACTCAAGGTGAATTGAGCTCTAGAATTTTAACTTCTATTTATTGAACAGAATATACGATTTATGTTTGAGTTTACCCCCTTTTTTAACCCATTAAGAGCCTTACCTTCTTATACTTGACATAAATGGATAAAAATGTCATTTTATATACATTAATGTCTAATTAACAGGAAACTAGTATGTTGTGGCCATCACAAAACTTTCTTCTATATAAATCACGTCAATTAAATCATTTAAATAGTACAGGAAAATACATTAATTTAGCACCAATTCATATCAAAGTGTATCCGAATTTGAAGTTTGATAAAAATTTGTGCCTTAGTTCTTGAGATAGAGCTATAGCGGAAATTCTGAAAAATGTAGCTTAGCAGCGCCACCAGTTGAGTGATTTACACCAATACAAAAACAGGAATAATTGATATCCAAGTATACATGGATCTGAAGTTCGTTGAAAATCTAAGCATTAGTTCTTGAGATAGAGCTATTGCGGAAATCACAAAAAAGCATTGCAGCGCCACCTATTGAGCGATTTACACCAAACTGTATAAAATGTCAATTCATGTCAAGGACTAACTAATTCTAAAGTTTCATGAAAATTTGTGCATTAGTTCTTGAGATACACCTATAGTGGAAATTCTGAAAAATATAGCATAGCAGAGCCACCTGTTGAGCGATTTACACCAAAATGTACAATATGTCAATTCATGTCAAGGATTAACTGATTCTGAAGTTTGGTGAAAATTCTTGCATTAGTTCTTGAGATACATCTATAATGGTAATTCTGAAAAGTGCAGCATAGCAGCGCCACCTGTTGAGCGATTTGCACCAAAACACAAGCTGCCCTAATTCATATCAAAGTATACTTGAATCTGAAGTTTCATGAAAATCCATGCATTAGTTGTTGAGATAGAGCTATTGCCGCAATCGTTAAAAATGCAGTATAGCAGCGCCACCAGTTGAGCGATTTACACCAAAATGTACAAAACTTCAATTCATGTCAAGGACTAACTGAATCTGAAGTTTGATGAAAATCCGTGCATTATTTGTGGAGATTGAGCTATTTCGGAAATCGTGAAAAAGGCTGCATAGCAGCGCCACCTGTTGAGTGATGTACACCAAAAACTAATCAGCACCAATTTATATCAGGGGGTAACTGAATATAATTTTTTATTAAAATGTCAATATTTCAAAATTCACTATCTCAGTGCCAAATTAAATGGCAATCTGTGTTCATCATGATAATTCTAAAAATATGAAGTTCCGTGCATTAGTTCTTGAGGTATGACTGTCACTGAAATCGTGTAAATCCAGCAAAATGCAGCATAGCAACGCCACCTATTGGGTTATTTACACCAGAACCTAATTATCACCAACTTATGTCAACGCCTAACTGAATATGAAGTTTGAGGAAAATTCGTGCATTAGTTCTTGAGATAGAGGTATTGCGCAAATTATGACAAATGCAGCATAGAAGCGCCACCTGTTGAGCGATTTGCAACAACACATAATCAGTAGCAGTATTAATCAAGTTATACTTAAATCTGAAGTTTGATGAAAATTCGTGCATTAGTTCTTAAGATAGAGCTATTGAGGAAATACTTCAAAAAGCAGCACAGCAGCGCCACCTATTGGGTGATTAACACTAACACGTAGTCAGCATCATTTCATATGAAGGACTAACTAAATCCGAAGTTTGATGAAAATGTGTGCATTAGTTCTTGAGATAGAGCTACTGCGAAAATAGTGTAAATCCTGCAAAATGCAGCATAACAGCGCCACCTGTTGGGCGATTTACACCAAAACCTGAACAACATCTATTCATATCAAGGACTAATGGGATCTGAAGTTTTGTAAAAATCCGTGCACTAGTTCTTGAGATAGAGCTTTTGCGGAAATCCTGCAAAATGCTGCATAGCAGCGCCACCTGTTGAGCGATTTACACCAAAAACTAATCAGCACCAATTTATATTCGGGTCTAACTGAATATCATTTTTTATTAAATTCCGTGCATTAGTTCTGGAGATAGAGCGCCCACAAAATTTGTGTCACATACAGACAGACAGACGGACGGACAGACAGACAGACAGACAGACGGACAGACAGACAGACAGACAGACAGACAGACAGACAGACAGACTCACAGACAGTCATTTTGTAAAAACATGTTTTTCGGAATCTCTGACCCCTAAAACGTGTAAATCCGTCGAAAACTGGAATTCGAAAATTTTCACGAAACCAATACTTTCTTCTTGTAAAGATAGAAGAAAGTAATAAAAAGGGGTATTATAATTTTTTTCTTATTTTGTATTTTTTTTTTTTTTTTTTTTTTTTTTTTTTTTTGTGAAATATGTTAACATTGTGAAACGCAACATCATACGCAACGTCTGTAGAAAACAATTACAATTATGTTATATGAAACATTTTAAAGCATTTTCTATGTAGCGGTACATTACATTTACTACACATAGTTAGCTACAATATACGTACAGTGGCGGTCAAAAGTTTTCGGTCAGCATAAAATTTTTGTTAATTTGTAAGTGTACCCTTATGAAGAGGAATCTTAATGTGATACTTATACACTTTATTGACATAATAGTTAGGAACTTATTTATGGAATATAAAATAAATATCAATAAATTTAATTGAAAAAAATCAACTGCAAAAGAAAACGCATGTTCTCAAAAGTTTCCGGCTATCTTGGCAAGTTTGGAAAAAAATGGTGTTATAATATAAAATAACAGTGATCAACAACATTTACAATTAGTATTTTGTATTCATACATTTAGCAATAAGTACTGTGGCGCAGCAACGTGGCATCGATTCATCGATCAAGCTTTATCCACGGGTCTTGCAATTTATGTTAAAATGCTGCTGAATTGTAATATTTATAATTCCACACACGTTTACAAGTTCATTCCAAAGATTTTCTATTGAATTCTGATCGGTGATTGGGCTGTCCATTTCAAAAGCGGAATTGTTTTTGCGCAAAAGGCAATGCTTGACGAGATTGAATTTATGCTTTGGGTAGTTATCATGCTGAAAAAAATAGTTGCGACCACAATTATTCCTCCAATAAGGCAGAAAATGACCTTGCAAGATATCCTTATACATTGTACTATCCACCTTGCTGCGGATTTCTAGTAACAGACCGACACATTTTCCAGAAAATGCTCTCCGCAGCATAACGTGTCCTCCGCCATGCTTCATTGCAGGAATAACATATCTCGAATCTTATCTTTTCTTTTTGGTCGAAGGATGTAGTGTCTACCATCACTCCCAAAAAGAGTAGTACTTTTTTTCGGTTTTCACTTGACCAGTCTTTTTATTCCTTGGAAAACGCCAGTCGGGCACTTTGATTTTTTTTAATTATGAAAGGTTTTTAAACACTGACTCTTCCATAAAGTCCTGGCGTCTTGACACAGTATACCCGACTTATTTCAGCAATATTTTGGCACCGTAAATCGTGGGGAATTGCAGCGGCATTTTTATGCCGGTCACCAACTGGTTTTCTCCTGATAATTCTGTCCACAAAACTAGTCGTTTTCAGGGATCCTCCGGACAGTGGCAAATTCCGAAGGCCATGGCCATCTTTATATATTTTTAAAATATCGTTCACAGTAAATTTTCCGATCGATAACTTTGCCAAAATCTCACGAGGAGATTGGCCCTTTAGCGACAAAAAAATCACTCGGTTACTAACAATAATTGTTGAACTTTTCATTTTTAAATTTCAACTACGTTATTCACATTGATTTATACAAACACGGCCAAAAAAACACTATACCAATAGCAAAAACTAATGAATTCGATTTCCTCCTCTTTGCATCAAGTGTCACCAGTATCCAATGAAAATGATTACGTGGTCAGAGGTAATTTGCTTATTCGTAACTTTTCTGCAATTGCGCTTCTAAAACGTTCTTGCGAACAAATCAAAGAAGCTAACTGGCCGGAAACTTTTGACCGCCACTGTATATTGAGTTGCCGAATTTTATTTCAATCTTTAAGTGCATCTATGAACACAATCCGAAATTTATCGGTACAATTTTTGAAATTTTCCTTACTACTTCGTTCATATTTCTAATTTTTTAGTCACGAATCAATTAACAATTTCTTTTCTTGAAAATAAAACTTATATATACAATATGTGGTAATATATTTGTTGAAAAATATTCACAACAACAACAAAAAATCACAAACATAATGTTGCGAAAACGCAACGTCAGTTTTTAATGGGTTAATATTTTGGGATTTATTTATATTTCGTTCGAAAATTCGTTCCATTTTTATGAGTTTATGAAATGGGAATAAGATTATGGGTTTCTTAGCACAATTTCTGTTCCTTTTCACAATTTCTGGACGCAGAAAAATCCGTTTTTTGACAAATGCATAACCAGATTCTGATACGTCGGATTGCTAAATTTGTATGAAATTTTGAACTGTACATTTATTTATCGGTGTCTTTGACGTTTTGTTTTCTATTTCTACAAAACATCCTACTCTTTTACACGTCTTATGGTGCAAAATGCATCCCGATATACAAATTTGTTAATTTGATTTTTTTTAAGTTTTAGATTTTGCATTTTGTATTTAGATTGAAAACACCATGAAACAAGCAATTTGAAGAAAACAAGTTTCCAAAAAAAAGTTCCAAAAGTTTTCTCTCGCATCATCATATTTATCGCTACCTAACATATATTCGTACAATTAGAAAGATTTCAGAATGTATATATGTATCAAAAAACTCTGTGTAAACTTTTGTTGGCGTAATTTTGCGTTCCTCCTATTATCATAACAGCTTTCTATCTCTTATTGTTATAACGAAGACTCCAATGAAGTCTATTGCATCATTGAACTTATACCTAGCATTGTAATTTACATACGCCGATTCATAAGCCATTGATTTTCCATACAATATAAGTTCTCTCCAGTGGAAATCATTAATAACATTCAATTGCGTAACACTTTATAGTCGCAACTATGAAATTTGCCACATAATAGGAAATTTGTTATAGTCCCTAAGACACAGTTATCCTTAATGGGAGAGATGTTTATTATGTCAAACGAACGTTGCACATAAGCAGAGGATACCCCAGAAGCTACGAGTCCATCCTATTGCAATTTGATTAATTACGGCATTCCACTGTTTTAAATTTCGTTAATAATCAATATAATATTTTAAATTATTAGCTTTTGATAAAGGAGTTATTCCATGTTGTTAAAGATGACATGGGGATCACATGGGGATGACATGGGGGGGACGTAAGTATATTTTAAACAGCTCAAAACACACACACAAAAATTTGTCTTCAGAACTCATGCAGGCGAATAAATACTTGTCAGTGAAGGGATTTTTACTGCAATGCGGTGAGTACCAAGGACCTTCGAGACGACATAAAGCAGTGATTCTATTTCCTAGTAGTAGAAGAAAAGTGAAGTGAAGCGATCTTTCAGAAAAGCAAGCGACAAAGGATTTTAGAATACTGAAAAAGGAAATTCGTAAATTAAAATGAGATTTGCACTACAAACAAATTTAATAGATGTCATATCAGCATTTTAGATGGAAATAAAAATGAGAAAAACCTTTACACAAAAATAACAGTATGTGAAGTGTTTTCAAAAAAGGATTTTGGAACGATAAATAAAATATTAATGTGAGCATTTAGAAGGAAATAAAATAACAGTGAAATGAATGATTGGAATATTTTTAAGATAGGAAAGAAATAGCTAAACTAGGGTTATAAAATTATGTTAGTTGGGAAAAATTTATAGAATATTTTTAAGACTGTGTGGAAATTTAAAATTCATAATATATTACTTAAATATATAGGTGTGTGTGTATGTATGTATGTATATATTTAACTTATTTACACCTTTTACTCCTTACATATTTTTCATTCAAAACTACACTTTTAAAAATTAATATGCTAAATACTTAAAAAGTCTATTTTGAATGAATAATGAATAGTAACAGAATTTCAATTTGCTTGAAATACCTTTCTGGTAAAGTTTGACTGTGTCACACGAAAATACAGTAAAACCATTGATCAATGTCAAACGCTGAAAGATAAATTTTATAAGATAATAATAAAAATACATTACTTTGACAGGGAAAATAAAGTGTTTTTCTTGTTTATTAAAAGTTCAAAACTTTCGAAGCGAAGAACTAGTCAAAGAATAAGGACAAAATGTTTTAACTAAAATAGTGATAAAGAATACAAAGAACAATCAGAAAAGAAAGCAATGCATAACTAATATATCAAGTTCCAAGAGATTTACCTTCATCATCATTCTGTTTTAACATTGTTTTTGAAAGTACTTATATTGATAATTTTTTTTTCTTCTGATTGACACTAAAAATTTGTCAAACAAAACGATTAATTTTTCGTAATCGGATTGCACGTGATAGAAATAGATTTTTATAAATATCATGCTTGACAAATATTTTAAAAAATATAAAAAAATCAGAAAACGGAACAGTTTTCAAACAAATTGCATTTGGAAGAGCATTTCTTTTCCCTATTTGATGGCATAAAAATTGAAAATGTGCGATGCTTTGGTGTTAAAAAAAACTAGTAAAACACATTTTAATTCTCAGGTGTTGCCACAGTGAATATGACGTTAGAATGGATCACAGACATAAATTTACCATTATAATATAGGAATAAAAGGAATTCAAATGGAGAAAAATTTCGAATAGAAAAAAATATATACAACGTGGTTATAATTAAAGTTACCCTCTTTCGACCTACGTAGAGTCTGTTCTGGTAGACAGAAATAGATGAAACATGGAAAATACGTTATATGGACCATGGGGAAAAGGAATCTGCAATAAAAAAATAGTAGTTCAAATTTCGACCACCAGGTGAGAAGGGGGAGCATGAAAACAAAAAACTTAAACGGGGAACAGAAACTTTATTTATTTTCAGAATATGTTCAACGTGCATTCCATTTGCGTCAAGCACATGTTCAAAGAGTATTATTATAGCGTGTTCAACAGCAGGGCGAAGGATGTCTTGATCAATTGGAGCAACATGACGAGTCATGCTTGCTGTCAAATCAGGCAGATTCCATATTCTTCCTCCACAAACACGATCTTTCAGGAATCCCCACAACCAGAATTCACGGGGATTCAAATCCGGAGAACGAGGAGACCAGGTTGTCGGAACACTTCTCGAAATTACCCGATCATCTCCAAAGTTAGCACGAAGCAGTGCCGTTACTGATCAGGCTACTTGAGGTGGTGACTTTCTGATACAACAACTTCACCAGTAACGCTCGTTCTTTCTTCTATAATGGCATAGTAAAAAATTACTTTACGGCAGCGACTACTGCCTTTGTAAACTGTACCAAATATGCATAAGGGAATTTTATGTAGCTGAAAACCGCCATCTATCGGGCGAAATATGGACTACTAATTTTTATTGCAGATTTCATTTCTCCATGATCTATGTAACATATTTCCCAAGTTTCATAGGTATATGTCTACCATACGGACTCTACGTAGCTCTAAACAAGTTAACTTTAATTATAACCACCCTGTAAATTACATAATTTTGCATCACAAAACAGTAGTTGATTACATAATATCTATTTTTTAGTAATCTTGCTACATTTTCTATTAAAATAAAATCTTTTAGAAGTTTCCATCATCATAAAACAACTTCACCAGTAACGCTCGTTCTTCCTTCTATAATGCCATGGAGCAGAATGACATTACGTCAGCGACTACTGCCTTTTTAAACAATACCAAGATTTTTTAATGACATTTCTTGTAGTTGAAATCCGCCATCTATCGGGCAAAATTAGAACTATTAATTTTTATTCCAGATTTCTTTACCCCATGGTCTATGTAACATATTTCCCAAGTTTCAATCGTATCTGGCTTCCAGATCGGACTCTACGTAGCTCTAAACCGGGAAACTTTAATTATAACCACCCTGTATATTACATAATTTTGCACCAGAAAGCAGTTGTTGATTACATAATATCCATTTTTTAGTATTCTGGCTACATTTTCTATTAAAAAAAATCCTTTAGAAGTTTCCATCACTTTAAAATTTAGTTTTTATATGTACTTATATCTTGTTCATCTATTTTCTTCTAAACATGAATTGATACATTCCAAAACCCAAGAAGTTATTCTTTCTCAGCGATCGAAACGTTCTGGACAATAAAACTAAGTCACATGGTCTTTTAGCTACATAAATTTTTTATATATCAAAAGGACTGGCAGTAAAATTTAACAAGGTAACTTTAACTATAACCACCCTGTATATTACATATTTTGCATCAAAGGTACAATTAAGCAGGGTAACTTTAATTATAAATATGACCTACGTGATATGATAAATAACCCTGTATATTACATAATTTTGCATCAGGAAACAGTAGTTGATTACATAATATCTATTTTTTTAATATTCTTGCTACATTTCCTATTTTAAAAATTCTACTAGAAGTTTCCATAATTTTAAAATTTAGTTTATATATATATTTATATCCTATTCATCTATTTTCTTCTAAACATGAGATGATACATTCCAAAAACCAAGACGTTATTTTTTCTCAGCGATCGAAACATTCTGGACAATAAAACTTAGCCACACGGTCTTTTAGCTACATAAAATTTTTATAGATCAAAAGGACTGGCAGTAAAATTTAACAGGGTAACTTTAATTATAACCACCTTTTATATTGTATATTGCATAAATTTGACGCATACGACTGGCAAAGGAAAAGACTGGCAGTAAAATTTAACCAGGGCGACTTTAATTATAATCACCCTGTATATTATATAATTTTGCATCAGAAAAAAGTAGTTGATTACAAAATATCTGTTTTTTTAATATTCTTGCCAATTTTCCCATTAAACAAAATCTATTAGAAGTTTCCATAACTTTAAAATGTAGTTTTTATATGTATTTATATTCTATTCATCTATTTTCTTCTAAACATGAACTGATACATTCCAAAAACCAAGACGTTATTCTTTCTCAGCGATCGAAACCTTCTGTACAATAAAACTTAGCCACACGGTCTTTTAGCTACATAACATTTTTATAGATCAAAAGGACTGGCAGTAAATTTTAACAAGGTAACTTTAATTATAACCACCCTGTATATCGCATAATTTTGATACATACGACTGGCAGAAGAAAGGACTGGCAGTAAAATTGAACAGGGCGACTTTAATTATAACCACCCTGAATATTACATAATTTTGCATCAAAGGTACAATTAAACAGGTTAACTTTAATTATAAATATGGTTCAGATTATAAATATGCATCAGATATTCTGATGCATAATTTTGCATCAGAAAACAGCAGTTGATTGCATAATATCTATTTTTTTAGTATTATTTTTACATTTTCTATTTAAAAAAATCATTTAGAAGTTTCCATCATTTTAAAATTTAGTTGTTATATGTATTTATATCCTATTCATCTATTTTCTTCTAAACATGAACTGATACATTCCAAAAACCAAGACGTTATTCTTTCTCAGCGATCGAAACATTCTAGACAATAAAACTTAGCCACACGGTCTTTTAGCTACATAAAATTTTTATAGATCAAAATGACTGGCAGTAAAATTTAACGGGGTAACTTTAATTATAACCACTCTGTATATTGCATAATTTTGATACATACGACTGGCAAAGTAAAGGACTGGCAGTAAAATGGAACAGGGCGACTTTAATTATAACCACCCTGAATATTACATAATTTTGCATCAAAGGTACAATTAAACAGGTTAACTTTAATTATAAATATGGTTCAGATTATGAATATGCATCAGATATTCTGATGCAAAATTTTGCATCAGAAAACAGTAGTTGATTGCATAATATCTATTTTTTTAGTATTCTTTTTACATTTTTTTTTTTAAAAATCTTTTAGAAGTTTCCATCATTTTAAAATTTAGTTGTTATATGTATTTATATCCTATTCATCTATTTTCTTCTAAACATGAACTAATACATTCCAAAAACCAAGACGTTATTCTTTCTCAGCGATCGAAACGTTCTGGACAATAAAATTTAGCCACACGGTCTTTTAGCTACATAAAATTTTTATAGATCAAAAGGACTGGTAGTAAAATTTAAAGGTATCTTTTTATAGGATGTTTCCGTATTTTTATTCCATTTCCTGCGGATTGAAATATAAAATGATTGGTAAAATCGTAAAATGTGGAATCTGACAATTTGGCTGAAGTTTCTTTTCTCTTAGTTATAAATTTTCATTTTGTTAGATACATAATAGCTATAGTATGTCTTTAAAGAAAATATATGTATGGACTAAAATTATTTCTAAGTAAGCATCATTCGCTGGAGATCTTTGTCTTCAATACTCGTCTCTGTGGCCAATATATTTCTTATAAACTAAGATTATGGTATAGGAAAATCCTTATAAGATTACAATGATAATAATAAATGGTGCATAGTGATACATTAAGTATATATAAAAAGTTCAGTTAAATTTCCTGAATATTTAACATTATAAGGATTTTTATTAAAACCTAATGTGAGTGCTTCGACAAAAGGGAAATAAATCAACAGTATTTAAAAAATATTAAATAATATATTAAATATTTGGGTTGTTTTTTAAAATTAATATCTTTGATTTTTTTTAAAACCTCGCATATATATTTTTTTTATCTACTTTTATTGCAGAAAAGAATACGTATAGTCGAGGTAAACTATTGAACGTCGAGATCTACAATATATTTTCCGGAGAGACGCAACAGGTCCGTATGCACATGAACTTTAGTTATTTTTCTGATTAGATGTTTTTTCTATTTTCCATTTTATGCAATTTTTCGCATGTTTTAAAGTTCTCCACCGATTTTTCGACTTCCATAAAATTGATCCGATATCAATCTTTATACATAGATTTTTACATTTTCTTTTATTTTCAATAAACGTATTTGTACAGCATTTTTTTTTTACTTTGTGCATTTAAAAAATTAAAACCTTCTTTCATAGCAAAAACGTGGCTTTATTTCATTAAACTATTTGGATATGACATTTTCGTAACAAAGACTTAAATTTTATATCCTTATATAAAGCGAATCAAGTTTAAAAGAAAGAATTTTCATTAAAATATTCATTATCTGGTTTTAATGTATATGTATGTATATCACAAGCGATTAGAAAGAAAAGAATCACACCAATAAGAATCTCTTTAGTGTCTTTTACTTAACAAAAATTAATTTTATGTTTTACGATGGTATAATTCGTAGTCGAGGTATCATTGTGGCAGCTTTAAAAATAGAGGTCTTACAAATCCGTGTAGTATACCAGCCTTCATTTATATATTCTTAGACTAACGGTTCATAAAAATGTTCAGAAATAGCTGAAACTTCTTGGGTATAAGTTACAATCTGTTTAAAAGCACCGAGCAATCGAGGAATTATCCAAATTGCGTAGAAAAACGAGTTCAAACTCTTGGTTCATTTTAGAGACACAACGTTCTATAACGAGGGTGTTTTGATACTGCATTGCATCAACGCAGCGCATGTACCGTTAATTGTATATGGAACACTTTTCTTATTGTAAATATTTTTTAGAGATCTTCGACTTACTCAATAAAACCCACTAAATTAAAATGTATAAAATATATTTTTCGGACATTTTTTCAATATCTTTCTGTCCTCTTGGCTCTACTTCACACACACACACAAAAATTATTCAGCTATAAAAAAAATTCTATAGAATTTTTTATAACATTCCAAATTAAATATTCGCGGAATTACCAGACTATGAGGTTTCCGACCCTGCTAATCGTAAAATCCCTAAATATATTTTACTTAATCATGAAGACAGATTTCCTTACTGTTCACATATCCTTATTATTTCTTTTTCTCTTTTTGACTTTGTTTTGACTTTGTTAATCGACTCTTTTAAGCATTTTTTAATTTAATCTTAAATGGATGGTTTCTGAAAAGAGTGATTTTAGATAGGTTTTACCACGGTAGCTTTTTCGCCTGCTCGTTAGAATTAATGGAAACTTGTTATTTTCATACATTTTATTTTCTTTTCATATCAAACATTGTTAAACTTTCTAATAGTATATACAGGGTGTCCGGTCTCAACGGTGTCCAATGGCTAATTCCTAAACCGTTAGTCCTAGACATATAGTTCCAATTACAAAAATGTTTTAAATCAGGTAAAGAAATATTTTAAAAGCGATTTGGGTCAATAAAAACATTTCTTAAAAAATTACGAAATTTAAATTTTTATACGGTCCCCCGGTCCTATAAGTTATATTTAGTGAAATTTTCTTTATACACTGACAAGTAATACAAAAAAAGTCCCGTTATTCTACGATTAAAATTGACTGAGTAATAGCTGTTTAAATTTGGAGCATATTTTTTGCTGCAAATTGGGGGTCATTCACAAATTTAGTCGAAATATAATTTCGTCAGATATAAAAAATGTTTGGGAGTAAAATTAACATTGCAATATAAATTTGAAATCTTTAATCATTCTGGCATATTAATGTAAAATATACAATTTGTAATAAACATTTAAGAAGAAAGAAAAAACAGAATTTTTGTTAAATAAAATGATTCTAAATTAACAGCCTCAATTCTTTACAAAATGATACGTATTTTAAAATATTATTACATTGCACAAGCCTGCAAAAGTTGGGTTATACATGTTTTTTTGCTTTTGATAATTGATTCTTATATATTCTGTACCGTTGAATCCGAAATTGACCTTCATTTTTAACTATCATATCAGGATTTTTCGCAGATTGCAAATTTCAATGTTCAGAAGTTCAATGTTAAAATTGAATTTCCTCCCCCATCTCATCGGACCATTCAGCTGTTTAGCTGTAAGAATCCCAGGATAAGCAAAAATATCGAATAATTTTTTTAATGAAATAAAATAAAATAAAATAAAAAATGTTTTACATATATTTTATAGTATAGGATTTTCGCTATATTTTAACTTACACATTTGCGATTTGCAAAAAAATTCTAACGTGATGGTTAAAAACGAAGGTCATTTTCAGATTCAGTGCTAAAAAGTGCGTAAAAATCAATTATCAAAAGTTAAAAAACACAACCATCTCCTCTACTTTATAGTATTCGATTTTTGTTAATTCTTTAAATTTGAAAATTTATGATTTGCGAAATATCCTGACATGATGGTTAAAAATTAAGGTAATTTTCGGATTCAGTGCTAAAATATACATAAAAGTTAAAAAACCCAACAATCGCAGTCTTGCGTTATCTAATCTAAAACTTTTTCTTAAACTAATCTATCTGAAGATTATTAAGAAATCTATCCGAAATTTTTTGTGTTATCCTGTAAAATAAGTATAAATAGTAACCACCGAAAATCTTAATAATATTAGATTGTTTTCGGATTTGCGCCAGTATGCAAAATGCAATCTCGATCGGATATTTAAAAGTGGGTTAAAGTTCGAGTACAAATTTTGAACTGGAAAAACATACATACGATTGTTGAAGTAACATAAAAACTTATAAAAAAACATAATTTTTGTTAAAAGAAATCATAAGAGAAACAGTCTCAAATCCTGACAAAATAAAACATAATTTATTTTAGCCAATTTGAGACTTAATCGTAATACTTGTAGGATTTTTTTTTCAAAGCGCAGATACACATGAAGTAAGATCTTCGAATACTTTAAGGGGTCAGGTAACCTTTGAACCAACAAAATACATGGAAAAGTGACCTCTGTAAGAATTGCAGTCATTCTTTAACAAATTAACTTTTAATTATAAAATTGAAAACACATGTTAGGAACGATTTATTTTATCAATCAAAGTTGTTAGAAAAGGTATACACATATATAGTTTTTTTTTAAATTTATTTTTAAAGATAATACAATTTTTACGAAAGAATTATTCTTGCATGCATTGCGCGCATGATTTTTCCCATTTGAATGGCTGAAACAATCCAAAATTTTTTTAATGAGTACCGATATAAAGTGTTTTCAAAATGACCTACAATGAAAAAAATAAAACTTGTAGATCCAGAGAAAAATTTTTTTTTTGAGTAATTCGAAGTATCGAGATTTTTTTAATACAAAGGTAGCCGTGAATTCTAAACTTCTAACTTGAGAAACATAATAATAGGTCATTTTGTGCTTCTGTACGTTTAATACATCCACCAAAAATTTCGTGAAATTCTATGCAACCGTTTTTCAGAAATCGTGCGCGCAATGATCAAAATCGTTGTTTTGAGAAAATTGACTTTAAAGATTGAAAAACCCGTTGATCATATAGCAAAAGCTCAAAGTGTTTTAGACATAACTTCTCTTCTACTGCGATTTTTTGTATGGGGTTTGGTTTTAAATGTTCCCAAAGAATCATATTTAATTATAAGCTATTAAAAAAAAAATTAGATTTTTGGACGCTTCAAAGGTTACCTGACCCCTTAAACACTTGGTATATGATCCCTCAAAGCCAAGCCGAACTCATTTGTTTTCAGAGTAGAAAAGTGGCATAAGTCATGCATTTTTAAAGTTTCATAACTCGCTCAATTTTAGCGTTATATGAATGGGACTTTTTTTGTCTTACTTGTCAGTGTAATAGGAAAAAATTACTAAATGTAACTTATAGGACCGTATAAAAATTTAAATTTCGTAATTTTTTAAGAAATGTTTTTATTGACCCAAATAGCTTTTAAAATGTTTCTATACCTGATTTAAAACATTTTTGTAATTGGAACTATATGTCTGTGACTAACGGTTTAGGAATTAGCCATTGGACACCGTTGAGACCGGACACCCTGTATAGTTTTATAATATAATATATTTTATAATATATTTATATTTATAATAATATATTTATAATAATATATTTATAATATATTTTATTATAGTAGTACTTTCTAATAGTATACATATAGTCTCATAAAAGTTTCTTAACTTATTCATTTTCAATTTTTTTCTCATGCGGCTACCATCCACATCTAAACATCTTTCTTTTTTTACTGCTCCCTCATGCCTCTGCAGTACGAATTTTCTCTCTACGCTCGATGGCAAGGTGCCATTCAACTAGTTGATCTCATTGTTTTCTCTATCCAATTTTATTCACATTTTTTAATGTTATTCGGCATTTCGCATTCTACTGAATCATACAAAATTAAATTTTATTTGTTATTTTAAAACCTCTAGTGAGGATTATAAATTATTTTTTTCTCTTTTCTTAAATTAATATATGTATGGACCTGATATTTAAATACATAAAACATTTTCTTTGAAGTAATTCAAGCGAGTTACATTACAGCAAGTCAAAAAGTCTCATTATTTAGAACTTAAGAAACTAAATCTATTCATCTCTGTCAGTCATAAATGTAATTTTTCACTGGCGCACTTTTATGCACACTTAAACATTAACTTAAAAAAGGAAAAATATGCATTTAGTGAAAGTGATTAATTAGAATGCCCAATTCGAAAAGAACAAAAATTATTTTATCTTTGCAATAAACGCTTCGATAAATTTAAGGGATAAATAATCACCTGAACTAAAACATTTTTTAATCCTTTCTTAAACATAAACATATTTTACTTGCGTCATAATTTTCTTCCGTCAGAGCAAAATTGTTAAACATTATCCTTTAATAATCAGATACATTTCCATTAAAGCACATTGGGACTAGATGTGCATGTATATTTTATTTATCTATATGAATTCTGTACGGATTTTTTTCCACTTGGGCTGTATGTTTTAAAAGGATTTTACATATAGAAAACATTCACAACATTTGAATTAAACACAAATAAAAAATAAATTTTAAGAATATTTACTTGTTTATATAACTACAGAATTGTATACATAAAATATATTATATGAACTTTAAAAAGTTCACTGTTTTACTTAAAAGGTGACTAATATAAGAAAAGAGATGTTACAAGTTAAAAATATACAATTAAAACCTCTTAGTACTTTCAAGCTTTCCCACGCTCTTCATAAGAAAATATTTTAATAACTAATTGCTGTTTATTTAATTGGCGCACTCGGTTGTAAAAATATTCCTTGCAACTGTAATTTAATTACCAAACTTCGAATTCATGATTTTCCATACTTTTTAACGAACGGAAATACGGAAAAATGACTTAACCAAATTAAAGACAGTATTTGTTTTTCATACGACGCTATTGGTTATAAAAATATTAATACTAACCCTTTAAAAAATTATTTTCCGTATGCCGCTTCGCGATTTCTGAGATTTCCACAATTTTTAAAAATCAATAACAGCGCTTCTCATGAATATACGAAAAACTAAAAACACCGTACTAAATTTACGTTCAATTCATTTTCGAACTCTGCAATTCGTTTCGAAAAATGTGAAAATTAACGCTTTGAAAAAAAAATTCATTTGCAAAGCTCATTTCTTTTTTTCGAATTCCTTTTTTCTGCGATTTTTAAAATTGTGCATCTGCTTCCTGAATGAAAATACGAACAAACTAAAGACATCTATTACATCGAAGTTAAATTTCGCACACGACGAAGTTTTCGGTTTGAAATAAATATTTATTCTTTCAAACAGAGTTGGGCAAATTTATAGTTCCAATTATCTGAATGTAATTACAGTTTAATTGTATGTAATTAATTATAGTTGAAATTGCGTGCCGTAAAAAGTTCTTGCAGTACTGCAACCGGAACCGCCCTCATCCCATTATTTGTCAAAATTTCTGTGTTTGAATGTGTGTAACTATAGGCTACTACATGCAATTATCGTGTAGTTACACTGCAGATAGTTGAGATTACAAAATTGTCCAACTCTGCTTTCAAACCGTTCGTTTGCTTGAGTCACTTTACGATTTTCGAAATTTCTGTAATATTTAAAAATCCTAATCTGCTTCTATTACCAAGATACGAAAAACTAAAAATACCAAACCGTATATATGTTCATTCTCATTTCGAAATCTGTAATCCGTTTAGAAAAATATGACTATTAACATATTTATAATTAAAACGTAAACTTATTCTTGCACTATTGCTCTAAAATTTTAATGCCTTAAACTAAGCTTTCACCTGTTGTTTTAGTAAAATTTTGGTTTAGAAATAAGCAGATTTAGAGGTAAAATAATATGAAAATAAAAACATTCCCCATAAGATTTCGATCTGAGAAAAACAAAATGTCAGAAAAAACACACTGTTCTTTGGAAGGATTATTCTATTAACACTAGAACTACCGCGAAGCGTCAATTTGATGGCTACCATATGAATATGTTTCGGTTCAAACCAGAAATTTGATTATGAAATAAGTTTAAAAGATACAAAGAAGAAAAACATTAAATAATGAAGTTAAACTGTTTTAAATCAAAATTCTCGTGTGAAATATTTTTATAAAACTTGACTCAAATTTCTGGTAGTTCTAGAGTTAAATATATAAATTCATTCAACACCAATTTTATATAGTATATATAAGGTTATTATCTCGGGTCCTGGCTACGCCGATCTTTTGTTTAAAAGTATAAAAACAAAACAGACCGGTACGTGCGTAGCATGTCCAGTATATGCTGCAGTGTGGTCCGCAACTTTAAATTTGTTTAGATAGATTTTCTTTTGAAAATGCAGAATATCATACAAAATCGATAGTGTACGCTAGCGAAGGCTAGCATTAAGATCATTTAGAAATATTTTAGTTTAAATATATAAAATCATTTAATATTGATTTTAGGCGTATTTTAGGTTATTATAGGGTAGGGTAAGCTAGTCAAAAATGTAGTGAACTTTCTATTCTTTCTACGCACTACAATACAAATCGTTGAGCCAAAGAATATGCCAGTATTCTTAGAAAAAGTTACTAAAACTGCTGGTGCTGCCGTAATTAAATTTATTGTACAGGTGTGATAATAAATGCATTTTTGTAACTAAAACTATGAAGCAGGTGCCATCTATAATTCCCCTTTTTTATTTCTCCTTACCAAATTATTACCCTTGTCTCGCAAGGATCCGGCGTGAGAAACAGAAAATGTGGTGAACCTTTGTATATCGATATACCTTAATCAATATATAAACATATGAAAGCCATAAAATACGACGCCCAGGGTTCTTAAGAAAGCAAGCCCTAAAGCTTCAACTTCATTTATGCTGATGTATGTAATCGGATAAATTATCCTCTTCTCTAAGTGGTCCTGTAACATGGTAGGTAGTATGTTGGTCTTCAGCACTTGAGCATTTTATTTTGATGCAATTTCGATCCCCGAAGATACTTTTGTCTTCAGGTTAAATAATGATAAATTATTTTCGAATCTCAATTAAAAAAATATACATAATTATTTAAATTAGACACAAATAAAAAATTATATTCTTTTGCACATTTATTCATTCGTTTATTGACACAGAGAGGTAGTATTAAATGTACATTTTTTTTGCGGAATTAATAAATCAAAACAAATAAGAAAAAAAAAAACGTTCGCACACTGTGTTTGTTCAATCGACAAAACTTCCCTTTTATTTGCAGCAGTTTACAATTTTTTTACATGAACAAACTGCTATGAATTTTTTCAGCGAAATTGATTAAACACAAAAATGAAGTATGCTGCTTAATTTAATTTTTCCATTACCATAATAATTTAAAACACACTATTCTTTTTGTAAACATAATATTCCGAGACTAAAATCTTCATGCATTCAAAACTAATACCGAAAATGTTTAAGCTCATAACATTTTAAATTAATAACGCGATGGATAAAAATAAATTTAAATAGCATGCTTTATTTTCATATGCTGTATTTTAATCCATTTTGCTGAGAAAAATAAGAGTTTATTCGTGTTAAAAACTGTAAACATTTATACAAAAAAAAAAAAATGCATACATTTTGTTATATTTTTTTAATTTTCATTAAAGCCAGATAAAATGTCAAATTTCTTTATTTAAATTTTCTTCGAGACATTCATAAGTTAATGTATTGAGTATAGTATTCTACCAACATACAATGATCGCCGCATTTCCCCCTATATTAGGAAGCTTCCCTTGTTTGCTTAAAGAGATATCTGGATACATAGCGCATGCGTCAAGAGTATGTAGCTTTGACTCGACATTTTGCTCGACGCTAACATGCTCGTGTGGTGTTTGTGATATCCCTGGTTCAAACCTCACCAGCGCTAACTCTACAATATCTAAATCTGTAAACCGGATACGCAACTTACAACAACCACAATCATTCTCCTCTAACAACCAACAGATGGTAGCACGAAATAAATCATCTCCAAAACGCAACGTCTGCGAAATTTTCACAGCGCAAAGCCCGTCATGTTGTACATCACATCCGAGCACAGAAGTATGACAGCATTGCGCGTCAACAAAACGTCTACCTCAAGGGGGATGGCGTGTATAGAGATCTCATTTTATTAAAACAGTATAAAGCGAGTTACTACTTTATAGTAACTGGCTTGGCCTAACACGCTCGCCTAAGGAAAAAAGTGGCCAGTGTTAATTGGATGACTAAAGCACCACACAGAAAACAATGGAAAAGTCTAGCAGAGACCTACATCCAGTAAGTGGATTGAAAACAATTGTTGTTGTTGTTCTTGTTGCTGGTGATGATGAGGATACATAGAAAGGGAATTTTAATTGCGATAAACCACTATTTAATGGGAATGATGACTGCAAAATCTGGATTTGACGCACCCGTAGCTCAATTATCGAATATTATTTATTTAAGACTGGAACGAAGTGAATTAATGCAGCAGCTTTTTCTCAAAGACTGTCAAAAGAATCAGCGTTGCATTTTAAATATATAGATATAGATATTGAATTCTAATTTCTGTTTAATTTAGTGTGTTAAATATTATAACGGAAGTGATTTTATCCCAGTAGATGGGCATTCAAATGACAGATAGATAATTTCATAACCATTTATAATCAATAAATCCTAGAACTCCGCAAGATCAAACTTTTATCCAGATCAGAAAATTATTCCCGCACATGGTTTATAATTCTTCCATCTTTTGCATAGTTTAACGTCTCAATTCACTGGATCGGGAACTTGACATCATTTCTTAACATGCAAGGGTATTTGCCGATATAAAAGGAATTGTATATTAAATTCAAACGTGATAATATGCGTAAAAAGAGTCTTATAGGAATAATTCGGATTTTCAGAAATGGCATCTCTGCAGCGACATAAACACAAGCAAATTGTTTTGACAATGCAAATAGAGTACTAATACGCAATGAAGAAATTAGTGTTGAGATTTAATGATAGATATATTAAATTAATTTTAACATTTTTATGATTCGTTCAAATTACTCAAAAGCTATGTTTATTTTGTGTTGAAATGAAAACTTACAACGAAATGATTAGTTAATTGATTTGTTCAATCAACTTCCAATTTGCCTAGCTAATGTTAAACACATGAGCGTAGAATGCTTAAGTATATTTAAACTATCTCTAAGGGAAATTAATATTTTTAACTTCTTTTTTTCTTTGCACTCTTCTTAAAGGCTTTTCTTTTTCCTTAGTTTCAAAATATTCCTAAAATCTATGCTTAATTTGATATTTTATGTGTTAAGAGCTGACGAACTGTAAGTAAGATTTTAACACTTCAAATAAAATAAAATACATAACTTACAAATATATTGACAACTAAATACAAAATAAACATCCTTTAAGAAGAGTACACACAAAAATAAGTTAAAAACATTAATTTCTTTGGAGGTATTTTTATATATTAGGAATGCATTTGAACATTAGCGAGGAGGGAAATTGGGAAGTTCATTGATAAACACGCTTAAAAGAAAACCAGATATAAATATTTTCATCATGGACAGTTTTTCTTATTTTGTATTACAAAATCTTTTGTAATTTCTTATCTTTTTAAAAATATATCGGTTTCAAAAGCTACTATTTATTACAGAAATTCAGTTTTTCGTATAGAAGCTTCCATTAGAAATATGGAGAACACAATTTTTATTTTTTAATTTTCAATTTATCCTTAGAATGAACTCAAATAAATCAAAGGGAAGTTTTCGATTGAATGAAATAGCACTTGTAACAGTGAGCACTAAAATGCTTTACGTCGTATTTATAAACTTATGAACTGTAAAAACTTCTCAAAATACTTTATTTTCTAAAAGAGCGAGGATTGCTATAAAAGCCGAATATTTATTAGCATAGGTCCATAATTTATGCGATACATTGAAAATGTTTTTTCGTATTTTTTATCTTTAACCGTCGGCTGATTGAAAAGAAAACTATGATATATACAGTAATTGGAATAATGTAAATATGGATCGTTTCTTTTTCATACATATCAATTCTGATTTGTAAGAAAATAATTTATTTTTGTGAAAGAAGTGGCAACATCTATTTCAATACTACCAAGTCGTCACCCAATTGTGAAAGTTTCCAAAACGATGAAATGACACTCTTTCTTTATAGACAACTTTTCGTAAATGTATACAGTAAACTCTCTGTAAGGCGGACTCTGTTTAAGACGGAAATCTGTCTAACTCGGAAAGATTTTCAAGTCCCTGTGAATCCATATACATAGAGTAAAATTTGTCTAAGGCGGAATATTGTCTACTGCGGAAAATTTTCTTGGTCCTGATCGCTTCCGCCTTAGACAGAGTTTACTGTATTAGTGTCCTGAAATTATCTTTATCTCAATTCATTGCTCAAAGTAAAGACATTTTATTTTGTCTTCATTGATACCATCGTGATATTGAATATTTTGAAAATTAATTAACTTATTTCAGCTCTCTAAAACACTGAAATAAAAGACACAGTCTTTCTCTACACATAGCTTATGTAATTATACATCAGTGTCCTGAAAATATTTTTAGATAAACGCATAAAATAAACATATTTCAGTTTATTTTACTTGATACCATCATGATGTTGAGTATTTTGAAAATTAATTGTCTTCATTGTTTAATACAATAACACTGAAAATTAATCTTTCTTGGCTGTAAATTTTACTATTTTATGATGGACAGTGTTTGAGAAAACATTTAAACGGTTATGAAATTTTATGTTAGGATTTAAAAACGCTATCACTGAATATGGGAAATCATATTTCATTACATATATTCATGAAAACGCACTTTGATTACATTATATTAAAAATTGCTTGTCCGTTTGTATTCCATTCTTACTCCTAGAGTATCGAACGTCAACGCATGATGATAAAACACGAGTTATCCGCATTGATCCGATCATAATTTTGTGAATTTAAGAATTTGAATTTCTTTTCTAATATATTATTTTCTGTTTTTGTAATTTTAGTGACATTTTTTAATGTTGGCAAATGAATTACGCCAATTTTTCAGGATAGAAAAAAGGGGCAAAAGTGAAATCGTAGGAATTACTAGATTTTTTGACGTTATTTTCTCATTAAAACTTAAGAGGGCAATTATTTTCAATTTAATTATATGGTGAGAAAAATCTTAATTAAATTAAACTTTCAAATGAAGTTCGAAGAAATAAAAACCTTTTTTTTTACATACTCAAACTTCACGAATCAATGTATACTACAGAAACAAAAATTACTAGCTTTACATCAAATCAAGGACGAAGATTTAAATTCCTTGCATTTAGTAAGAAAACTATTCACACTTATTTATAAGAATTAAATTAAAGTAAAAAACATACACAATTTTAAATTAATTATTTTTGAAAAATGGGGGTTAAAACGTTTCACAAAAGTCCTGAATGGTTTGTGGGGGGGGGGGGGGGATGCCATATTTTGTTTTTGTGTAAAATATTTATTATAATTCAAAAAAGCTAAAAAATATTTATAGGTATGTCAAACTGACGTCATTTTCATTGCAACAGCTCAAACAAATTTTTAAAAAGTAAGTTTTTGACATAGGAAATTTTTCAAACCGAAATCCCGTAATCTGCAAAATGTGATTTCTCAATTTCCGTTTAACCTACATTTAAAATATGATTTCTTGATTGATATTTTGTATTTCATAAAATTAATGTTATAATTTCTTTTCTAAAGGTAGAATAAGGTTGTATTTAATTCCTCTCAGTAAATCGGAAGATCACATGTAACTAGCATGGTATCTAGTATAATAGACAATATATAGGTTAAAAAACGTCAAAACGCCATCAAAAATTAGTAAGCACAACGAGTTTCAAAAGAATATAGTTTTTCTTCATCAGACGCAAAGAATACATGCTTCCACTTTGAGTGCAGGAGGTTTCAGAATCAAAAAAATTATGGATTTTAATAATTTTTAATCAATTTTGATTTCTATTCTAATTTTAAAAAAATAACGATTTGTGATTTCCTGTTTAAAGTAATGATTTGGCTATAACGATGTATTAAAATATTTTCAATTTTATTCGTATTTATAACACAACGAATGAATATGGTATGTATTATAAATAAATTCTAGTTTTTACTATATTGCGCTCATAAAACTATGTTGATTTAACCAGTAAATTTATAACCCTTCTCACTTGTAAAGATATATTTATGAGCAAATAGTTAATATACACTATCTGGCCACTAAAACTCTGATAAGTATAAAGAAATGTGTTTTCAGTAATAACACCTATCGTCTTTTGCGATCCAGGGATTGAACTAAATTAGATCCATGTTTGTGGATTTGTGTTTGATAAACATCTCAATAAAGATATAATAAATCTAAGAGATCCAAACATAAATTTCATAGATTATGAATTTGCACGTATTTATATCATGTGGATCAAAATACTTATAGAACTCTAAATAGAAATATGAAAGTAAGTTATATTATTTCTCGCTGAAATTATTTCTTTCTGAGGCAATATATTTAGAACGAATAATTAACATACAGTATGGTACATTATTACTGATGTGTTATTTTTATAATTTCTGGTATATTATTTTAATATGAAATAGAGTAAATATGTTAAACAGATACGATTTCTTGGTTTTGAAAATAGCATTATTAGAATTTATTTTGGGTCACTACTGTCGTGTATACAGGTCTGCCATAGTCGACTATTTTTTAATTATACTTCGAAGCACTTTCCCAAAATAAAGTTGTTTGGTATACTGTTTGATAACGTCTGCAATAAAATGTACTACAGAATTTATAGTGGTGCGAATAGAATAGAAAAATAATTAACTATGGCAACCCTGCGTATACGTACCTTAAGGGTTGGGTGCGAAGTAATCTTACTGGTCCTTTAATTTGAGAATTTTTTGGAATAGTTCACATTGTTCCATTTAATTGTAAAATTATGCAATTAAATAATTTGTATTCGAAAATATCAGTATTCAAATTCAAGGACCCGTACGAACCTTGACGGGGTCTTTATTTCTATGTACCATTGTTTCAAAATCGCTACAATTATCATCATCAATCCAGCACAATTATCATCTTATTTGATCGTGTAACTTCTCCGATTAAATAAGGAGATAATTACTATTTGAAAATTATGGTACTATTAATGAAAGCTGTTTTCAGAATGTTAAATTAACCGATCATTGAAATGCATAACTTAAAAAATAAAAAAAAATACATACTCAAATAAAATCATAAGACGACACGCAATTTTTCACATTGATTCAAACATAAAATATATAATATGAACTTTACAAACTTCACTGTTTAACATAAAGTTGATCCAAATAATGAAAGAGATGTTGCAAGATAAAAATATACATTTTATTTAAAACTTCTTAGTACTTTCAAGCTTTTCCAAGCTCTTCATCAGGAAATATTTTAATAACTAATTGTTGTTTACTTATACAAATACGTCACTTCGTTTTGAAAATGAGAGAGCCTATAATTACACAGGCCTGCGATGAAAAAAATACAAAGGTATTGATGGCTGAACTTTATGTATTTTTTGGTGCTAATTAAAAAACAAATAATGAAAAAATTCTATCATGTCACATTTTCTTGAAAACCTTTGAGTCGATTGGAAAGTTTGTTGTGTTGGAAAAATCAATTTGTACTGGTAAATTCTGCTAGGTAATTATAAGACATTAGATATCGGAATCAATGTCTAATAATTAACAGATAGAATTTTCTGATACGAATTGATTTTCCCAACGCGACACAACATTCCGATAGACCCAGTTCTTTTAAACCGTTTAAACCTATAACAAAATAATCGATTACTAAAAAATCAATTTGCCTCACCGAGAATCGATTTTTTTTACATAGATTTACATGGATAAAATCACTGTTGCCAGATAGCACATGCAAAATTGTCCTTTTCATTGTAGCAAAAATATCGATATCGATGTTACAAAAAATTCTGATGTGATGGTGGAAAATGGACGTCATTTTCGAAATCAGCCCACCAAATAACATAAAAATCAGCGAAAACTTCTCTTGAATTTGTCAAAAACTTCAATTTCGCAGGCCTGTGTTATTAGAGCTGAAAGTAGAAGTTTAATGCTTAACATCCTGAAAATAAATCCTGAAAACTTGAGCAAAGTGGCGTATTTAAACGTATAGTACGGCCGTAAAATATTTTCTTTTACCAAAATTTAATCTGAAAAACTGCTACTTCGACTTTCCAGCTACGCATTTAAACTGAAAAGTGACGTATGAGAACAGAGTGATGTAATAAAATAAATAGAACTGCAGTTAATAATAATATATATTTTCTGTAATAAAGTTTAATCCAAGAAACTGCTACTTCTACTTTTAACTCTAATAATTATTGGCTCTCTCATTTTCACAACGAAGTGACGTATTTGTATAAATAAACAACAATTAGTTATTAAAATATTCTCTGATGAAGAGCTTGAAATCACTAAGAAGTTTCAAATAAAATGTATATTTTTAACTTGTAATATCTTTTTTATTATTATTTTAATTGCCTTTTAAGTAAAACAGCGAACTTTTAAAGTTCCTATTATATATTTTATATTAGATGCATTTCCAGATTTTCTCGCGATTATTTTGAAAATTCCACTTCTCTGTACATCCATCTATGCAGACAGAATTTTCCTCTACGCACACGATACAAAATTGAGAGAGAGAGATTCTTTGAGATTTTTTTAAGCGCACAATACAAAATTGAGGAAGAGAGAGATTCTTTAAGATTGTTTTACGCACACAAAATTCAGAGAGAGAGAGATTATTTGAGATTTTCTTTACGTACACAATACAAAATTGAGAGAGAGATTCTTTGAGATTTTCTTTACACATATGGTATAAAATTGAGAGAGAGTGAGATTCTTTGACATAATTTTAGGCACACAATACAAAATTGAGAGAGAGTCCTTGAGATTTTTTTTACGCACACAAAACAAAAATTGAAAGAGAGAGATTCTTTGAGATTTTTTTAAGCGCATGATACAAAATTGAGGAAGAGAGAGATTCTATATAAGATTGTTTTACGCACACAAAATTGAGAGAGAGAGAGAGATTCTTTGAGATTTGCTTTACACACACGGTATAAAATTGAGACAAAGAGATTCTTTGACATTTTTTAGGCACACAATACAAAATTGAGAGAGAGTCCTTGAGATTTTTTTTACGCACACAAAACAAAAATTGAAAGAGAGAGATTCTTTGAGATTTTTTTCGCACACAATACAAAATTGAGAGAGAGAGATTCTTTGAGATTTTTTACGCACACAAAATTTAGAGAAAGAGAGAGATTATTTGAGATTTTCTTTACGTACACAATACAAAATTGAGAGAGAGAGAGATTCTTTGAGATTTTCTTTACACACAAGGTATAAAATTGAGAAAGAGTGAGATTCTTTGACATAATTTTAGGCACACAATATAAAATTGAGAGAGAGTCCTTGAGATTTTTTTTACTCACACAAAACAAAAATTGAAAGAGAGAGATTCTTTGAGAATTTTTTAAGCGCACGATACAAAATTGAGGAAGAGAGAGATTCTTTAAGATTGTTTTACGCACAAAAAATTCAGAGAGAGAGAGATTCTTTGAGATTTTCTTTACACACACGATATAAAATTGAGACAGAGAGATTCTTTGATATTTTTTTTAGGCACACAATACAAAATTGAGAGAGGGTCCTTGAGATTTTTTTTACGCACACAAAACAAAAATTGAAAGAGAGAGATTCTTTGAGATTTTTTTTTCGCACACAATACAAAATTGATAGAGAAAGATTCTTTGAGATTTTTTACGCACACAATACAAAATTGAGAGAGAGGGATTTTAGAGATTTTTTTACGCACACAATACAAAATTGAGAGAGAGAGTGATTTTTTGAAGATTTTCATTCCGAATGCAACAAAAACAGAAAACTATTTAATCGTTACTCATATTTTCCCTTATATAATACATCTTTTACTTTCTGTGATTTTTCAATATGCATAATCATGAAAACTGCCATGATCTGAAATATTTCTCCATCATCCAATTTAAACCTTAAATAATATCAATGACCAAAATAACCCAGCATTTCTCTTAACATATAACTCATCCGTTAGATCATTCAATGTAATAAAATTCCACAATGTAGCCTTTTCGATATAAAATTTGTATGCTCCAAAAATCTGCAGTAAAATTTAAAGACGTCGCTTATAATTTTGCATCAGCATTTATTTGTCTGTATTCTGTAGAGAAAACGGAATGATTTGTATTAGTCATAAAATGCAGAATCTGCAGTTGTAATTTTTTTTTGATTTAGCGTTTTACAAGAGCCATTTGTCTGAAATATATTTTTTAAAGTTGACTAACGGTGAATATTCTAAAATGCATATTTTATTTAAAGACTTGCTTTTTCTTTCAGTTCTCTTTACGTCAATTATTCCTTAAATCTTAGAGAAGAAGTTTTTCTAAGTCAAAGAATGAAAATGTATCTAAAACACATGTAACGCCATAAAATATGTATTACAAATAACTTCAAAATATATTCTTAAAACACTTTAATTGCTTAAAAGTAGTCAAAAATCAATAAAAATCTTTAAAATATTAATATGTTTCGATTGATTCCATTTATCATCAAACGTATAAAAAAACCGAATACGATGTATATAAACACTGGAATGTGAGATCAGTTTCTATTATAAAGTGAAGATACAGTGCCCTCTATATTTTCAACAAAATCATCATCAGAACTCACAAGAAACTCAAATACGATGTATATAAACACTGTAATATGAAACCAGTCTCTATCATAAAGTGAAGATACAATGCCCTATATGTTTTCAACACTACCCATTGCTCCATCTGTAGTCCGCTTCTCAAAATTGCCCAATCATTCTACCCAAATATTCGGAATATGAAATGACAACGAACCATTACATGCTTTTGAGCCTCTTATCTATATTTCAATCATATCCCATACAAAAAGTTATAAATAAAAATCCGATCTATAAATCATTTTATTGTCATTTAATACGATGCTGATATTCTCTTTTTACTTTCTTCTGTCTTTACAAGAAGAAAGTATGGATTCGTAAAAACTTTTGAATACCGGTTTCCGACGGATTTACACGTTTTAGCAATCAGAGATCTCGAAAAACATGTTTCTGTGTACATGTAAATTGTGCGTCTCTGAATCTGTCTGAGAGTCTGTCTGTATGTGACACAAATTTGTGGGCGCTCTACCTCAAGAACAAATGAACGGAATTTAATAAAACTTCTGATTCAGTTAGTCCTTGATATAATTTGGTGCTGATTACCTTTTGGTGTAAATTTCTCAAAAGATTCGCTGATAAGCTATATTTTTGCACGATTTCCTTAATAGCTGTATTTCAAGAACTAATGCATGAATTTTCACCAAACGTGAGATTCAGTTAGTCCCTAATATAAATTGGTCCTGATTAGTGTTTGTTGTAAATCGCCCAACAGGTGGCGCTGCTATGCAGAATTTTTTACGATTTCTGCATTAGCTCTATCTCAAATACTAATGCACGGATTTTCATCAAACTTCAGATTCAGTTACAAGTTGACATAAGTTGTTGCTGGTTAAATTTTGGTGTAAATTACCTAACCAAGTGGCGTTGCTATGCTGCCTCAGGATGTAATAACATGTATGAGATAGAAGAACGTTTTGGAATTACTAGATCCGACAAGTTGACTAAGTCTTGATAAGGCCTTATATCCCCTATTATATTTTACATCTGCTACATGTTCCTTACATCAAATACTGAATTTACTTTACATCATTGGAGGGAATTGATTGAAATATATATATATATATATATATAAGAGGTTCAAAAATATGTAATGATACGTTGTCATTTCACATTCCGAATATTTGGGTAGAATGGTTGAAAAACTTTGGTAATCGGACTATCGATGGAGCAACGAGCAGTATTGAAAATATGGAGGGCATTGTATCTTCACTTTATAATAGAAACTGATCTCACATTCCAGTGTTCATGTAAATTGTATTTGTGTTTTGTATGTTTTCTGATAATGATGGAGTGAATCAATTGAAACATGCCAATATTTTAAAATTTTGTATTGATATTCGACCTCTTTTAAGCAATTGAAGTGTTTTTACTATATATTTTGAATTTTTTGGAATACATATTTTATGGTGTTACTATTAATGGACGTAAATTAAAACTTTTCTTTATATTTAATATATTATTTGAGTACAGCATCTGTTTTTATCTTTATCATATTTTTTTGGTGATATTTTGGATATTAATGTCTAGCAACTTAAGTGGCCTGTTTAATATGTGACGTAACATGCCTAAGAATCTTGCAAAAGGATGCATAAGAGATTATAATAAAGAAGCCAGAATAAATGTAGTGCTCGCTAGCATAAGTTACGCTATATTTAGTACATTAAATTAACAGTACTTTTCAATAGTCATTTCAGCAGTCATTTCAAGTGAAATGCATAATTAATCTCACTTAAAAGGATGCATTGTGGAATTTTATTCCAATGAATGATCTGACTGTTAACAGAGAATAATGGCTAGATTATTATGTTCACTCATATTATTTTAAGTTTAAATTACATAATAAAGAAACATATCAGGCAATAGCAGTTTTCAGGATTATGCATATTTTAAATCAGGTAAATTAAAAAGATTTATAGACAAATAAAGTAAAAATATTTATGCTTGGATTAGAAAAGTAATTCATGCACCTAGAAATGCTTGGACGATTAACCCGTAACAGGTACGGTGAAAGTTTGCTACACTATAAGTACAGCGTGGTTTTCTTTTGATTTTTTAATGTTATAATCGAAATATATACAATAAAATATGATCCATATACTTTTGAGAATGTGTGCTTTCAATGCAAGTTAAATTAATGACATTTACAAAAATATAAATGCAGTATAGTGGAATTTAAATCAATATTACAAATTTTTGATAAAAAACTACTTAAAATGAGCTGTGTACAAAATGACTAAAAAATATCATGTTTTACATTAATTTTATATGTTATCCGGTTACACAAATGTATGATGAAGGATTAACACCAAAACATTAAAAGTTGGGTGAATTACGTAAGAAATTACACAACTGTGTCTTGAGACTCGTTTTCTCGGTGGCTACATACGTGTATATAGGGAATCCTAAAAAAGGTCTAAGTTTTCTTAAATTTTTGTTAACAATTTGGTTACTTGTTAGGTCAGAAAAGTTTCTCCTTACTTTTCTTATTTTCAAATTAGTCCTATTAATAACATTTTGTGGCATTTCATCTGTAAAAAGCCGTCTCTAAAATGTTTGTAAATCCGCTGTATTCGGTAATTTTGCAAATAAACGTAATGGAGGAAGGCGCACAATATTCTGAGCTAGAGTTCGACATTTTTCATCGGTTCAATAGATAGCCATTTGAAACGATTTTTTCCACATTAATACTGAGATTACCTATCATTTGGATCACCAGTCTCCTAGTTATCGGATTCAGAAAATTCATTCTTAGAGGAATGCGAATTTCCAGAGTACATAATTGTTCACCACACTCATCTTCATCTTAAAAATCATTTCATCTTGAAGACTCTTAATCGTTTCCGTATAGCATGGATACAAAAGGATGGAAAATATTTCTCGGTCCGAGTTTCAACGACATTCTCTGACATGGCAAAAGTGTGCTGCGTTAAGGGTACGGCGTGGTCTCCTGGAACTCTCTCATATGAATGACCTTAATAAAAGAATTAACACGCGCGAAAAGTTTTAACCAATAAGGAACGTTCTTCAAGGTAGCAAAAGCGGAAAATCCGGAAGAGTTGGGTTGGGTTGATTTTTGACGGCCAATTATCTACACGAGTGATATAGGCCCGGGGGGAGTGCCCTCCGTGGGGGTCTTTCTAAGGGAACCTAATCCGTATTAACGCAAGGAAGATCCACGGCTCGAAGAAAACCACGAAAACTCCGATCGATTAGGCCGACGGGCGCGATTGGGATCGAACCCAGCACCTCCCGTCTACCAGCTTCGAGAGCAGAACCTCTCGGCCACTGGTGGGGCGAAAATCCGGAAGAATCCATTCAATCGACCAAAAGAAAAAAAAAAAGGTCTGATAGAATGAGCATCACTAGCGGTCTGTAAGATCGGGCAATACCAGTTATGGATTAAGGCCATAGTTTAAATGCTATTTAACTTTTAAAAAAATAAAATACCAGACTGTACTTCACAATACCTGTAGAATCCTACCTCAATATACTGTTAAAATAAAAATAAAATAAATAAATAAAATTCCCCAAAAAAATATTTTGCTTTGGAAGGATTTTTTGAAAAATTTTAAGACTTTCCTTTTAATTGTTTTTATATGAGTGGCTCTATCAAGTAAAAATTATTCTAAATATGAATATATAACAGAGAAATGCGTTTTCAATCGCGCAGTTACACTGCGGTTCAAATCGTACCAGCATATTATAAGCAGAAGTTTTTATTACGAGATTATAAATAATTACCGCAATAAATTGCATTGCTTCCAACCACACAACGTCTGCAACTGTTACAGAAGTTCAATGAAATTGCTTCCACATGCAGTACTCATGCAAATAAAACAACAGTATAAATGTCATAAAGATTTACAGTTGTTAAATAATACTTATGTAGGTAAAATGAAATAGTTGCTGAAAAAAAAACAGAAACAGCAGAAACATGCGTTACATAGAATTTCCTTAATAACTGCATTACTACATACCAGACAACATCTGCTACTAACTTAAAAGGAGGATGCAAGATCTTTCACACGGGCTGCTCATGCATGTAACATAACAAAAATGCAATTTTGATGTACACATACAGACATTTAAATTTTTAAAGATGTCTAAACATTAATTTTCTTCGAGTTTATATTGAATTTCTGTCATAATTGTACTAATACCTCAAAAGATATCTCCAATTTTTGCAGAAGTTCGTGTATCTGGATCACATTAGATGCTTATGTTAAATAAACATTTAAGTAAACTAGTTGAATGAGCCGATCCCAAAACTTTATCCATTCTCATACATGTTAATATTTCAAAAAGTTGCTACACATGAAGGATTAGCTTCAGTGTTATTACTTCATTTGATTTTCATCTTAAGTTTTTGTTTCATTTTACTAATCAGAGTAAAAACAATTTAATTTCGATCATAATTTTAAATAAAATCAAAGTTTTTTTGTTGTTATAAATCTGCTGCTTGAAAAACGCTTGGTTAACTGAATCTGAATTGCTCGTTGCTGCAAGAACAGCCCACGTACAAGAGAACTATTACAAATCGAGAAAAATCGCTATTACATCGTCTCCTACCGGTGGAATATTTCTAAATTCAAGGAGGATCTGCTGGCCATAGCCAAAAATATACACACACATTTTCTTTCACTGTATGCATAACTCCATACATTTTTCGGTGGTACAATAATGAAAATGGCACAAAAATCGCTATTACAGCGTCCACTTCAGGCGAATATTTCCATCTTCAAGAAGGACCTTCTGGTCATAGCCAAAAACATACACAAAAAATTGGTCTAATTCTATGCAGGACTTCATACAATTTTAGATGATACAAAACGGACATACGGACAGTCAGATATTTTGTATAAACATGTTTTTCGGGATCTCTGACACCCAATTTATGTAAATCCTTCCAAAACTCGATTTTTTTTTATTACAACACGTTCTTTTTTCAAAAGAAGAAATTAAAAATGATAACCATCCTCGAAACACTGTATTGGTAACTTCATTCTTTTACAGTGAAAATACAAATACAGTCCTCAGCAAAAGTTTAGACACTGGTGATATTTGAACTTTAAATAAAAAATGCGAACACTTGGGCTATACAAATGGCTGTACTTATTTTAAAACAAATTTATACATTTTAGGATGGAAATAACGGTTTTAATGTCGATTTTATTTAATTTAACTGAAAAATGTGAAATTTGCTTAATGCAAATGTTTAGACACTTTCATGATTTTTTGGCAACTGTTCACAGAAAAACGCAAATTTCTAACTTTTGACGCCACATGCATGAAGTTTTTAAGTGCACCTCGCAATAGCATTGGTTATTGAAGATGCCGCCGCGAGCAGAAATTTTCATTCAGATGAAGTAATTGTAGAATGGAAGCTGAAATCGAAAGGGAAGACTATTACAGAAATTTCAGCTGTTTTGAATCGTCCAAAGAAGTCTTTCTATCAAGTACTGTCTAAGGGTGACTCTTTCAAAGCAAAACATAGACCTGGAAGGCGTCGCGTGGCCAGAAAACGAGATGGTAGAAGGACCCATAAACTTTTATCTAGGCAAATCATGATTGCTATTCGCATTAAAAGTGAGGCAGAGCTTTCTGTGTCAACGGATACGATTCGAAGAGGAATAAAAGAAAGATGTAAATTCATTTTCATGAAAAAGATAAAACAACCAGCCTTGAAATCTCACAACAAATTGACAAGAATGCAATGGGCTCGCAAAGATATGTCATATGGACCAAAGTGGTGTACTGTGACATCCAGTGACGAAAAAAATCGGAATTTGGATGACCCAGATAGGGTGGAATACTATTGGCATGACTTGCGTAAACAGTCTCGGGCTTTCTTTCGTCGTTAACTAGGAGGTGACTCTTTAATTATTTGGGCCTCACTTTTTTTAATGCTCAAGTATCTCTGGAGATCCTCAATGGTTGCCATGCAGCGTAAGACTACGTACATACATTGGAAGACAATTTACAGCCATTTGGTGAACTTTTAGCTGTTCCAAAGTATGTATTCGTGCAAGATAATGCGTCCATTCATGTTGCATGCAAGTCAAAAGTTGATCTGACTCTCAACATATTACTGTTCTCGACGGGCCCGCGTGTAGCCCTGATCTGAACCCAGTCGAAAACATTTGTGGCATCATATCTCATAAGGTTTACGCAATTTTTTGACAATACTCCTCTGTTAATGACCGTCGAACTGCTGTTGAACGTGTTTGGTACGAAATAGACTCTCAATTGATGCAAGATTTAGTTTCCTCACACAGTTTATTTTCCTAGTCACCTATTTGCACTAATTGCACACAATGTAGGTACAGTTCGATTTTAATTTATGGTTATTTTTCTGTAAATAGACAGATTGTCTATACTTTTGCCACCATGTTAATTTTGTTTGTTTTTTGTCCTTATTTATTATGTAGAAGGTATAATTTAAAATTTATTGTTTGTGGGTAAACGATAAGTCCCCAGTAATATGTGACAGTTGAATTACAACAATTCGTTACATATTTGCTCTGTCACCTTAAATTAATTTGTTCATTACTATCAGTATGTATGGGCTAAAATAAAGTGATGTTAGTAGTTTGTTTTTAGTAACAGTAATTCTGCAGTTTAAAACTTGAGGAAATAAATGCAAAGTACATTTATTAATTTTAAAAGTTGCAGTTCTTACCAAAGATTTGCAAGATGAGAATTGAAAATTTGTGTAGAAGCTTATAATCTCATGATTGTAAACTTCGATTTTCATTTGGGAAAAACCGTTTTCTTATATAGTTTCAGATTAAAATTTTAAATTCTTTCACTAAATCTGAAAGATTCATACATAAGATCAAAATATTCACATTAAAAGACAATACAAATACAGAAGCAAATTAGTGAAATTTAAGTCATTTTGATATAATTATAGTAAAATAATGAAAACACGAACGATTCATTTTGCAATATGATGTAATTTTCTCCTATCGAACAATCCTTGCCAGAGATCCGCGGTCAGGATTTCATATGATCGTGCTTTGAAAATTAAAAGTGTGTAATTATTGACAAGCATATTTAATATCTAAATATGTCATTAGTAAGTGGTGCTACTAACAAGCTATTAATGATAGACGACGTTTTAAGTCATTTGAAAAATAATCCTCTGCTGCAGTGTGAACTACTAAATCATATTTGCTGTGTTTTTGGTGGAAATAACTTAGATCGCTCATAAATTAAAGAAATAAATGCTAAAGAAAAAATCCTTGCGCTGTAGTTACAAAAAATAAATTTTAAAATAATGTAAATTAGTACAAACAATTAATTGGATTGAGATGTCTTGAATCACTATTGATAATTTTAAGTTAAAAATAATGAGAATTTCGTCTATTGAATTTTCTTGTTCTTTGGAAATAAAAATATGATACAAAAAGTACCCTTATACTCTTGAATGCAACCTTTAATCGGTTAGTTAAATGATTGTTAGATGAAGACGTTTCAATTCACTTGAAATGCTATCATGTGTGATAGCTTGAACAATTGGATTATTGTAATATACTGGGTGTCCCAAAATGGACTGACTGATTTTAAAATTCAATAACTTCCAAACGGTGACAGATATTAAAAAAATTCTTGCAGGAGGGTTATGCATAAAGTCAAAAGTTTTTTACAGTGATTTTCGATTTTAGTTCGAAATACAAACAATAGATGGCGCTGCGATCAATTGAGGCTAAATTCAGGCTCGATTTTTGGTACTTCGTGGCCCGGATAATACATTTCCATCTCCTTTTTCTGCATGGAACAACGGAAAGGACCACAAACCGAGCCTGTATTTAGCGACTATTGCTTACAGCGCCCTCTATTGTTTGTAATTCGAACTAAAATCGAAAATCACTGTAATAAAACTTTTGACTTTATGCATAACCCTCCTGCAAGAATTTTTTTAATATCTGTCACCGTTTGGAAGTTATTTAATTTTAAAATCAGTCAGTCCTTTTTGGGACACCCGGTATGAGGGGCTCACAACCATAGTAGACAAAGTCCATTTTGAAAAAAAAAATAAGACAGTCCATTTAAAAGATGCATAAATTTCTGTTTTATCCACTCCCACAGTGAACCAAGCCTCTTGTGGATAAAACACATATTATGCACCTTCTAAATAGACTATCTCATTTCCCCCTTCAAAATGGACTTGGTATACTATGGTTGTGAGCTCCCCATATGTAATATTGACTTTAAATCTAAGGTCCTCCTTCTTTGTCTGCAAAAAAATATATGAGGGCTCACAACCATAGTAGACCAAGTCCATTTTGAAAAAAAAAGAACGAGATAGTCCTTTTAAAAGATGCATAAAATCTGTTTTATCCGCTCGCACCGTGCATCAAGCCTGTTGTGGATAAAAAAAGGTGTTATGCACCTTTTAAATAGACTATCTCATTTTTAGGGTTCAGTACTTAAAAAGGAAAAACGGAACCATTGTAAGATCACTCCTGTGTCTGTCTGTCTGTCATAGCCTTTTTACTCGTAAACTATGGAACGTGGAATGTTCAAATTCGGGGACAATTGACCCACATATTTTCAGATTAATAAACATTCATAAATATATTTAGTACAAATGTAGAGGGACTAATTATTGTACTTGAAAAAAAAACACTCTTTTCTTTGTATATCGTGTGGGGTATCGTGTGAAAGCTTTCGTAAGGCTGAACTCAAAAATACATTTCTTTTAATTTCAGGTGTTATATTTTCAAGGATATTGTCGAAAATGTAGCGCAAAAATATGTCCCCCCCCCCATCTAATTCCGAATCTACTGAAACTAAAATTATGAAAAAAATAGAGATAGTAGACGTTAATTTAAACCTTGCAGGAAAATTATAGCGATTACCTTAGATCACATAGTTTTTGAGAAATTCGCATTTTTCTGTTACACACAAATTTCAATTTACGGGCATTCAGAAAAATTGTTAAGCTTCGCTGGATGTACCTGTCGTACCAGAAATATAAAATCATTGTTGATAATGAATTTCGAAAAAAATCATTGGTAATTAGCCGAGATATTAACCCTTAAAGGTACGGCTAGTTTGGACATACACAATGATAGGAATGGCGTACTTTATGCCTAGGTAACAACTGTTAATGATATATATGTGTAATGTAATGTCCAGTAACAGTATAAAAGCAATAAATTTCAAATTGTTGAAAACAAACTAATTTCAGGAGTCTCAGGACTCTAAAAATTAGGGGGGGGGGAAGGCCATTTTCAACATTTAATGTCTTAAAATGTATATAATTTTAAAACACAATTTTAATTGGGATGAAAGATATAAGTATATTCTTTCATTTCATGTAAGTAATTTCATGATTGTAATAACTACCCTCAACTTAAATAAATTTGTATTTAAAGCATTTTTATATTTTTAATGCAATGTTTATTTAGCTAATACAAAATTTTGAAAATTTCAACAGTATATAGCCTAAGAAATATTTTTTTGAACAATAAAAAGGAAATTTTAGATTCAGTTTATACAGACTAACATGAAATATATGTTTTGAAAATTTCATGAAAAAATATTCAGAAGTTTTTGAGGTATCCTGCGCGTTATACCCCAAAAACGACATTTGGAGAAAAATGACTTCAAACTTTCGGAAATGCCGCTTCAGTTATTGATGATGGTATAATTCTAAAAGCCATATCTTCTGTTCTAATGGGAATTTCAAAGAAACAATTATATCAAAAACTTCAGAAAAGATAGGAGTTTAACATCTAAAAAAATTAAAATTTCTCCAATTTTGAAGCTTTAAGAGTCCTGCGACCACTTAACCCTTTCCCGCGCGGAGTAATTCTGTTTATAAACTTATATGAAATAATGGACTGACACCAGAATTTATAGACCAATTTATTAGAAAATACGAACTTGCTTATTTTCACGTACATGATAAAAGGAAAATTTTAATTAAATATTCTTTGTGCCGTTTGTCTGTTTTGGAATTGAAATTAGGTGTCCTTTTTTTAAGGACACCGCCCTCGAAAGGTTTAATTAGAATGAATCACATAAATACTGTGGGATTCTCGACTAGTTTGCATTGAGTGTATCTCTCAAAACGCCTCGAGTGACTTTAAAATTTAATTAAAAACCTATTTGGAAAAACGCGGCATTGATCAACCCGGCGTTGCAACTTTGCGACCCCCTTTCGAAGCGCATTTAGCACAATTCCAAATTTAAACTTTGAACAAAGGTTTAGTTTTAGCTACACTTCAGAAATAAAGGTTATTACTAGGTTGAATTTAGTTTTACGAAATGACAAATGAAGTTTAAATCTACACAACTTTTATTGTCAGTACCGAATTAAGTTCATCATAAACATATTAGCATAATATTAAAAAATGAGTTATACAGAATAACTATATTTGATATTATTTAGGTACCTCTTTGAACTTTCATGATATATCCATTTACACTTTTATAATATATTCTGTTATACCCAACCCTACGTTGTATAGTTTTTTACAAAGTCATAGTATTCTTTTAGCAACGGTTTTTTTAATAATAAAATTACAAATCCATATATTTATTCTACGGAACCCTCTGTGCGCGAGTAATACTCGCACTTGACCGTTTATTTTTTCAAAATGGACTTGGTGTACCGTGATTTTGAGCCCCTCATATATGATATTGACTTTAAATATAAGGTCCTTCTTCTTTGTCTGCAAAAAAATATACGAGAGACTCTAAACCATACTAGACCAAGTCCAGTTTGAAAAAAAAAACAGATAGCCCATTTAGAAGTTGCATAAAATATGTTTTATCCACTCCCACAGTGAACCAAGCCTGTTGTAGATAAGACAGATTTTATGCACCTACTAAATAGACTATCCCTTATACAGAATATTGACTTTAAATCTAAGGTCCTTTTTCTTTGTCTGCAAAAAAATATATGAGGGGCTCACAACCATAGTAGACCAAGTCCATTTTGAAAAAAAAAATAGGATGAGGTAGTCCATTTAAGTATGCATAAAATCTGTTTTATCCACTGCCACGGTGAACCAAGCCTGTTGTGGATAAAACAGATTTTGTGCAATTTCTAAATTGACTGTCTCGTTTTTTTTTTTCAAAATGAACTTGGTATACTGTGGTTGTGAGCCCCTCATATATAATAATCACTTTAAATCAAAGGTTCTTCTTCTTTGTCAGCAAAAAATTATATGAGGGGCTCACAACCATACTATATCAAGTCCATTTAGAAAAAAAAAACCATGAGATAGTCCATGTAAAAGAGGCATAAAATCTGTTTTATCCACTTCCGCAATAAACCAAGCCAGTTGTGGATAAAACAGATTTTATGCACCTTCTAAATAGATTATCTAATTTTTTTTTTTAATGGACCTGGTATACTGTGGTTGTGAGCCCCTCATACATAATATTGATTTTAAGTGTAAGTTCCTTCTTCTTTGTCTGCAAAAAAATATATGAGGGGCTCACAACCATAGTAGACCAAGTCCATTTTGAAAAAAAAGAATGAGGAGTCCATTCAAATATGCATAAAATCTGTTTTATCCACTCCCACTGTGAATCAAGCCTGTTGAGGATAAAACAGATTTTGTGCACTTTCTAAATTGACTGTCTCGTTTTTTTTCAAAATAAACTTGGTATACTGTGGTTGTGAGCCCCTCATATATAATAATCACTTTAAATCTAAGGTTCTTCTTCTTTGTCAGCAAAAAATTATATGAGGGGCTCACAACTGATAGAAGATATATTCATATAATCCCCTTATCAAGAGTTTTGGATACCCATTTTCTCCCTCTTTCTACTGCAGAAAAACATCATTAGAGTTCATAGCGAAAAAGAAACACTTAGTAGTCGACAGATGTAATATGCACAGAAACTGCATCTCTTCATCTTTCTTCGCCTTATGTGAGATATGTTTTAAACCAGACTCGCAAGCACTTATGTTCTATTCTGGTTCGCGTTATAAACTTATAAACATTATAATTGACTGTTACACTGAACACTATTTTATCAGACTTTACTTCCTTGTAACTTTCATAAATATCCAATTATGTATAATTGGTTGATTACCTCAAAGTGCCGAAAATACATCCATATGGTTATCAATTTTAATGATGTAACACGCGCGGAAAAACATATGTAATATTCACTTTTAAAACGTCCTCACACAAGTGAAGACGTACAAAATGTAATCTCTTTCTTAGTATCTCTAATTAAACTTCTCCTTTTTTCCTTTCCTACAATATGAGTAGTTTCAATGAAGTACAGACACAATAAACCGTCTGTTACATGATTCCTATTTTAAGCCTGATGCACTGAGACCTGAAGGAGTAAAGATATACGAATATATGATGATACGGGATACTCCATAATTCTTAGACGCCCTGACTAACCGCGAGCTGAAAAACGGATATCTATACATAGAAGGTAAGGCCTTTAATTATTCTTTTATTGTTGTGATGAGGCATCGCGCAGTTTGCGTTTATAGTATATGAATTAGTGAGGAGCGTATGGATTCACCCCAAAAACTGTTAGACTCACAAATTTTTCTAACAACAACCATACTAGATCAAGTCCATTTTGAAAAAAAAAAAAAAAAACATGAGATAGTCCATGTAAAAGAGGCATAAAATCTGTTTTATCCACTTCCGCAATAAACCAAGCCAGTTGTGGATAAAACAGATTTTATGCACCTTCTAAATAGATTATCTAATTTTTTTTTTTTTAAATGGACCTGGTATACTGTGGTTGTGAGCCCCTCATACATAATATTGATTTTAAGTGTAAGTTCTTTCTTCTTTGTCTGCAAAAAAATATATGAGGGGCTCACAACCATAGTAGACCAAGTCCATTTTGAAAAAAAAAGAATGAGGAGTCCATTCAAATATGCATAAAATCTGTTTTATCCACTCCCACGGTGAATCAAGCCTGTCGTGGATAAAACAGATTTTGTGCACTTTCTAAATTGACTATTTCCTTTTTTTCAAAATGAACTTAATATACTGTGGTTGTGAACCCCTCATATATAATAATCACTTTAAATCTAAGGTTCTTCTTCTTTGTCAGCAAAAAATTATATGAGGGGCTCACAACCATACTAGATCAAGTCCATTTTGAAAAAAAAAACATGAGATAGTCCATGTAAAAGAGGCATAAAATGTGTTTTATCCACTTCCGCAATAAACCAAGCCAGTTGTGGATAAAACAGATTTTATGCACCTTCTAAATAGATTATCTATTTTTTTTTTCAAAATGGACCTGGTGTACTGTAGTTGTGAGCCCCTCATACATAATATTGACTTTAAGTGTAAGTTCCTTCTTCTTTGTCTGCAAAAAAATATATGAGGGGCTCACAACCATAGTAGATCAAGTCCATTTTGAAAAAAAAAAGAATGAGGACTCCATTTAAATATGCATAAAATCTGTTTTATCCACTCCCACGGTGAATCAAGCCTGTTGTGGATAAAACAGATTTTGTGCACCTTCTAAATAGATTATCTATTTTTTTTTTTCAAAATGGACCTGGTATACTGTGGTTGTGAGCCCCTCATACATAATATTGATTTTAAGTGTAAGTTCCTTCTTCTTTGTCTGCAAAAAAATATATGAGGGGCTCACAACCATAGTAGACCAAGTCCATTTTGAAAAAAAAAGAATGAGGAGTCCATTCAAATATGCATAAAATCTGTTTTATCCACTCCCACGGTGAATCAAGCCTGTTGTGGATAAAACAGATTTTGTGCACTTTCTAAATTGACTATTTCCTTTTTTTCAAAATGAACTTAATATACTGTGGTCGTGAACCCCTCATATATAATAATCACTTTAAATCTAAGGTTCTTCCTCTTTGTCAGCAAAAAATTATATGAGGGGCTCACAACCATACTAGATCAAGTCCATTTTGAAAAAAAAAAACATGAGATAGTCCATGTAAAAGAGGCATAAAATCTGTTTTATCCACTTCCGCAATAAACCAAGCCAGTTGTGGATAAAACAGATTTTATGCACCTTCTAAATAGATTATCTATTTTTTTTTTCAAAATGGACCTGGTGTACTGTAGTTGTGAGCCCCTCATACATAATATTGACTTTAAGTGTAAGTTCCTTCTTCTTTGTCTGCAAAAAAATATATGAGGGGCTCACAACCATAGTAGATCAAGTCCATTTTGAAAAAAAAAAAAGAATGAGGACTCCGTTTAAATATGCATAAAATCTGTTTTATCCACTCCCACGGTGAATCAAGCCTGTTGTGGATAAAACAGATTTTATGCACCTTCTAAATAGATTATCTATTTTTTTTTTCAAAATGGACCTGGTATACTGTGGTTGTGAGCCCCTCATACATAATATTGATTTTAAGTGTAAGTTCCTACTTCTTTGTCTGCAAAAAAATATATGAGGGGCTCACAACCATAGTAGACCAAGTCCATTTTGAAAAAAAAAGAATGAGGAGTCCATTCAAATATGCATAAAATCTGTTTTATCCACTCCCACGGTGAATCAAGCCTGTTGTGGATAAAACAGATTTTGTGCACTTTCTAAATTGACTATTTCCTTTTTTTTCAAAATGAACTTGGTATACTGTGGTTGTGAACCCCTCATATATAATAATAACTTTAAATCTAAGGTTCTTCTTCTTTGTCAGCAAAAAATTATATGAGGGGCTCACAACCATACTAGATCAAGTCCATTTTGAAAAAAAAACATGAGATAGTCCATGTAAAAGAGGCATAAAATGTGTTTTATCCACTTCCGCAATAAACCAAGCCAGTTGTGGATAAAAGAGATTTTATGCACCTTCTAAATAGATTATCTATTTTTTTTTTTTTAAATGGACCTGGTGTACTGTAGTTGTGAGCCCCTCATACATAATATTGACTTTAAGTGTAAGTTCCTTCTTCTTTGTCTGCAAAAAAATATATGAGGGGCTCACAACCATAGTAGATCAAGTCCATTTTGAAAAAAAAAAAAAAAAAAGAATGAGGACTCCATTCAAATATGCATAAAATCTGTTTTATCCACTCCCACGGTGAATCAAGCCTGTTGTGGATAAAACAGATTTTGTGCACTTTCTAAATTGACTATTTCCTTTTTTTCAAAATGAACTTGGTATACTGTGGTTGTGAACCCCTCAAATATAATAATCACTTTAAATCTAAGGTTCTTCTTCTTTGTCAGCAAAAAATTATATGAGGGGCTCACAACCATACTAGATCAAGTCCATTAAAAAAAAAAAAAAAAAAAAAAAAAAAAAAAAAAAAAAAAAAAACATGGGATAGTCCATGTAAAAGAGGCATAAAATCTGTTTTATCCACTTCCGCAATAAACCAAGCCAGTTGTGGATAAAACAGATTTTATGCACCTTCTAAATAGATTATCTATTTTTTTTTTCAAAATGGACCTGGTATACTGTGGTTGTGAGCCCCTCATACATAATATTGATTTTAAGTGTAAGTTCCTTCTTCTTTGTCTGCAAAAAAATATATGAGGGGCTCACAACCATAGTAGAACAAGTCCATTTTGAAAAAAAAGAATGAGGAGTCCATTCAAATATGCATAAAATCTGTTTTATCCACTCCCACGGTGAATCAAGCCTGTTGTGGATAAAACAGATTTTGTGCACTTTCTAAATTGACTATTTCCTTTTTTTCAAAATGAACTTGGTATACTGTGGTTGTGAACCCCTCATATATAATAATCACTTTAAATCTAAGGTTCTTCTTCTTTGTCAGCAAAAAATTATATGAGGGGCTCACAACCATACTAGATCAAGTCCATTTTGAAAAAAAAATGAGATAGTCCATGTAAAAGAGGCATAAAATCTGTTTTATCCACTTCCACAATAAACCAAGCCAGTTGTGGATAAAACAGATTTTATGCACCTTCTAAATAGATTATCTATTTTTTTTTTTCAAAATGGACCTGGTGTACTGTAGTTGTGAGCCCCTCATACATAATATTGACTTTAAGTGTAAGTTCCTTCTTCTTTGTCTGCTAAACAATATATGAGGGGCTCACAACCATAGTAGACCAAGTCCATTTTGAAAAAAAAAAGAATGCGGAGTCCATTCAAATACGCATAAAATCTGTTTTATCCACTCCCACGGTGAATCAAGCCTGTGTTGGATAAAACAGATTTTGTGCACTTTCTAAATTGACTATTTCCTTTTTTTCAAAATGAACTTGGTATACTGTGGTTGTGAACCCCTCATATATAATATTGACTTTAAATCTAAGGTCCTCCTTCTTTGTGTGCAAAAATTGTTTGTATTATAAAATAACATTCCGTCTGTTTTATTTTGTTGAGTAATTTTCAAGAATAAAATTGTTTCCATTAAATGGTTTACAACGAGCTGAAGAAAAGTTAATATGCCTAAATAAATATTATTTCCCTTTATTAATAATAAAAATGAATAATATGGAAGATAAAAGCTAAAGCGATTAAGCAATTACATGTGGAAGTACAGCTGCTACAGAAAGGTAAATATATGCTTCTCTTTTACGATTTTCTTAATCAACAACAACAAAAAAATGAATATTGAATTTCATTCATATCATTATGTGTACGTGAAAGATCAATCTTATTTTTAAACATATCTTTCATCTAGTATTGATTATGACATACTTTATTGCCTTTTTCTATATAAAAAAATAAATATCGATTTTATCACGAGTTTGTATTTGATATATAAGTATATTTCCTTTTTCAACTGCATAATTGATAGCTATAGATTATTTATGTTTGTAGAAATATTAGCTTAAGGGATATTTATTTATCATGAAACATATCTTATTTTAGGTTTTTTCTCTTTACATAAAGGTTTTTATCCATAGATTTCTATTTTTTAAATATTCAGTTTTTTTCGGAACTTTATTTTAAAATATATCATGTTATAATTAGAGTTCGACCGAAAATTTTATTTCGTTTTCGCTTTCGACCTAAAATCGGAATTTCGGCGAAAATTCTCCCTAAAATCCGTTCGGACCTATATATCTTCCAAAAATCTTTTCTTCATTCTGAAATTTTCAACATTAATATTTGATTCGAGGTGTGTCGGACCAAATGAGACACTCTTTATTTATTGCTATGAATTTCGCTGTTTACAATTATCAGTCATCACTGGTTCAAGACATAGGGGCAAATTATTAACCCTTTACTGCGCAGCTTTGCGTATATGCAAACAGCAGTGTTTTGAATTTAATAGATTTTTTTATTCGTAGATACCTAATTTACACCAGAAATTAAAATAACAATATTTGCTTTAATTAACAACAGACATCCCGTTTTTAAATAGAGCGAAATTAACCATTTAAACTTTCTGGTATAAAGTCAGATTCTCTGAACTACGTAATTTCTAGAACGTATTATATCATGGGAATTAAAGGGATAAAGGTTACGTTTTATAAAATAAATAATTTAAAATAATAAGGTATTTGGAGACATACTTATTAAAATATATACTAATTTGCATTACTTTAGCGTAAAAAAGCCACACGACACAAGTTTTTACTCGTATTGCAGATGTGCAACAGAAGAAAAAATTGACTTTTTATATGAAAAATGAATCTCTGATTCTTTTCATTATTTTTCCTGTGTAATAAACCTTTCAGAGAATCACATATAATTTTTTCGAAACAAAATAAAAAAATCGCTCATTTAAGGGAAGGAAGCAATGCATATATGACTAAACTTTGAGGTCGATTTTGACGTGATCATTAAAGTCTGCACACATAACAATAATAGAAAGTTTTTATTTTAAAACCGCAGAAGTGTTTAAAAAACTCTATGAGAAAGTTCTAGTATAACAGATGATCAAATACAAATATGTTATAAAAGGTAAATCGAGGCAACTATACCTAAAATGCTTTTTAATTAGAAGGAATTCGTATAATTCGAAAAATACTGTGTTGTTGATGAATTAATTGAATTTTATTTTGTATGAGAATAAAAAGTTTTGGTCAGAGACACAGAGATGTAACCTGGATCACATGCATAATTAATTAACATTTATGAATATTTAACAAACACGTATAAGTAATTAACTAATAATATTGTATTATTTATGTATTAATTACTTAAAAAAATTTAGGGCATTTTAGTTTTAGTTTTCGTCCCAAAATAGGAAGATTTCCAAAATCCGGTTTTAGTTGCGGACGTAAAACCTGTTTCAGTCTATCATTAGTTATAATTACTTGTTGCATAGCAACCCAATGTTTTGGATATTGTTTTACCAGGTATTTTTATTATTTTTGAGGGATAAATTCTAAAATATTCTACATTTTAAAATGGTTGATAGTGTTAATTTTATCTCTGGTTATAAGCAAGAAATCTGATTTCCAATTCAGGTTAGCTGAAAATTAAGGAGTTTGGAAATTATATGGTTCTGATGCATTTATAGCAAAGCGGCTTAATAACAGAGCAGTGACATACGGCCATTTTTCTAACTTTAAAAAAAAAATATCTACCAACTAATGTTTGTCATTTTTTCGAACTTTTAAAACTGCAATTATCTCCAAACTAATGTTTGTTTACTTGCTTGATTTATCAAATCGGACTCGTCCAGCGGATTATCGTATGGGTTCTGTAAATTCGGTGGAAAAATCTTTCAACCTGATCATACACCCTGAGTATTTGTTATCAATTTCTTATAAAAGGCACTAAATAATGGTTAAGTAACGGTAAAACATTCTGGTTTTCACAGTGGGAAATTTCAAAGACGTTATTATTAAAGGTTATGAACTATTAAGGAATGAACTATACATGCTACGCACTTTATTTTAAATAATAAAGATGCCATGATAAACCACAATAACATATACCAATTTCATGCGAGCCCGAGCATATTTAGGGCAGACAAATCAAATTCCTAAATACTTTTCAATTATGTTGAAAAATGTTCAAAAAAGAATGTGCGCGTGGGGGAGGGGGGGGGAGAGGAGATCACTAACAAAATAAAGCATACACTAACATCTTGTCTAGTTTAACAAGTTGGAAATTGCTCGTCAAACATGGCAAATGAGGTGCGTTCGTACTATAGCTAGTTTTATAATTATTTTTTGCACCCCAAATTGTACCGAATGTATATATTTTTGCACTTAATAAGTGCATAGTCTGTAACATCATTAAAATGCGCTATAATTTTTTCCCATTCCCCGTAATGAAACGGAAAAATTTTGACTGTCCCTGTAATTAAACTATGCATCCGATTTTTATAAAATATGAAATGGCTCGACAAAATTTTGCAACAATGATATATTTAAAATTTCAGACCATTCGGAAGGCTGTAACATCATTAAAATGCACTTGCAATAATTTTTTCCATTGGCCGTAATGTAAAGAAAAAATTTGACTGTACCTGTAATTAAACTATACATCCGATTTTCATAAAATTTGAAATGGCTCGACAAAATTTTGCAACAATCATATATTTAAAATTTCAGACCATTCGGTTGGATAGTTTTTGCTCTGTTATATGCGGACGGACAGACGGACAGACGGACTGAACGACGACTATAGGTGCTACGTATTTATATAATTGCGAACGCACCTAAAAAATGTATTCAAATAAAAATCGTTAAATATTTAATAAAATTAAGTGCGAAAAACTGGATGAAAACAAAAGAAACACAGAAAGAAAGTTATTCAAAAATGACAAAAAAATAAATAAATAAATAAATAAAATAAAATAAATAATAATACAAAAAAAACTTTTAAATGTAAAAAGTAAAGAGCAAAAAAGATGGAACTCATCAACTGCCATTGCAAAAGTAATTATTTATCCATTAAAATTCCAAAATGCATGCAATCTAAAACACTGTTTTTTTAAAAAAAGATTTTACAGGTAAAATGTCTAATTAATCAAAATTACTTAAAACTAAGTTGTTCATTTACAAGTAAGTATCTAGGTGTTTAAGAAAGTGTGTGATTAAAACTCACTTCAATGATTGAGAAAGACGGATCACTTTGTATTTTCATTTCGCTGCAAATAGGTTTTCGTAAAAAAAAATATCTTAGTAGATAAATTTAAAAAAAAAGAAAAAAAGAGATTAACTTTCTTGTCCATTATCTATTGATAAATGATTAAAAATACGAAAAATAAGAACAACAATAAAAAACATTACTAGACAGAAAATATTATTAAAAATATCATTATTTCGGTATTTTTTAAAGTTTCATTTTACAGATCGTTATTACATATAGAGCCCCAAATATTTTTAATTTTAAAAAAGCACCTATTAAAGTTTATTCGGGCTGATTAGGCCCTTATTATGAAACATTTCTTAATTTAGATGCATTTGTCTTGAGTGTTAGTTCGATCGGGATTACGCAAATTCCTACATATTCTTCTTTACGACAGAGTGGTTGTTATTATATCAATTTCGAAAAAACACATATTGAATCTTTAACACAAAATTTAATTTTCCTGATCGCAATCCACTAATAGGAAAAATTCTTCTACTTGAGAAAATGACGTCCTATTAAGAAGAAAAAAGTTGCTCCCATGCATAAAAAACAAACATTTTACGATTTCATTCAAGGATTTTGTGAGATTTGCATCCAATCTCGTGGTGGCAAAAGTATTCCGATCGTTCTGAAATAAATTTGATTTTACCATGAAAATAAAATATTTTTCCATTGTCAATATGAAGTTATAACCAGATTATTTGCTTCCACTGATTTTCTGACCAATTAATGTGTTCTTTTGCCCACTGAACTCCTTTATTGCGTTGTTGAAGATTTTAAAATGTTTTTTTTTTTCCCTCGAAATTCTACTTTTCAGCCCAAAACCTGCTAATCTTCCCCTTATTGTTCTTGAACTAACTGAAATACTAATTGCATTCATTTCACATCTAACAGCATCTGAGGAAATTCCTTTGAAGCATATCCTTTTTATCTTTCTACCGTCAGAAGCACTTACGCATTTTTTTCGGCCTAATCTTGCCTTATTTATCACTGATTTATTTTCTTCACAACGTAAGCACAACTTTCGTACGCGAGATAAAGTTACTGCTCCATCAACCTATCTAGCAATTTCAGCATAAGAGAGACCCTTTTTCTCTCATATGACAATTCTGCTTCCTTTTGTAAGTGTCCAATCAGATTTTGTTGTTGACAACATTGATTTAAATTATTTGCATTAAGAAAAAATAGAAATATTAAAACAAAACATTCTATTTAGTTACACTAGTAGTCACACTTCTGCAAAATTCATTGCAGCGAAATACCGCTTTTACAAATGAAAACATATACCGTTTAGTTACTGACATTTGATTGGTTCTCAGAACAGTCATTGAGATTGACTAGGAAGCTTTATCACAATGCACTTCAGCATTCATGAATATTTGTGTTAGTATTTTACACTAAAGTAAGTGTAACTTTTTTGTAATGCACATATTTTAATTCTGTTTTTTTTTATTAAATTCTGCATTAAATTTCCTTAAATGTAATTTATAAACATTTGTATTTAAGTCAAAATTAATGTATTGTATAAGCACACAAAGTTATAAAACATAAAAATTTAAAAAAATGTCCAGAATGTTGGCCATCATTGTAATTAAAAAGCCATAAAAATAAGTAAATTTGGATAGAGTTTTTAAACAAATTGCACGTGGAATTGCAATTTTTTCCCCCATGCAGCAGTGCAAAAATTGAAAATCTACGATGTTTAGAAGTTTAAAAAATTGCAGTAGCCAAATGTTGCAAAACGAAATTTCATTATAAAGTGTTGCCATTCGCAAAATGACGTCAGCGTTACGCTAAGATACGTTTGTCCTTTATAATATAAATAAGGACAAATTTTCATTTGTTGGCTTTTAACAGAATAATGTGTAATTGTGTTTTACTTTGAAGCTGTTCAAGATACAAAACTATTGTTAGGTTCAAGGTTCAAAGATTGGCGACTTAAAAAAAGAAAAAATGACTTCTTACCATTTTCTAGTTAGGCTTAAGCTGATTTGAAGCTCATCTTCATAATTCACTATAAATACACTTTTATGTAAACCTTTGAATTTAAAACAAATAATTGCTAAATACCAGATATAATGAAAAGTTGTAGCTTTAGAAAAATTCATTTTGATGATCAAATTATTTTTTTAACAATTGTCTGCAACATGTGCTGCTTATATTATAGAATACGAATTGAATTAGTTTGATTGTGCCAAAATAATACTTTATATTATAGGAACCAACTGCTAATTTTTTTTAGTAGTTGGGGAAAAGGGGGCATATGTGAAAATGGGGTAGATATGCACATTACAATTTTTGAATAGTTATATGTATTTTAATTTGAAAAAAAAAATACCAAAGATGGCAGCATCTATAGACATAGGGTAAAAATATTTTGATGCTCTCTGATAATTTTTTTGTCCTCAATAGCCAAAATACTGTTTATAGATCTCAAAAGCAAAATCTCAGTTCCAACTTGGTAAGCGAATAACTTTATTTATTCATTCATTTGAATTGAATGTTTTAACATATACTATGAATAATAATAAATATTTTTGATAAAGTGATTTATCAATTTATCTCTAGCAGCCATACGGAGCACTTGTGAACAAACTAGTTGGGGCAGATGTGAACAGCTCATAAGTGCCCCAATATTCATTCTGTGATTCTGTTCCTTTCAGATAACTTCATGAGACATAATTCCATCTCCAAAATATGTAATTTTCATGAAATAAAAGACATATCTGTCATACAAAATTGATTTTGTATTGAAACTTTTACAAACGCATCTGTCAACAAGTACATAAAGATCTACAAGCTGGGTTACGTTCAACTGTAATTTTTTAAAATTTAATGTTTTCTAAAATGCAATAAGTATGAATTATTTTACTAAACGGTTTACAACAATATTTTTTATGCATTGTTAATACAGAAAGTATTACGTTAAACGACTTTGCAAATTTTTCTATTTAATTTGTTCCAAACATGCAATGGCGGCTTATTTCCACCACTGAAACAGCTATGTATATGATGCTTTGGATGGAGATAGTTATCAGAAAATATTTAAAGAAAGTGAAATTTTTAAACTGATACCGTATTTTACTACCGTAAATTCCCGATTGTAAGCCCTCCCCCTTCTATGTCAAAAGTAAAAGAGGTTAAATTTGGGTGGAGGGTTTATAATCGAGATTTATTTTTTTAATCATTAAAAAAACCTTTCTTAATCATTAATGTAGAAGTAAATAAGGCAAATACATCTTTCGTATTTCGGCAGATTTCCGATAAATATTATCTAAATACAATCCCCTCCTTAAAATCTCTCCCAAACAAAAGACCCTAAGCAAAATTTAAAAGCTTTAATGTTTTGTCACATTTCCTTTTTTTTTCATTGTAACAATATTTAATCAATGATCTAAGCCAACACTACACAATTGTGCACCATCCACGTACACAATTGTGCACCATCTACGTACACAATTGAGATTTTTTCCCCAGATGTATGATAAGCTACGAATGCTTCTAATGCCGCATGGTGCATGTAAAATCCGTCATGGGTGCAAAGTCCTTCAAGTTCTCTGTGAATTACACTTCTGGAGCTGCCTAGTCTCGTGAAGGTCTCGTCACCTGATCAAGATTCTAAATTACGAGACAAACTCAAACAGGGAGAGCCGTGCTTCGGATGCTCCGCATAATGTATAAGTGTACGACGTAACGTGAAATTAACAAATAAATCCACTTTAATTAACCGACCAATATCTAACCAAAACGAAGTTAAACAGAGCTCTCATTAATATTGTACAAGTGCTTCTCCAGTAGACCGCAGTCACGCGTCGGTTAAGCGATTTCGCTCCGTTTCCAGGCGCTCAACCCGTAAAACTGGGTTATATTCCTTCAAGTAGGGATCTGGTCAGTGGTTAGAACGAAAAGAAATTAAACAGAGATCTATTAAGACGGTATAAATGCTTCTCCAGCTGACCGCAGCCAGGCGATGATCAAGCGATATCGTCCCCTTTCCAGGCACTCAAACCCGTAAAACTTACTGCATGGTAGGTAAGGGCCTTGTAAGCGGTTATAAAAAACAGGAAGCTAAAAATGCTTGATGGCAGAAATTAAACATTTACAAAAGAACCCACCAGTAACAAATATATTGCTTTTCTATAAACTTTCTTTCAATTGTTTATTTTTTTAGAGAATATGAAAAGTTCCAGTTCATAACGCGCTCTTTAAAAATAAATAACTAATAAATACACTTATATTAGAAGTACAAATGTACACATGCATTCATCTTCATACACAGCAAACACAGCACGAAAATTTGTTCATTATAAAGCCTTGAATACATGTTTATTTCAATAATTATCTGGTAATCATTATAAGTACTCTGCAAATAGGAGTTTGTTGATAAAGTTAGATTTATCTGACTCCAACAATTCAGAGTTCTATCCAGTGATAATTTTATCTTTACGATCCTACAGTTTATATTCCACCTGATCATTAAAATTCCCTCTCATAAGTGCAAATGGAGCATGCTTTCTATCCTACATGTTTAGTGCTTTCACGAATCCCAGATAGCAGTTAAATTGGATTCGTGTTTGTGGTTTATTTCTCGATAAGCCAACACTATAACTGAAGATTTGAACGCGGACCCTTATATATTCTATAATTGCACACACTGAAATTTTGTGGGTAGATGATGTTTACGGAGAAACTATCCTAAGCAATTTGAAATTCAGTATTAAAATGTTTGTTTCAAATATATTAAATATAATTCTTGTCTTTTGACTCTGTGTAATATCGTTGAAAATCAAATACAAATTTATTGACTTTCTAAAGGATAAGTATATAAAAAAGTTTTAATTTATTCCTTAATGGACTGTTATCTAGTCATTATTATCCTATTTTTTTATTTTTTTATTTCAGTACATTCTAATCAATATTTTAATGTATTCGTAGTGAAATAATTAACAATTCAACGCTGCAAATTCTCAAACACAAAAATAAACACATTTTACAACATTTTTGTCACCAAATTTACAACACATTAATGTGTTGTGAAATAGAAAACTTCATATATAAAATATTTTTTGAGTTGTGATTGTGTTCTTAATATGTTGCAAAGTGTTGTTATCTAAAAATGTATTCTAAAATTAGTGCTGTTAATCGTGTTCAAACCGTGTTGTAAATAGTGTTGATGAAAACATTTCCTTACGTTGTGCTGCACAACACTTTGTCACCAAATTAACAACACATTATAAACACCACATAATTTAGAACAGTATAAAACAACACGTATAAAACACTTTCAAAACACTTTCTAGATGGTGCCTTTAAAATAACACACACGCACACACACTTAAAATATGCTATTTATTAAACATTTATAACACAAATTAAAAAATGAATATTTTGAAATGTTTTGAAAACACATTTTCTCCTCTTGCAATTTTTAATAACACTTTTTGCACAATCTTTTTATTTGGCACAACACAATCGACAATGATTTTAGTTAGAAGTGTTAATTAGTATGTTCAGTTAGTGTTGCAAAAGTATTTCACGAATTTGCAGTGAATGTAGTGATAATTGTTTACTGATTTTCCCGCCAAAGCAGAAGTATGTACAGTCGAACTGTTTTAATACGACCACAGCAAAAATGAGGAGATGCTTAAAACAAGCGATTTTCACTTTAAGAATCACTCATTATTTAAATTACAAAAAGGAGACGGTACACTTTAACGGTCATAAAACATGCAAAATTTGGCATGAGTTTAGAATTTTTTTTTCTTTTAAAGATATTCACTCTAGAAGCACAAAAATTTCAGATTATATTTAAGTAATATAGAACTAAGTACAAAAAAATTTTCATTTCGATATATTATGAAAAAAAAATTCAAGGGGTCAGTTTCAAAGTGGCATTTAAAATTTTTTTGGTGTATCATATTTCCCCGCGTGCACGATATCTGATGCTAATTTCATAGTATTAGTATAAAATGTATCTTAAATTAAAGTTAACATTCTGGGCTATAATTTGAACAAAGATATTTGTAATCCGTAAATTATATAAAAATTAATTAACTTTTAATCAGAAAAATTGGAAAATCTAGGAAGTTTTACATGCATTCAATCTTATAATTGAGTAGATTTCGTAAGAAATACAAACTATTACATTCTTCCCTATGTTGGAATTTCTGGAAAATTTTTGCTGATCTGCGCCGATCACGACCTCTAGAACCAAAAGCCACATATTTCTCTCTTTATCTATATATATATATATATATATATATATATATATATATCACTTTTTGGACACGCTATCTTCCATAATTCTGCACAAATCTCTTCCAAACTGACACATAAAATCAAGAGCCAGAAAATCTCGGTTAATTTTGTTAACAGGCAAAATTTGACCAAGCGGGTGAAAATAGAGGGATTTTGTGAGAACCAAAGCAAACTCCATAACTTCGTATTTATAATACATATCAAATCAGTTTAAAGTTATTATTACTTCTAGGAAAAGAGTTAAAAATTTATGTATCACAGTTTTAGGGAGAAAAAAATTTATAACTTCGTCAGTTCTTAAGACATCAAATACACTTAAACATTTTTAAAATCTTCTTAATACAAGCTATAACTTTTATACTGACAATTTTTTGATAGAACCACTCTTTCCACAAAAAATAAAATAAAAAAAAATAAGAAATAAAAAAAAAAAAAATGGGGGGGGGGGAGGGTTGAAGAAGAAAAAAATTCATAACTTCGTTAATTCACAAGATATCCAATCCGTTTAGATTTATTATACATCTTCTCAATATTATCTAAAACTTTCATACTGACAAGTTTTTCATAGGACCAACTCTTATAGCAAAAAGAAATGAAACAGAAATAGGGCTTGACAAAAAAAAAATATCGTAGTAATGGTGTACTCAAATCTAAACTGCTTACTTTCTGACACCATTTTTAAATTCATTTTTGCTCTCAAACGCATCCTTTGCGTTTGCGTTGCAATCGCATCCTTTGCAGGCTCTGTTATTCTGAAACTATATGATGTACTGCAAAGTCGATGTTTTAATAAAGGCAGAATATATTTCAAAAAATGCTGTCTAAGTGGACATTTTGAACCAAATTTCACGAAGCGATATTGCAGGAAACGGAAAACAATGGTCGTACTGAGAAAATAATGGTTTGTAAATCATGTTCTAATTAACTGAACGAAAACAAAAACACAAGTCGCTTTGAAATCTCTTCAAAAAATCACGTCAGCAAGATTCGTGTTTTTACTTCTAAAAATGAACCTGAAAATGTGTCAGAAATTGTTTGGTTTTTGAGCGTGGAAAAAAATATATTTTTTTAATAACGCCTTAACATGATTCTGATAAATCCAGCTCTTACAGAAAAATGAAATTAAAAATTTGTCAAAAGCGGCCATATAAAATTGTTAAACTGGGTTTATCTCTAATTTAGTTTTTGTTGGTGAAATTAGTACTTAACTTCGAACTCTACCTCCGCCAGTAGGCCGTGACGGCAGGGATTTTTTTTTTCATACTTATCACAGCTTTATAATTCAAGTTCATTTTCATAATAATATAAACTTTTATGTAGAACAATTCAATATATTAAATGTATATTATAATTCAATATATAGGGCTCAATCTTGCTTTTCCAAGCACACTGTGTTTTCCTCTACCTTGCACTGAAGAAGAATCTCGCTAATAGATTCGAAACAGCTGTTTGCTGCTTTTCACGTATTATCTGTGCATTTTTTAAAGTTGGTTTTCTGTTTTTTAATGTTCCTGCACAAAGGCTTTAATTGCTATTTTAATAATTCAATATATTGTTCATCGATTACTGATTTTCCAAGTTAAAGGAGAAGTATATAGTGTTTTAATACTATCACGGCTAAAATGAGGACATGGTTAAAACGAGGCTTTTTCACCTTAAGAATCGCTCAACATTTAAACTACATTAAGATTTTCAGGGATTTTATGATCTACAAGAACAGGATCACGGCTAATATGAGTCAAACGTCTGTTCATTTCAGTTACTTTTGGCAAAAAGTAGGCTAGAATTAGGAAAAAACTCCATTTCTGATCAAACTTTGTTTTCTCTCAGCGATAATATTGCTTCATTAGAAATGACAGTGAAATCGTAGTACTTTATCAGATTTACCAGACATGATTTCGACTTTTAATGAGACCTCCAAACCAAGAAAATTCAAAGGAATGTAATAATGTCTTGAAAGAATGGCAGAAAGTAGTGAGAGATGAAGATGTTTCAAATATCGTACCTTTGCAAATTTTACAAAGAACCATATAAAGGAAGGAAAAAGAAAGAAAACCTTTATTTTGTTTCTTTAAATATGTACTTTTTGCAATATTAACAATCATTGGATGTGTGTTATTACATTATGAAAATTGCTTTATCAAGATGAAAATGATATGTGAAAACAATAGCTCGAAAGTTAAAGCGACTATTGGAAATCTAGCCAAATATTTCCGGGATATCTTATAATGTTATATTTATCTGAACATTGAGGTAATTCAATCGATTAATAGTTGTAATTTGTTTATTTGTATGTTAAATAATTAAATAAGCTAGCGTGAAATGATAAGGCGTGAGTTGATATTAAATTTTTTTTATGGTGTTTTAAAGAAGTTCTTTTTAGCTTATTTGTATGCGTTTCTATTATCTTCACGGGTATTATGAGTAACGGTTAATGTGAGAACTTATTACCTTGGCCTTCGTAGTTCGACTGTACTTTATTGATTCCTTTTAAGTGACTAAGAGTTGAAGCAAACCGTAATGTTAGAGACTCACGTCGGTAACTTGCATTGGTAGTCTTTTTACTTTAATCGGTAAGTTGCATTACTTGTAGAATTAGAGTTGTTGATTCTTCATCAGTAACTTGCTGATGACTTGACTAATTCTCTGAAAGAAAATCGATAATGGAATCAAAATTTCGTAATAACATTCTAAAATGATATAAAGTGTATTATAAACTATGGGTGATGTATAATTTTTCTTTCTTTCTGTTTTTTTTTTTAAATTTTCAATATTCATTAACTTTTTAGGTGCGTCCGTAATTATATAAACACGTAACATCTACAGTCGTCGTTCGGTTCGTCTGTCTGTCTGTCTCTCCGTCCGCATATAACAGAGCAAAAACTACCCAACCGAATGGTCAGAAATTTTAAATATATAATAGTTGCAAAATATTTTGAAGTCATTTCATAATTTTATAATAATCGGATGTGCAGTTTAATTACAGGGACAGTCAAAAGTTTTCCGCTACATTACGGCCAACGGGTAAACATTATTTCAAGTGCATTTTAATGATGTTACGCCCTTTCGAACAGAGTGAAATTGATATGCATTTATGATGTGCACTAAAATATATATTCAGTGCAATATGCGGTGCAAAAAATATTTGTAAAACTAGTTATAGTGCGAATGCATCTTATTTGCCACGTTTGACGTGCAATTTTCAACTTGTTATAAATAATTAGAATGTTAAAAATAGATGTAGCAAGATCTGAATTACTTAATTCTATAAAAATGTATAAAAAAAGAAAACTCTCAAGCTACTAATAATAGCTTTTAAACTATTTATTTTTGCATGAAAGTAGTACAGAATACACACGGAAACAAATCTGCATAGTAATAATGTTTTGGCTCTATAAATTTAAGGTATAATCAACGTATAATCAAGAAAGAATTATCATTCTGATGCAACGGACATTTAAACATTATCTTTGAATTCTTAGTTTTCAAAGAGTTTTAAGATGGTGAGAACACTATCCATATGTTTGATAGCTTTGAAATAAAATTACTTTGTGCAAGATAAAAGAGCCTAAAAAATTTGATGAATTTGATTGATTTTATTACATTTCTAACACAATAGGTTTTAAAGTGTATGTTTAAAATACGCAAAACTAAATAGAATTTAAACTGTTTATTAACAGTTTAGGACCAAACTCAGACTCCAGCGTTACAGACTATGAGTAATTTTTTTTTTTATTTTTTTTTTAAGGAAAACTCTAATAATTTTGCAAATTTAATGCATATTTTTAGATTACCCTCTAATACCACCAAAAGGCATTTTTATATGAAATACATCAGTCATATAATCATATAAAATTTTAAAATTTATTAAAAGCGATATTTTTGCATTAGCTGCATTCTAAAGGTTAGTTGACGAAGAAATCGCTAAAGATTGTTATTTACAGCAGACTCCTTGATTCTCAAACTTTCAGCGATAAAAGCATGAACTTCGATTACATCTCTGTTGAAGTCTTTTATTTACGTTACTTATTATTTTTTTTTTATTAGTGAAATTTTAATTTCGTTACGGAATATTACATGAAAACAAATGCTGAACTGTTTATATTATTTTAAGTGCAGGTAAGTTAATCTTTCGTAATAGGGCTGCACATGATGGAGATCAATTTATTTTTAAATATCATGGTTGGAAATTATTTTAAAAACCATGAAAACTCTATAAATTGGGATACAGTTTCAAACAAATTGCATTCGGAAGGAAAAAAGAATATTCGACGGCCGAAAAATTTAAATGAGTAATTTTTAGAAGTTAAACGGAGTACAGTGTTAGTGAAATTTATTGGTCAGGTGCTGCTACCATCAATATGACGTCAGTATGCTGGTTGACGAACACTGGCATGGTTTTGTTTTATAATATACACATGTCTCATATAAGATTTATTCTGATATGTTTAATCTATTTCTGAATGTTTAGGAGGCATTACTCAGAAAAGAAAAGAAAGCTCTTACAAGGAGAGGGCCAACCTTGTTAATCACAGATTTTGATTATTTTAATATATGTTGTAGGTTAGAGACCCCTTAGTGTCAAGGTCAACGGATTTTATCCAACGCTCTTTAGTTCTTGAGAAACCGGGGGCGGTGGTCTAATATTAGTACACAACTTAAATACTTACTTTGGGAGCCAAAATACCGGTTTAGTCGTTGCTCAGTTGGTATGGCGTTTGCCGGCTGCTCCGCGGTTCTGGGTGCAATACTGAATGCGCTACATTTGTTTTTCTCATTTTTTGTTTTATAAATATACTTGTAAGCGTAACTTAATAATCTCATTGTCAATTAAAATTTTTAATATTGTATATCAATTATAATTTTAACCTATTTAATGTTTTACTTTTAACTAAATAATTGTAATAAAATATAATAAAACTGTTAATTTTTTTAAAATCACTTTTAAAATGTATTTCATATATTCTTTATCGATGTAATGATATTGAGCAATTGTGTCAATTCGTGATTTTAAAGAAACATCATTTACGCATTCCTTTAACAAAAGAAGTCAATGCGATAATACTATTATTCTGTTTTCAAAGTAACAAGCATAATTATATTAAAAATTAGCATCAGGATTAAATTACAACCAATTTTTTGCATATTAAAGATTTTAAAATTTGTAATAAGTATGCTTTCGCTTTCAATTATTTTTCTTTCCCCTTTATCTTTTTTCTGCTTTTATTTTTATTTTATTTGAATATTCTTTTATTTTATCGAAACTAGGTGGCGACACAACAGATTTTGTCACGATTTTGGAATTTTTATCATTCAATAATAGATCCAATATCTTTTTAAACCTCTTTAAAGAATGAGAAATAATAGTTTACAAATAAGAAATGATAAATTTAAGTTTATTAACATTATAATTAATGTATGATATTAAAATTTTTAATTTAAATTATTAAATTATAATTACAAGTATATTTATAAAACAAAAAATGAAAAAAACAAATGTAGCGCATTCAGGTATCAATCCCGGGCCCGCGGATTAGCCGGCAAGCGCCATACCAACTGAGCTACAACTAATCAACCATTCTGATTGCAAAGTAAGTATTTAAGTTGTGTACTAATATTAGACCCCCCCCCCCCCCGGTTTCTCAAGAACTAAGGAGCGTTGGATAAAATCCGTTGAACCTGATACTAAGGGGTCTCTACCCTACAACATATATTAAAATAATCAAAATCTGTGATTAACAAGGTTGGCCCTCTCCTTGTTAGTATAACTTTTATTATTATATTAAGCTTTATAGTAGTTTTTTAAGCACTGTTTATGATGCACATTGCTGAACTTCATATTTCATTTTCAGCTATTAGAGTTAATTCGTGGTACAGCTATAAAAATACAGTTAATTCTTAATACTTGATTAGTCTATTCCAGGGATGGCGAACCTATGGCATGCGTGCCGAACTTGGCACGTAAGAAAACTTCTCTGGCACGCGAAAAAAATATAGATTATAGTCAGTTTATGGAGAACAATCCATTTTATGTTTTTCTACAAAAAGTACAATTTTGTGTAACAGGTATATAATTTACTTTAAAATAATCCGTTACTTTTGAATGAATTGAGGTGTTATAAATCTCAACGATAGCGCCATGTAGCGTCATTTTCTTGCCAAACCATTCAACATATAGTGTCTTCCGAATAATTTTGCTTCTCTATCAAATTTCAAAGGCTTCATTTATGAAAATTGAATTTTAAAAGATAGTTTGCATAGTAATATACCTAATTGCCATACTTCTACTTTAGATTAGATTTTATTTTATTTAGGTTTAGGGTTTTAAGTTAGGTTTTATTATTTTTAGGTTTTAATTTTGAAAATTGAATTATAATTGTTAGTGTAAATAATTATGTATCTATTGAACCTGCTTCTACCTGAACAACTAAAAATGATCTGATTCGGAAGTATACAATAAAAGAAAAACTCATTTATAGATTATTAATACGGAATTCGATATGCGACGAGTAAATACAGCATAATAAATAAATTAGGAATCGAATTTAGTATAAGCGTCTAAAAATTATATCAAAATTAATTATTGATTTTATGTAAGCTAAAATGTTTCTGGCACGTTAGAATGTTGGTATATAAAAATTTTGAAATTTTTGCCACGCATACTCAAAAAGGTTTGCCATCCATGGTCTATTCTATCGAAATTGAGAACAGCACTTGTAAAGTAAGCAAGATTCTGTTTTCAAATAAAAATTACATCTACTAACAAATGACAAATAATGATACAGCCGGGGTTTTGAGGATTTAGAAGGATTCATTAATTTTGAATTTACAGGGATTTTGTGCAATATTTATAACCCACTCAAATCTTTTATTTTAAATATTTCTTACTATTTTGTAGAATTAGGAAATGTACAAATTTAGTGTTCTTACAATATAAACATAGAAATATTTCCGAACTGAAAAATCTCCTCACCCCCTTCTCCCCAACGCCAAGAAAGCTGAAAAGATTCAAAAGCAACCTTTTAAAAATATTTTAGTTTTGTGTAACCAGTAATGGTTTTGGAACAAGATAAAGTAATGCATCTATAACTCATTCTAAACTGTATTACTAGTAATCGATGTATTAAATGAATTTTATAACAAGTTATTTTAATGGTACTTATAAGTACCGACAGTAAATAAAGGGTTAATATATTTCTAAATGTTTAAGAGACATTTCTCTGAAATTAAAAGAAATCTTTTACTATAACATGAATATTTTTAAGAAATTTTCTGATCCAGGTTTTTGCACTTCATGTTTCGATTTACAGATATTATTAATTAACAGAGTTAATTCTTACCACAGCTGTGAAAATATAGTTAATTCTTAACTTTTGATTAGTTTATTCTATCAAATTGAAAAGAACTCGTGCAAAGTAAGCAAGATTTTGTTTTCAAATAAAATTTATATCTTCTAACAAATGACAAATAATCAAACAGCCGCAGTTTTGAAAACACAATCAAGTAAAATTAAGAAACATCGTTGAGAAGTTGGCAATAACAGAATCTTCATTCTCAACACAGGCCAAATATTTTCTTATTTCTTTTATTACTTTTTCAGCAAAAATGGGGAAATATGCTTTCGTCAGCATGATAAATGACTTCTCATTATTAGAACAAGTAAATTACAAGAACGTATAAGAAATCAAAAACAAAATGTTAGTGTGATATTATTAGCTCCTATTTTACAAACAAATCGAGAACTAATCTAAAATTGTTAATTATTAAAACCTAAAATTGTTATATTATTAAAGCTGAACTGAAAATGTAATTGTACACCAGGTTTGTAACTGAAAAATCTGATGCAGTATTGAAATGAATATAGTAATGGAGAATAATTGACTGACAAGGCGTAATAAGTTTTAATGAACTAAAAGTTATTTGTTGAATTCTACTGATACAGTTACATTGTCGTTTTCGGGTTTGTGTCGAGTGCTATCTTAATAACACATTTTCTTGCGTGTAGTTCATAATATTTTCAGATGAGCTAGAAATAAGTCGGAAATTGTACGACGACTATAGGTGCTACGTAATTACGAACGCACCGAAAAATGCTAAATACATTAAATTGTTTGTTTAAAAATTATATTCATAAGAAAGTAAACATTTTAAAAAGGAGAAAAAAACATGGGAATAAATTATACCTGTCACATAAACAAGCTTCATTTGTCACACAAAAGCTCTTATGGGACACAGTTCTCTTAAACTTGAAAAAAATTCAATTAAAAGATATTAAAGAATAACCCTGTCTGAACACCTTAAGCCAAAATGAATGGTACTCTTAAAACTTGTTATATATAGAATGTTTTCAAAGAGATGATTTTATTATTATTTTTTTTTTTCAAAATGTGATTTCTGCAGTGCGCATAAGATTGTTAATAGAATTTTCTTTTATCCATTTTTTTTTTTCCTTTTTAATACACATTAATTATTTTAGGCAAGCAACCTGATTCTTACAAATGAAGGTCGTTTGCTCTGTTATAAGAACGAGATTTTAAAAATTAAATTAAAAAGCGAAAATCAGGATTATGCGATTTTAAAATTCGCTGCATTACGGAAGACGGCAGTTTTTAGTTTTAGTTACACGGTATTTGAATATTTTTTACAATACATAAAAATATCGGATTAGGTAGATTTCGTAAGAAAAACTACCTATTACATTTTACCCTATGCTGGAATTTCGGAAAATTTTTTGCAGATCTTCACCGATCATGACCCTTAAGAAATCCAAACCACTCCCGGTTGAAAATTGTATTTTTATACAACTATGTGGTTTTTGATATAATTAAAAATAGCCTCAAGGGGCGCAAAAATAGGGTTTTTAGAAAAAAAAGTTCATGACTTAGTCAATTCTTAAGATAAGATCTAATCTACTTACATTTATTATAAATCTTTCATATTGAGAAGTTTTTAATAGGATCAACCTTTACAGGGAAAAAAAACCCCCGAAATAACAGGGGTGGTGATGGTGGTGTGTGTGTGTGGGGGGGGGGGGGGTAGTTAAGAGAAAAAAATCATAAACTCTTCACTTCACACGTTATCAAATCCGCTTAAATTTGTTATAAATTTTCTTAATATTATCGACAACTTTTATATTGACATGTTTTTGATAGAATAAAGACTTTCACCAAAAAAAAAAAAAAAAAAGTTAGGGTGAGGGTTAAAGATGAAGAAATATCACATTTACATGATTCTGATAAAACTAACTCATACAGGAAAATGAAACTAAAAACTCTTCAAAAGAGGGCAGATAAAATTGTTAAACTGGGTTTATCTCTAATCGTGATTTAGTTTTTGTTGGTGAATTAGTACTTAACTTCTAAATCTACATGAGCCTGTAGGCCAGCCCGGCAGGGATTTTTCTGTTCATTTTTATAATTGTCCACCTTCTTATATGACATTTTTAATTGATTAGTATGAGTACAGTGATATGTACCATTTGAAGATTAAAAAGCATTAACTGGAAAACTTTTAACCAAATAGCTGAAACATATTTTTAATAAATATATTATGATAGTAAATCATTTTTCTCTTATGTTTTTTTCTAATACATAATATTCCCTTTAACAAACTTGGCTATTTTTTCATCATAAATTTACAAAACAATTAATCTCCTAATAAAAATAAAAATAATAACGTTTAAGTGTAGTCTAATGCATATTTTCGTATAAAAAATATATTTTTTTAATTTAATATAAATTTTTATAACACATTTCATAAAAAAATAATAATAATTCCAAAAATGTAAATACTTAAGCTGTTCATGCACGGAAAATACTTTTAAAAGGTAAATCATTATAAATTTAACGAATAAATAATTACTGAAACTGCATTTAATAAATCTGCATGATTTGGTAAATACCTATGTTCTTAATATTGTCTATTTTGGAATACATTTTTACCTTAACATTTTTATATAGATCTTTTAGATTTATTAAAATTTAAAAGTGCAAATGTTTCTTGTTATGTAATTTTATATAAAATAAAGTGCTTTTTTGGGGGGTTGGGCGGTTCATTCTTATAGTGGCCACTGCAATTACAACTACGCCAAGTTTGTAGTTAGGATTTAGCCAAAGCCGTGCTTCAAGCTTATAAACACATCATATACACTCTTTTATATGCCATATACGTCATATGTACGTCATATTTACCCAATATTTACGTCTTAAATTCATTTATTAAGTTATATAATTTTATACAAATGTCATATATATACGTCATGTATGCATTATATATGACTATAATTCACATATGTTATACAACTTCACGATACATCTCGCTTGGTGTTTCTTTTTTGCGGATGGAGGGGATATACTGTGCTCTATATATAGGATGTGCTCTATAACAAAAAAGTACCTTTTTTTTTTTTTTTTTTTTTTTTTTTTTTTTTTTTTAAGAGCTTTTTAGGAGATATTGAACTTATAAATCAAAATATAGAATGTGTCTTTTAATTGCTTGCAGTGAAAGTGATTCGCAAAAATAACTTAGAAAAAAAGATCAGCGTAATTAAAAATAAGACAGATTGTTTGTGTCAAAAAAAAGGTGTGATATCCATTTTATAAGCATATCCTGGTCTTTTATCTCCTGGTACTTATTTGACATTTTATATTAACTAAGTTTTCACATGTAAAGACGTTGACTTCCTGTATGATATGTTGATAAAAATAATTATACTCTTGTTAATGCATCATAATGTGTTTTTGAAAAGTTAAAACATAAATTAAAATATGCAGGCCTTGGAGGATACATTTTTATGTTTTACATAACTTTGTACAGAGATAAAATTGATATTGTTGTTATTCAAGCCGAACTTATGTTTACTTAGTTAACCTTTAATTGATGTCACAGAAATTGTCACATAACTAGAGTGAAGCGGTCTGTGAGACCGCTCCATCGAAAGATGAATAAATGGCACGATTAACGCACACGATAGTGTTTTTGTATGTGGTGTACTCTACGCGTAAGTATCTATGTTGTAAGATTCATTCTTATTCGCTAAATATATTTATTTTTATTCAGAATTATTCATTTGTTATTTTAATGTTAAATATATTTTAGTATTGGACCTACAAATATATCCAGTATCCTGAAATATATTACCTATATTGTTGTAAAAACTTATAGACCATAAAAATCCGAATATACTAGACGTTATTCTTTCTCATCGACAGGATCGACCAAAACAAAAAAATTCGTAGCCTAGACTTTCATAACGAACAAATTTTATAGTTCGAATGCTGGCAGTAAAAATTTAAAGACGTCTTTTTATATCGTGTTTCCGCTAATTTTACTCCTATTTTTTCTCGTGCAGAAATGAAAATGGTTTGTAGAAATCATGAAATGCAGAATCTGAGATTGTGTAATTGATAACTTTAGCGTTTTATGGCAAAATATTCTTTCATAACAATAATTCTTCGGAGAATCCAATTTTGATTGCCATGGTCTATTTAGAATTGCATTAAGCATGGCAACACTGTTAGGAATATCAGAAATAATCAGACATGAATCATATTTCCTTACTAAACGTCACATGATTAGACCAATTTTCTAAGAGCAATAATAAAAGGCAAGATACAAGATCCTTCCGAATATTCATACATTTAAATACGACCATCGGTAGTTGGTAACAAGGCTCATGTTCAGAAGAAAAAACCTGCCCGTATGCACAAACTAACCTTGAAAATGTTTATCGTATGTTACTGATGTCTTGCTTATAAAAGTGTTCTAATTTCCAACATCGCAAACATTTGATACACAGTAAACAGTTATACATTAAATATTTGGAAGGTCCCCGTAAAACATATACACGATACGAAGATTACTTTTAACATAAAATTTCCCTTAATGTATTAGATTTGTAGTGTAAAAAATTACATGTAAATCCATTTAGTATTTGCTGAGATAAAGAGATAATGTCCATCGTATATATATATATTACAAAATTATAAGACCACTTAGAATTTCACCTTTTTTCAACAAAGAAAATATTAGTTTGAATTTAAAAGTAGTTGAATGAAAAGAAATAACTTTATAATGTTTATTTAGCTCAGGGAAAAAAAGTTTTAATTTTTTTTGTTTCATGCCAAACGATTTTACACAAACCCGCTGTTTCATAAATATACGACCACTCTTATATTATTAATAAAGGATACGATTTTATTTTGAACTCAGTTTAACTGTAACCTAAACAATCTGTATACTTTAAAAAGAAGAATAAAATGGAGAAATTCTGAATTGTAACTGATTCTTTGAATTTATTAGTAAAATGCCTCGTCGGAGTGAGCTGTCTGAAATAGAAGTGAAAAGAGTGTGTTTCTACAAAGAAAAAGGAAAGACTGAACGTGAAATAAGTAAGATTCTTAATCGTTCTAAAACTGCGATTCATAATGTTTTAAGTAAAAAAGAATTGTGTAGAACGCATAAATGATCTGGTCTTAAAAAGAAGTTATCAGATTGTGATAATAGGCGGATTGTCAAACTGGTAACGAAAAAATACCAGTCGACAGATAACTAAAAAGGTATCACACGCAACAGTGTGGCGAAGTTTGAAATCTAATGCTGGTGTTATTTATCGCAAATTAAAAAGTAAACCACTACTCCTGAAATGTCACAAAGAAGCTCGTCTTAAGTGGGGAAAAAAAGTCATGTCCTGAAATTCTGCATGGAGAAATATATTATTTTTAGACGAGAAAAAATTCCATCTTGATGGTCCATTACTACTGGCATGATTTAAAGCAAAGATCTCGCGAGTTCTTCAGTAGGCAGATGAGAGGCGGTTCCGTTGTGTTGTGGGGCGCATTTTCATTTGCAGGAAGATGTGATCTCCAAAGAGTTGAAGGGAAAATGAACTCGGACAGTTACCGACGAATGCTATATCAAAGTCTGATACCCTTCGGACCACTTTTAGGAGGTGAAAAATGGAAGTTTCGACAAGATAATGCTCCCAGTCATTCACGAATTGAACAAATGAGTGGCTTAAAAGAGAAAATATTGATGTTTTATCTTGGCCAAGTCAAAGCCCTGACCTAAAACCCACAGAAAACTTGTAGGGTTATTTGTCTCGCAAAGTGTATGAAAATAACAAACAATATCATTCAATATATGAATTAGAAATAGCCATTATGGGGAAATGGAACAACATTCCCGAATCGTTCCTTAAAAATTAATTCTATGCCAAATCGTATATTTGAAGTTAATCAGAGAAATGGTGCAGCACTTACTAAATTTGAGAAAACTGTTATTTTCCACAGGTGGTCCTATAATTTTGTAACAGTTCTTTTTGACACTTTTTTGTTATATTGATGTTTTATTTTTTCCGAATTAATTTCATTTGTGTAAGTTGCTACATTTTACTAAAAACTTGATGTACTAACATAAAATATTCTTTATTTTGTTTGAAATATTTCTTTAAATACCTAAATAGCAAAATATGTTGTGGTCTTATACTTTTAAAACAGACTGTATATTCTGTGAGTCATTCATAGTTCCTTATTTTACATACTGGTTTCATATGTTCATTTCTAAATCATCTTTAGCACTTTATCAATTTCTTCATATATTTGTGATTTGAAATTTATTATATATATATATATATATATATATATATATATATATATATATATATATATATATTGCGAAACAATTTAATGGGTTAAGTCGAACAATCACGTCGTGCTTTTTACGACATATTACTGGATTCGTACCACCTTTTAATCAGCCGTTGGTGAGGTTGTATAGCAGGCACTTAGCGCAAGCATCGCTAGTGGAGGTGTCAACTCTGTGGAAATTTAGCAGCTGTGGAGTGATGATAAGATTGGTAGAGTCCAATCAAAACTCATTTATTCATGATGAATACAAGGCAGATTAGGCAGCATGAGTGGTGAAAGAAGTAAAGGCTTATGAAGAAATCTGGGGTTTTCCCAATAAGACATAGAAACGCAGTCATAGGAAATGTTTATTCCATCAGAATATACCAACATTAAACAATTCCCACAGGATGAGAAATCAGAGCATTCCGCTTTAGCATGAACTAGTTATTCATGCGAAATAGATGTTAATTAACGAAATGAATATTCTACATGGCTTAGGACACCAGGTAACAGATTATGTAAACAATCAAACAGCACAAAAAATCTACTCCTGAGCTCATGCTCGATCTATTTATTAGAATGCGCGGAGGAAATCCCATTGAAATGAAAACTTCAGGCTAACCAAACAAAATCACGAACGAGACTCGAAGTGAAATATCCGTCACTCAGCCAATGGAGAGCGATCGAGAAACGTCACAGAAAAGAATCCCGGCACTTGTAATGGAAGGATTTCGATGTAAAAAGTTATCGCCCAGCTGGAGGGAAAATGAGATGAAATAGAATAAAAATGTAAAAATGGCTTTGATAAACATTCGAAAATAAGTAACGGCGTTCAGAACTTTACAGTTTGGTAGACGATAAAAAATAATGAAGGGATTAAAAGCTTAGATTACGTTTTGGAATAAATCTATTATTAAGATACGCATTTTAAATTTATAGGAATTTAACTAGAAATAAATAATAGAGCGTATTAAAAAAAGGAAATAATGAATATGCCGGCAATTTAGAATAATTTAAATGAATAGTAAAAGTAAAATTTTTTATATAACATATATATATATACACAGGGTGGTCATAAAAATTCGTTTTCTACGATGATTATCTGTCGAACGGCGTTCTGTGATTGTTGTCTAGCCTCTGTCATATGCAATTTTCCTCCGTGCGCCCCGATCGTGTTGTTTTTGGCCGTTCGCTTAGCTGTTTTTTGTGCGTGCATAACGCGTCCATTTATTGCGATACACGTACCGTTCGAGCGCTATTTAGCGTTTTCGCATGCGCTGAACATTTTGCGATAAAAAAAGAGTGTTGCCTTTCGAAATTTTCGAGTTTCTGTACCGTAACCGTGAGCGCCAATTTGATGCCGTTCACAGAATCCCGAACTCATACCTCTGAATAACTATACCTGAAATCGCATCTAGATCGGTTAAACGGACCGGCCGCTAGAGTTCCATATATCGGCAAAGTTTTTTATGACCACCCTGTATATATATAAAATTACTAAAAACAGAAGCTTTATTTTAATTCGAGCTTATTCTGAAATATATTATTTTATCATTTTAGGAGTTTTAAAAACTTATTCACCATAAAAATCCGAATATCCTAGACGTTATTCTTTCTTATCGATTAGATCGACCAAAACAAAAAAAAATCCGTAACCAAGCCTTTCATAATGAACAAATTTTATAGTTCGAATGCTGGCAGTAAAAATTTAAAGACGTCTTTTTATATCGTGTTTCCGCTCATTTTTACTCCTATTTTTTTCTCGTGGAAAAATGAAAATGGTTTGTAGAAATCATAAAATGCAGAATCTGTGATTGTGTAATTGATAACTTTATCGTTTTATTACAAAATATTCTTTCACAATAATAATTCTTCTGAGAATGTGAATATTATTTAACATACTAAAGAATCTAATTTTCGGTTATTTTAGAAACATTTTTAGGATCATTACAATTGTTTATTCGGGTTATTTTTAAGTATTTATTATACAAGATGTGTCATTAAGATTTTGTAAACTAAATATTCTTGTATAGTATTCCTTCTCGATGTACAGGGTGTTTCATAATCAATTCAGTAAGGTTTTTATTAACTCTTGAACTTATCCCTTTATATTCATTACGTGCGCAAATTATGCACATTACAAAATAAATTAGCTTTATTCGATTATAAGCTATAATTTAATTACTGACTTTTTGAAAATTTGGTTTAGCTTTTTTATAAACTCATATTAAAGTTTGACTTCTATTCGAGGAAGACAGTTTATAATAATGAAAACATTTTATGCATTATTTCAAAACTTTTAATGCAAAGGTTCAAACAACATGCGATATAAAGCTTTTGTATGATTTTTAATTGATTTATATTGCTAAAGATTTTTTTATAGGAAACCAAAATCAAACAAAAGGACCGCGAGATTATTACAAATTGAACAACGAGTAAAAAAATGACCGCAACACGATTACAAATTGAACAATGAGAAAAAATGATCGCAAGACGATTACAAATTGAACAACAAGTAACAAAATGACCGCAAGACAATTACAAATTAAACAACGAGTAACAAAATCACCGCAAGACGATTAAAAATTGAACAACGAGTATTTATTACAATTAATCATAATGTATATGGTAAATCTTTATCCGAATTGCGAAGAAACTCAAGGAAATAATCCTCTGGGAGTAACAAGGGTCCATACAAGAAATGCAATAATTGTCCCGATAGCGAAATTCGTGACTGATGTGATTGTAACAGATGCTTACGGCAAAACATTTGATTAAAACAACAAGTGTTTGAGGTCAAAAGAAAACTTGGGAAGTGTAAAAGAAGAGTGAATCAGAAACCTTAACATCTCAGTCACGCTTGTCGAAGGAATTTTCATTTTTCAACACAAGTGTTCACGAACCATTCTTTGTAGTTCCTGTTTTTAAATCAAGGGTTTTAAATAGTTGTACATATAAATGGTTATGAAATTATAAATAATTTTTAAATAATCTTTAAATATATAATTCAATATATAATTTATAACACATTAAATTTATAATAACTTTAAACGTATAAAATCATAATTAAAAAAAAAATATGGTCCAAGGACAATAACTTAACGTTAAATAGTTTTCAATAAAAATGCGAAAGAAACAATAGGATTTATCTTATATTCTTTATTTCATATTTTTGTCAATTTTGCACCCAGTACATAGATAGCATTTATTGAAAAGATGATCATTGGTATGAAGTTATTTGAACTATGAATTCGTTTCAATCTAACTAATTTATAATTTGTCTATTCAATTGACTTTCACACTAAGTGTTTTGCTAAAACTGGACATAAACATTATTTTTCTTGACGGACAAACTACGAGACTCGGATTCCATTTTCAAGTCTTTATCTTTGTTAATGAATTGGGTTATTGCCATACCAACCAGGTTAAAGAAATGATATGTAGCTGTTATGTTTTTTTTTTGTACACACTTAATATTTGTTTGATGTTGAATTTCTTTTTAATAAATTAATAGCACTTTGGTTCTCGAACAAAAAAATCGAATGAAATTCGATTTTGTTTTTGAACTAAGAATCGATTCTCTACCAGTAAGACTGATTTTGCCAAATCGACAGAATGAAAAAAAGGCAGTAAACGCAACCATACATATTTTTTCTTTCCACAAATGCGCAAATACACTCATGTCCAAAATTAAGGTCACAAACATAAAATCTGTGAAAACTGAAGAACTATTCACTATGTTGCCAGAAAATTTGCCAACATAGATTTATTAGGATAGCAGAAAGCGTATAGCAACATAACAGTATGGAAAAGCTTTTAATGGGGAATTGAGATACAGGGTATATCAAAAAGTGTTAAATCATGAATCAGAGATAAAGCATTTATCTCGGGAAAAGTCTGTCTAATATGGAGTTTGACCACCGTGCACTGCTATACAAGCCTCATTACGAGATCTCATATTGTTTATGAGGGCGTCAATAAAGGTTTGTGGCAACAAAGCTCATTCTTCCAAAAGCACAGCTTTTAACTCCTGGCGGGACCTGGGAGGGGATTATGCCGTGCAATGGCTCTTCCTAGACCATCCGAAACATGTTCAATAGGATTGACGTTCGGGGACCTCGATGGCCAATTCATACGGCGAATAACCTCTTCTTCAAGAAAATGATCAACAATGTGATCTCTGTGTGGCTTCGCATTATCATCCATAAATACGCAGTCCGGGACTACAGCACCCGGAACAATCTTGCATAGACTTCTAGGACCTCATCCGTAATGCAGTCGTGTGTGTCCTTTTCACTGCATGCAACATGAGAGCCGCGTTGTTGTGGATCTGAAGACACCAGTCTTAGACACATCAAGAATGGGGCGTATTCTTTTCAGTGATGAGTCAAAATTCCCCACGAAAAGTGATTCTCGTCAAATCTTCATCTGGAGAGAACGTGGAGCTCGCTATCATTCTTCCTAAGCAAAAGAAATTGACAGATTAGGTGGCAAAGCAATCCTTGTCGGGGGCGGCATAATGTAGGAAGTCGTACACCACTGCACGTCTTCGATGTGGGTACTGTCAACACACATCCTTTTAGGGATGAGGTCCTTAAAGCCTATGTGACGTTGTTTGGGGTGCTGTAGGCCCGGGCCTCATATTTATGGACGATAATGCAAAGCTACACAGAGCTCACATTGTTGGTGATTTTCTTGAAGAAGAGGATATTCGCCGTATGAATTGGCCCTCGAGGTCTTCTGACCTCAATTCTATTGAAGACGTTTGGGATGGTCTAGGAAGAGCCGTAACCCCCCTCCCAGGGCTCGCCATGAGTTAAAAGCTGCGCTTTTGGAAAAATGGACTGTGTTGCCACAAAATTTTCTTGACACCCTCATAAAAAGTATGAGAGCTCGTTGTGAGGCTTGTATAGCAGGGCACGGTGGTCACACTGCATATTAGACAGACTTTTCCAGAGATAAATGCATTATTTCTGATTCATGATTTTACATTTTTTGATATACCCTGTATCTTAATTCACAGTTAAAATCTTTTCCATATTGTTACGTTGCCATATTCTTTCTCCTATTGTAATATACTTCTGTGCCAAATTTCGTGGCAACACAGTGAATAGTTCATCAGTTTTTACAGATTTTTTGTTTGTGACCTTAATTTTGGACATGAGTGTACGTTAGATATAGTAATCGGAGTGCAAACAGCAGATGACTGTATTTACTAATTCTTATTTATCTTTTTTTCTCTTTCTTTTTTTATTTGCGCGAAGCACATATACATGAAATATAGTGATCCCGGTGTTAAAAATGAGCTTAAAAGACAGTGAATTAATTTAATGTTCCTAACGATCCAAAATATAACAATGGGAAATCCTCTCATTCTCTTCCATCTCAAATTTTTTTTCTTATTTTTACAGTTACGGTATGGGTGCGGTTTTTGTTATACTTTTATTAAAATGTTATATTTTAATATATAATGTTATTATTTCTCATCGATTCGTGTAACATGCTTTTATATTTTAATTTATTGAACTAATATAATAGTAGGAGAGCTGTTGAACATTTTTGAGTAGGTATTTGAGGCACCCTGAAAATTTGTGCAACACTTCTTTTGTAATGCCTGAATACAAAATCGAATGTCTGGCTGAAGGATCGTGGCCCCAAAACTGTGCCAGACACGTGTCAAGTGCCATTTGGCACTTGACACGTGTCTGGCACAGTTTTTGTGCCCACTAAAGTGTCTGTCATTTTCAAAATATTTTTTTCTAAGCATAAATATTATTCTGCCTCAATCTCAGCGTGCCTCAAATACCTTTCTTGGGTAGTCAAAAAATGGCACTTGACACGTGTCTGGCACAGTTTTTGTGCCTACTAAAGTGTCTGTCGTTTTCAAAATATTTTTTTCTAAGTATAAATATTATTCTGTCTCAATCTCAGCGTGCCTCAAATACCTTTTTTTGGGGGGTAGTCAAAAAATGGCACTTGACACGTGTCTGGCACAGTTTTTGGGCCACGATCCTTCAGCCAGACATTCGATTTTGTATTCAGCCATTACAAAAAAGTGTTGCACAAATTTTCAGGGTGCCTCAAATACCTTCCCTAAAATGTTTAACAGCTCTTGGACTATAATGTATTTACAGATAGTAACTTGGGGGAGGGGAATCAATTATTCTTTTTCTCATTATTTCATGAGGAAAAACTCGATGCGGTTTCTCAAACAATTCTTTTGAACGAAAGGATTTGGAGAATCCACGTACTATTGTGTATGAATTCATTATGAAACAAATCGAGTTGCAATTTTATTATTATTAAGGCTCTATTGTAATTTTTTTATAATATTCCATTTATTCTAACCTTACACAAGAAATTTAATAATAATAACGTTCTAAAATCTGTATATTTTCCCCTATCCTCTAACTCAGCGGTTCCCAAACTTTAGTGGTACGCGACTCACCTTTAAGTAAAAAAAAAGTTTCACGACCCACCTAATATAACGGTGTATATCTCTATGGAAATTGTTCTATGACCTCTATAAGCTATCGGCTATCCTATCCTACGAAAAAGACAAATTTTCATACGAAGGATACACTATACACACAAGAATTGGTAATCACGATGTGTGTAAGTGGAATGATAATTAAAACAACACACGAACTACCAAGATAATTAAAAATACGTTTAATTATTATCAAAATGTAACTTTATAATCAACGAGATTTCTGGCTCTGGTGAAAACCGATAAGAGAATCAATATCAGGATTAAAACTGGTTAATTTTAATGTTAAGTCACTTTTACACTCATTTTGTTTCTGTGTTTGTTTTTCGAAAACAGCAAAGTAGAAAGAGCATGTCACAAAAGTATGTCGTGTTCAAACCCATCAAGTATCTTGAAGCTGATTTAAATATTTCTGAATATTATGTTCGCATATCCATCCAGTAGGAAATTAAGGATTTTCCCTTGAATACAATTTGCTGTTGGAATTTTTACATTTTTTAAACAGATGAAATAATAGATATATTTTTATGGCAAACCACGATTGTTCCGCGACCCAGTAAAACACCTGCTCCAGAGTAGAAAATTAAGGATTTTCCCTTGAATGTTATTTGCTGTTAGAATTTTTATATTTTTAAACAGATGAAATTATAGCTATATTTTTTTAACAAAATCGATTTTTCCGCGACCCACCAAAACACCCGCTGCGACCTGACACTGGGTCGCGACCCATAGGTATGGAACCGCTGCTCCAATCCTCTTTAATTTAAAAACTTATTATTTTTTGTCTGAATTTCAGTGTTATTTCACAATATAGCTTTTCATTTTACAAAATAACTAGTCTCCATATTCTATACCTCAGCGTGGTTTACTGCTAGCACTGCGGTTATCTTTTGTAAATGAGGGCTATACAGACTGGGTCAACTATTAAAATTACACGCTGGGCCAAAAGTCCCGCATCATAAGAAAAACATGTATTGTTATAATATGTTCTTAATATGGTTGCCTCTGTTGTCAAAACACAAAAACACACAAAAAAAACTCCTATGATGCGGGACTTTTGGCCAACCCTGTAGAATCCAAAAAACTAAAAACATCCATGTCTATGTTGGCATTCTAAGCCGGCAACTTTCGCCTAGTTATCAGCACCCTAACGACTAGACAGGAGGTGGCTCCATATACTATAAGTTTACAGTCTGTAATACTACATTAAGACACTGCAGGATGCTAAAATGCATTAATAAAAGCATATTTATATATTTATAGCTGAAAAAATTCGATCCTAGAAGTTTATAATTAAATCATTAGCACTGCATTTAAAATCGATTAATTATATAAAAAATCCTAAAGTCTTTCACATTGTACTCTTTGTAGTTGATGCGTCTTCTTCTAGGTTTTAAAAGCATTTATCAAGATTTGTCGTATTCTAATTGATTTATTAAAGCTTGTGTGAATGATAAATATGCGACAATGTGTAGGGTTTGTTGGGGTAACTGGAACCACGAGGTAACTGGGCCATAGGCTATTTATTAAAAAACTGTTGGTGTTTTTTAAGTTTTAGCTTTTGTGAGCAAATGCCCCTTTATCTCTACTTCCTAAAACAACGTGTATGAACTCAATCATAACTCTCACTTAGCTGCGATAGGTTGTCAAAAATTTATGTTTCTGTTTTTTAAAACAACGTCAATATGGTTGAATTCCCTCTGATTTTTATTAAAATACTGTAAGTACTTTTATTAAACAATCTTTTTTTTTAAAGATTAGACATATAACTACATTAATATTATTAGGTATCTATGCATATTTACTTCATGTTTTAAATGTAAGCCCGTTGTCCCAGTTACCCCCATAAATGTTTCAAGATTTGGGTAACTGGGACATGTATCCGGGGTAACTGGGCCATGCTGGATCCAGTTACCCCAATAGTTAAAAAAAATGTGTGTTTCTCTTACTACGGGAAGTAAATTTCTCCATTGGTTTTAGCTCACAATAAAGAAAATGATAGAATACCTTATTAAAATAGCGTAATGAAATTAAAAAAAATCATATTGAGTGGTATCAAACCAAATTTCTTGACCCCTTGAGAGGCGGTGATGCCGTTATGGCATCACTTAATTTTAATTCCTAATTGCCACATTGGCACCTGAATTTTATAATTAAAATTTAACCTTTATTAAGTACGCGAAAACATACGTTTACCTGTTTTCAGATAGATTCTCTTGTAAATATTGGTGTCATTAAATTATTTAAACATTTTACGAATGCAAGTACCTTGCCCCTGAAAGCCAGATAACCAGACCTTGTTATTGTACTATACACAGGGGTCGCATTCTATAAGCATAGCTGCCAATTTTTACGCTTTCTTGCTACCACTAAAATTTAATAGAGATTTTCGTTTTGTTTAATCATAAGATTTCGACGGTTAAATAAGACAACATTTACTATAATATTTTAGTGGTAAGAGGAAAGCGTAAATGTTGGCAGCTATGCTATAGGGAATCTTTTACCGTCCCTACCACTATTTTGAAAATAATATCTTCATCGCACCTTTCTTTAAGGAACAATAAAATTTTTCCTATATAATGCGACCCCTCGATAAAGGTAAAGTACTTAAGTACTTGCGTAGCCTTTTGTTCAGAGATTTACCTTGCTATTTTTTCCTTAAAATACCCATGTGACTTTTATACTTATTATCTATACTAAAGTACATAAGTACTTACTTTAAGTTTTATATTTTTGGTATAAATAAATGTAATATTTTCACTTTCAGTGCTTTTTTAGGCACACTGACAGCAAAGGTTTCCCTTACAACGCTGTTTATTGACATATAATTTACATGATCTGCCTGGTTTAAATTTTTTTCAATTTTGTCTACACTTTTTCAAACAGGACCTGATATTCGTTATGAAAAAATATAAACGCGTCTGGAACATAGACCCCCCCCCCTGGTCCAGTTACCCCATTTTTGGGGCAACTGGACCCATGAGGAAAGAAAGATGAAATATGCATATTTTTATATTTTTAAATATTAAAATGTAATTTTGAGCATTTCTGTCTGATAGAGGGAACCTAACTGAACACATTTACCGAAGTTCAGACTTTAATTGAAATGAACATTAGCTTTTTGAAGCTGAATTGTCAGATGATCCAGAGTCACATTGTAAAATCATGTCCCAGTTGCTCCAACTAACCTTACAGTTTTTTTCAGTTGTTTTCGCTATTATTAGGTTTGCCAAAATATTTTGAAAATATTATTCCCGTAGCGAAAAGTAGTCGTAAAAATAGCCTCTTTTTTTCTTTTAAAAATTTCTAAATTTCATAAAATAAATATCTTTTTAATCATTAGACAAATTAATAATTTCTCTATTCTGTAGTAAAAAAAGAAAAAGAATATCTTAAGTTTCAAACATTGAAAGAGTTTGAAATTTTTAATTTGAAATTGAAATGCAATATATAAATAAATATACATTTTTGAAAACGTATAGGCAGAAAGAATATTTCTAAATTTAAAAAAAAATTAAATTTTGTGTCACATGCCATCTGAAACCCTTTGTGCATCTGAGGATTTGCCATACTTTGTAACTGATCTTCAACGAAGGAGTTTATACAGTTCGTTTATGTCTAATTTTCATTTTGCTGTTGGAAAGGTGTCAGTAAGTAAATGTTCAAAATATCATGGGAATCGATGATATAATATAATTACAGATGGCAATATCTGCAATGTATACGAATGATTAAGACTTGAAATGTCAAACTGTTACCAGTAACTGTTGTAAATTTATTTTCTACGATGAAAATATGATCATTATGTTATTTGAGAATTTATTATATCCCATTATTAATGATTTGTATGTTAATTTGTGTTTATTTAGCATTTTCAACGGTGCCAGAGTTTTTAAAAAAATTCCATATTTTTAAGAATTGGTTACGAATTTTGCTGTTTAGAAATTTACAGAATAAAGTTCTCACCAAGGCAAGTAACTTGTAACTCTACTTATCACTTAGAGCCCTAGAAACATTGGAAACAATATTTTTAATATTATGTAGAGGTTATTAAATATAACAATAGACACAAAAAATAAAACTGGCCTTTTTAGACATGTATGTGAAGAAAAGAACAGTTGATAGTACATGATCTTAACGACGATAATGGCTTTGCCACTGTAAAAGAAGATTTAGATGAATTTGATAACTATTTTCTAAATTACCAGAATAAGAATTTTTTTTTTTTCATTTAAGTACTTTGAAATTAAGTAAGAACAAGGACAAAAGTTTGACAATGATTATTTTAGGCTTTGTCGCGCACAATTAAAATATAACTATGGTGAATCTTAAGACAGTAAGCTACGTGAAAAAATAGTACAAGGCTTCAGTGATGAAGTATTTCAAGGGAAATCAATAAGAAAAACTAACAATAAATTCAAAACATTGCAGGAAATACATAGTGAATGTAAAACTGCTGAGTTACTTCTGAATAAATTTTAAGCAACAGTAATGAATGAAAAAACATTCTGTGAATGCATTCAACAATTTCAAAAGTCATGCCAAACCTTCAGGATTTTCACAAAATATTTTTGAATTGAATGTGAATTAATGTGAAAAACATAGGAGATCAAAATATGTTTATGGAATAAAATGCCGAAAGTTTGATGGAAAAGAACATTGGTCGAAAATTTGCAAAATTAAAAAATACAAACAGAAATGTAAATGCTATTAAACAAGCTGATAATTTTGATCTCGTTTATATTGGAGAGATGAATTCAGTTAATGAATTAGACATGATGGAGTATGGTTCGACATAGCTACATAAATTACAATAAATGAAAAAGGAATTGGAATTAAATTTAGATCAGGATATGAAGTTGATGTAATTTAAAAATCAGAACTAATAAAATGCCATGAAAAACCAGTCATCAGAAAAAACAACAATCATGTGCCTGATTATAGGGGCAGGATAGTTCCAACTATAGATGAAACTATTAGGATACATAAAGTGTGAAAATAGCAAGTATCAAAAGAGGTGCAAGTTGTCGAGCTTGTCGGAGGACTATCCTCTACTGTGCGTAATACTGCTTCTTCTATTGCAGGAATCCTGCAATATCTTACTGTGCTCGTATCACTCCTGGAAGCATAAAACGATCCACTCGCGCATAACCCCCAATGAAGACGCTCAAATGCTCGGGGATCCGGAAGAATCTTACCCGGGAATTGTTCCATATAAATCCATTGAGCTGTCAATCCATTACCTTGCGTAACACTATACATGAAATGCATGTTGGCAAGCTCCGCATAGGTGTAACGATGAATCTTACCCGTAATCCGTGCGGGAAATGAGGATTCAAGCCAGCAAAGAGTATTCGCCTGCCCCACTCAACAGCGCCCTCTACTGCATCAACGCTGCATTTCAGCACCCATATTCCCACACAAAATCTGCTTATTTGGGTCCCCTCAACCTGCCTTTACATTTCTGACATATATATAATTTTGAAACACCCTGTATAACATGGTTGAAGTTGATATAATTAGTAAAACTAACTTAATATGTGATAAAAATACATTTGCAAAGGAAATAAATGCCTTTATTTTTTCAGATCTACATGTTTCATCGCTCTGATGGCGATATTCTCAAGATTTATACTGATATAAATATTTTCGCAAAACATTTTAAATTGAGAAACTGGTGAAACAGTTTTACCAGTTTTTCAATTTAAAATCTTTTCGAATTATAGTCAGTGAATCTCTCTCTTAGTACTAGTTTTCGGGTTTCTAATAATTACCATTAAATACGTAATTTGCTTTTCAGAGGTCTGTGTTAATCTAATCCTTCGTTTTAGTCCGATGTAAAAATTTCACGTTTTTTTTTTTTTTTTTTTTTTTTTTTTTTTTTTTTTTTTACGATGCCTTTCGTTTTACTACTCGACATTCTCCATTCTCTATCTCATAACCAGTCTCTCTGTAACATGCTAATTCGCATTCATAGATATATATAAATCATAAGATGTATTATACGTTGTTGAATTTAAAAAAAGTACCATTAAAGTGCTTTCAGAATGAGATCCCTGATCATGACATTTCAATCTTTAAATTCTACACTTGCATCTATTTCGGTTTTACAAATTATTAATCTGCATTTTTTCAGATTGTTTCTTAATTTACTAAACAAATTTTTAGAGGTGATTATACATATTAAGGGGAACAATTTTAGTAAAGGAAACCAGTGTTTAATTTCACTTATTCAGTCAAAAATATATGTTATCATTAAAAGATTACCGTGAATTTTCTTTCACAACTTTAACAATAATGAAGATATTTAGCGAAGTTTCCAGTAGATAACATTTCTTTACATGAAAGGAATGAAATGACCATGGGAAGTGATGCTAGTGGTTAGTGACAACATATGTATACTCTTAGCCATATTCCAAATTATAGAAGGTCTCTTTCGGTGTCATTTGTACGCAAATAGTCGTCATTTCCTGCCTTTCTGGTAATGGCATCATATTTTACAGTAAGCAAAATAAATCTCTTCAAGATCACGTAACAATATTTTTATTATTGTAACGAGTGAAACCGAACTTTTGCTTGGGATGTGATATGTATTTTAGGCTAAATAAGTAGGTTGAGATTTTGTTTTCCTTAATTAAAATTGTTTGGTTGATACATAATATCTCCCGTGAAATTTTGTTCCATTAATTTAGAAGTACTTTGTATATTCATCTGCATAATAGTGATATTGTGAATTTATATTTATTACAAACAATATAATCATTATTTGCCTCTCATCAATAATGTTTAGATGTGTATCATTTATATATTCCACAAATGAAATAATACACGCAAACATGCTATTTAAACAATGAATATTTAAATTCTAAAATAATTACAGTCATTTTCTTTTCTAAATAAATTCACAATAACGCAAGCTATCATGGGTATTTCATTAACTGATTTCAAAGGGAATTCGTACTTCATTAAAACTCATTACGCCTTGTTACCCAATTACTCTTCATTACTGTACTCATTTCTATACCCTATCTTATTTTTCCGTTATAAATCTGGTATGCAATTACACTTTCAATCCAGCGTTATTAATGAAGTATTTCAGATTGCTAGCGGGGGGAACAGACATCGCTAACTGAGATTGAAATATTTAAATTAAGGTCATTCAGCATAAATTTTCAGTTACTTTCACCCCTTTGCTTAATCTAGAACGAATAAGCGAAAGTTTTATTGAACGCGCAAAATCTCAAGGAATGTTTTCTTCTGCAATTAAACAGAATCATGTAGGGAATTTTCTTCTCAGTTAATCTTAGATTGTTTTTGGAATAAATTGAAATATATTCTCCGCATGTTTACAGGTAAAACTTGTTTCGAAAAGTTAAAATTTTGTTTACGTCTGCATAATATACGAGTTGACTGAAATTAAGCTGCACATTTCCAAGAGTGCTATAGAAAAACTTACAGAGAGTTATCATATTATCACAATATTGTAAAGAGATTATTGAATTTTTCATAGAGCAGCAATTGAAGTTACTTCCAAACTCCTAAACAGAAAGCGTAAAATATCTTTTATAAAACGCTTGCCAACATTAGTAGAATATTATTAAGAACTTTAAATTTTCTTTTATGAGATTGAATTGCTTATGAGTTATCTAAATAAGCAACACTTAATAAACAGTGAGTAAAAATCAATTTTTTACAGTTGCTTTCCCTTTCTGGTAATATGTGCGAATTCTTCGTGAACTGTTAAAAAAAATTCTGTGAAATTACAAAAAATCTATTAGTAATCCATTATCACAAGATTTATGCAAAATTACAGATTAGAAAAACAGACATTGTGTTAAATATCAGAAAAAATTATTTGTTAAATTTACAGTAAAGTGTATTAATTTACATCGTTAAAAATACACAAGACTCTGTAAAATTAGTTAACTTTAAAGATAATAATTTATTTTTAGAAATTAGTAAATTTTTTAACTTCGAAGAATCAGAATTTTTCGATAAACTTTTATAACATTTAATTTTTTCTATATTCATTTCAATATTTCTACATTATAATTTACTTTTAATATTACTAAGCTTCTTGAACAAGGTGAATGAAAAAAAAATTGCAAAGTGGTTATCCATTTAGTTTAATTTTTGCTATATTTATTTCTTGCTGGCCGGGATTGGATCGTCATTCCATCCGGTTGAAGACTAACACCTTACTGAGAGCGCTATAGGAGCAGTTGCTGCTGTGTGCGATGAATATCTTTTATGATTCAGCGGGAATATACTTTTGTTTTATAATTAAATATTACCCAGCTTTATGCACATGGTGAATGAAACAAATGCAAAGTGACTATCAATAAATATCCCCGCAAATTCCGCAAAGAGTAATTTCCCTTTCTAAAATATTCTAATTTTTAATTAAAAAAAGTAAAAAAAAAATTCTTTGATTTTTCTAATAAAATTGTAAAAAAAAAAATTGATACATTAAATTTTGAATTACAGGTTATAACAAAAATAAAAATAGCTTTAAATAAAGACATGGAAATCCCTACAGGGAATTTAATATAAAAGCAAAGAAAAGTCTATATGCATTTTAACGAGAACTAGTGTAAATTTACAGTTTCTCAGTTTTTTCTGTGTTTTTACAGCAATTTTTAACAGCGTGCATCCCTGTAGGCAATCTATATAATTTATAGACGCTACCCAAAACTTTAAAAGCTGGATAAGTTTAAAAATGCATACAACAGCGGAAAACACACATCCAGCAGTTATTGATGATATTCTTTCCAGCAAACCGATTTTTTCCCGTCTCTTTAAATCGACGATAGATTGATAGATCATCGACGATAGATCTTCATAATATATAAAAAGCACGCCACAGTGCACTTCACTGATCCTTTATAGTATCATTATGTTCGAAATCTCACAACATCATTAAAATGAACGCTAACAACTTTTCCTCATAAATTGGAATTATTATTGTGTTCCTGTAAACAACGAACAATAATGGCTAATTTTTCTATGCTCTTGAGAAAGCATTTTGCAGCTTACCTGCGTGGTGCATATCAGTCTCATTATGTTCGAAATACAACAACATCAACAAAATCCACTGCAAACGATTTCTCGTCATATACAATATTGTAACGGAAAACTTTTGTGTTTTGTTTGTAATTTAAACAAACTATACATTTTACTTTATTTGTAATACAGAACATTCTATAGTAAGACGCAATAACATATAAAAATCACATGGCAATCCGAGCGTATTTACTGTACTTAGACCACGGACAGGCAGACAATCCAAATTCATAAAAACTTTTAAATTATGTTGGAAATTGTTAAAAAGCAACTATAAACATATATTATTGCCTTACTCCTGACCATTTTTTTTTAATTTTGCTGTTTTATAAAAATGACGGGCTATCCATCTTAATATATCTGTTTTTAACGAAATATCTAATTTTGTTTTGTTTCTAAAAACGAAAAAAATACAAAATTGTAAATAGGTCAAGAACTATGGGAAAATAAAGATTTCATTTCTTAAATTGGTTCTTCCGTTGCTAAGATATTTCGGTTACCTACTTAAAGAAAATCGTTTGGAGAATGCGTTAAAATTTTAGAACAAGTAATTCGTTAAATGTGCAAGTAATTCGTTAAAGATTGCTCGTTAAATGTGCGAGAAGAATCGCTATATTTTTTTTATGTGTTTAAATATTTAAAAATGGCTCCAACGGAACATTTATGAATTGTTAGATTTCAGAAAATATAAATAAATCAAGATAGAAAAAGAAAAACAAAAAGCATTTTTTGAAACCGATAAAGTCTTATAACCCCTTAATGGAATCTAACGTATTACGTTTAGTTTTATGAATATTAATTTCACAGAAAATTTAATGCCTTCCATTCAAATACCGGCTAAATCTAAGATAAAAATTGAAAATGTCGCCATGTTTGAAATAATGTCGAGAGTGCTATAATATCAAAAGAAATTTTGTTCATCTAATAAAATTATAAATATGATTTATTTTTATGTCCTCTCTTTGATATGAAATTTATTGCATGTTATTCTTGCAGAGAATCATAAAAGAGGAAAGATAAAAGATCAATTGTCATTAAAGAAGGATTTATGTATTCAATAGAAATTCAATCTGCATGAAAAAACGTATAAACTTAGAAGCTTGATTTATGCTTTGTATAACTAAAAAGATTATTTTTTTATATGTATTGACCATATTGTCCAAACAAGCAAAATGAGTCTATTCTCAGTTTAACCACAAAGCAATTTATTACGGTTTTGTGGCGGATTTGATTTATTTTTTCAATGTTTATTCATATAAATTGTTTATTCAATATTTATCATTTAAAATACGATAGCAACGCTGTTACACACGATTTTCTGGGGTGGTTAAGACACCATTCCCCTAATCGCTTACAAGCGTAGGTGAGACGCCGGGTTCGACACCTGGTAACTTCGTTACACACTCTTTGTGGAGTACCTGGATGTACTTCTTCAAGCGTTGTCTCTTTCCTTGTTTCTATCCCGTCCTTATATGTGGACGAAGACTTATAAATATAAGCGGGCATCTGGTGTCAATCACACAAGTCGGAAAAAATAGTTTTCTGTGTCATAAGAGAATTCAATATGAGAAATATATTATTCTGAAACACTTGAGCTATATTAATTTTTAACAAATTGATTGAATTTTCAGTCTGGTGGACTGCCACAGATATGTGTGCACAAAATTCTGGCACACATAAGCATACAAGTCGGATATATATGTTCAGTTAAAAAAAAATCGTTTTCTGCGTGAAAAGAAAATTGAAAATCAGAAAAATCTGATTCTGAAATATCTAAGCGATATTCATCTTTAGCACATTGACAGCCATTTGCAGTCTGGCGGACTAGCACAAACATGTGTGTAGAAATATCTAGCACACATATTTCTGGCACAAGTATGTGTTTCAAAACTATTTCCGTCGTGATCATACCACAAGAATACCAGGGCCATCAAAGTTTTCGTTAAAGACAATTTAATACTAAGAAACAGGACTATTGATAATATGGAGATTCAAAAAGTAGACTATTAGTTCAAATGTTGTTGATCTCAAATTATGCATGTGCGAAATAACGTCATAATAAATCAGGATAAAATAAGTTAATTCAATACTTTTTATTTAAAATCGTAAAGTGAAATATTAAGTCAAATGCTCGTAGCAAAATGACAAAATGTATACTTATTTCCTTTTAACTATAGGTTCATAAAGGAAACGTGAAGAAACGTAAATTCAGTTTTTGTAAGACGCTTTCTTGCCCGTTTTATCAAGTTACCTGACGATACTGGATGCGGTAACATCTGTGATAAAATTGCCAATAATCAGTATCATGATGTTTAATTTCTTCAACGTGTCTGTGGTATTGTGAGATCCATTAAAAGATAGATACTTGGGTCATTCCACGTCACGTATGGGACAGCTTTTCTACATATTTATGCTGTTTTAACAATGTTATATTCTCAAATTAAATCAACCATACTAATATGAAAATTTTGAGTATTTGTTATTTTTATTGTACAGTTCATGTTTTAACAACTTATAAGTCAATAGATATAGGTATTTGTGTAAGTGTTACGCGCAGGTCATTTTGTCAGTTCTTCGTGAAATAGACCTGAAACGGGCAGATTACTTAGGTCTAGAATTTCAAATCTGAAGATTATTATTATCTGTTTTTTTATTTATTTATTAATAAAAACGGGCACCTTACTAGGTCAAGGGCTAGGTGGGGAGATTTTTAAACCTATTATGGGGCCATTCCATGTTACCTGTGGAACAGCTTTTCTGCATATTAATGCTGTTTCAACAATACTATTTTATCTATAAATTAAAACAACTATTCTAATATGCAAGTATAGAATATTTTGTTAATTTTGATGTATAGGATATATTTTAACAGCTTATAAGTTAATAAATATAAGACATTTTCTGCATATATAATCATTAATCCCTCATTATATACCGTGCATAATAAAACATTTTCCAAAAAAAATATAAAGAGAGCCTTGAACTATTGGTAAATCCTCCCTCAAATTGATTGGGTCAAGTCTCCACCCCACATAGCCATTTTGTGAAGAATAAATACAAAAACGCTACGTTGTTAAGCATAAGTTACGTAATGTTAAGCATAATTTACTGTACAAATATAGCTCTTGGAATGAAAGCTCAGTATTTCTGCGTTATTTAAAAACTTATTATTTAAATGTTTATGGTATATTTTCTCTGCGACAGTCTTACAAAATATTTATAAAAAATACACCGCGTAAGTTAAAAACTCTTCATAATCGATTCTTTCCACATCTGTTTCAATTATCCGCATGAAAAAAATATTTTTGTTTGAGCGTTCCAGTACACTGTAAACAAAAACTCTACAGATGTAAAGCTACAGAAATCTGTATGCTTACTAAAATTTTGTCTGTACACTGTAAAAAAAAAAGATGTAAATCTACAAAACTAGTTTTTTTTAAAGCTACAGATGTCTGTATGCTTATTAAAATTTTATCTGTCTTCCGGGGATATTTACATGATTTTTTTTATGTTGCAGTCACATATAATCTTCTAGAAAACTCAGTTTCTTAGAAAAGCCTTACTAATCTTACATATTTTTGTTTTATAGTGTAAACATGAATCTGCTTCATGAATTTGTTTTGTTGCAGTTACAGAAATGTTCTAAGTACCCCAGTTTCCTAAAACAATTCTTAATAACTTTATAGATTCTTTTTACAGTGTAGATTTGATTACCACCTATTGGTAAAACCCTAAAATTATTTTAAATATGAAATGTGAAGTGTGGGTCAAACCTCCCCAATCTTTTCTATATATCTATCTTTAAGAGCATTATTTTACTATGTTTGAATTGTTTTTTAATATTTTCTCAAATAATGGAATTTCCTTATAAAAATATAATAGTTTTAGATTTAGAAAATGTACACATTCAAAAATATCCTAATAATCTTGAGAGAAGAATTTATATACCATTTGGAAAATAATCGTGTTTCCACCAATCTTGTAAAAATCAATTACTCTTTACTTTTTGTGTTCAAAACAAAAAAACTGAATAATTTTATCATGTATTTGACTGTTGTAGTTTTGTATTTATTTATGAATAAAATAATGAATTCATTTATTCCTATTTAAAAATATTCAGTAATAAATATTATTTTTTCTTATTCCTGCTGCTTTTTTTATGTTTATGGTTAATAAAAAACATGAAAAATATAATTAATGTACTAAATTTTAATCCTTTTAGAGCGGTTTATTGTTAATATTTTTTTAAATCAAGAATGAGATGAATTTGCATAAAAAGTATATAAAAAGTAAAATTGTAGTAGAAAAGTATGCAAAACTAACTGCAAGAAATTTTAACCGTTATATGTCTTTCATAAGAGATTATTACTTACGTTGTGTAAAGTGTTTTTTTTTCCTTTAAAAAGAAGTATATTTATTATGCAGCAATAGTGATGTACTTATTTTTTTAGCTTTGTCAGCATCGCAATTTTTTTATAACAACCAGCTATTTCTATGCAAATCCAGTAATTGCATACTATTTTGAGTAGATCTTGTCTTAAAACCTTTACAGATTCTTGAAAGGGGAAAGGAGTTCCATTTTTGTGAGAGATTATATAACCGAACTTGGGGAACCTCATCCTTTTCAAGCCAAAGTCGAGTATCGAAACAGTGCTTCCCCGACTTGTGTTCCTCTAATGACCGAAAATTTGAGGATACAGAATATAAAAAATATAAAAATTTTTAGAGCTTCATGAATAGAAAATACACGATTAAGAGATAGTGATTTCTGCGCACTTTCTGGCTATCAGCCTGGATATGTAGTATAATTTTGAGGGAAAAAAATCAAATAAAAATACTTCATGGATCATCATGAAAATAAAGATGAATAATAGACAGCTCCGTCAGGCCTCCTACGAATTTTATATGTAGCGTTCTTGCCGCTACATAAGCTAGGAAGCTACTTCACTCACGCGAAAACAACCACTCACTAATGCTAATTAGCGGTAAAGTTTAATAAGATTTTTTTTTTAATATCTCGTTTAAATTTCTATATCTTAAAATGTTTTTTTTTTCATTCTACGCTGCAAAAAAGTTGTCTTTATATACTAAATTATTCCTATATAAAATATACAAAACGTATTTTACCTGTAAATTCATACCGAAAGTCTGAAATAGAAGGAAAATTTTCGTACATTTCCAGCACACATGTGCATTTGCTCTACTAATACTATAATTAAGATTCATTTTTACAAATAAAAACCAAAAATTCTATAAATTAAGATTTCTACTTTACTTGAAAAGGGAAAGAAAACTTTTTAGAATTTAAAAATAATTATTATTATTTATTAATTAATTTATTAATTCATTTAAAAGTACTTACAATATTTTTTTCAACGTTATAAAAAATATTCGCATTTAAAATGTATTCTAATGAAACACATTTAAAATAGATATACGAAATGAATATTTCCAACTGACCGAAAAAATGCCCAGGCTGGGAATCAACCGAGATCCTTGGCTTACAAGGCTTTACCGTTTAAGCTTACTGGGCCGACAACCAGCCAGCATATTTCGCTCAAATAACCTTATTGATTGTAATATCTGGTTACTATCTTTTCTTAGTAGCATTCGTAGGATAACTTTACCAATCAGTTTGATTGTTTTAAAATAATAGTTTAAAATAGATATATCAATGAAAATGTTGGACTCGTAATAGTAAGATACATGGCTCGACTCCAAGGTCAGCAACTTGTTTTATCCCCACATTCCTCAAGTGACATATACTTTAAACCCTAAGGCTGCGACCGCACCATCCTTCTAACTGTTATCAGTGTCAGCTTCGTTTTTTGTGGCCACGCGGTGTCTTTGATTTTTAACGACTTTAGCAGGAAACGGACTGATGTCCGGCAAAAGAGGAACCTTTCCTTCAAGTAGAGTCGAGCTCCTTATCTCCTGACCCATTGTTGATTCCCCTCATTCTTTTGTTAATAAACCGCAGATTGGTTAAGAATAAAAGTTTTTCCAAGAAAACTAGAGAAGTAGGCAAAATACGCGTCAGTACGCAGCCTAAGACCGAGAAAAAAACGGAGATTCTCCAAATAGCGGAAATAGTTTGGTAGCGTTGCTACCAAACTATTGCTAACTGTTGCTAAAAAGAAATACTGTATACAAAATCGAAAAAGTATAAAACGGTCTTTGTAGAGACCGACCTCAGCTATACAATGCAAAAAATATCCTTTAAAATTATGGAAATTCAAACGAGATATTTAAAAAAAATTCTCCCATAGGGTTAACATTTGATAGTGGGTCGTTTCGCGCAATTGCAGTAACCCATTAATATACGGCGGGCGGAAACTATTTGAGCAAAATAAATGGATTATTATACGTAGCTATACAGCCAAACATGACGGTACAAGTGATTATTTTCCAACAAATATTCGATTTGGCTGTCCTTCCTTAGTCTGCAAATGTCCTTTTTAAACAAGTTCTTGCCCTGTTTGTGAGCTTGTTCAACATCGATCAAACCTAGTGTAAGGGGTATTCTTGATTTCAATTCAGAAAAGGATTTCAGAAGCTGTGTAATGTATATCTGATCTTTAACAAAACCATATTCTCTGAAATCTAGGCATGAAAGATCAGTAATCATTATTGTTGGGTAATCCAAACTGGTACTCAGTCCAAGTCCAAATACACGATTCTCGTAACTTTGTTCAGAAGAGTCAGTCAAAAATTTAGACTACAATGCATCAAATCTGCCTTTAAACTTCCACATTATAATTGATATTGTGGTAATTATTAAGTTACAAAATTACCGAAATAGTTTATGTCTACGCTGCACATCACTGTAATTTCGAAGTGAAGTGTTACATGAGCTCATGCATAGATAATGTGCATGGCTTGCAACTCAACTTGCTGTGGGCAAAATTCATTATGCTAAAATGCTCGTAATTTTCACGTACTTATAATATATTGTATTATATGTAGGAAGTAATGCGTTTTAAATGATTAATTCTGCGAGAATTGTTATTTTCTGCCTACAATAAGTTGAGAAGTTGGTCTTTTTCAATTGCGTCCGTCGCATGCGCCTTATCCGAGGCTAACGAAAAAGACAGATTACTGCGGTTCATGACTTTTTTTTTCTTTTTACAGGCCGCTAGACTGACGTCAGAAGCCCAGTAGCCTAGTGTTCAGCATTCCTGTCTGCCACGCTACAGGTTGCGAGTTCGGCTCCCGGCGGGGCAAGGTTCGCTCAACCTTTCATCCCTTCGGGGTGGATAAAATGAGTATCAAGCTTGCTTGGAAACTAAACACCAAGGGTTTCGCGTTGGGCTGACCACCTGGCCGGGGCGAATGCTGCATAGCACCTCGGGGGCTAAGGTCATTTAAACAGAGTTGGGCACTGTAGGCCCTGATCCTTCATGGATTGTAAAGCCACAGGTTTAGTTTGGTTTAGACTGGCGTGATGCTCTTTTCGCACATCTCCATTGGTGCAACGAGCATCACGTGACTCCAGCGGTCTGTAAAAAAAAAAAAATACATGGAATGCACCGCGGTAGCCTGTCTTTCTCATTAGCCTCGCACATTATATATTGCTGACATGCACTATTTTATATTTCAATTCCCATGCAATTTGAGTCAGTAGTAATGTGAGATTTTGCTGTAACATTAGCAAACTTTTTAATTTCTATCTCGCTGAAAGATTTTGTAAATATTTTGAAACAGCATTGACTCAAAAAACTTATGTAATTACTACGTTTGCTTGAGACCCCTTCATATTATAAAAAAATCGAGAGGCTGGTAAAACTAAAAAAGTACATACATCACTACAGTTGCATAATAAACAAGCTTCTTTTTAAAGACAAGAAAAAGCGTTACACTACGTAAGTAATAATCTCTTTTATGAAAAACTTATACCGTATACAATTTCTTCTACTTAGTTTTTGCATACTTTTATGCAACAATTTTTTTTGTCAAGTAATTTTTTTTATGCAACTTCATCAAATTCTTTGATTAAAAAACATAAAAATAAACCGCTCTGAAAGGATTTAAATTTATTACATTAAATATTTTCCACATTTTTAATATAAATTTATAACATAAAAAAGCAGAAGGAATAACGAAAAATAAATTCGGAAAATTTTTAAATAAAATAAATGCATTCATTATTTTATTTATAAATAAATACAAAAATATGATAGCCAAATACATCATAAGATTAATTTTTTTTTTGTTTTAAACACACAAAAAAGAGTAATGGATTAACTTACTTTTTCCAAGATTGCGGAAAACAAGGTTATTTTCCACTTCACATATAACATATTCTCTAAAATAAATTAAATGCAAACTGGAAAACAAGATTATTTTCCACTTGGTATGTAACTTATTCTCTAAATTTAATAAATTTAATCCAAGCTGGGACTTCAAACAAGTCCAGATATACGATTACACTAACGTTATTTTTAGCACAGAAGAGTAAGTCACAAATTTAGACTACAAATCTGCATTTGAATTTGCACATTAGGATTAATATTTCGCAAATTTTTCAGTTAGCTCAGTTTTTGCACATAGCAATTACTATAGTGCCAATGGGACAGGTTGCATGATCCCACGCAACATTGTGTTTGGGTATTAATGCGATTCACCTTGTCTGAGCAGGTATTTTTGCTCAATTAATGAATATACCACTTAAATATACAGTGTAACCTCTCAACGGTTACCAGTGGGACCGATGAGGTAGGTGTTATTCAGAGGTTTCATTTAAAAAAAATCATAATTACATAAATTTAAATAAAAATAAACAGTCATTTTAATTAATCCTCATTGTTTTAATACATTAAAAAAATCAGTGATTTGCAGTTGCTTTTTTTCTGCACATATCTTTCTTCAAAGACATAATAGTATGCGTTGTATGCGTTAGTAACTCATCATCGTTATGATTTAATGCAAAATTTTTGATTTCACGAAGATTCGTCAGAAATTTGGTATGTGTGTTAATACTGGAAATTTTGGATGATTGAGTTGGGTTGGGTTGATTTTTGACGGCCAATTATCTACACGAGGGATATAGGCCGGAAATGTTGGATGATTCTATAATATCTTCCATATCCCCTTCCGCATTACTTTTCTCTTCCTGTCTCCTATCTTCCACCATTTGATGTATGAATCAAATATAGCAGTAACTGCCAAATCTTTGAAGATACACACAAACTTACTGGCGCTCGTGTTAGTTATTCTTGCTATTCTAAGAATATTATCTAAAATTTCCCCATGATTATTGTCTTCATTTTCTATGTCTAGTTTGGGAAAAAGATTAAGTGTTCAAGAGATTAAGTAACATTTTGTTGACATATTAAGTAAATTTCGTTTCATCTGGTTCAGATTTTGGTTTGCAAATAAATATGAAATTGTTCCGGAAACTGTTAATTTTTTTTTCCTCGTGACTGTTGAGCGGCCGTTGTTCAGAATTCCTTATTTAGATATTCGTCTAATGTTAATGCTATGGAATGTGTTTGGTACCACATATATGTGGTCGGTATTCGGAGGTTGTTGTTGTTTTGAGTTGACCGTTCATGGATGTTTCACTGTATATGTTAAATAAAAATAATATAAATATCAAATCTTTGAATCATATGACTTTCCATGCTTACCACAAATGGTAGCTTTTTCAAGTTTTCTATTCGAGTATTTTTTTTTACTGTAAATATGTTTTTGTAAATAAATATTTATATTTTGTTACTAAACACAACAAATCTGCATTTGAACCTGCACATTAGAATTGATATTTTGCAAAACATTCAGTTACGAAATTGCCAAAATAGTTTACGTCTACTCTACTTATCACTGTAATTTCGAAGGAAAGTGTTACATAATATCTTGCATTGCTACTGGCATACACTATTCTACAGGGCTACTGACATGCAATTTGACTCAATAACAATACAAAATATTGCTGTAACTTCAACAAATACAGATTCTTTCTTTTATATTTAACTGAAAGTATCTGTAAATGTTTTCAGACTGGTTCTACTCAAAAAAGATGTTATGCAATAACTGGGTTTGCTGGTCTCTCTTTTCGTATTATAAAAAAAAAAAAAATGCTATGAACTAAAGATGCCAAAAAAGCACAACTAAAAAATAGATTACTAAAAAAGCGACTTACTAATATTTCATAATGAACAAACTTCTTTTTAAAGACAAAAATATAGTAAACAAAGAAAGTAATAATATTTTTATCAGAGACTTATAAGGAATAAAATAATTTTCCACTTAGTTTTTGCATATTTTTGTGCTGTAATTTTATTGTGTCAAGTAATGTATTTTTATTTAAGTTCATCTAATTCTTTGATTAAAAAAAAAATAATAAACCGCTATGAAAAGATTAAAGTTTAGTACATTATTATTATTTTTTTTATGAATCAGAAACATAAAAATAGTGGATAGAATAAGAAAAAAGTATATTTATTTCTATTTTTTTAAGAGTAAAAAATGAATTCATTAGGATTTAAAAATAGGATATGCAAATCCATCATAAGTTTATTTTTTTTTTTTTAACACAAAAAAAAAATATATAAAAGGACAATTGATTAACGTACTTTTTACAAGATTGATGAAAACAAAATTATTTTCCAAATGTCATATAGCTTGTTCTATAAGGCTTATTAATAAATTTCAGAATGTGTACATTATCTATACATAAAACTATTGAATTTATATAAGGAATTATATTTACTTGAGAATATAAGCAAAATCAATCAAAATATAGCAAAATAATGATTTTAAAGATAGGTATAAGCCACAGTATTCTGTGTGTAATAACATTAATACTCATTTTAAAGGGGAGAACGATATATTTCTGTCAAAATTTTCGATTTTTTTTTTGTAGGGTTTCGTGCTTAAAAATTAAAGCAGGACCTTTATAATATCACTCCTGTGTCTATCTGTCCGTCTGTCATAGCCATTTTACTCGTAAACTGTAGAACGTGTAAAGTTAAAATTGGCTGAAATAATAAAGGCTATTGACCCCATATTTATAGATTATTAACCATTCACAAATATATTTAGGAAAAATTAGAGGGCTCCCGTAAGGCATGGTGACGTCACGGCGACGTCGTTGTGAAGTCACACTGTGATTTTGTGACCGTCGATGTGACGTCACAGTGACTAGAATGCGAGGTCGTTATGGCCGTTTTAGAGGTCGTTTGTGACGTCACATTGTGACCACTCTGTGAAGTCACGGTGTGACAAATTTGTGAAAAGTGTGTCATTTGTGACTATTTTGGCATTAACTTTGTGACGAACCTGTGACGAAAGCGACAATGCTTTGACGTCACACTGTGACCAATTTGTGAAATATGGGTCATTTGTGACGAACTTGTCATAAACACTGTGATTTCAAATGAAAATCAAATTTCAAATTAATTGCTTAAAAGACGCAAATAGTGAAAAAGATTCCATGCTGGGACTCGAACCCGGGCCATTAGTACAGCGCACTGACATTCTACCGACTAAATCACATGGAACAATACCCAGGCTGGAAAATTTCTCACTATTACATGATGGCGAGGCTACAAACTCAGCACAAGATGGAATATTTAGCGTGAGCCACCAACATGATGCAAACACGAAACTTAATTAAATCCAGTATCGATTGAAATTATATTAATACTTGGAAATTTTTCCAGAGAGAACCATTCGCCTTGCATACAATATTTCAAATGAAAATCAAATTTCAAATTAATTGCTTAAAAGGCAATTTTAATTTGAAATGTTGTATGGAAGGCGAATGTTTCTCCCTGGAAAAATTTCCAATTATTAATATAGTTTCGATGCTGGATTTCATTAAGTTTCGTGTTTACCGCATGTCGGTGGCTCACGATAAATATTCCATCTTGTGCTGCGTTTGTAGCCTTGCCAACCTGTAATAGTGAGAAATTTTACAGACTGGGCGTCGTTCCATGTGGTTTAGTCGGTAGAATATCAGTGTGCTATACTGATGGCCCGGGTTCGAGTCCCGGCTTGGAATCTTTTTCACTATTTGCGCCTTTTAAGCAATTAATTTGATATTTGATTTTCATTTGAAATATTGTATATAAGGCGAAGGATTCTCTCTGGAAAAATTTCTAAGTATTAATACAGCGATGAATTTTGAAATAACCTTTTGCTGTAAATATAAAATCTTATCTTTTTACCGTACTTTTTAGCAAAATATCGCTATTTTGGAGTCCTATTCTTCTAAATCATTTTAAATTTTTCCACTTAAAAAACAATGCTTATCAACTGACATATTTTTTTATTCAGTTCTATGCTTGATATTAAGTTCTATGCTTGATATTGAGTTCAAGCTTGATATTTAGAATGTGTAAATTTTTTAATTTGTTGTGATTTGTCATTGCTTTATTAAATACGAACATGGAGACTCACGGATATTAATACAACTATTATTTATAGAGCGGCATGATAAGCGATATTTATTTAAATTTTTTATTCCCGTGTATATTGTATTTTGTGAATATGAGCTAAATAGATTTGGTATGTTTTATAGGAAAAGACTGATCTGGGAAATAGAAAAAAAACGAGTAAGAAAAATCATGCGTTAATCATAGATTATAAAATACTTTCCAACACTTTCTGAATGCTTTAACAAGACATCGTAATTTAGGGAAATGACGTAAATAAGATAACTAAGTAAACATTTGAAAAATTGATTTCAGCAGTTACCGTCCATAGCCAAATATGTTTTCCAATTCTTTTGAACAACCCTGTATTTGATCTGTAGATTGATACACTGAGAAAAATGAAGTACTCAAAAATAAGTAAACCGACGTACTCATATCGAATTGAATATTTTTGGATCAAAAATGAACCCATGCTTTCTCTATTTTGAAACATCACATGTTATCAAACCCAAACAAACGAATAGTTTTGTACCCTGTAATGGTTCATTTCATTTATGGCGGCATAAATGATGTTTATTAATGTAAATATTAAATTATGCACAGCATTTTAAAAATAATTTAAAAGTGCTTGGAAATAATGCTCTTGTCATAAAAATATTCGATTTGAGTATCTTGTTAAGAATTTTGCTATTTTTCTTAATAAATATTCAATTAAACATTTCTTGTTAAGAACTTTGAACGGGAAATAAATGTCAGTACATTTTTACTTTAAATTTTAGGTTTTTCTTTTTTTTGGGGGGGGAGGGGGGCAGTACATAATGATTCATATTTGATCACAACCAATGAATAAAAAATGAGTACATGTGTTTCTCAACTTTGAGTACATTTGGATCGGAGCTATTTTGAGTATGTGACGCATTTAAATTTGAGTACTTTTTACTCAATTTTGACTTCCCATTTTTTTAAGTGCATATATACTATATAATGGGAAAATTTAGTTTAGCAAGAAAACGCCTAACAGGTTGAAATTCTTTTTCAGCAATTTATACTAATGTATGGAAACATACTTGAATACTTTTGTACAACCCTCTAGTTTACCTAGAATCTTTATTACACGCCACTATTTAGTTAAAATTTAATTCAAACTAAGACACTCTTAAAACTGCTGAAATCACATTTCCAGAAATTATAATTTATAGACGAACATGTATCCAATTCTTTACGTGATCCTGTATATCGTTTTATCTATATTCTACAAACATTTCTTGGTAAATTAAATGCAGTTCAGCAAAAAAGAGCATAACTCATTTAAAAACCACCTTTAAGCAATTTGCGCCCATACCCAGTAATCCTTACGAATACTTTTGTGTAGCCTTGTATAGGAATTATAGCATTTATATACACCATATACTATGCATAAATATAGTGAATCATAAAAGCGCATATCATAATTAAAAATACATTTCCAGCAATCATCGCTAATGAACAGTACTTCGGATACAATATAGTATCTGAAATATTTTGTGTGTCCCTGTAAATGCTATATACGTATTATTCGTATTATACATGAAATAATTTAAAGTATGTAAACCTCAGCGACATATATCAATTTCATTATATATGAAATAGATTAACATAATTAAAGTATGCCGCAAACAATTCCCTCCACCCCTATATCATTATGTATTTGAATTCCTTTTTTAGCCCTGTAAATGAACAATAACTATTCTTTGCATCGCATAGTCAACAGAATGCATATTTTAGTGCACTTCATAAATGCATATAAATTTTATTCTGTTTGAAAGCGTGCGTAAAATCATAAAAAATCATTTGAAACGATTTTTTTCCATAGGCTGTAACGTAACGGAAAACTTTTGGCTGTCCCTGTAAATGAACAAAGCATGGTACAAACTTCATTACAAATAGGTACCGTGCTATGGTAAACGTCAATAACATCCAAAAATTTCAGGGCAATCCGAGTATATTTTCGAGAGTTAGAGTGCGGATAGACTGCTAGACGGACAGACAAACCGAAGTCATAAGCACTTTTCAACTTGTGTCCTATAATATGTATCCTGTATTATATGAACTTTTAAAAATATATACTAAAGCAGTTTAATCTATAACTTCCCATCAGGCATGAAAAACACTTTGTTTCAATGCTTAAGTATCATATTTTACTTTTTAGTGCCAATAATTACGCGTATCATAAACGTAGAAAATGAATTTACAAAAGAAGAAAATTTAATAACCGATTCAGAATGTCTATAATTAAATGTTTGATTAAAATCACAAACAGAAAAGAAAAAATGCTTACATACAATTTAAAAAAATAAATATACCAATTTGAAAAATACTAAAAATAATAATTAGGATTTATAATTGTACTATTAAACAACAGCAAACTCAATAGATAAATTAAATGCCTTATTAGATTTAACAATATCTCAAAAATATTTCGATATGGTATAAGGAATTCCTATTATTTTATAATTTCGGCAAATGTTAAATCTGAAAACATTGGTTTGAAGATTTAGGATTTTGAAAGATAATTTAAAATATTATTAGCACTAAAAGAAAATTCTTTCAAATGTTTCACTACTGTAATATGTAAAGATACATTTTCCCAGTATAATGTTAATTTCTAATCTGAAACAGTTTCGTAATCTTATGATAATCGAACATCATATTTAACCCCAAAATAATAATAACTATAAGTGTTAGTAATCAAAAAATAGTAAGAAGCCGATAAAATAATTCCAAATCATTGTCGTTCCATGCATTTTCAATCTCAAGTAAGAGTAAATTAATGTTTATATTAATTCCAGTATGAATGTAGGCATGCACAGTCTCTGCGCAGTTTTTTTTTCAAGCGATGGCAGATTAAGATATTTTTCTTTACAGCTATCGAATTTTAAAATATCGCTTCTAACAGTTTAAAGATCAGTCTCTTACAAATATAACATAAAACTATTTAACTCATATGTACAAATCAGGAATAAAATATTTAAATTAAATAAAACTTACATATACGTTCTATTAATATCCGTGTATCCAAAAATGGTCATTTCCTTATCTTAAAGTGTTGTAGACGTGGTGAAGGTGATGTTCTAAAAACAGGGAACTATTTATTTCCCGCGTCTTCTCATGTTTATTTTTTTGTGGGCAGACGATTTTCAAGCAGATGGTCTGGTACAGATTATTTGTTTTTGCATGCAAGAGATATGAAACTTGAATGCGCAGTAATTTTCTGAAAGTATGGTTAATTAAAATTTTGTATTTGAAGAAATGTCCAATGTATTTAACCTTTTCTTTTTATCCGTACCAAATAATACAAGTTAAAATGTATTGTAAAGTTCATTTTTTCTAAATAATTATAATAATAATATTCATAATTAGAGTTTATTAGATATACCATTGTTTAAATTTTCAAAAGGTGTAAAAATATTTTTAATGGTAATAACGAGCCCCCCCCCCCCTTTTTTTTTTTTTTTTTTTTTTTTTTTTTTTTAAGTAAAGTTTGTTTTGCACAAATTTTGTATATTTCTTTTATTTTCGGAAAATGCTAATTTTATTTAAAAAGTCTGAAAGAAGTAGAATTTATGACTTGAATACAAATTATAAAAATATTCTAAAGCAATAAATGCATAGATGACTAAACTCTGAAGACTCTTTCTACGTGCTCATTAAAAGGTGCAGATTTAACTGCAATAGAAAATTTTTATTTTGAAACCACAGAAGTGTTTCGAATAATCCTGGTCGGTAAAAAAAGAAATAAATGAATAAATTTCCTCCCAGCAAACTAAATATGTAAAGTGTATAAATTTAATATTCCTAATTCTAATTATATTATCCAAATGCTAGATAAAATTTAAATCATGAAAAAGTATACATTCACTATCTTAGATATCAAATTGATAAAATATAGCCTGAAAATTTAGTTTATTAATGATTGTATCGTGCACTTTATTTATTATGCCCCCCCCCCCCCCTCTTTCCTTTAGTGAGAGAATTTACCATTTGCTATCCACTAATATATTTTATTCCTTATGCCATGTAACTCGTGACTGTTTAAAATATTTCTCTTCATTTTCAAAGATTTTTGAAGTTCATATTTTTGTCACACTGTGACTTACAATATGGTGGTTTTTTTGTCACATATGTGACGTGACGTACGTTACATAGCAGTGATATAACAGTGACCTCACAATTTTTTTTAATTGCCAGGAAAACATAATTTTACAGTAAATAACATGTTTTGAAGAATTTTCGTAATTTTTTAAAGTTTTCTAAGAAGTTCACATCTCAGTCACAATGTGACATCACTGAGGGGTGGCATTTTGGTCACAGATGTGACGTGACCACAGTGACTTACAGTGACGTCACAACGACGTCACCGTGACATTGCATGCTATGAGGGCTAATTGAGTTGCTTAAAAATATTTTTTTTCTTTGTATATCATATGTGGTATCGTGAGAAAGGTTTTATAACGCCGAACTCAAAAATATATTTCTTTTAATTTTACGTATTACACAGAGATATTTCCGTAAATGTAATGCAAAAATATGTCCCCTCTCCTCTATTTCCGAATCTACTGAAATTAAAATTATAAAAAATAGGGATAGTAGAAGTTAATTTAAACCTTTCAGGAAAACTATAGCGATTACCCTTGGTCATATAGTTTTTGAGAATATAGCATTTTTCGATGACACACATATTTCGATTTGCGGGTGAGGTATTGAGGAGCCCTGGAGGTGCCTGTCGTCGCAGAAGTATAAAAGGATTATTGAAATTGTTTTTCGAAAAAAATTGTCGGTAATTAGCCAATATATTAACTTTTAAAGGCATGGACGATTTGGACATAAGGTTACTTGGGGCAACTGGGCCATGATTTTACAATGTGATTCTGGAAATTCTGGCAGTTCAGATTCAAAAGACTAATATTCATTTTAATTAAAATCTGAACTTTTGTAAATGTGTTCAGATAGGTTCTCTCTATCAGACAGACAGGTTCAAAATTATATTTTAACATCTAAAGATAATATATATATATATATATATATATATATTTCATCTTTCTTTCCTCATGGGTCTAGTTGCCCTATAAAAATGGTGCAAGTGGACCAGGAGGGTCTATGTTCCACAAGAGGTTTATTTATTTATTTATTTATTTATTTTTAATATTAGGAATCAGGTCTTGTTTAAAAAAGTGTAAACAACTAAAAAAAAAAAAAAAAAAAAAAAAATTACAACCTTCCAGATCGTGTACATTATATATTAACTAAAGGGCGTTGTAAGACAAACCTTTACTCTGAATGTGTCTAAAAAAAGCACTAAAAGTGAAGATATTAGATTTATTTACACAAAAATACATAAAAATTAAGAAAGAACTTATGGGGCATTCCACATCAAATCAGGCAGTAAAATATCAATATGTAACCCACCGTCACAGATTTTAATGAAACTGCGTGTGTTTGTTCTTACTATTAAGATATGATCACCATTAATTGTTTTTGCTCCTTGGTGAAATATTTTCTGAGAAAAAAATTGTCAAAATTTTGAAAAACTTCCGTCAGTTGGCATTCTTGACTGCTCGGTTTTCAAATGTAGCATGTCATATATATAATCATATTTCAATATCTAACTCTACAAATCCTCTTCAAATAATTTATGCATAATATTTAGGGTACGCAGTTTATGAAAAAAAAAATACTGGTACGCTTGTAGCATTACAAGTGTGTCTAAAAAATGTTTAATCTTTGAAGTCGTGAATTTTTTATGAAAAATAATGCATTAACTAAAACAGCATTATCAACAAAAGGCGGTATTTTTATTAAATTTATTTTTTGTGTGAGATATATTTAAAGGTGTCCTGTACCTGATTCTGAAATAAAAATAGTGGGATTTTGGATGTTTTTAGTAGTATTTTCTAATTAAAAATATTTTGAGGTGCATTTCAAATCAAATCAAGCAGAGTCATTCCATGTCAGTTCCCCTAAGTCATTTAATCACTGTCACAAATTTCAATGAAACTGGGTTTGTTTATAGCTCATTTTAAGACGTAATCACCTTTAAATTTCTTGATCCTAAGTAAAATATTTTTTAAGATAAAAAAATATCAAAATTTTGAAAATTGTCTTAATTTTTTTTTAATGACAGTTCTACATTCAAAGACTGCATAAAAAAAAAGTCATTTCAATATAAAAAAACTAAATAGGTTTCAAATAATGTATATGTGACAGATAATGTAGACAGATTATTATTTCTTGTTTTTTTTGTCATATTTAAACACAAAGAGTGTCTTTTATCTTGTGAATTTTTAAAATCAAGAATTTTGTCAAAAATAATGTGTTAATCAAAAATTTATCATTAACCAAAGGCAGGGTGTTATTGCTTTTTTTAATTGTATGTAAAAATATCTTTTAAATGGTTATAAAATAAAAATAGTGAAAATATGAGAAAAAAATTATCAAAGTTTTGGAAAATTGCCACGAGTTGCCATTAATGATTGTTCAATTTTCAAAATCCTCATTTTATATATAAAATCATATTTCAATAACTAATAAAGAAATATTCTTCAAATAATTTAAGCAAGGTAAATAAAGTATATAGATTATGAAAAAAATATTGCTGTCATATTAAAAAATATTTAAATGTGTCTAAAAAATTGTATAATCTTTGAAATCAAAAATATTTTACAAAAAATAATGAAATTATAAAAAAGCTTTATCAATCAGAGGCGGGGTTTCTATGACTAATTTTTTAGTTTTAAGTTGTACATAATACTACATTATAACTGGATCTGAAATAAAAATAGTGGGATTTTGGTTGGTTTTAGTAGTATTTAAATTATATTTAAAATTATCAATAATTTCAGATGTAAAATGTATCCAATGTATCACCCCTGGAAATATTTTTATTTATACATTTATTTTACTTTTCAAATTATCTTTTATGATCGTTTCTTAAGGGAAAAAATAAACAATTTCATGAATTTTCAATTAAAAGCTGATTTATAAAATCTAAAATCTAATACTGACATAGTTATCAGCAAGGCTGATAAGGGTGGCGAGATTGTTGTTATGGACAAGTCTGATTACCTATCCTAAACACAAGACTTGATAGACGAGGGTCCTTATAAAAAGATTAAATCTGATTCTTCTCAAAAAGAATTGAAAGCTATAAAATCGGTTATCGAACACTCTCCTCTCATTTCCAACAACGTTAAATTATCCCTTATTCCTTCAGTGTCACACTGCGCAAGATTTTATACGCTCCCAAAAGTCCATAAACAAGGCATCCCATTCAGACCAATAGTTTCGAACATTGGTACCTCTTCCTATAAATTAGCGAAATATCTGACCTCTATTTTCTCCCCCCCCTGCTCTCTAACAATATCTACACTTGCAGGAACTCTTATGAGTTTGTTAATAAGCTTCGTAGCTTCAGTGGTACTCAAAACAATAGTATGGTTTCATTCGACGTTAAATCACTATTTACTAACGTACCGGTTCAAGGTGCTTTAAATTGTCTTAAATTACGCTTACAAGAATTTCATTATTCATATTACAAAATTGATGAGCTTATACATCTTACTAGTATTTGTTTATCGCAAAACACATTCATTTTTAATGGTAATTTTCATTGCATGACTGATGGTTGGTCCATGAGCTCCCCCCTCAGCCCCATCCTCAGTGATATTTAAATACACTATTACGAATCAAACCTTTTCAAGATGTTATTCTTTCCATTTTACATCCGCTATGTCGATGACTGCTTTGCATTATTGAACTCTGATGATCTTAATCTTACTAATATTCTCGATATTATGAATTCTATAGATGAACATATTCAGTTCACTTTCGAACTCGAAAATAACAGTCGTTTGCTCTTTCTTGATGCTATGGTTTTCCGCGAAAATAATTTGTTTCACACTACTGTTTACCGTAAACCATTCGCAGTATCCTTACCCCCACATCGCCTTTCATTCCATCCACCTAATCAAAAGTTGGCTGCCTTTAACAGATATGTTTACAGGGCTTTAAATATTTGTTCTTCCGACAATTTACTAAAAACAGAATTAGACTACATTAAATCCATTGCCATTGATCGAGGTTTTACAGCTGAAATCGTCGATTCCATTCATAGCAAACTAAGTAAACGTACAAAATCCAGGGCTAATACTGTCGGTGATGAAAATTTAATTATACTCCCATATTTTCCAAAAATAAGCCATCAAATTTCTAAATTCTTGTCAAAATTTGTTATTTACAGGATATCTTGCGAATGCAACAAAATGTACATTGGTCAAACGAAGCGTGCCTTTAAGATCCGTTTGGGGGAGCATAAAACTTGCGTTAAAAATTGTGATATTAAACGTTCCGCTATTACCAACCACTGCTGGTCCAACAACCATAATTTTAAATTTTCCAAAGCCTCCATAATACAGAAATGTACTTCAATCTATGATCTGGACTTCTGGGAAGCTTATCACATATGGAAAAATTCAAACAGTTTAGTTAACGATTTATCCAGTACGCCCAATTTTTCAAAGATATGGTTTAATTTTCTATAATTCTCTCCACTCCCCCCCCCCTTTTTCTCCTTCTAAGTTTGGACTCTTCCAGAGCAATTGGGTGATTTTGATTGGTCTCCCTGGATATGCGCGTGAGATCAACTCCGTAGCTGTTTGTCAGCCGTATGTCGCATTTCACCGTTGGCAGTAGAGCTGAAAGGTACGCTTTTCTGACTCTCTGTCCACCTCCCCCCTTTTTACACAATGTTTTAGTTTTAATTTAACTTTTATTTTAAGCACTGATGAGGAAACTTTAGAGGTTTTGAAACAGCTGTATGCTTTTAAACACATTTTATTTGTGCCCTTATACGTTCTTTCTTTTTCTTAAGTTTATTTATAATTTGAACAGTTGAAAGTATTTTTCACTAAGAGTGGGCTCTTGATTTTAAGTCGGCTGTTGAGCAGTGTAGTGTTGGTAAAGGAACTGGTACTATTTAACTTAATTTTTATTGCTGTAAATAGTATTTGTTGTTTTATTATTGTATGTATTATATTTAAGCAAGAGTAGCAATACACGATATCGTAGTCATTATAGTACATCTTAGCATGAAAAGCTTCAATATTTATCATTAAACATTCACATTTTATGAAAATTTTGTTAAAATCGCTCATATTTTCACTATTTTTATTTTATAATTATTGAAAATATATTTTTATGTACAATTAAAGAAAGTAATAACAGCCTGCCTTCGGTTAATAATAAAGTTTTGATTAACGCATTATTTTTCACAAAATTCTTGATTTTAAAAATTCGCAATATTAAACGCACTCTTAGTGTTTAAACATGACAAACAACAATAAATAATAATCTGCCTACATTTTTTTATATAGTCTTTGAATATAGATCTGTCATTAAACATTTTTAAAAAATTTTCAAAATTTAGATATCTGTTTATCTTAAAAAATATTTTACTAAGAATCAAGAAAATTAAAGGTGATTACCTCTTAAAATGAGCTTTAAACATACCCAGTTTCATTGAAATTTGTGACAGTGAATAAAATGTCTTACACGAACTGACATGGATGACTCTGCTTGATTTGATTTGAAATACGCCTCAAAATATTTTTAAATAGGAAATACTACTAAAAACACCCAAAATCCCACTACCTTTAACCCTCTAAGTGTTTGGGGCGTGATATTCCGTTCACTAAGCTCCAGGTTTCACAGCAATACAAACAATATTTAAGATAATATAATTCTATAGATTTAATGAATTTTAAATACATTGAAGAAAGAATAATACTCTCAAGGATTACATTCATATTTGTAATTGAGTTCTTTTTATAATGTTGAAAGAATCATATTTTCTTAGCATTTAAAACAAAATGCAAAGAAAACAACATTACAATTTTACCCTTTTGCAAGACTCTCAGAGGGTTAAGTGTATCCCCCACAAAAAATAAATTTAATAAAAATACCGCCTTTTGTTGATAATGCTTTTTTAGTTAATGCATTATTTTTCATAAAATATTCATAACTTCAAAGTTTAAACATTTTTTTAGACACACTTAAAATGTTATAAGCGTAACAGTATTTTTTTTTCATAAACTGCGTACCCTATATATTATGCATAAATTATTTGAAGATGATTTGTAGATTAGATATTGTAATATGATCATATTTATGTCATGCTACATTTGAAAACCGAGCAGTCAAGAATGCCAACTGACGGCAGTTTTTCAAAATTTTGGCAATTTGTTTCTCAGAAACTACTTGATCAAGGAGTAAAAAAAAATACTGGTGATCATATCTTAATAATAGGAACAAACACACGCAGTTTCATCAAAATCTGTGATGGTGGGTTACATGCCTGCCTGAACTGACATGGAATGACCCTTATGTACCTTAGTATAGATAATAAGTATAAAAGTTACATGGGTATTTTAAGGGGAAAAAATAACAAGATAAATCTATGAACAAACGGCTACGTAAGTACTTAAGTATCTCATTCTATTTTTTATTTACCAAAATGGAAGTTCGATATGTCCAATAAACCTGTGGAGAATGTAATCATATTTTTATATCGAACAGAACTATTTTTTATTTATTTCGATAATTTTCTAATAATCTCACTTTGCCTTATGTACGCCTCTTTATCTGCATCGTAAAATTTCGAGCTATAGCTATCACATTTAAGATTTTGGTTTGATACCCCCAACATGCTTTTTAAAAATTTTATTGTGTAATTTCAATAAGGTATTACACTGTAAAAAAAATTCCGCAACGTTCCTGGGGAAAAATGGGCAGCTGAGTTGCCCATTATTTCCAAGAAACATTTCTTGAAAATGACTGGAACTTTACTGTATATGTTAAAAACTTTCTACAGAAATGCCAGTAAGTTTCCTGCGAAATACCAGGAATATTTCTGTTGACAGCAAAACATTACTGACATTTCACAGCATGCGGGATTCGCAGACGATTTTTACATTTCCAGTTGACAATTTTCGCTGTATTATCATTATCTGTTAGAATGAAAAAAATATTTTGAAATTGACATCAAAATTATTATTTATAATTTACACGAAAAAATAAATTTTCAGTTAAAATTCAATAAAGTAAATATATATATGATATATTGTTTCTGAACTTTGCTTAAAATATAAAAATATATAAATGTAAATAATAATTAGAAAAAAAATCTAGACATAAAATATTTTGGATTTTCGTTAGTAATTATGTTAGTTTACAAGTTAGATAAAATACATATAAATTTTCATGAAAAAAAAACCTAAACGTAATTGTATATTTTTTCCGAAAAAAAAAAATTGAAATTTGCAGCAATTCAAAGTGTCAAATATATATCAAATTTAAATCAAATTGTAATAAAGTGTTAAAATATAAAATTAATTAAAAAAAAAAAAAAGTCCAGAGGTAGCATCGAACTAGGGCCGTACGGGTGGCGTGCGAGCTTTCTGCGTCCACACCACGAAAGACACGTTGAGAGCTGCATACTAATGGGTATTTGAAACGTATGCTAAACCTCGGCATCTAATTTCTGAAAATCTAAGTCCCATTTGAAGAAATCCTTTCACAAGAATAATTAGAGATAAGAACTCTAAAACATACTTTAAATTAATCAAAATCGGTGAGAATCATGTTTGATGGTTCCCTGGTTAATGGAGATCCAAATAATAGGTGTATTTTTTTTATACGGTCTGCTCCTTAAACATTCCACAGACAAGTACGAGAGATAATCTCTTAGCGATGTCACGGAGGTATTGTATTTCCATCTGAATTGTCTTGACAATAGAGACGTAAAGGATTATGTCGTCTATTGATTTATTTGCATTCCATATTGATTTTTTTTACATTCATTTAAGGAATTCTTTTTGGACACTCACGCGCGAGCAACGGATTATAGCAAAAAAATAATAAATGGTGGCCGCAGCGTTTTGCTGTTTCCAACTTTTGTTCAGGAACGTTTCAGATAAGAAAACCAGAATTTCACAGGAAAGAGCTAAATTATTCTGAAAACCTGAGAAAAGGCGAAACGTTCCTGGATTTTACATAGAACGTTACCATTTTTTTTTACAGTGTATGTAATTTTCTGTATTACAAGCAATTGAGAAATTAATGTCACGTAGTAAGAGAAACTCAAAAAGATATTTGTAACTGTTGGGGTAACTGGATCCCATAGGGTCTAGTTACCCCTGATACATGCCTCATTTAACCCATTCTTTAAAAATTTATGGGGTAACAGGAACGCCGGCCTTACATTTTAAACATGAAGTAAATATGTATAGATACCTAATAATATTAATGTATTTATGTGTCTAATCTTTAAATATTAGGTTGAGCAAAAATTTCTGGGAAATTTTTAATATAATAGTTACCAGAATATGTATCGTATATGATGGTCGTGCCATCAATGCCGAGCTCTATTGCCAGCAGATGGATCGCGTCTACGACAAATTGGTGCAGAAGTATGCAAGATTGGTCCGCCCAAAGCGCGTTTTGCTTCAGCAGGACAATGCCAAACGGCACGTTGCCCAGAGGGCCAAGGACAATTTTGCACAGTTGAACAGCGTTGAAATTCTCCCATACCCGCCTATATTCCAGACGTGGCTCCATCCGATTATGGCCTTTTTCGATCAATGCAATACGTTTTCAAGGGCCGTCAATTTGTATCTTTTAATGAAGTTGAAGAATCATGGCAAGAGTTTTTAGATTCCAAGAAGCCGCCATGGTACTTCCAGCAAACCGTAATTTGGCAGAATGATGGCAGTAAGTTGTGGACTATGATGGTCTGTACTTTGAAGAATAGTCCCTGTTTCTTTTGTTGTTAATTTGCGCATAACAACGCAACTTTCACCAATTTCCCAGAACTTTTTGCTCAACCTAGTAAAAAGATTGTTTAATAAAAGTACTTACCATATTTTAATAAAAAGCCGAGGAAGTTCAACCAAATGGACGTTGTTTTTAAAAAAATAAACCTAAATTTTCGGCAACCTATCACAGCAACGCAGAGTTGTCATTTAGTTGACACACGTTGTTTTAAGAAGTAGAGATGGGGTTGGAATGTTAACAAAAGCTAAAACTTAAAAAACGTCAACAGTTTTTTAAAATTAACGTATGGCCCAGTTACCTCGTGGTTCCAGTTATTCCAATTAGCCTTACATAAAGAGACGGGCGACGTACTCTATTCGCCATCGACTTTTAAACACTATATAGCAAATTTTAATGATACATATGTGTAATGCAACGCCCAGTAATAGTATAAAAGCAATAAACGTCAAACTGTTAAAAACAGACTAGTTTAATTAAAATTAATCACATAATTACTTATGCGCGACTAGTTGCTTTGCGTCGCTCTCTCAGTACGTCACCCGTGTCTTTAAAGGTTAATTAATAAAGAATTAAATTTAAAAAATAAAAAAACCCGCCTGCGTAAAAAGCGAACTAATTAATTATTTCTCATCAGTGTGAAACTATTTTTGTATATTACTTACCTATTTTTTTTTATTTACTTGCATTGATGACTTTTAAGTTGTGTTTAATTGTTAGTTTTTATCTATAAACACTGTTTTGATGAAGCTTATAGATGTCTATGATGGTTAGAATTACAGCAAAGCTAGAGATCCTACCTTCCAAGTTGTGTAATATTTTAACGGAGCTTCTGTCTGTAAAATAGTCAATGAAACATCGTCTTATTTTAAAAGACCTATTCAATGATATGCCAATCAATAGCGTGCGTAAAAATGTTTTTTCGTGTCTACCGCCATTTTATATTTTACGGCCGAGAAGTTTAGAGATATTTGAAAGAAATTCAGATTTTAAATCTCTTGAGTTCAAGTATGGATAAAGGTGTAGTACCCACTTTCAATCGTCCTATTAATGGAAAGAAATTAATTAATTTTTATAAAGTCTGACAGAATGGGTTACATTAATGTAATTTATTTATGTGATAACGATGATAGCATCAACTTTATAACCGAGACTGCATATAGAGCTATGTTGACAAATTAACCCTATTTTTGTATTGTTCTATTGTGTGCTGTATATAATGCTTATATTGTGTGTTTGGGTATTAATGCAACTCATTTTGTCTGGGCAGGTATTTTTTGTTCAATTAAGGAATATACGCACATAAATAAATATGTTAAGTAAAAATAATATAAATATCAAATCTTTGAATCATAAGATCTTTCATGCTTACCACTTTCAAGTTTTTTCTTTAAGTATTTTCTTTTTCTGTAAATATGTTTTCGTAAATAAATATTTATATTTTGTTATTTAACTTTACTTTTTTTAAATTATTTTTTCATTGTGCGTAATTTTAATTCTTAGGTATAAGTATACAGTGATTCCTGGGTAATGCACTGTAAAACAATCACTGTAAATTTGCCAGAACAAACTCGATTACATTTGCGATCGAGTTTGTGCGCGAGATGAACAGTACTTTGTACTGTAAAAGTGTCTTTTTTTTACAGTGTGTCAAAATTAGCGAGCAAACTTTTTATCGTTGACTAGTAGCTTATAAACTGGGTTTCTAGAAATTCACATAACGCATGCTACTTCTGTATTATTTTAGTAATTTATATGGCAATTTTAAGTATTTTCTGTCTATTAACTCCTGCCATAACTCGGGATCAAATAACTTTAATATGACTTTATTATTATTATTTTCTGTATCCCTATAACACGAGGGAAAGAGGTTTGCTCGTGTGCTTTTGGAAGTTTTTCTGTTTACGTAAAAAACTTCTTTAACACGTATAGATTCTTCGAACAACACGTACCATGAATAGCATAAAGTTGATTACTCTTCCACATTTATCATTATTATGTTAAAAAGCGAGGGAATGCAGAATACCAGCAATGTTTCTTTACAATCACCACTGTTCTGTTATAAAAATTCACTGAGATTACTTTTAATATTGAAGTCTGTGAGGTTCACAGTATTGTTTATTTTACAGGCTTACAAAAACATACCAAAAAATGACTATGATAACAATATTAATATAATAATAATAATTATTATTATAATAATAAATTATTAAAATCGAAAAATCTTTAGAGAAAGATTCCAATGATTTAATATTAACTTGATAACTTTCGTATGATGATTTGTGTAGATTCTTCATGCGTTGTGAAAACTGTGGAATTTTATTGGTTTGTTGGGGGGGGGGGGGGGGGGGTTGGTAAAAGTTTATTAGTAACAGTAAAGCTTTATAAATATATTTATTGTCTACAATATAAAAAAGAAAAAAGCAAGATCATAACAGCAAATCTTAATTACGATATGTCTTCAAGTATCGATCTCCGTGTTGAAGCTTTCTCCTCATGATCGTAAAAATACCGTCTTTCTCGAATCTGCTTTAGATGGTGAAAACTCTAGTTGGCCGTGTTTTTGTTTCTATGGAATGTAAGCTCTTGAAATATTACAATTTCGGTTGTACAGTTTTTTCAGTTTGCATCTAATTAGAAATTAGTTCAGTAGTTCTCTAATTTTTAATGATTTAAATCGCTACATTCTGTATTAGAAATGATAAATGTTTGCGTGTCTGTCTCTGTGTGTGTATCTTTGTGCTGTGTTCTGAAGAAATTTCTGCACTCAGAGCTACAAAATTTGGCGGGAAGGTACTTGTATGTCTGGAATTATGCACTCTGAAGCCAGTTTTCATTATACTTTCATTAATTTATTATTTAGGTGATTTTAGCGTTTATTCGCGTATTAAGGGTGATTTTTCAAAATTAGTAAAAGGAATTCGGCTTCCATCTGTTGGCACAGTATAAGAAACTTTGTCTAGTTTTCCGTAAATTTTTTTCGGAGTCCTGTGGAAGGAGTTTATAAAGGGAGTCTAGTTTGGTTGAGAGCGTTTCGTCCGACACTATCTTCTCTGCGTTAAAGCGACATCTATCAATATTTTCTCTAATTTTTACAAGTACGAATGTTCCGTAGTAAAACTGATTTTCACGCTTATTTTATAATGTTATATGATATTTTGGTCGTGGCGGTAATCTGACTAGTATAAATACACTGGTTCGAGTTGAAACAAGGGGATTGGTGATCGGATCTCTCCGTGAAGGAACACGAGACCAAGCATTCACTTGTTTGTGAATGCTGAAGGGTGAATACTGACAAGTACTTTAGCTTGTGCCCGTTTGAGCTGCTTTCTAGTTAAACTTCGAAGTGCTTCAGCGATGAACTACTTCAGCGAGATGTCAAGGTAAGAAGTTAAACTTTCTAGTATTTCAATATAGAAAGTTTAGAATTCACGAGTTTTCTTTAAGTGATATTATAGTTGAAGGATTTCAACGTTTTCAGCCATCCAGGGGAATCTTTTCTGTGAGAAACCCTGTCCCTGATGATTTTTGCATGGAATTTTTATAGTTTATTCGTATTCCTCTGCGATTTTTTTTTGACATTCATGAAAGGATAATGTATCAATATTTTAGCCCAATATAGTAAATTTTGTCATCTGTTATTTTGAATATTTTGCAAATTTTTATGCGATTTTTAGCATGTCTTCGGGATTTGGGGCGAGTTTGTTTAGCTTGCATAAAATAATCATATTTTCTTTTAACCCGATGCAGTAAATTTTATCCTCTTAAAAAAACTATTTGGAATTCGTATAGCGATTTTTACCATTTATTCTCGCTCAGCGGCTATATTTTGGTATTTTTTTTACTCAAACGGATCAAAGATCTCTCTAGAGAATTTTGTTACTGCCATGATCACTTTCAAATTGCAAGAATTCAAAATCAGTTTCTATAGAAACGTGAAAGACTATTCTGAAAATTTCAATTTAAACTGTGACGAACTACAAAGTCACAATAATTTAAGGTTCACTTGATTCGAAACGAGAGCGGATGTTGCATTAAAGGGTGAATACTACCGAAGGAAATCGGAATCCCAACACCATGTTCGTTTGATTCGAGGTTAGTTTGAAAACATCGACCAGAGAAGTGGGCGAAATTTTGCTTAGACAAAAACAAAACATTTTAGTGTCCAGACTAGATATCTTGAAAGTAGGCTTCCTCGGAACCGGTTCTGAAAGTGAAAATATCTATGTAAAAAAAGTACACCCAAAATCAAAAAAATAAATAATGACAAGTAAGGCAAAGACCTTAGTAAAATTTATACACTCGGTTGCAAAAAAATATATGCACCCAGACAAAATTGAGCCACGATCATAAAACCCGTCCTGTGCATAGTGTTAGCGTAGATGAACAAATGATTAAAAATTAAGAAAAAAAATCCCACTTTGTTGAACAGCCGCAAAAAACAAGTGGGTAAGTGTGATGATAGATAGCACAGAGGGTTCCGTTTAATATTCATTTCAAATCACTTTATCATTTTGCAAAAACTGTTAGTTTCACATTCACAACCAGGGGTCACACTCTATTCTAAACAAACCTCTATCCGAATGAAACTCCATTTTACAACCTATCCATAGATATAATATTCGATTGGATCCAGTCCATAGCACCCGAGATAGGCAGGAGCCCCATGGTGGTAAAAAGTGAAAAATATGTAAGGCAATATGTAAAATATGTAAGTTCATAAAAGTTTGAAAAGTGCCCCCCAATTGAAAAGGGGGCAGGTTAGAAAAACTGCTTAAAATGCACAAGTTAGAGGCCGGGGGGGGGGGGTAAATAATGTAAGACTTTTTGAATTTTTTATGATTTTTAGTGTGATCGCAGGTGTTCTGCTATAAGTATGCAAAATGTCACGTCTCGAACTTAACTAGAGGCTGAGTTAGAAAACTTGCTTAAAATACACAAGTTAGAGACCGTAGGGGTAAATATAAGACTTTTGAAATTTTTATAATTTGTCATGTGAGCGCAAGTGTTCAGCTATAAATATGCAAAATTTCATGTTTCCAACTTAATTAGGGTCTGAGTTAGAAAAATTGTTTAAAATAATCAAGGCAGAGACCGGAGGAATAAATATAAGACTTTTTGAAAATTTTATGATTTGTCGTGTAATTGCAAGTGTTCAGCTATAAGTAAGCAAAATTTCATGTTTCCAACATAATTAAGGGCTTAGTTAGAACAAAATGCTTAAAATACACATGTTAGAGCCCAGAGAGTTTAATATTAGACTTTTTCAAAATTTTATGATTTGTCGTTTGATGTGAGGTGTTCAGCTATAAGTATGTAAAATTTCGAATCTCCAACATATATAGTTTCTGAGAACGGGCTCAGTGACAGACGAACAGACAGACAGACAGAAGAGGGAGACGAATAGGGTTTCGTCAGATGAACGAAACCCTAAAACAGAATGTCAATTTCAGTAGTTTGTAAAGTCAACCCTGGTACCTATACAAACCAATACTCGTTTGGGCATGGAATCTATTAAATTGCCCGATGTACTTTGGAGGTAGATTCCGCCATAAGTGTAGCACCTAATCAACTAGTTCTGTGGTATTCCGAGGCAGCTGAAGTCACATTTTCAACTTTCTCTCCAAACATGCTCTATTGGACCAAGATCCGATGAGCTAGTACACTGTAAAAAAAAAATCTGTAGTTCTACAGATGTAAAGTTACATGCTTACTAAACTTTCACCTGTAACTGTACGAAAAAAGCTGCAAATCTACAAAACTAGTTTTTGTAAAGCTACAAAAATCTGTAACTTTACAAATGAATCTGCTAAAATTTCAGTAATCTTACTAAACTTTTATTTGTAACCCTGGCTGCAGTTACATGAAAAGTTCTCGGAATCCCAGTTTCCAAAAAAATTCTTAGTAACCTTACAGATTTTTTGATTTTCGGCGCAAAAGTGTGTCTGTTACATGAAATTTTGTTGTTGCCGTTACATGAAAAGTTCTAGGAATCCCAGTTTCCTAGAAAAACTTTAGTAACTTCACAGATTTTTTTTTACAGTGTAGGCCATGGATGAACATTATATCCTTGTAGAGATCGTTGCAAGATTCGCGCAGTATGTGGCTGTGCGTCGACTTGCTGATAAATGACAGATGGGCGATTTGATAGCATTGGCAGTACCACCAGCTGCAAGATGTCGTTAACGTACATGTGAGTCGTTAAAGTATCTTGCAGCATGACTAAAGGTAATCGGCTATCCCAGCAGATTGCTCCCCAAACTATCACACCAGATGTTATGGCAGTGTGCCGCTCAATAAAAAATGTAGGATTGGCCTCTCTCCACACACATATGTGACGGTAATCAGCACTGAGAGAAAAGGGAGATTCGTCGCAAAAGATCACAGTTCTCCAATAAGACACTGTCCAGGCTTACCGAGGTCGACACCAATTCAAACGAAAATGGCTATACTGAAGGATTATTGGCAACTGTCCTAATGGACGTCGATATCTCAGCACAGTGTCTGTATCTACGGATGTTACTCCTTGATACCGATGAAACTATGCGAAATGGCAAATGCAGTCGAATAGATAATAACGACACTTGTTGGTGTATACATGACTGCTCTCCTGATTGCTCGATCCTCTCGTGTATTTGTAGCGCAGAGGCATCCTGAGGCACTGTGGCAGCTGTCTGTGCCTTCTCTCATCAACTGCTGCCAACAGCGCGCAATACACTATCGCTTCGAGAAACATGATGGCTGATACATCTGTTCTACCAACCCACCTTTTTTAAGGCTATGATGTGATTACTTTCGAAGTCGGACAACTGCTCGTACCGCCATCGAATAAGTCATAAAGGCATTTTTCTTTCAAATACCGTCGATCAACAATGGTAGTCCAGTTCTTATTACTCCTGAATTCGAGTACTGGCTTTTCTAAACGCTGCCTGCTGCGCAATGTAAATGCGCGTTGCACAAGTCCACATTGATCAGTGGTGTTGAAATGGTAATCATTTATATAACTCGTGAAATCACATCTGTTCGCCAAGTTTCGTAGCTCTCGCTCATCTTTTTCGGAATGCATATATTTTTTTGCAACAAATTGTATATATTGAAATGAAAACGATAAAATTTAAAAGATGTTTCCATTGGTTTATCGAAGGTTCCGAATGTCTTCTCCTTACTAGCGTTTGAACTTAAAGCACACTGACTCTGAACGGTTGATTGGCAATTATCCTCCTGCAAGGTATTCCCCGTAATTGTACAGTTGATTAATTGACGCCGAGCGATGCAGTTGCGAAGAGATTATTTTCAAATATCAAACAAAATTTTGTATTGACCATATTACATTCGCTAACTAAAGAGCAATTTTTAATCTATAAGCTTTATATTTACCTTTATACTTCTTCGACGTCATCTCGTTTTTTTGTCCCTTCAACTACAAAGGTGGAATTCCACCAACCGAACAAGGCTTTCTTTCTACTTTTTCTTTAATTGTTACTGTGAATTTCAAAAGAGTTATTACTACTTTTTTGCAAAATTCGATTCTTTGTAATGATTTACTTCACTGATATTTTTACTTTTACTCCAACAGTCTAATTTAATCTAATCTTTTTGCTACTTCAGGGTATGAAATAAATACCAAGACATGAAGCAACATCTTTAACTAAGATTTTAACCATAAAAAAATATTTTTAAACTAATTTAACAATGTGTCCGTCATGTCTCTTTAAAATGGATTCAGTTTACAACTACTCGTTTGATATTTGATCGTTACAATAAATTAAATTTTTTTATTAATATAGAAAAATAATGCATTATATAGTTTATATAATGTTAATATATAATATTAATACATTATATATAATATAGGGTATCAATATGTTATGTAGAATTCAGTTTAGGTAGATTTGAAAGAAATTTATATAGTTGATGGGAAAAATACTTTTCGACTTAAATCATCAATCTTTCATGCATCATCATACAAAATTGTCTTTTTCTGGTATACAGTATTATTTTTGCAAGAAAAGTCATGAAAACTATTGTTTACTAATTAACACAGAAATTAAAATCAAAATTGCACAAAGGATCATTCTCGTACGAAAGCTAATAATATATACGCAAATGTTGACTCATTTTTTTCACACATATTATATGCATACATATATATTTATAATTTAGATGTTATTATAAAATATTCGCACTATTTCTTTCTGTTATCTCATTTGAAAGTAAAGTTCGTTTATTTTGATAGATTTCACACTAAAAGTTACATTTAATTACTTAATTACAAGAAAAATATGCCTTGTTGAAATAATTTTACGCTGCTATGTATACAAATAATTTAATTTTGGAGCTAAATAGAGTTTATTTATAATAAAATCAGTCTGCCTTTGTCAAATAACCACAATATTAGCAACATATTACTTTGTTTAGTTCATATTGCAATATAATAAATAGAATAAAAAAACGAAAATTAATTTATAAATAGCTATTGATAAATGAACAAAATAATTCATATTGTTTGTTTATCGGAATAAACATGATTAAACATATTATAGCAGAAACTTCATTAATTGAATTCAAAGGGAGTTTGTAGTTCTCTAAACTCATTACAGCTTGTTAGACAATTACACTCCATTACTCTATACATCTGGATACGGCATAAGATTTTTCAATTACAAATATGGTGTGCAATTACATTTTCAATCATCAGTTTTACTAACGAAAGAGTTGCGATTGCTGTTACGAGAAGCGTTACCACTAATTTGAATACAAATAGTTTTAAATTAAAGCTGTTCACCAACAGATCTGCATTACTTTTACCTCTCTAACAAACGTAAAAGAAAGGAGAAAAAGGAAATTTTATTGAACGTATGCTTTGTTAAAAAATAAATTTCTGTGTAATCAGATTAGAGTACGAAATACAATTTCTCATGAGATACTGCTTATTTGTTTTACGGGGATATATTTTGCGTCTTAGTATTTAAGATAACGAAAATTGAGCATATATATATATATGTATTATGATAATAACATAAATAAATTTCTTTTAATGTTTAGTTATTTTCGTCACTAGTGAAATAGAATCTGTCCTAAAAATTCTCAAAATTTTGGACGATACAAACGTTAGTTGACATGCAAAATCCAGAAATGTTTCCCCTTTACATCCTATTTCTTGTGTCGATAATAGAAAATAATGTGATTTACATCTTTATTTAAACACAGGGGGTTGGTTTCACCTGTGTTATTACGATTATTTTCAGGGGTCATTTCAGAAAAAATAAGCGTATATAGTTGACGATATAAACGCTATAAATCTCTGATTTCCATCGAAATACGAAAGGAATTTATATCGAAGTAGTAACACTGAACGTGGGACTTCATAATTTCAGAAATACCTTCAGACATAAATTAGTTGGGCTTAAAGCGTAGTTTATTATCGAAATCAACTAAACAAACAGGCCACGATACTTCCTCCTCTCTTGAGTGTCACGTGATCGAGGTAGGCTGGATTCCGCCAATTGTAATTGCCGTGTAATCAAAATAAGAACCCGACCCGTTCCGACTGGTGCAAAAATCAGTGAAATAAGACCCGACTCAATTTCCAAAGAAAAAGTCAAATTTTATTAACAGAACTTCGAAAAATCGGGAAAATTGCACCAAAGTCCAGGGGAATATACTCATTTTTGACTGGGACCTGCCGTTGATATTGTCAAAACATACATATGAAGTTTGGTTTAATTCTGTGCATAAATTCGTACATTTGCCGGTGATACAATAATGAAAATGGCACTAAAATTACTATTACAGCTTCTCCATCCGGCGGAATTTTCCGAAAATCAAGATGGACCCGCTGGCCATAGGCAAAAATGTATATAGGAAATTTGGTTGAATTCGATGACTTCATACACTGTAAAAACAAAATCTGTAATATTACTAAACTTTTTATAGTAAACTGGGGTTCCTAGAACTTTTACTGTAACGATAACAAGAAAAATTCATGTAACACATACACTTTTGCACCGATAATCAAATCACCAAAAAATCTGTGAAGTTACTAAGAATTTTCTAGGAAAGTAGGATGCCTAGAACATTTTATGTAAGTGCAACTCGGGTTACACAACAAATTTTAGTAAGTTTACTTTAATTTTAGTAGATTCTTTTGTAAAACTACAGAATTCTGTAGCTTTACAAAAACTAGTTTTGTAGATTTAGATATTTTTTTTGTACAGAATACAGATATAATTTTAGCAAGCATACAGATTTCTGTAACTTTACGTGTATAGAGTTATGGAATTTTTTTTTACAGCGTACACTTTTAGATGATACAATGATGAAAATGACACTAAAACTATTATCACAGAGTTCCCTTTCGGCGGAATATTTCTAAATTCAAGTTCTACCTGCTGGCCATATCCAAAAATCTACATATGAAATTCAGTCCAGTTCTATGCTTAACTTCATACACTGTTCGATGATACAATGTGGACACACACACAGTTAGACAGACATTTTGCATAAACATATTTCCCGGATTTCTGATCTCTAAAACATGTAAATCCGTAGAAAACCGGAAGTTGAAAATCTTTTTTGATTGAAATACTTTCTTTCTTATAAACAGAAGAAAGTAATAACATATTATAATATATTATATTATGAGATATTGTATTTATATTATATTATAATTATTGTAAGATATTAAAATTATTATCAGATGTAAATTTCCAACTGGGCGAAAAATGTCCGGACCAGGATTCGAACCAGAGATCTCTTGGCTGAAGCCGCCAATACTCTACCATCTGAGCTATCCCGGACGAATCTGGTGGAACTTTTTCACCTAGCAAGTCTTATTGATTATAGCAACTGGTCTGAAATCTGGTTCAGCTCGAGATAATAAATCGCGGTTAATGGAACTCCAGAAATCGCTGGATACGTAATTAAACTAGATTAATTTTAACACAATTATTCTAATTGGTAAATAACTCATCCCTCGGTAAATAACTCATAATTCAGACCAGGATCCCTGGTTCGAATCCTGTTCCGTACATTTTTTGACCCGTTGGAAATTTGCATCTGATATGAGCTATTTACCAATTAGAATAACTGTGTTACAATTAATCTAGTATTATAATTATTATCAGATATATTATAATATATGATAATATAATAATAATATAAGCTAAAGCTAAAGCTAATAACGACAAAGGGTACTCCTATAAAATACTTTTATTGATTCCTAAAAAATTATTAAATATTAAATAACGCATATGAAAGATGTGTGTCAAAATGTGAAAGTACTGAAGAGATATAATTTGCAGAATAGTAATGAATTCAATTCTTCAGCTATAAAGTTTTATGAAACCCAAATTATTTTTCTATTACATTTTGCATGTCAACTTAACCGAGAAAGAAATATGTATTTTAATCTTCCTGAGATTACATTTATTGACTGAATTTATGATTTCTCTGAAAATATCATTTAATTTTTGGTGGTAAATTATTCCCTGTCATATTTACTGTAATATTAAAAGTCTTGAAAGATCAAATGAAAATTTTCCGTCTAATGAAACGTGAAAGTGTCATTTTCTTTTATGTCCTTTCTTTGATTTAAAATTTATTGCACCTCATTCTTGTGAGAAATGATAAAGGAAGAGTGTAAAAAGATAGCAATTGCTCTTTAAGAAATACAATGCATTTCATTTAATAAAAATAATAGATTTATGTCAGAAAAATATTATCATTGAAGATAAGATTTAAATGTCAAATAAAAGAGAAAATAGATTAATTCAGTGTATTTCAGAAACAATATTGCACTACAGTATGAAATAACAATAGACACAACATGATTTTATTGGATCTATATTATAGAGCAAAAAGAAAAGTCCTTGAGTTTCTCTGGCATCACATTGCCAGTGAAAACAACTGACAGTTAAATTTCGCTTTTGCTGAAATTTTTAAAACTTTTAAACATCGCACAAAATTTTCTAACAACTGCACACTGCTATAAGTCATGTAATCTTGCGAGAGCCTATGACATCTATCACCTGGCAGGTAGAAAGTCCCACCAAAATGGCCTGTCCTTTTCAAAATATTTTTTCTGGTTTTAAATATTCTGTCTAAATGTCAGCGTGCCTCAAATATTTTTTTAGATATTTATTAAATACTATTTTGAAATAACTCAACGGTTTTTTATTTTTATTTTTATTTTATTTTTTGCAAATAAAATTTCGCAGTGTTAAAAATTCACGGGTTGCCTAAGGTCCAAGACCCTTCAGCCGATTTTGTTCAGACTTTACAAAAGAGGTGTTAAACATATTTTCACGGTGCCTCAAATACCTACACTAAAATGTTTAACAGCTCTCCTACTATATCATGTAAATCCAACTACATTTGTGAGCGTTAAAGCGCGTATAGACGATAGACAGGTAACTGAACCAAAGATATATATAATTTTCCATATATTGTTTTTCTTGTAAGTATTAACAACTGAAATAAAACACACTTATTACAGGATTTTTAGGCGGCAATAGAATTAGTAAAAATCCGCTGAAATATGGTGTAACCAATTTCATATCAGAGTTACATGATGCCTTAACTGTTCCATTGATCCTGTTCGCACATTTCTTGGACGATTTTGTATTACTGTAAGGAAAAAAAGTTCCCTGTTAGAAATATTTCTTTTCACAGCAACTGCTTTTTACCTTTTTCTGTCTTTACAAGAAGAAAGTATTGGATTCGTGAAAATTTTCGACTTCCGATTTTTGATGGATTTACATGGTTTAGGGGTGAGAGATTCCAAAACACATGTTTTTACATAATGTCTGCCTTTGAGTCTGTCTGTCTGTATATGACACAAATTTTGTAAGCGCTGTATCTGAAGAACTAATGCGCGGAATTTAATAAAAATTTATATTGAGGTACTCAATGATATAAATTGGTACTGATTAGTTTTTGGTGTACTTCGCCCGACAGGAGACGTTGTTAAGCGGCATTTTTCACGATTTCAGCAATCGCTGTATCTCAAGAACTAATGCACGGATTTTCATAAAACTTGAGATTCAGTTAATCCTTTAAATGAATTGGTGCTGTTTATGTTTTAATGTAAATCGTCCAACAGATGTCGCTGCTTTGCTGCACCTTGCAAGATTTACAGGATTTTCGCAATAGCTCTATCTCAAGAACTAATGCACACATTTTCATCGAACTTCATATTCAGTTAGTCCTTGATATGAAATGATGCTGATAACCTGTTGGTGTAAATCACCCAATAGGTGGCACTGCTGTGCTCCATTTTGCACGATTTTCTGAGATAGCTCTATCTCAAGAATTAATGCACGAATTTTTATCAAACTTCAGATACAAGTATACCTTGATTAATATTGCTGCTGATTATGTTTTGGTGAAATTCACTCAACAGGTGGCACTGACTTCATGACTTCCGCGATAGCTCTATCTGAAGAACTAAACCACAAATTTTGCCCAAACTTCATATTCAGTTAGACGTTGACATAAATTGACTATGATTAGGTTCTGGTGTAAATCTCCCAATAGGAGGTGCTGCTATGCTTCATTTGGCTGGATCTACACGATTTCAGCGATACTCATATCTTAAGAACTAATGGACGGAATTTCATCTTTTTAAGAATCTCTCATGATGAGCATAGATTGCCATTTAATTTCGGCACTCTGATAGGGAATTTGAAATATTAACCTGTATGAGATAGAAGAAAGTTTTGGGATTGGTACATCCGACTAGTTTAAAATTGTTCTGCTTCAATAGAAGTAAAGGGTAGAAGGGTAATAATATGCAGAAATTATCAACTTCTATTACAAAGTTTTATTTACATGTAGGATGACTGTTTTAAGTAAGCGATACATAGAAAACAATGCTTGTGTTCTTTTCAAAGAGAATTATTCTTATTCAGCAATTAAAAGACACTGTGAAAGCTCCAACTTTGCAGTAGGTAAAGTCACGATAGAGATTATTATTGGTAAAAAGGGAACAAGAAAAGTCCTATTCTGTCTTCAAGTGGAGAAAAAAAAATGTTCCAAACACTTATCTAAGGGAAAAATAGAAATCTTAGAATATGGAATTAAAAAACAGTTGCAATGGAATTAAAAAACACTGTGAAACACCCGATTTTGCAATAGGTAAAGTCACGATAGCGAATATTTTCAGTAAAAATGGAACAAGAAAAGTTATAATCTATCTAAAAGTAGAAAAAAGTCCCAAACACTTATCCAAGGGTAAAATGGAAATCTTCGAGTACTGCAATGGAATTTAAATACACTGTGAGAGCCCCGATTTTGCAGTAGGTAAATTCATGACAGAGAATATTTTTAGTAAAAATGGATTAAGAAAAGATATAATCTGTCTTCAAGTGGAAAAAAAATGTCCAAACACTTATCCTAGGGAAAAACGGAAATTTTATATATTGCAATGTTGAGACCTTTTGTGCTAAAATATAATATCTAAAGTCAAATAAATGTCGCAAAATCATTAAAATGCTCGTTGCCAACTTTTAACGAAATGATTAACAATGATTTGAATCTTAAAATAATCTAGAAACACAGAATTTGTCATATTTCTGCGAAAAATATTGCTGAATGCAGAATACACAGCAGAATTCTATATAAAAAACAGTTATGCGGAAAATTTTTTATCACAATCGTTGTTTTTGGGCGTAATTATACAGTTTCAAAAACAAGAGATCGATTTATTATCATTGAGGAGGTAAAAAAATAAAATATGGCTCAAAGCACCTAAAAAGAGCTTTTCTATGGTATTTATAATTGTTTTTGGTTCTGCATATAGCAGTAAATTGAAAGTAAAATGAGCGGAGTAAAATGTTAATATCAAGTCTGTATGGGGCATTCTCACAATCTTCTGACTTTTAGTGGGAAAAAAATATGGCGAAATTAAACTTGCTAAAGTAACATTTTAATCTGATAGACAAATGCCTTAATGATTCAAAATAAAGAAAAAATGGTCAACAGCGAAAAGTTTTTTATTTAACTGAGGTTTATGTTAAACTTATGTTATGGAAAATTAAACTTTGCGAGTTTAATTTTCCTTACCATTTTACCACTATAACTTTTTATTTTCTTCTAAATTTTTATTTATAATGAATTTGCATAGTACCCACAGGACATTCAAATAAAATATAATAACAATGTAGTATTTTTAGTACAAAATTTTGGTATAACATTGTCTTAAAGGGGTGTTAAAGAAGGGACGGTAAGGTAAACAAGGGGGACAGTATAGGGAAAAAAGGGACGGTAAGGAAAATTACCACCTATTTTAAGAAAATCATGTTAAGACTAAGTGATAGCCACAATTCATTGATTTTTAGAAACAGGTGTTATTGCATTAAATATTTTTTTGTTTTTAATTTACCTGCAATAATAAAAGTGCAAGAATAAACCTTGGGGACGGTAAGACTATCAATAAAGCCACGATCTTGAAATTGATATTTAAATGCTGATTTAAATTCTGCAGTAAATTTCCTATCAAAGAATTTTAAACATTCTTTCTCTAGCGTACTTCTGCATGAGAAAAAAGTTGAAAAAAAATTCTGTGGCTGCATCTGAAGTGATTTTCTTTATAAGTTTAGCAAGAGGGACGGTAAGGATGAAAAACCCAGGTACAGAGTTCAAAAAATAATATCAACCATAAAAGTGTGTGCAGGTTAATTTTTTGCTACATATTTATATAAAATAATTGTCCCAGTTTCGGAAAAAAATTACACGAATTACTTTTATTGAAACAATTTTATACAGACAGCTCCAAACTTAAAAATCAGTATCAGGGACACGGGACGGTATAGGAGTTTCCCTTGTATTTGCACCCCCAACATCGTCCAAAACTTATTTATCTCGTTAATATTGTTATGCAATCATGCAATGGAATGTTCCCCAGTATATGAAATTAAAAAAAAAACACAAAAAAGTTTATTAAAATAAAAATTATTATTCAGGGACATGAAAGTCAAAAGATTGTGAGAATGCGCCATATACGATCAAGAATACGCTTTGTCGTTAATGTTCAATTTTGAAGTTCCATCTTTTTACGCACAGTAAAATAAAACAGCAGAAATACACCAACACAAAGAAAGCAGACACATATCACAATCCACTGCTTATTTCCCAAAACAAATAGAATAAGATAGGAGAATGAATACAACATACATTCCTGATATGCCAGCTATCTGATGATTACCAATGGATTTTTGACCAAAGGACTTTTTAAAAGATCATTATCCAAACTTGAGTCGACAATATTTCACGGACTTTGAAAAGCTGTTCAAGAAGGATGGTATAAAATAATTCTTCCAATACTACAAATGGGATTAATTTTTAACTTCTTTTACATATTTGTTTAACACAATCAACTGATTAGTAAATATATCATATGCGTAGTAATTTTTCCTACTGAGATAAAATGTTTCAAGGACAGTTTTCGAACACAAAACCTATGCCTTTAATTATCAATGTTTTTTCAATTTAAATATCTGGACGACATCCCATTCAACATAATATTCACTCAAACAACTATTTGGTAATAACATCTGGTCTGTAATTTGCAACAGCCTGATAGAATAAACCATACGTAAAGTAATTCAATAAACTATGGATGCGTAACAGTTTTTTTTTTTTTTTACATAATCAATTGATTAGTAAGTAAGTCATACCAGTAGTAATTTTTCCAATTAAAGTCAAAGGTTTTGGCCTCGAGTCCCGGACTGGGCACATTTTTTCCCAGTTGTAAAAATTACTATTCGCATTATTTATACAAAAATCAGTTGATTGTGTTAAAAGATAATTACAGTTTATTTACGCATACAGAGTTTATTGGAGTTCCTTTTCCTGCGGTTTATTCTATCGAACTGTATTAAATAACAGAACAGATGTCATTATCAAATGATTGTCTGAGGGAATATTGTGTTGGCTGGTATGCCGTATAGACAGCTTAATTGAAAGAGCTGTGGTAATTAAATTCAAATGTTCTTGCTTTGAGTCCCGGCCTGTGCACGTTTTTCCCCAGCTGTAAAAATTACTATTCGCATTATTTATTAAAAAATCAGTTGATTGTGTTAAAAAAATAATTACAGTTTATTTACGCATACAGAGTTTATTGGATTATCCTTTTCCTGTTGTTTATTCTGTCGAGCTGTATTAAATAACAGAACAGATGTCATTACCAAATTATTCTCTGAGGGAATATTGTGTTGGCTGGTATGTCATATAGATAGCTCAATTGAAAGAGCTGTGGTAATTAAATTAAAAGGTTCTGGCTTCGAGTCCAGGCCGGGACACATTTTTCCTCAGTTGTAAAAAATTCTATTCGCATTATTTATACAAAAATCAGTTGATTGTGTTATAAAAATAATTACAGTTTATTTACGCATACAGAGTTTATTTGAGTTCCTATTCCTGCGGTTTATTCTGTCGAGCTGTATTAAATAACAGAACATATGCCATTATTAAATGATTGTCTGAGGGAATATTGTGTTGGCTGGTATGCCATAAAGACAACTTAATTGAAAGAGCTGTGGTAATTAAATTCAAATGTTCTTGCTTTGAGTCACTGCCTGTGCGCATTTTTCCCCCGTTGTAAAAATTACTATTCGCATTATTTATTCAAAAATCAGTTGATTGTGTTAAAAAAAAATATTACAGCTTATTTATGTATACAGAGTTTATTGGAGTTCCTTTTGCTGCGGTTTATTCTATCGAACTGTATTAAATAACAGAACAGATGTCATTACCAAATGATTGTCTGAGGAAATATTGTGTTGGCTGGTATGTCGTATAGAAAGCTCAATTAAAAGAGCTGTGGTAATTAAATTCAAAGGTTCTGGCTTCGAGTCTAGGCCTGGGCACATTTTCCCTCAGTTTTAAAAATTACTATACACATTATTTATTCAAAAAACAGTTCATTCTGTTAAAAAAATAATTACAGTTTATTTACGCATACAGAGTCTATTAAAGTTCTTTTTCCTGCGGTTTATTCTGTCGAGCTGTATTAAATAACAGAATAGATGTCATTACCAAATTATTCTCTGAGGGAATATTGTGTTGGCTGGTATGTCGTATAGATAGCTCAATTGAAAGAGCTCTGTTAATTAACGCCAAAGTTTCCGGGTTCGTGTCCCGGCCTGTACACATTTTCACTGAATTGGAAAAATTACAACTCGAATTGCTCCATTTTCATGGAAATTATTGTGTAGAAATGTAGAGTAAACATAGTATCGAATTGAATATTTAATGGTGCGATGACGCACTTTAGAATGATTCCTATTACTATGAGTTTTTAAAATAAAAATCCATTTTAAAAGATTCTTCTTTAAGATCGATATTGTTTCATATGATTTTTTATTATATTCGGCATTAACGCTTTATGTACTGAATTATGAATTCATGAAAATTTTATCTTCTTAAGCATTTTTCGGGAATTGTTTAAACTACATTAGTAGACTTACATAACCGTTTAATAAATTTTGAAAGGATTTTAAAAGAAGTGAAGTATTTAGGATTAATTAAATTTGAATATATAGTGATTTTGTGCAATATTTATAACTCCACTCAAATGTTTTAATTTAAATATTCTTTTAGTATCGTGTAGAATTAGGAAATTTACAAATATGATGTTCTTACAATTGAGATATTTCCGAATTTAAAAATCCCCCCCCCCCCACACACACACACACAACTCCAAGAAAGCTGAAAAGAAGCAAAGGCGAAAGAAATCATCCTTTTAAAAATATTTTTGTTTTGTGTAACCAATAATGCTTTTGGAACAAGATAAATTAATGTATCTATAATTCATTCTAAACTGCATTACAACTTAACGACGTATTAAATGAATTTTATAACAAGTTATTTTAATGGTACTTATAAGTACTGTCAGTAGATAAAGCGTTAAATTTTCGGTTTCTGTATCTAAAAAATATTTTGATAGGTCTCTATCTCTCAGGAAAATGAAATTTTATATTTATTATGATTTATGTTTCTTTTGCAATTATATTTTACACCGATTTTACCTTATAGCTCACATTGTGAGGCGTCTGTGAATCTTATCAGACGTCTGCATATAGTTACTCTCTCCTAGGTTTGACAGTTTGGACCTCGTTTTTTATTCAGAAAATCCGAATTCGTATCAGAACTTCCGAATAGTGATTTTTTTTTACTTTATTTACTGACAGTCGTTTTAGGATAAATTAAAGTACGCAATCTTTTTTCGGAATTGTCCTGCTTGTGTTTCCATTTAAAATATGTTGATGGAAGCCCTACAAAATATTCTGTCGAATTCATGAAAATGATTTACCTATGTAAACAAAATACAGTTTAAAATAGGATCGTCTAAGTGTAAGTTGTGTTCGTAATGGGATGTTTTGTTAATAAACGTTAAATATGTATTTAGTTCAGTGTTACCTCATCATTTTGTAAATTGGTATAGTATATTTATTAACCCATTTATGCCTGAATTTTTGTTTTCTCAAATTTGTAGGTAAAATCACTTTAATGAACCGGAAAAAAAAATTACGCAAAAATATTTTTGTATTTATTTGATAAAATGTAAACGTACTAAACATGGGAATATCTATATATGGAAAAATGCATAATTATATGTTTTATCTAAATTTATAGAAATTAAGCTTTTAAATTGGGTATTATATACTATAATTAGTATTTTTAGAAAATATTAAAAATGTATATTTATTTCTTTACGGAGACTAATAACATTATAAGTATTATTAATAATAAAATAAGAATAATCGTATTTGGGAGTAAAAAATAATTTGTTCCAAAATCGTCTTGAAAAGAACTTTACATAAATAACTGCCTCCTAAATGCCTAATAGAAATTCGTATACATTTACGTCTTGCGCCCTATATTTTGCACGCTACAAACATGCATACAAAATAGGCTTGAACATATAATTTCGCAATTTTAAAAAATACGTATTTCTAAGAAGTTTACAAGCAAAGATCGTGACTTATTAATTTGGATCCTTAATACAAAAAATACAAATAAACTTACTTTTTACATTTCGCTGTCTTGAAAAAAGAAAAATCTGTAAACACCTATAAAAGGCATTCATTTAAGCAAATAAATATCAATCTTATGCTCTCATCTCTCGGTAGTAGACAAAGACTTTTATAAACAATTACTTCATTCGATTTTCATGTTGTAAAGAAGAAGGAAATTTAAAAAAAAACTCGAAACGTCCCAAAAATGGGACGCTAGGCATAAATGTGTTAATTAGAAATACAATAGGAATTTCTTATATGAATTTGGAATGTCTGAATAAAAAATGAGGCCAATCTCTCAACATAGCCCCTACTATATTAAGGTAATATAGTTCTATGTCTCCCGATACGTGAATGATCACGCCCTTTAATGTCTGTCATCGGATGAGGTGCGTCAACGCTTATTGAAAGGTTGGAAAACCCTGCTGTATAGTACTTGTTAGTATGTTCTACTACTATCCGGTGCTGCAGTTTAATTCACGTAAACATTGGTTGTTAGATAAACTTAAAATTACTAAAACTTAAATAAGATCTAGTTATTGCCAAAATAGACCCGATCCGGAAAGATGAAGTTTCTGGAGTATATGTAATTCCGTTGAAAACAGAAAATATTTATCTCGAATACATAGGAATGACTTATCTTAAACTTAAAGATCGTATTAAAGAACATTTGAGAGATTTGAAGTACAACCGGTCAACAACAGCTCTGTCAAGACTAAACCAGATGCAGAATATACAAGTTAATTTCGAAGATACAAAAATTATATGCCCCTTAAATAATTATCATAATTTAATTATCCGTAAATCAGTAGAAATTATTACTAAGGAAAATATTATTTGTAATAGACGTTTTATCCAACATCATACCCAGAATTTGGCTCAGTTTGCTTAAAGAATCATAAAACACTTAATATTCCACTTCCCTTTTATTCATGTATTTATCTTTTATTCATTATTTCCCTTTTATTTATTTTCCCAATGTTTTCCGGATCTAAAAATTGACTTTCACTTTCACTCCTTTCAACAGCAACCACGTGAAATGTGAAAATAAGACGCTAATAACAGTATTTTTGTATTCTCTGACGAAGGCTATGTTTATAGTTGAAAGTACTAAAACGTATTAAAGAAATTTAACATCTTTTTTTAAATATTTTGTCGTCTGTTAAGTATTTTGCACATTTAAAGATGAATTTAGCATTCTATTTATTTATCTTCTGATGCTGGTTAGATAGTTTTTGCTTTACGTAATTGTTTTATTATCCCTTTATTGAGTTCATGGGTTTATAAACTAATTTTCATTTACTTTATAACGCAAAATATTACGTAATGAATAAAATTAATACAAAAAATTGAAATTATTGTACTAGAAAAATGTAAGTTTTATAAAATTCTAAAAAAAAAGAGAGAGAGAGAGAATGATAACGATTAGGTTCTTTAAAAAGAAATTGTCAATTGTTTTATGAATGGAAATTTGAATTAAACGAAATGAGACGTACACGAATTTATAACATTCTGAAAATACTTAACTTATATTTCCTTTCGGTGCACATTTTTTTATCTCTTTTTTTTTCCTCTTATAGAATAACTAAACTTCTAACAAAATCAAAAGATTATTTTTCTAAGTGCCCTGGAAACTTTTCTCATTCTTTTTCTTTGCAATAAGTTTTTTTTTTTTTTTTTTTTTTTTTTTTTTTTTGTATGTGTATGTGTGGGGAGGTTATTTTGCTTTCACGGCAGTGAATATCACTTTTGTACTTTTATCATAATGATGTAAAACTAGTGTAAAAAAGATAGAACTTATGTTACTTTTAAAGAATAAAACATGTTATTAGACAAAAATTACTTTATGGAAAGAAAAACATCATTAGGATTAATGAGAATACACAAAGAAATAATGTAATAATCCTTTTCTCTCTTGAAAAATTAGTTTTTCCTGCTTTTGTTGAGAATGCTTAATCTCAATTCCTTTTAAAAGTTGTGAGCAGGAAAACTTTTAATAATATCAACTTTGAATAGGTAAAAGATTTAATTTGTAATTGAATCTCAGAAAAAAATTACTGAATCGATAATTTGATATGGGAGAAGAAGAATTGTCAAGAAAAAGGAAAAACCACTAAAAGAAAATAATCTGATAAAAATGTAAAAGACATGATCATCAATAAATTCACAAAAAGTTGAATTGTTAGATAAAACAATGTTTTTAACGTGATTATTGAAAGATATGAGGATTACTTTATTTATTGCTAATGAGATTTTTTTAAGTTGTCTGACAAAATGTAAGTTCCAGTTCCTTACTTCTATTTTCTTGCTATCTGTTGTGAATTAAGCAGGCAAATGGGGTGTTTGCAGTTACTTAACAGAATGTTTTATGCACATATAAATCAGTTGTTTTTCATATATTGCAAGATATATTAGGTTCTGAAAGATATGTTTATATTCTATCTATATATCTATTAGCTTTTAAATATTTTCTAAAGCAAGAAAATAAACTTATGAAAGTATAAAATATATAGGTATCAATAAATTTATGAAAAGTTGTATTAGTAGATAAAACAATGTTTTTAAAGTTTTAATTGTAAGATATGATAGTAGCTTCATTAATTGCTAATGAGATTTTTTTTAATTTGTCGAACAATATTAGAATTCCAGTTAGTTATTTCTGTTCCCTTGCTATCTGTTGTGAATTAAAGCAGCCAATTAGAGTGTTTGCAGTTATTAAGTAAAATGTTTTGTGAAAATATAAATCACTTGTTTTTCGTATACTGTAATATATTTTACATTCTGGAGATTTTTTTTTATTGAATACTGACCTATTAACGTTTACGTATTTTCTGAAGCGAGAAAAAAATCTTATGAAAATATGTAAGATGGTGAACATCATGGATTTACAAAAAAAAAAAAGCTGAATTAGTAGATAAAACAATGTTTTTAAAGTTTTCATTAAAAGATATGATAGTAACTTTATTAATTGCTAATGAGATTTTTTTCTGTTGTCTAACAAAATTTATAGTTCCAGTTCCTTACTTAAGTGTAAGATTTGGGAGTAGCTTCATTAATTGGGAGTAGTGGAATCATTAATTGCTAATGAGATTTTTACTTTCTTCTATCTTTACAAGAAGAAAGTGAAAATTTTAGATTTCCGTGATTTGCACGTTTTAGGGGTCAGAGAACCCGAATAACATGTTTTTACAAAATATCTGTCTGTGAGTGTGCGACACAAATATTGAGGGCGCTCTATCTCAAGAACTAATGAACGGAATTTAATAAAACTTTATGTTCAGATAGTCCCTGATATAAACTGGTGCTGATTACTTTTTGGTGTAAATCATGGCGATGCTATACTGCATTTTTCACGATTCCCGCAATAGCTATATCTCAGGAACTAATGCACGGATTTTTTTTAAATCTTCAGATTCCGTTAGTCCTTGATACAATTTGGTGCTTGTTACTTTTTAGTGTAAATCGCCTTACATTTGACACTGCCATGTGGCATTATTCATGATTATCGCAATAACTGTATCACGAGAACTAATGCACGAATTTTCACCAAACTTCAGATTCAGTTAGTCCGTGATATAAATTAGTACTTTTTAGTTTTTAGTGTAAATCGCCCAACAGGTGGTGCTGCTAGGCTGAATTTATCACGATTTCTGCAAGAACTGTATCTCAAGGACTAATCAAGAATTTTCATCAAACTCCAGATTCAGTTAGCCCCTGATATAAATTAAACCTGCTAAGTTTTTGGAGTAAATTGACCAACAAGTAGCGCTGATAAGTAGATTTTTTTATGGCTTCCGCGATAGTTCTACCACAAAAACTAATGCACGGATTTTCATCAAACTTCAGATTCAGCTACAACTTGACATAAGTTGTTGCTGATTAGATTTCGGTGTAAATCACCTAACCAGTGGCACTGATGTATATTATTTTTCAGGAAATATTAACATGTATGACATAGAAGAAAGTTTTGGGATTGTCACATCTGACTAGTTTTCGTTTGTCGAACAAAATTAGAGTTTCAGTTAATTACTTCGGTTCGCTTGCTATCTGTTGTGAATTAAAACAGCCAAATGGAGTGTTCGCAGTTATTGAGTAAAATGTTTTGTACAAATATAAATAAGTTTTTTTTTTCATACACTAATATATCATAGGTTTTGGAAGATATGTTTTTATTGAATACTGATTTATTAATGTTTACGCATTTTCTGAAGCTTGAAAATAATCTTATAAAAATACCGTGTGTTTCAAAAATGACTGATGGATCTTAAAATTCAATATCTTGCAAACGGTGACAGATATTAAAAAATTCTTGCAGGAGTGTTATGTAAGATGGCAGAAGGTTTTATGCTTCGATTCTTAATTTTAGTTACAAATAGCATCGATAGATGGCGCAATAACCGGTAAATACACGCTCGATTTTTCGGCCTCTCTCTTCTTCCAAGCGGAAAAAAGGAGATTAAAATGTATTGAATGGATCCTGAAGTACCAAAAATCGGGTCTGGACTGAGCACCTATTGCTCTCAGTGCCATCTATTGTTTGAAATTCGAACTAAAATCAAGAATCCCAGTAAAAAAACTCCTGACATCGTACATAATCCTCCTGCAAGAATTTTTTAAATATCTGTCATCGTTTTCAAGTTAATGAATTTTAAAATCTATCTGTCATTTTTGGAACACCGGTTTTGGTATGTAAGATGGTGAACATCATGGATTTACAAAACGCTGAAATAGTAGATAAAACAATGTTTTTAAGTTTTCATTGAAATATATGATAATAACTTGAGAAATGAATTGAGCTAATGAGAATTTATTAAGTTGCCTAACAAAATTTGAGGTTCCAGCTACTTACTTCAATTCTCTTGCTATCTGTTGTGAATTAAACAGGCCAAATGGAAAGTTTGTATTTACTGAGCAGAATGTTTTATGCAAATATTAATCAGTTGTTATTCATATATTGTAATCTGTGTTAGGTTCTGAAGGATATGGTTTATATTCTTTATTCATCTATTAGAGTTTAAATATCTTCTGAAGCATGAAAATAATATTATGAAAGTATATAAGATATGGATATCATTGAATTCAGAAACAGTTGAATTAGTAGATAAAAAAATGTTTTTAAGTTTTATATTCAAAGATATGAGAATAACTTTATTAATTGGTGATGAGAGTTTTTTAAGTTGTCAAACAAAACTTAGGTTTGAGTTACTTCTATTCTTTTGCTATCTGTTGCGAATTAAGTCTGACAAATTAGATGTTTGCAGTTATTGAGCAGAATATTTTACGAAACTATAAATCAATTTGATTTCATATATTGTAAGATATCTTAGGTTCTGAAGGATATGGTTTATATTCTTTATTCATCTATTAGAGTTTAAATATCTTCTGAAGCATGAAAATAATCTTATGAAAGTATATAAGATCATCATTGATTTCAGAAACAGTTGAATTAGTAGATAAAAAAATGTTTTTCAGTTTTTTATTCAAAGATATGAGAATAACTTTATTAATTGCTGATGAGAGTTTTTTAAGTTGTCAAACAAAATTTAGTTTTGAGTTACTTCGATTCTCTTGCTATCTGTTGTAAATTAAATCTGACAAATTAGATGTTTGCAGTTATTGAGCAGAATATTTTACGAAACTATAAATCAATTTGATTTCATATATTGTAAGATATCTTAGGTTCTGAAGGATATGGTTTATATTCTTTATTCATCTATTAGAGTTTAAATATATTATGAAGCATGAAAATAATCTTATGAAAGTACATAAGATATGGACATCATTGAATTCAGAAACAGTTGAATTAGTAGATAAATAAATGTTTTTAGGTTTTTTATTCAAAGCTATGAGAATAAGTTTATTAATTGCTGCTGAGAATTTTTTTAAGTTGTCTAACAAAATTTAGGTTTGAGTTACGTCGATTCTCTTGCTATCTGTTGTGAATTAAACCTGACAAATTAGATGTTTGCAGTTATTGAACAATATTTTACGCAACTATAAATCAATTGGATTTTATATATTGTAAGATATCGTTTGTTCTGGAGGATATCTTTATATTCTGTATTCATCTATTAATTTTTTTATATTTTCTGAAGCAAGAAAATAATCTAATTAAAATATCTAAGACTTAGACATCAATGAAGTTACAAAAATTTGAATTATTATATAAAACAATGTTTTTAATGTTTTAATTTCAAGATATGAGAGTAAATTCATTAATTACTAATTAGATTTTTTCTAAGTTTGACTAACAAAATGTAGGCTTCGGTTACTTACGTCGATTCGTATACTGTCTGTTAAGAATTAAACCGGCAACATGAAGTGTTTGCAATGATTTAGAAGAGAGTTTTATAAAATTATGAATTAAAATCACTTATTATCATTAAACTACAGTTATAACATGCTAAAATTGGAAAAAAATATACTTAAAGGCTTATAAATACTTTTTAATAAAATATCGTGATAATATAAATTAAAATAATAATAATAATTAATAATAATAAATTTTAATAAAAATCGACACGTGGACTTTTGATGTTGATAAAGTGGTCGATTGTGTGTGTGAAACATCTAGGTATGTTTATTAAAATGTATTTTTAAGCATTTAAGGATGCTTTTTTCACATGAATTATGTTATAACTTAAGTTAAAAATGTTTTATGCAAATATAAATCAGTTGTTTATCATATATTGTATGATATCGTAGGTTTTTGAGGGATATGTTTATATTGAATATTTATGTATTAGCGTTTAAATATTTTTGGAAGCTATTATTGCACAAATATAAAATCAAATGTTGCCGTGGTAGACAGAATGAGGTTTGTTACTGCAAGTCCCCCCGATGTCCCCATAAGCCATTTAATATACTGTTCTCAGTTTGCGTATTTTACTATTTTTATGATGTATCAGAAGAATACAGCATGGGGCATTATAAATTATTTCAACAAAATATCTAATTTTAATTTAATTGCTTTTATTTCATTAATTATCATTCATTTTTTTTATCTTTTATATAATCAATCGTCACAGAGATTTCAGTAATGGAATGAGGTTTTGTTTTTATTGTTTTTTAAATTAATTGTAATTTACTTGAAAACGTCAAAAATAATATTTGAAACTATTATAGAAAGATATTTTAAATTATTTTAAATTTCATCGAGAATATGGCGTTGTATAATTGGAGTACAGAATTTTGTTTAAGAACACCCCAACAATGTTAAACAACATGAATCCATTTCGGATCATGTAAATATAATCTGTCACCAGCTGCAAAGCCACACGCAATTTCAAAGCAAACAAACAATCTGGTGAAATAGGTAAAAGTCGGAATAGATGGTAAAAAAGTCATTTAAATCAGCTAATCTATAAATTTGGCCAGAGTTAGTGTCAAGGCCAGGATTGTGTTTTACATGGGCGATGCCAGCAACGATGTAGTTTCAAAGATATAGTAGGTCTGAGAGTTTTGCCTCTTTGAGAATTATTGATTAATTAATTACAGATTATAATAATAAAGTATTGAATATATATTAAAGAGCGAAAACACTTCCGTGAGTACCGTGTGTATTGTTTAATTTATATTTTAAAAGATTATAAAAAAGTAGCAGGTCATTTCGCATTCTTTTAGCTTATCAAAGAGGCAATGTTTCCGTTACAAATATGTTTTTAACATGATAACTATAAATGCAAGGAGACGCTACATCTGCACCTTTAAGGCATAAGAGATATGTTGTTCCTTGTCAACTTACCGCAGTGTATCCCTTCCACACACACACTCTCTAAAACATTCCTTTATTTAAAAAGTGAATTATTTTCATATGGGAGGATCCATAAAGAGATTTAACAGTAACAAGTGATTTCGCATTTTTTAGCTTACAAAAGAGAGACTTTCCGTTACAAATATGATTTCAGCATAATAACTATAAATGCAATGTGACACCTTTATGGCGTACCTTTACCTTTTACCTTTATTCCATAAAGAGTTCTGTTGTTTCTCTTCAACTTACCTCAGTGTGAAACAAAAATGTTACATGCATCATCATACCCTTGTATCGTTTATTTTAAAATTCAATGTATATGTCATGATATGTATTTATTTACTATGTATGAGCATGCAATAGAGCCGTACGAAATTTGTTATTTACTCATTTTCTTTTCTGAAGCACATCCGGAATTTTTATGTTTTCTATGACTTGCAGTACCTCGTTTTGCTATAAGTATTTTTTAGCTTAAATGTAATTAAGACAGTATAGATGTACCCTTAAGTAATTTCACGTGTAAAAATTCCTTTATGTAGCTAGCATGTTACTTTATGTAGCTATCCTAGCAGAACCATTTGGGTTTGCCCATGTTACCCACGAAGGTTTTACAGGTTAAACGATAAAAATGCAATAATATGGCGATCACAGTAATGGAGCTCTGTACATTCCCGTACATAAATCGTTAAAAGACAATTTAAAAATATTAAATTAATTTGACATAGTTATAGAAAAAACTCCAGCTTTATAAATGAGAATGCGCATTTTCTTTGGGGAATATAGCAGAAAAATATTCAAATTTCTAGTCCAGACAAAGAAAGTAAATCATCCATATGACGTAGCATTTAACGAAACCCTATTTCGAATGGTATCTATATATATTATGAAATTAAGCTAAAATGACTTTTCCTTGGAAAAATGTCTTACGCAAAGTATTTAATCCAAAATCAGCAACAGTTGTCTTATTCGTGCTATCTTCCATAATCAGGTCATAGCCGATGTTGACGACAAAAAATAACTCTAAAACTACTGAAATGCGCGTTTAACTACTGTTTTAGTTTTTTACTTTAGTTCATTTCTCTGAATTTTACCCTCCTACCTAAAACTGCTGCTGAGATATGGCGAAATGACCTAAATATTTTGACCCCCATTAACCCCTTAGGGGAGTGCATTTGCAAAAATCCTTTCTTATATCTTGGCTAGGTCATAACAGCAATCTACAGTCCAAATTTTGTAATCCTGATTTCAGTTATTTAAGCTTTGCGGTCAGTCGTGAGTTCTCTCTTTAATATATTAGTTTAGCAAAAAGAATAAAATTTCATTCAAAAATTAGTTTGAAAACATGTAAAATACAATTGTAACAAGAAAAAATTAAAACTTCAAAAAACAATATTTATGACTAAAAGATTACAAAAAACATTCTTATAATTATTCCGGCATAAAATCTATTTTCAGCTTTTTTATGGGTATTTTTATGAAAATTCATTAAACCTTTTTCCCTAGTTGTTTTGGAATTTTACACTTACTGATTTTTTATGTCTAAAATGGCAATGAAAAAAAAGAAAAACTGACAAGGAATGGGCTGATTTTCTATCTTCCTCTAAACTATAAACTCCACTTGAAATGCGCCCCACGTTGGGAAAGACTGATCTAAACGATCCATTTTTCTTTTTTCGACAATTTAATCATATCTAAACATCACATTATTTACATTTTTATACCATTCAATACGTGGGAAATGTATTTTTAAATGCAATTTGTTTGAGATCTGTCAATTTGCTGCTTTATTTTATTTATCTTTTAATAATTTTCAACCTCTATCACGTGCATCTCGTTTACATAATATTAAATCATTTGCTCTTAAAACAGTACAAAGACTAACTATTAAATAACAGTGTTAACTATTTAAGAAACGAATGGGATACACCATTCGTTTAAGACTGACATCCCATAATGAAATTAGCATTATATTAATAATTAAATAAATAAATAATATAATACAAATAAAACACAAATTTAACAGATATATGTAATCGAACTACGTGCTTTGAAATAATACAACATTGAAATAATAAAATACTACATTGAAATAATATAAATCAAAACGCTACCTGTAAGTAACTAACTCTTAAAAAATATTTTCGCTTATTAACCTATGGCAACACTTTTTATACACTTTTTACAGTTTGCTATATGGAAAAATAATCCCCTTATTCAATTTATAAGTACAAAAATACTGTTTCAAATCCATCACACAATTTTGTTTTCGAATAAAATAATAAAACTTAACATATTAACTTATTTTTGAAAGATTTATTTTTCTAATATGCGATTAAAAGGTAAATTCACATAATAATGCTGTTTTAAAAGTTTATTCAATTACGTTTTATATACGGGATTTATTTTATAAATAAATTAAATAATTGTTTATAATATAAATTGTAATGAAACTTTTTTCAAGTGACAAATATGAGCGTTATGCATTCATTTTTAAGCGCGTTCTTAGTTATATAAATAAATAGCGTCTATAGTCGTCATTGGTCCGTCCGTCTGCCTGTCCCTCTGTTCGCATATAACAACTCAAAAGCTACCCAACCAAATGGTTTTAAATTGAATATGTATAATCGTTGCAGAATTTTGTCGAGTCATTTAAAATTTTATGGAATCAAATCAAATTAAAAAAGATATTAATATACCTTTTCTTAATTCTAATTAATCTTATCATACATAATTAATTCAATGATATATCATGATAGAAAATGATTCTAGGTTGTCATGGTGATTAAGTCGTATTTAAAACGGAGTCATATTATTTCCGTATTACTGAATTTAATATATATAATGGTAATTAATTTTGTATTCATGCAATTTTTGAATAAGAGTGCAACCGCTATTGCACCAAGGTCTGAATATTTAAAAAATTATTTATCGTACGAACGCATCTCATTTGCCACGTTTAACGTACAATTTCCGACTTATTTCTAGCTCATCTGAAAATATTATAAACTACACGCAAGAAAATGTGTTATTAAAATAGCACTCGACATAAACGAGAAAACGACAATTTAACTGTATCTTTCATCAGTAGAATTCAACAAAGAACTTTTAGTTCATTAAAACTTATTACGCCTTGTTAGTCAATTATTCTCCATTACTATATTCATTTCAATACTGCATCATATTTTTCAGTTGTAAACCTGGTATGCAATTACATTATCAGTTCAGCTTTAATAATGTAACAATTTAAGATTGCTGCAATGGGAACTGGCTTCCCTAATTCAAATTGAAATCTAGTTAAATTAAAGTTGTTCTCAAACAGGTTTCTATTATTGCCTTCCGTTTGGCAAATCTAGAATGAGTAAATGGAACGTTATTGGACGTATGCAGGGTTAAGAAATACATTCTTCTGTTGTAACCAGATTAGAATTCAATTGCAGTTTCTAATCAGTTACTTCTTACTCGTTGTGTCGTATTACCCTTAAATTTGTATAATTGTGTGAGATATTTGTTGCGGAAATTGATGTTGCGAGTAAGTTAATAATTACAATAAATATGTCCGATTTAATTTTATGTATACTGAATTTTGAAATGATTACAGTATTCACTTTTTTATAATTCACTTTTAAAAATATAGATTTTTTAATATCAGGTGTGAATTGAATAAAAGTTAGAACAATAATCATATACGTTTTACACTGACAATGGTTGAATCATCAGTTGAGAGGATTTAGCCATTATCATTTATGCTGTTATTCTTTAATTCACTTCAAACTCTTAGTAATAAATAGTTTTAAAGTCTGTTATTTGCCTGTTTAAAAGGAAAATCATTCTAATAGAAGATATAGTTGCATACAGAGGGTGTTCGCACATATTTAGGTGCGTTCGTAATTATATAAATACGTAGCACCCATAGCCATCGTCTGGTCCGTCTATAACAGTGTCTACCCGCATAAAACAGTGCAAAAACTACACAACCGAATTGTTTGAAATTTAATATTTATAATTGTTGCAGAATTATGTCGAGTAATCTCAAATTTTATAAAAATCAAATCAAATTTAAAAGATATTAATAAAAGTTTTCTTAATTCTATTAAATCATATCATACGTAAATAATTCAGTGATACCCCATGATAGGTAAAGATACTATGTTGCCATGGTGATTAAATCCTATTTAACATGGAGTTATATTATTTCCGCATTACGGAGTTTAATATATACAATCGTAATAATTTTCTATTCATGCAATTTTTGCATAAGAGTGCAACAACTATTGTACCAAGATCTGAATATTTAAGAAACTAGTACGAACACACCTCCTTTGTCACGTTTGAAGTACAATTAACGACTTGTTATTAGTTCATCTGAAAAAATTATAAACTTATCGCAAGAAAATGTATTATTAAAATAGCACTCAAAATAAACCCGAAAACGACAATGTAACTCTCTACTTCATCAGCGGAATTCAGCAAGGAATATTTAGTTCATTAAAACTTATTACGCCCTGTTAGCCAATTACTATCCATTACTGTATTCATTTCAATGCAGCTACAGATTTTTCCGTTACAAACCTGGTATGCAATTACATTCAGCTTTATCAATGTAACAATTTTAAATAGCTGCAATGGGCTTCCCTAATTCAAATTGAAATCTAGTTAAATTAAAGTTGTTCTCAAACAGATTTCTATTATTTCCTTCTGTTTGGCAAAACTAGAATGAATAAATGGAACTTCATTGAATGTATGCAATGTTAAGAAACGCATTCTTCTGTAATCGGATTAGAATTCGATTGCAGTTTCTCATCAGTTACTTCTTACTTGTTGTGTCGTATTACCCTTGCAGTTGTATAATTGTGTGAGATATTTGTTGCGGAAATTGCTGTTTCGAGTAAGTTAATAATGGCAATAAATATATCTGGTTTAATTTTATATATACTGAATTTTGAAATGATTATAGTATTCACCGTTTGTTTCTAATAATTCACTTTTAAAAATATAGATTTTTTTAATATTAGGTACGACTGAATTAGAACAATAATCATATACATTTTACACTGGCAATGGTTGAATCACATGAGAGGATTTAGATATTTTCATTTCTGCTGGTATTCATAACTTCAAATTCTGAGCAATAAATAGTTTTATAGTCTGTTATTTGCCTCTTTAAATGGTAAATCTTTTTAATGGAGGCTATTTTTATATACAAAGGGTGTTCACACATTTTAAGGTGCGTTTGGAATTATATAAATGCGTAGCACCTATAGCCATTTCCTGATTTGTCTGTCTGTCTATCCATCTATCAACATATATTATATAATATATAACGTTATAGTGCATATAACAACGGAAAAACACAACGCAGCTACACAACCGAATGGTTTGAAATTCGATGTATATAATCGTTGCAGAATTTTGTCGAGTCATTTCAAATTTTATGAAAATCGAATCAAAATTTAAAAAAAAATTAATAAAAGTTTTCTTAATTCTATTAAATAAACTCATACGTAATTAATTAAATGATATCCCATGATAGGTAATGCTTCTAGGTTCCATGGTGACTTCGTACTCTTTAAAAAGGAGTCATGTTATTTCCGTATTACTTAATTTAATATATACAATCGTCATAAATTTTGTATTCACCTAATTTTTTCATAAGAATGCAACAGCTATTGCACCAAGATCTGAATATTTATAAAACTAGTTATAGTGCGAGCGAATCTCATTTGCCATGTTTGACGTACAATTTCCGACTTGATTTTTATTTTATCTTAAAATATTAAAACTAAACGCAAGAAAACGTATTATTATATTAGCGCTAGAAATAAACCCGAAAACGACAATGTAACTGTCTCCTTCATCAGTAGAATTGAACAAGGAATTTTTAGTTCTTTAAAACTTATTACGCCTTGTTAGTCCATTTCTCTCCATTATTATATTCATTTTAATACTGCATCAGATTTTTCAGTTGCAAACCTGGTATGCAATTACATTTTAAGTTCAGCTTTAATAATGTAACTATTTTATATTGCTGCAATGGGAACTGGCTTCCCTAATTCAAATTGAAATCTAGTTAAATTAAAGTTGATCTGAAACAGATTTCTATTATTTCCTTCCGTTTGGCAAATCTAGAATGAATAAATGGAACCTCATTGAAAGTATGCAGGGTTAAGAAACGCATTCTTCTGTAATCAGATTAGAGTTCGATTGCAGTTTCTGAACAGTTGCCTTTTACTTGTTGTAACGTATTATCCTTGGAGATGTATAATTGTGTGAAATATTTGTTACGGAAATTAGCATTGCGAGTAAGTTAATAATAGCAATAAAAATAATCGTTTAATATTATACAGATAATGTATATTAAAAGGATTTAATTATTACTTTTTTTAATAATTCTCTTTAAAAATATAGATTAATTTAATATCAATTGCAAAATTATTAGAAGCTAGAACAATAACCATATACATTTAACATAGGGAGTGGTTCGAAATCACTCCAGATGCTTGAACCAATTACGCTGTTATTCATAGCTTTCGATTCACTAACTCTTTAAATGGTAAACTATTCTATTTGCGCTATGGTTATATACAGGGGTTGTATACACATTTTTTTAGGAAGATTTCGTAAGACGTACTACCTATTGCAGTCGTTACTATGGTGCGACTTTTGAAAATTCCTTCATAACTTTTCATTATATGATCCCAGGAACTCAAAACCACCCCCGACTAAAAAGTTTATAATATATATATATATATATATATGTATGTATGTATGTACAAAATATTGTCCGCACGATAAAAGTCACAATTATGCACGGATCGTCTTCAATGAATGATCGTCTTTGTAGAAATGGGGGATGGTTAAAAATTTTGAATACTGCCTTAACAGTATTCTGATAAAACCAGTTCTTATAGAAAAATGACAGGCAAATAAAAAAAAAAATCATTATAGCAGTTGCGAACAATTAAAAAAAAACCGCAATAAAATTCTTACCACAACAATTGCTTCTCTATTGCGTGACGTGAAAAACAAAAATTGATATATATATATTACGCTATCGTATCTCCATACATATAAGGGGGGTTACTGTAGGGGTGACCCTGTTCCGTCGCCCACTGCCGCCAGTTTGTCGCCAACTTGGCGATACATCGCCAAGTTTTTCGACCAAAATTAGTCGTCAAAAGTGACGCTAACTTGTCGGTATCTCTAATATTTCGTCAAATTCTCATAGGCTTCCATTGTAAACCAATTTTACTTCCTTACAGAAAATCAACAAATTGAGATATTTTAATGCAACAAAAACTAATATTCGTATTACTTGGTTATCTCGTCGACTAAAAATCTATTGCCAAAATATAAGGTTAAATGTCAATAATGGTTGATCGTCACATTCACCTAAATTTAAGCAAGTTACGCATGTTTACGTCATTAAGCGATTTTTATTTCGACGTTTTATTTGTATTTTTATTAATTTTATACTTTATGTATTTGTTCTTTCATTATTTAAAATAAAAATTTAACTTTTAACTTCGAAATTTACCTGCGCCTATAGGCCGAGCCGGCAGATATTTTTTAACGATATTGGCTTTCTCTATAATTTAAATTTAAATGAAAAAAAAAAAAACCCTATAAGCCACCAATTTGAAATAGTATTTATCATCTGCTTGAGTAAAACTAATATTTATTTTAAAATGTCGCTGATAATAAAAAAAAAAGGATCGAAGACTGCATATTTGCTATTTCAGAAGAAAAATACTGTTATTCAATTATCAAAAAAGATATGAAAAGCATCGTTTTAATATTTATGTACGGTCGTGGAAAAAATAAAAAATAAACACCCTCTACTAACTCCTCAATAAATTATCGTAAACGAAAATTACTGGTACCGAATGATTGGAAATAAAGTCTACTTTTAAATGACGTATAGAAAATTTGCTTAGGGGGCCATCTACATATTAAAATGAATCCAAACTTTATTATTTTCGATGGCAATACCCAATTTTAAGGAAATATTTCAAATCTTTGGTTCAAACTATGCCTAGACACCAAATTTCAAGTCATTTCAATGATAAGTTTTGAATTATAAACATTCAAAATTTTGTGCTTCTTTTGTTAAATTACATTTTCATATTTTTATTTATAACTCCTGAAATTATGCTCCTAATGTGATAATTTTTTGTGTAGCAATAATACTAATATACCCAAACATAAATACGTTGAATTTGCAATTTTTATAATTTCATGATATAAATTATGAATTATGAAATTAATATTCGAAAAAATTATGAATTGCAACCTACAATTTTTTTTTATGTGCTTTATGTAAATCCAAAATTTCACATTTTTCTTCCAAGTAGTTTTCAAATTATGCTTAAAAAACGGCAAAATGATAGTTTAAGGGGTCGTCTATGGTAGAAGTGACTAGATGTTTTGAAATTTCTTATGCTATTCTGTAATCTAGCAGGCTTCATTGACTGCCTGAGTGGTGCTTAAGGTGCCTTCATCAAGAAGGTGGCTCTCTCGGTTAACAATCGAGTACCGAACTTCAATTTGGATACAGCCTTTAAAATAATTAATTTCTCGGAAACTTATGTACGAATTGTATAAAAATTTGTTTTTAAACTAATTGAAGGGTGTAGAGTTCATTTATGCTGTCAGAATTGTGTACTGCTATTGAAAAAAACAAAGTTATGGTTCGTTTTAATATGTAGAATTTCCCCTAAGCAAATTTTATATACATCATTTAAAAGTAGACTTTATTTCCAATCGTTCGGTAACATCAACTTTCTTTTACGATAATTTGTTGAGGAGTTAGTAGGGGGGGGGGGGGTTACGTTTTTTTTCCACGATTGTACAATAAGTGACATAATTTAGAAATAAGGGAAGGGAACGTCAAATTGTACATTTGACAAAATGCATACCAAACAACGATAGGTTCAGAGGAGAAAAATACCTTAAATGTTGGTTCAGAGAAAACAATGAAACCATGTTTTTATAGTTACTGGTGGATTCCTTACATTGGAAGGTTAAAATAGGGGTAGTAGAAAAATATGACAAAATTAAGTGAGATTGCTACTAGAAATATGTTTTAATAAATGGTTACAAAGAAAACATTCAATCTTATATATATATATATACATATTAGATAAGTACTACACTTTCGGTGCTGTTCTTAATTTTTATTGCAAATAAAAAATGAGGGGGGGGGGGGGACGAAATAGTCCTCATTAACTGAGAATATCTCTTAAACCCTTCGGGACGGGAGCCTTTTACGAAATTTTTAATCTCTTGTCACCATTTTTTAAAAGCAGAAATTTGTGTCTTCCTGAATCGAATAAAAGCGTTCATTAAATAAGGCAAATTTTACAGTAAAATTTTACTGGTGAGGAAAAAAAAGGATTCTGAGTGCTTCATGCGGCACGTATACGTGCCGCTCGTCCCCAAGGGGTTAAGGGAGTCCGGGACACAAAAATATTCAAATTTTCGATTAAAAAAATTATTGTATTAAAATTTTCTCTATTTTTTTCTGCTTAAAATGATGTTTAAATCATATATCTATCTTAATTAAAACAGAAAATATTAAATTTCTTGTTTTGGTTTGTTTTCAAAATCTACCTTTCATGCAACGTTTGTCATGGGAATGACTTCTTCTAAAAATACGTTTTTCTACATGATGGTTTTCTACACCATTTCTCGTTTTTAAATTGTTATAAGCCAGGAACCGTAACAGATATATTGTTCAAACTTGGAACATGTCTGTTTCAATTGTTTCAATTTAATTTTCATTCACCAAATTTGAAAAAAATATTTCCTTATGAAAATATTATTTTTTTAAAAGCTACATCATTTTTTCCAATTTTTAGTTTAAATATCTTTAATATTTTTAAAAATGCTGAATCAAAATAAAAACTTATATATTTTTGTTTATTTAAATGAAAAAAAAATGAAATTTTACAAATAATATTTCGAGTTATATAACGATTTTAAATTACCTTACTTTTTTAGTAAATTTTAAATTATAAATATAATTCTGAGAAGTTTTATCATATGTTTTTGTTTACAAATGATATGGTTAACCACCACAATAAAATTCAAAATTTTAATTTAATAAATGAAAATTATATTAAAATGTGTCCCGGACCCCCTTAAGCGAAAACGCCTACTCTACTATAAAGCAGTCACACATCAATGGAATTGTTCACTGTCGTCCAAAAGTGACAAAGCGTCTTGATATAAGAACTATTTTCTAAAATGTTTTTGCAAATTCAGAATTGCTTCAAAGACAGCTTTCTCTCTATTGTGTGTCGTGTTTCAACAGATCTTCGTGCAAATTGAGATGTATAAAAATATATTTTCCCTAAAAAATTAACAAAAGACCTGTTATTGGATAAAAATCCGTATCGGATTTATTATTATTAATTTTATTATATTCAAAAACTAGTTGAGTGTGCCAATTTCGAAACTTTCTTCTATCTTATACATCTTAATATTTCAAAATGTTGTTACAAATGTTAATTCTTCAATATTATTAGTTCAATTCTACACCAAATTTGATTTTCATATTACATTTCTGCTTCAGTCAATTAATCGCAGTAAAAATGAGTTAATCTCGATCATGATGATAATGTATTAAAATCAATAGTTTTTCGTTACACTAGATTAATAACACAATTATTCCAACTGGTAAATAAATCATATTAGATTTAAATTTCCAAGTGGGTGAAAAATGTCCGGACCAGGAATCGAACCAGTGATCTCCTGGCTGAAGCCACCAGTGCTCCGCCATGTAAGCTATCCCGGACGAATCTGGTGGAACTTTTTCACCCAGCTAACCTTAATGATTATAGCATCTGGTCTGAAACCTGGTTCAGCTCTTTATTCTGTTGAGCTGAACCAGGTTTCAGACCAGATGGTATAATCAGTGTTAGCTGGGTGAAGAGATTTATTCTGTTGAGATGAACCAGGTTTCAGACCAGATGGTATAATCATTGTTAGCTGGGTGAAGAGATTTATTCTGTTGAGCTGAACCAGGTTTCAGACCAGATGGTATAATCATTGTTAGCTGGGTGAAGAGATTTATTCTGTTGAGCTGAATCAGGTTTCAGACCAGATGGTATAATCATTGTTAACTGGGTGAAGAGATTTATTCTGTTGAGCTGAACCAGGTTTCAGACCAGATGCTATAATCATTGTTAGCTGGTTGAAGAGATTTATTCTGTTGAGCTGAACCAGGTTTCAGACCAGATGCTATAATCATTAAGGTTATGTGGGTGAAAAAGTTCCACCACATTCGTCCGGGATAGCTCAGATAGCATAGCACTGGCGCCTTCAGCCAGGAGATCCCTGGTTCGAATCCAATCCTGGTGCGGACATTTTTCGCCCAGTTGGAAATTTACATCTAATATATTTTTTCGTTATTCTATTGTACATCAGCTGTTTGCGATTAGCCGATTTAGCAGGATGGCATGTTCCCTTCTGTGCACGAGTCACCTATGGAAAGAAGAACTAAAGCAGGGTCAGCTAGGTGGAGAGGCCTACCAAATGGCTTAAGCACTCACAAGCCCCACCACGAAATATCGAGAAAATTATACAAAAATCTTTATTACAGATCCCCTTTCCGGTGGAATATTCCAAAATTCAAGGAGAACCTGCTGGCCTATGCTATAAACATACACACAAAATTTGGTTCAATTCTATACATAACTCTCTACATTTTTTCGATGGTACGATAAGGAAAATGACACAAAAATCGCTACTACAGCACCTCCTTCCGGTGGAATATTTTTGAATTCAAGGAGGACCTGCTGGGTATAGCCAAAAACATACTAAAAAATGGTTTATCATGCATAACTTCATCTATGCATAACTATGCATCTATGCATAACTTCATACACTTTTCAGTGGTACAATAATGAAAATGTCACAAAAATCGCTGTTATAGTGCCCCCTTCCGGCATAATATTTCAAAATTCAAGGGAAGACCTGCTAGCCATAGTCGAAAACATACACAAAAAAATTGGTTAAATTCTATGCATAAATTCATATGCTTTTCGATGGTACAATAGTGACACACATATACACGAACAGACATTCTTTTTGTATAAACATGTTTTTGGGGATCCCTGACACATAAAATGGGTAAATCTGTCGAATACAGGATGTCGAGAAAAATCCGATTACAAGACTTTCTTCTATTGAAGAAATCAAAATAAAAAGTACTAGAAATGCTATAAAACTTTAATAAAGAAAAAATTCATTTACATGACTTTTGATATATATATATATTAAATATTTTGTCTGCAAAACTTTCAATTAAAATAATCTGAATCAGGATAAAATATTGTCATATTTTGTAAATAATGCATTACTGGAAAATTATAAAGATAAAAATTGGAAAATAATTAAACTTATTTACATTTTTACAGTAGAATTCTTATCCTTCTTTCAATCAAACTTATATCTAATGTTCTAAGACAATCAAAAGATATTACCCGCCGTAAAAAAATATCTATTTTTTCTGTTATATAACTAAACCTTTTTATATATTAGAAAAAATAATGTTAATTTTTTCTGTTATATAGAAAGTTTTTTTTCTGCATCGTAGTGAACATTTCCTTATCGTTTTTATAATGCGTATGAAAAACTAACATAATGATATAGCAGAAGAAAATTTTAATCTAAATTTGTTATTACACGAAAGTGACTTTGTAAAAGGAATAACGCATCATTAATATTAATGCAAACACACGACGATATACTACAATAATCTAGAGTTCTCTACAATTCGTTAAAAAAAGAAAAAAGAAAGAAAGAAAAAAAAAGTAAAAAAAAAAGACTTTTTTTTTTATTTTGTCAAGACTGCTTAATCTACATTCCATTTAAAACTTGTGAGAAATTTTATTTTCATCAACATCCATGTTGAATACTATTCAACACTACTTTCAACTCTAATAATTATTGGCTTTGTATAAATAAACAACATTTAGTCATTAAAATATTTTCTGATGATGAGCTTGGAAAAGCTTAAAGTACTAAGAAGTTTTAAATAAAATGTATATTTTTAACTTGTAACATCTTTTTCATTATTTTAGCCACCTTTTAAGTAAGACAGTAAACTTTTTAAAGATCATGTAATATATTTTATAAAACTTTTCTATTTTTTAAATTTAGGTAAATTGATTTTTTTTTTTGGCTTCATGGTGCGTAATACAACTTGGAATAATTTACTTCTGGAATAAAATAAATAATAAAAAATAATTTGCAGAGTGTATCGTACTCTTTTTTAATTATATTTTAACTCAGTTCTTGACTAAAATGTACGCTGAAAAAAATAAATAAATAAATAAATTAAAATAAATTAAAAAATTAAAAAAAAAATTTCCAAACCTACGAAAATATAACCACAATTGAAAATACACGAATACTCTGTCGCATTACCCATGATTGCGAAAAAATTTTTTTATATTTAAAAATCTCAGAAACTAATATTTTTTCAAGATTTAAAGATGTATTTATAAAAACAGAGTTTTTTTTGCTGCCACTTGTTTTCGTAAACATATCCGAGTAGCTTTATAGTGTATTTATCCATTTTTTCTCAAACCAGAAAATCCGTTTTCAGGATACTATCAATTCTGTATTAAATATTTGCAGCTGCATAACTAAATTTATGCATGCTAGAGTAACAAAGCAATATTAATGTTAATGTTAATGCTGTAAATGTAACATGTTTATCTATAAAACATGTTTGTTGAAAACGAAAATGTTGACTTGAGGATTCATAGTGTCCAAAAAAACATTTATGCCAGTTTGAGAAAACTGATTAATACACTATAATAAAAAGAAAAGTGCCCTCTTAAACGGACAGAATTGAGCTCACAGGCTATTTCATACTAATTTCATTTTATACTCTTATTTCAACGAATAGTGCCCCTCGAAAAATAAATTAAGGGGAGGATTAACTCCCCCTTTTCCCCTTTTTATACTTAACCAGTGAACCTCGAAATTTAATCAGGGAAGCGCCTTCTCAGAATAAACCTGTATACCAAATTTCAAGCAAATCGGATAATTCTGCATAAAAAATCCCATTTATATGTATTAAGAGGGGATTAGTCGCCGTTCCCCTCTTTATACTTATTCAATGAACTTCCAAATCTTATCAGGAAAGCGCCTTATCAGAACAAACCTGTTTACCAAACTTGAAGCAAATCCTATAATTCTACACATAAAAAAACCATTTGACGAAATTAAAGCGGGGCATTAGCCCCCCATTCCCCCTGTATGCATAAAAATGAAGCTCCAAATCTAAACACGGAGCGCCTTATCAGAGTAAACAGGTAGCAAAATTTGAAGCAAATTAGATAATTATGCATGAATTGTACAATAGATTACGAATTATCCAATGTTTGGATTAGATCCCATGAATTATGCGTGGGTAACCATTTTATCAAAGTTAAGTGGGGATTAGCCCCCCGTTCTCGCCTTTATACTTAATCAACGAGCCCAAAAATCTAATCAGGGAAGCGCCTTGTCAGAATAAACCTAGAAAGACAATTTGAAGCAATTCGGATATTTCTATCAAGAGTTATCGTGTTACGTACGTATATACGTACATACATACATATAGAACTTGCGAGCATATTACGTCTCGTACTTTGATAGCATGTGAGTTAAAACTGTTTGGAAATTTTTTCAAAAATCAGTGGCAGCAAAATCAACTTTGTTTTAATAAAATCTTCTTTAAATCTTGAAAATATATGAGTTTGTGAGGTTCCAAAAGATAAAGAACGCTTTTCGAATCGTGGGAAACTCGGAACTGGTAATTATATATTTTCGTTTGTGGTTATACTATATTTTCCTACATTCAGAAACATTTGTCTTTTTTGCACTGTAAAAAGACCTGTTATACAAAGCAAAGTATTTTCTTATCTTTAAACTTCATTGCATCGAAGATTCTAAAGGAATAATTAAAATCTTAAAACGGAGAAATATTTATTGCTCATTCTTCCGATAATAATGAATATCTCTCGCACTCTTAATTTTTACATGAAAAGTTTCTTTCTGTATAAGTTGTTTGAAATGTACATGTTTTGTGAAAACAAATGCTACCAAATTCTTGAAAGGACAGCGAGATATTAATTTACGAAGGATAGTATGTATTACGCTACAGCTGTTACTCTAACATTGCCAAAGCATCCCTCTGTTTGTTTTCGGCCCTTTCTTTAATAATACTTGGCCTGTTCTCTGTGCTAGAAACACAGCTGTTGCAGGACATACATCAGAAAAATCATTCAACATTGATTAAATAAGTTGTTTTAAATAAACTTTTAAATTTAAGAATAAAAAGTATTTGGAATATTTTAATAAGATTGAATAGAAATTTTGAAAAGAAATATGTTGATATGTGAAATATGAAGTAACTTTCAAATTATTGAAAATAACTCAAATGAGTATACGAGGATGTCTCAGTAAGTTTTTGCCCTCATAATAAAAATAATGAAGTGAAATTAGTGAAATTGCTACATTTTATGAGTCCTTTTCTATATAATCAGTGCGCACAGTAACACATTTCTGAAAACGTTATTCCAAAGTGAGAGGGGGGGGGGGGAGGATGTATTCCAGGAGGCCCGATAGTAGACCCAAACGGGAGCATTTTTCTAACTTTTGCCGACCCTCCCATGTGAACTATTGTCGGAAAGGTCTGCGACCACTTATTCATGTTATGCACTTACCTAGCCCTTCTCCCCAAATTTGCACTCTGGGGGGCTTGAATGATGTCCGCAAAATTTAGAAAAGTGCTGAGGGCAAATTTGGGCGGGGGGGACTCGGGAGGTACATAACATGAATAAGTGGTCACAGACTTTTCCAACACTATGCCACATGTGACATGTGGGGGTTGGCAAAAGTCAGAAAAATGTCACCCTTTGGGACTACTATCGTGCGTCCTGGAATACATCCTCCCCCCCCCCCCCCTCTTTGAAATAGCGTTTGCAGAAATGTGTTAATGTGTATACTGACTATATAAAAAAGGATTCATAAAAAGTAGCAATTTCCTATATTTCACTAATTTACTTCTATGTGAGGGTAAAATCTTATTGATATACCCTCGTAAGTTTACTTGCTGAGGAAGGTTTGCTTTATACATTAGGGTGTTTACTCTCAACTGTGTCCAATTCAACGGCCAATTTCTAAACCGTTAGTCATAGATTTATATTTAAAATTACAAAAATGTTTAAATGAGCTAAAAAAATTATTTTAAAAGTCGTTTTGATAAATAAAAACATTACTTAAAAAGTTACGAAATTTAAATTTTTATGAAGTTCCCCGGTCCTATAGTTAATATTTAGCAGAAATGTCCTGTTACACAAAACAAGTAGGGTCAGGTAGGGTAATTATGACCAGGGGGTAATTATGACCGCCGTCATATTGGATAAAACTGTGATGTTAAAACTTTGTTTAAAGCTTAGATATTAATCTCATAATGTATATTTCATCTTAGGTATTCTTTATTACTAGTCTGGAGCCTTTTTGAGATCCAAATAGCAATTTGAAACTAAGTCTATAAAATGTTTGATAAACGGATTTGTTACTTTGGAGTTCAAAGTGGTCATAATTACACCATACAAATGTGTACTGGCAAGTATAAAGAGAAGCTATAGTGGTCATAATTTCCCCACTAGGGGTCTTAATTACCCCAAACTTATGTGATTGTGAGTTTTTGATGGGGTAATTATAACCACCCTTTTAACTTTAAAAGAAAAACAGCTATGAGAATTAAAACTTTTAAAATGTGTTCATAAAGGATCAAAGTTACTTCCTATGTACTAAAAACAGCACTTTTCCAAATAAAAATAAGCAAAAAAAAATAACAACGTTGAAAATGTAAAAAGTGGTCATAATTACCCCTCCTGACTATATGACAAAAAAAGTCCAATTTATCGAACACTAAAATTCACCGAGTTATGAAACTTTGATTTGCATGACTTATGCCAATTTTCTGCATCTGAACGGGCTTGCATTGCAACATGCTTTGAGCAACATGCTTTGTATATCAACATGCTTTGTAGCATTGTAGCAACATGCTTTGAGGTGTCGTACACAAAGTGCTTTAAGTATTAGAAGGATTTATTTCGCATGTACATTTCTGTATTCCAGTCGAAGGGAGTCTATTCGAGCAATATTTAACATAACTTTAATTTTTATTAAATAAGTTTTAGATTAGATAATCTAATAGCATTTTGAAATATGTCTGAGAATTGAGTCTGCTTCTGTTCATCATTTCGTTTAACAAAAATTCTATTATTTTTTTAATTTATATTTTCAATGCAAGTTATATATTTGTCTTTAATATGTCAGAATGAAAAGCGAACTTCCCCTACAGCAGCCGAAAGCTTGGCGACAAGTTCTTCTGCGGATTCAATGGGAGTATCATACACAAAAGCCTTTAGCTGTCCCCACAAAAAAAAATCGAGACATGAAAGAACTTGCGAGCGCGATGGTGCCAATCTGTTCTTCGCCATTGTACCGCGTGCATAACAGCTGCCGGTCAATGTTTTGAGCACTTATTGTAACCAAATACCATTAAATTTGTTTTCGTAACTTAACTTAATCGTTCATTGTGTGTTTTTGCCTCGTATAAGAACATAACTTTTGGCGTCCTCTAACTTTTTTACGTTTAGTTTTCGACCATGCATTCTTTGATACAAAATGTTTGTTTGGGTGTGTACTATCACCTCTTAAATTTTTTCCCATCTTTTTTGAATCACCCTGTATGTAAATGCTCTTAAATTGCTGGAATCGCTCATATTTACATTCAGTAGACAATTATATATTAAAATTTATGTTGTGTTATTGTGAAATTATAAATTAAAAAATAATAATAGCTAGATTCAATACAATCGCTATTTTCACCTTAAGAGCTTCCCTGGTATGCAAAAACTGTCGTGTAAATGTCGCATTAAAACCCGTTCAGTCGTTATTGAGAAAATTGGTACATACATACATGCATACATACACAACAGCCAGAAACAGCAGTTTATTTTTAAGTCTCTTACAAAATATAATGCGAAACAATTACTCTATTTTTATTTATCCTTACTGCATTTCAAATCTCTTGTATACCTTTATTCATTCGCAACAAATCACTTATTCTTTTACATTTCATAACATTTCAAATATTTACATTTATCATTATTTCAATTAAGTGCTAAACTTAATTACGTTTTCTAAATTACAAAAAAAAACTTATAAAATTAATTTTTTTTCCGCAAACTTTTACAATTTGTACTTTTTATTGATATTCTAATGTCGATTCTTTTTAATTTTTCCCCCATTTTTACCTAACTCTTTTTTAAATATTTTTTTCATCAACGAGAAAAAATGTTTTTTTTTGTTTTTTTGTTTTTTTTTTTTAATTTTTTTCCTTACGATCATTAAAACCAGTTAAGGGATTTTAATGCGTTGGACCGTTAATTATTTTTGCTCTTTATTTATGTGATAAATAAAAGGTGATGCTTCAATTTTTTGCATGGATTATAACGGAATGTGAATTCATCCGTAAAGCAAAGATAAAAACATTTTTTAAAATATTAATAAAGGTCTTAGCACATTATTTTGTATAGACGTTAAAATAAATTCAGTTAATAAAAAAAGGTGAAACTTTTTTTTTTAAAGACGTGTGTTATAATACATTATACTTCTATCACCTTCAATAACGGTAATCGGGGAGCTTTTTTTCTCCTCATAATTCCTTTCTTATCCCTATTCGTAATGCTTCAATGATAAACTCATACTATATAAATTAAATAAAAGTTTCGTAGACAATCGACCAAAGACTTTAAATTATTTTCCACTCTAGTCATGATAGCGGATATTCTTTTTTTCTTTTTCATTTTTCATTACTCATTTTTTAAAAATGAGTCGAGTAGTGGAAAGGTAAAAAACTGTTCAATCCGAAATTAATTAGGGCAAAAAAATTATTGACTTTTCTGTATTAATGTATATCAAAGAATATATTCTGTCAAAAGTATTAGACGTTTTATTATGTAAGCGCTCAAATAATATTTTAATACGTTACCCAGCTACTTTCTCATTAGTTATGCATATTATAGTAAAGTATATTTTATTTTCAATAATTTATTAAGCTGTAGTATAAAATAATTATGTTACTTTACATAATTATAATAAACAAATATTTATTGTTATGTCACGTGTTAATAGACCAAAGTTTACGTGCCCGAAAATTATCTTTAAAATTTCAAAAATCATTAAGTTAGTTTAAATTTTATTCGAAAGAACATTGATGATGTAGTCAATCGAACAAATATTAGCATTATGCGATATTTAGATGTGAATATATTTTCGAATAACACGGCATTTAGTGTTATTTTATGCACAGTTTTTGTGAAGTCATTGCAGACCAATATCCGATATAAGTAACTGATATAATTTAAATGTTCTTAGGAAAATATTTATCAACATTAAGTTACATAAAATAAATTGAAAAAATTAACATAACTTTATATTTGTGAATATGTTGAGAAAATGTAAATAAAACAAAAAGTGGCATTTTATGAAAGTACAGTTTAGCAAAAACGTATAAAATTTGAAGCACATTTAAAATTTCATCCTCTTTTCATTCTGAATCTAAAAACACATGAAATAAGAACACCAGAAATAGAAGTCGTTATAGGTTTGATGTAATTTTCTTTCTTTAGAAATGGGTTAGGGGTAAACCAACAGCACATTCGTTCAGATGCTTGTTGGGCTGGCATTCTTTTGAAAATAGTAATAGTGATATTTACTATAGTACACATCAAAACGCATACATTTAAACGATACCTACAGTACTTTAATCCACGATATAAAACAAATAAAAAATAGAGAAGTAATATTAACAATTGGACCATTACAAGCAGCAAAAGACAAATCATTTTAGTCGGATTTCAAAATGGCACATCGCATTAAGAAGATTAAGGGCAACAATAAATCATAGCAAGAAGACAATGCAGAATCTTCCCGTTACTGATGTTTTTCATGTCTTAAGGTTAGGATTACAACGTGTAACCTTAAACTTTTAAAACCTTAATACATAGAAATACATTGAAATACCTCTGGATCATCATAGTGACCACGCAAATGTAAAATGGCGATAGATGAAATATCACCAAAGTGTTCTTGTAGCAAGCGAGGTGCAACAAATGATTATATGTGGGTTTATTTTAAGCTTCCGTTTCTTGTATTACAAGTTTCATTTCAACGCAGTTTACGGTTTTCCACTGTAAAGATTATTTCAAGATGAAAAAAGTTGAAAGATTCTGTTTAAACTTTAAAAATTTTGTTACTGTAATCCTGATTTCGGTTGTTTTTCTTCAACCTATTCTTAAGCCCATGCTTTAAAACAGGCACATTCCACCAAATGGCATACCATTTCCTAGATCGGTGCGTTCACTAGGGTCTCCTATATTAGCAAAGTTCTATTATGATCTCCCGGTAAATGTATGCAATAATATTAATTTGAAATAATTTTCAGTATAGGATAATACTGATTGAGAAATAACTTAATTTTTTTATGCATTTGAGTTGATGGAAGCTCTTACCAATTATATTGATTTCTGGAACACTACCTCTAGTTCAGATCTGAATATTTCCGCTCGCAAAAACCTGTACCAGGCACTGTTGCCGATCCGATACTTTTTAAAATTCAGATTGATTCATCGACAATTTCAACATTTCAACATTCAACATTTTTAAAATAGGAAAATTCGCTCTATTTTCAAATTATTTTATCTGCCCGATAAGGAGAATATTTGTACTTCAAAAGAGTGATGGCTATCAAGCAATTTGAATTAAAAAAAAAATGTGTCTAATTCACAGCACTTGTAACAAAAAATACTATAGATGGATGGGAGTAAGTTTAAAAACTTTCTGTTTAGAAGGTTTCGAAATTTTCTTGAATTGTTATTTTATCATTTTTTAATCTTTATTTTATCTTCCAAATTAAACTGAACTCATGCTAGCATCTAGTAAGTAATCATTTGTGTAAAAAATGGCCCCATAGCCGATAATATTTAGATCGCGCGTTATGCAGACTTGGTACACGAATTTCTCCATTTTGATATTAAGCTTTAACGGTATTTTACTTGTTATGCCATTACACACATGACTTAGGATTTCGAGAATGTATGCCATGTTTAACCCATTTCATTTATGCCTAGCATCCCATTTTTGGGACGTTTCGAATTTTAGTAAATTTTTCTTCTTCTTTACAACAAATTGTATGCAGTAATTGTGTATAAATGTCTTTATCTATTACCGAGAGATGACAGCATAAGATTGATATTTATTTGTTTAAATGATTGACCTTTTTTCGGTGTTTATAGATTTTTCATTTTTCAAGAAAGCTAAATGTAAAAAGTAAGTTTATTTGTATTATTTGTATCAATGATCCAAATAAATAATTCATAATCTTATCTTGTAGACTTCTTTGAAATACGAATTTTTTTTTAATTGCGAAATTATATAATTTTTTATGCATGTTTGTAACGTACAAAATATAGGGCGCTGGGTGCAAATGGGTATATATTTGTGTTAGCCATTTAGGGGGAAGTTATTTGTGCAAAGTTCTTTTCAAGATTATTTTGAAATAAAATGTTTTTAGCCTCAAATACGATTATTCTTACTTTATTATTAATAATACTTATAATGTTATTGGTGTCGGTAAAGAAATAAATATATATATACTTTTAATAGTTCATAAAAACCCTAATTATAATACATAATATACACTTTAAAAACTTAATTTATATAAATTTAAACAAAACATATAATTATGCATTTTTCGATATATGAATATTCCCATACTTAGTATGTTTACATATATCAAATACTAAATATAAAAATATTTCAGCGTATTTTTTTAGTATTTTTCCAGTTCATTTAGCAACACTTTAAAGTGATATTACCAAGAAATTTGAGAAAACAAAAATTCAGGCATAAATGGATTAAGGTGTAGTAAAGGTTTTTTTTTTAGAGGTATACAAATTTAAAACAAAATAAAACACATAAAAATAACGCTAATGGCCATAATATTGTGTTTATCAATTAAATAATTTTATGCCATTAATGTTTAAAAATGATTGCGGCATATGGGCGTCCAGGCTCGCTCGAATAAAGCGCAATCTGGAAGTTCAATTTCCGACAAAGTTATCGAGCAGCTGGGGCCGTATATCAGCAATAATAATCCAAGAGCCGACAGCACAAAAACCTATGTTATCAATCACGAGTAAAAAACCTTTACTTTATAGAAGAGTAGAAGTATGGGAATCTAATTAGCCATGTCTACCGCAAGTGAAGTGGTGCATAAACCGAAAATAACACCACCAGTAGTTGACTCGTAAGCTTATCATCGTGTTTGTCCTACAAACAAATTTATGAAAACATGGGAGATAGTTGTAGAACAAACACAACGATAAACCTACAAGTCAACCACTCGTGGTATTAATTTTTGGCTTATGCACCACTTCATTTTCGGAAGACATGGATCATTAGATTCCCCTACTCCATAAAATAAATGTTTCGCCAGTGCTTCATAACATAGGTTTTTGTGCTGTCGGCTCTTGGACTATAACGCGTCGAATGTTGATTTCCAAGTGGTCCAACGTCTGTGGTTTATCGGCGTAGACCAATGACATCACATATCTCCACATAAAATAATCCATTGGTGTGCGATCACATGACCGTGGAGGTCAGTTCACAGGTCCATTACGCCAAATTATGCACTCGCCAAATGTTTCCCGCAATAAACTGATGGTGTTTGCACAATTTGCAAGCGATGTTTTGGCGTAATTCTATTCATGATGAAATGGCAAACTATAGTGATCGCAAATCTTCTGTCAGCTGTCAAACTGAGTGTGACTAGAAAGAGTGTTGTCAATTTCAAAACCACACCTCTAAAAAACACCCTATATAAGTAACATATTTGAAAAAAATATAGCAATTGGATAAAAGTATTCGATAAAATAAAATTAAAAGTAAATTAAACAATGATATATAATATCAATAATAATAAATAATAATTTAAAATGAAATATAATAATAATAAATATAATATTTTTTTAATTATTTTATTTTTTATTAATTTTTTAACTGAATATAATAATAATTATTTTATTATTATAATTAACAATATAAATAATAAGTAATAAAATAATTAATAATTTAATTATAAAATAATTTTAATAGAATAAAGGATATCATTAAATTTAAAGCAGCAGTTAATAGCACGATATAGTTAACTTGGAAATCATTTTCACTGCGAGGAATTTCAATTAATTATTGTACAATTACGCAACAATTTGTAGAGAGCAGTTGTTTTAGGAGTTTTCTCAAATGATGGAGCTGCTGATTGCTTTCAACTGCCGACAACCAGTCAAGTACTGGAAAATATTTTTGTATCAATTCTTATGCTGAAAATTAGAATTGTAGACAGTTCATCTTAAGATGATATTACTTTCATTTGTTGAAAATTGAACTTTTATACCTTTTATATGCATTGAACCCAAAATGTAGAAAAGGAACGTAACTGTTATTAAACAGCTTCTTGGGCACTTGTTGCAATAATAGGTATATAATTTTTCGAAGAAGATAAAACGTTTTCATTTAACGCTTGGACTTATAGATTATATGTGACATATATATTATATTGGAGATTTATATTATATTTGAGATATATATTATATTTTAGACTTACAGATTATATATAGATATGTATTTGAGAAGTAAATCAGAGAACAATCATAAATATGATGCATGTACAACTGCAAATCTCAAACATAGTTCCATCATCTCGCCTAATTCGACTGAACTAAATTATTTAAATGTTCTTTAAAAAACATTAGAAAAATTATTAATGATTTTCTTAAAAAATGAATGTATAATTTTCTCTTAAAGTAATTCATATTTTATTATGTGATCAAATTTAACTATTTAATAGAGTCAAAAACACTGTTTTAAACACTAGTGTCGTGAAGCTGTTTAATAGTCGTTTTTAACTATTTACCTACAATTTACGAGTCGTTTTTAAGCATGAAAACACCAGAAAAAGAAAAGTGTCATTTTCTCTTCGTTAGTAATACGTTGATACAGCCTGTGCAAAAACTTGATTTTTTCAAAGACAACATTATGCCTTGTATAAATACTCACAAAAAGATTTGAAAGATACTGATGCTTAATCATAATTTCGTAGATAAGCAACCAGAGATTTCAAAATATCTTTCTTTTCTCGATTGTGACAACGGATATTCTAAAATTTCTGCCATTTCTCATAATTTCATTTTTTGATAATCATTTTATTCCACTTTAAAAATGTATGAGTTTATTACTGACTTTTCTAACGTATTTATAATTTTAACATAATATAACGTCATATATTTGGAGAGAGTAGCCATATTTAGACCACCGCTTTAATTGGACCGTTGCTATTCTGCCGTTAATTACAGGAAGAGACCGCATCTACCACTGAAATCCTACTCATCAGATTGATGTCACTCATGATTAGAAGAAGCAGCCGCCTACCACGTGCTGTTTTCAGACAATTTAAAAAAAACCTAATGTTAGCTGTTTTGATCTAATTTTTTCCTACTAAATGTAAGTGAATATTTTAAAACTAAAGTAAGTTGTTATGTTTTCATATACATATATGAATTCATCTGTTTATTGCGCATACTTTTCACGCGTATTTGTTTGATTTCGTTTTTGTACTTAGGGTTGAAATTAACTGTTTTAAAAAATACGGGGTTCATGTCCCGGCCCCGAATTTCACTGAATTGGAAAAATTACAACTCGAATCACTTCATTTTTACGGAAATTATTGTATAGAAATGTAGAGTAAACATAGTATCGAATTGAATATTTAAAATACAAAGCATTATGTAAAAACCTCCTGTAAATGGTATGAAAGCCACATAAAATATTTGTGAACAAACTATATAAGCAGAGTTGTCCAACGCGGCGGCATCAGGTGCGATGGCGCACTTTAGAATGATTCCTGTTACTATGAGTTTTTAAAATAAAAATCCATTTTTAAAGATTCTTCTTTAAAATCGCTATTTTTTCATATGATTTTTTATTATATTCGGTATTAACTCTTTATGTACTGAATTATGAATTCATGAAAATTTTATCTTCTAAAGCATTTTTCGTGAGTTGTTTAAACTACATTAGCAGACTTACAAAATCATTTAATAAATTTTGAAAGGATTTTAAAAGAATTGAAGGATTTAGGATTAATTAAATTTGAATATATAGTGATTTTGTGCAATATTTATAACTCCACTCAAATGTTTTAATTTAAATATTTTTTTTTAGTATTTTGTAGAATTAGGAAATTTACAAATATAATGTTCTTACAATAGAGATATTTCCGAATTTAAAAATCCCCCCTCCCCCACAACGCCAAGAAAGCTGAAAAAAAAAACAAAGTCGAAAGAAATCATCCTTTTAAAAATATTTTTGTTTTGTGTAACCAATAATGCTATTGGAACAAGATTAATTAATGTAACTATAATTCATTCTAAACTGCATTACAACCGAACGACGTATTAAATGAATTTTATAACAAGTTATTTTAATGGTACTTATAAGTACTGTCAGTAGATAAAGCGTTAAATTTCCGGTTCCTGTATCTAAAAAATATTTTGATAGGTCTACATCTCTTAGGAAAATGAAATTATATATTTATTATGATTTATGTTTCTTCTGCAATTATTTTTTACACGTATTTTACCTTATAGCTCACATTGTGAGGCGTCTGTGAATCTTATCAGACGTCTGCATATAGTTACTCTCTCCCAGGTTTGACAGTTTGGCCCTCGTTTTTTATTAAGAAAATCCGAATTCGTATCAGAAATTCCGAATAGTGAATTTTTACTTTATTTACTGACAGTCGTTTTAGGATAAATTAAAGTACACAATCTTTTTTCGGAATTGTCATGCTTGTGTTTCCATTTAAAATGTGTAGATGGAAGCCCTACAAAATATTCTCTCGAATTCATGAAAATGATTTACCTATGTAAACAAAATATAGTTTAAAATGGGATCGTCTAAGTGTAAGTTGTGTTCGTAATGGGATGTTTTGTTAATAAACGTTAAATATGTATTTAGTTCAGTGTTACCTCATCATTTTGTAAATTGGTATAATATATTTATTAACCCATTTATGCCTGAATTTTTGTTTTCTCAAATTTGTTTGTAAAATCACTTCAATGAACTGGAAAAATACCAAAAAAAAAATTACGCAAAAATATTTTTGTATTTATTTGATAAAATGTAAACGTACTAAACAAGGGAATATCCATATATGGAAAAATGCATAATTATATGTTTTGTCTAAATTTATAGAAATTAAGCTTTTAAATTGTGTATTATATACTATAATTAGTATTTTTAGGAAATATTAAAAATATATATTTATTTCTTTACGGAGACTAATAACATTATAAGTATTATTAATAATAAAATAAGAATAATCGTATTTGGGAGTAAAAAGTAATTTGTTCCAAAATCGTCTTGAAAAGAACTTTACATAAATAACTGCCTCCTAAATGTCTAATATAAATTCGTACACATTTACGCCTTACGCCCTATATTTTGTACGCTACAAACATGCATACAAAATAGGCTTGAACATATAATTTCGCAATTTAAAAAAATACATATTTCTAAGAAGTATACAAGCAAAGATCGTGACTTATTAATTTGGATCCTTGATACAAAAAATACAAATAAACTTACTTTTTACATTTTACTATCTTGAAAAAAAGAAAATTCTGTAAACGCCGAAAAAAGGCATTCATTTAAGCAAATAAATATCAATCTTATACTGTCATCTCTCGGAAGTAGACAATGACATTTATAGACAATTACTTCATTCGATTTTCTTATTGTAAAGAAGAAGGAAATTAAAAAAAAAAATATTAAAATTCGAAACGTCCCAAAAATGGGACGCTAGGCATAAATGTGTTAATTAGAAATACAATAGGAATTTCTTATATGAATTTGGAAGGTCTGAATAAAAAATGAGGCCAACCTCTCAACATAGCCCCTACTATATTAAGGTAATATAGTTCTACGTCTCCCGATACGTGAATGATCGCGCCTTTTAATGTCTGTCGTCGGATGAGGTGCGTCAACGCTTATTGAAAGTTTGGACAGCCCTGCTGTATAGTACTTGTTAGTGTGTTCTACTACTATCCGGTGCTGCAGTTTAATTCACGTGAACATTGCTTGTTAGATAAACTTAAAATTACTAAAACTTAAAAAAGATCTAGTTATTGCCAAAATAGACCCGATACCGAAAGATGAAGTTTCTGGAGTATATGTAATTCCGTTGAAAACAGAAAATATTTATCTGGAATACATAGGAATGACTTATCTTAAACTTAAAGATCGTATTAAAAAACATTTGAGAGTTTTGCCCCCCTAACTAGTTAATAATGTAAAAGACATGATCATCAATAAATTCACAAAAAGTCGAATTGATAGATAAAAACAATGTTTTTAACGTCATTATTGAAAGATATGAGGATTACGTTATTAATTGCTAATGAGATTTTTTTAAGATGTCTGAAAAAATGTAAGTTCCAGTTCCTTACTTCTATTTTCTTGCTATCTGTTGTGAATTAAACAGGCAAATGGGGTGTTTGCAGTTACTTTACAGAATGTTTTATACAAATATAAATCAGTTGTTTTTCATATATTGCAAGATGTATTAGGTTCTGAAAGATATATTTATATTCTATCTATATATCTATTAGCTTTTAAATATTTTCTAAAGCAAGAAAATAAACTTATGAAAGTATAAAATATATAGGCATCAATAACTTTATGAAAAGTTGTATTAGTAGATAAAACAATGTTTTTAAAGTTTTGATAGGTATATATCTCTCAGCAAAATGAAATTATATATTTATTAAGATTTATGTTTCTTCTGCATTTATTTTTTTCATCAATTTAACCTTATAGCTCACATTGTGAGGCGCCTGTGAATCTTATAAGACGTCTGCATATCGTTACTCTCTCTCAGGTTTAACAGTTTTACCCTTGTTTTTTATTCAGAAATTCCGAATAGTGATTTTTTACTTTATTTACTGGCAGTCGTTTTAGGATAACTTAAAGTATAAAATCTTCTTTCGGAATTGTCATGTTTGTTTTTCCATTTAAAATGTGTAGATGGAAGCCCTACACAATACTCCCCGGCAGTGTTGAATTCAGACACTTTTCTCCGGGATGGATTTCTGTAGCTCCTGGGGGGACATTATAGAGTTCCGTGGGGAAATTGTACTTTTTGACAATTGAAAACACAAAATCTTAAATCTTCCGTGGGGGACATCTCAATGTTCCGGGGGGGTGTCCCCCCTGCCACCCCCTGAATTCAACACTGTTCCCCGGAATTCATGAAAATAATTTGCTATGTAAAACAAATATAGTTTAGAATGTGATCGTCTAAGTGTAAGTTGTGTTCGTAATGTGATGTTTTGTTAATAAATGTTAATTATGTATTTAGTTCAGTGTCACCTCATCATTTTGTAAATTGTTATAATATATTTATTAACCCATTTGTGCCTGAATTTTTGTTTTCTTAAATTTGTTGGTAAAATCACTTTAAAATGTTGCAAAAAACTGGAAAAATACAAAAAAAAATTACGCAAAAGTATTTTTGTAATTATTTGATAAAATGTAAACATGATTATGTGAATATCCATATATTAAAAATGCATAATTATATGTTTTGTCTAAATTTATAGAAATTAAGATTTAAATTGTGTATTATATATTATAATTTGTATTTTCAGGAAATATTAAACATATATATTTATTTCTTTACAGAGACTAATTACATTATGAGTATTATTGATAATAAATTAAGAATAATCTTTTTTGGGACTAAAAAACAATTTATTCCAAAATCATCTTGAAAAGGACTTTAAATAAATAACTGCCTCCTAAATGTCTAATAGAAATTCGTACACATTTACGCCTTGCGTCCTATATTTTGTACGCTACAACCATGCATACAAAATAGGCTTGAACATATAATTTCGCAATTTTAAAAAATACATACTTCTAAGAAGTTTACAAGCAAAGATCGTGACTTATTAATTTGGATCCTTGATACAAAAAATACAAAAAAACTTACTTTTTACATTTCGCTATCTTGAAAAAAGAAAAATCTGTAAACACCGAAAAAGGGCATTCATTTAAGCAAATAAATATCAATCTTATGCTGTCATCTCTCGGTAGTAGACAAAGACAATTATAGACAATTACTTCATTCGATTTTCATGTTGTAAAGTAGAAGGAAATTTAAAAAAAACTCGAAACGTCCCAAAAATGGGACGCTAGGCATAAATATGTTAATTAGAAATACAATAGGAATTTCTTATATGAATTTGGAATGGCTGAATAAAAAATGAGGCCAATCTCTCAACATAGCCCCTACTATATTAAGGTAATATAGTTCTATGTCTCCCGATACGTGTGATGACGCCCTTTAATGTCTGTCATCGGATGAGGTGCGTGAACGCTTATTAAAAGGCTGGAAAACCCTGCTGTATAGTACTTGTTAGTATGTTCTACTACTATCCGGTGCTGCAGTTTAATTCACGTGAACATTGGTTGTTAGATAAACTTAAAATTACTAAAACTTAAATAAGATCTAGTTATTGCCAAAATAGACCCGATCCGGAAAGATGAAGTTTCTGGAGTATTTGTAATTCCGTTGAAAACAGAAAATATTTATCTCGAATACATAGGAATGACTTATCTTAAACTTAAAGATCGTATTACAAAACATTTGAGAGATTTTCCCCCCTAACTAGTTAATAATGTAAAAGACATGATTATCAATAAATTCACAAAAAGTTGAATTGATAGATAAAAACAATGTTTTTAACGTCATTATTGAAAGATATGAGGATTACGTTATTAATTGTTAATGAGATTTTTTTAAAAGTTGTCTGAAAAAATGTAAGTTCCAGTTCCTTACTTCTATTTTCTTGCTATCTGTTGTGAATTAAACAGGCAAATGGGGTGTTTGCAGTTACTTTACAGAATGATTTATACAAATATAAATCAGTTGTTTTTCATATATTGCAAGATATATTAGGTTCTGAAAGATATATTTATATTCTATCTATATATCTATTAGCTTTTAAATATTTTCTAAAGCAAGAAAATAAACTTATGAAAGTATAAAATATATAGGCATCAATAACTTTATGAAAAGTTGTATTAGTAGATAAAACAATGTTTTTAAAGTTTTGATAGGTATCTATCTCTCAGCAAAATGAAATTATATATTTATTAAGATTTATGATTCTTCTGCAGTTATTTTTTTCATCAATTTAACCTTATAGCTCACATTGTGAGGCGCCTGTGAATCTTATAAGACGTCTGCATATCGTTACTCTCTCCCAGGTTTAACAGTTTTACCCTTGTTTTTTATTCAGAAATTCCGAATAGTGATTTTTTACTTTATTTACTGGCAGTCGTTTTAGGATAACTTAAAGTATACAATCTTCTTTCGGAATTGTCATGTTTGTTTTTCCATTTAAAATGTGTAGATGGAAGCCCTACACAATACTCCCCGGCAGTGTTGAATTCAGACACTTTTCTCCGGGATGGATTTCTGTAGCTCCTGGGGGGACATTATAGAGTTCCGTGGGGAAATTGTACTTTTTGACAATTGAAAACACAAAATCTTAAATCTTCCGTGGGGGACATCTCAATGTTCCGGGGGGGGGGGGTTCCCCCTGCCACCCCCTGAATTCAACACTGTTCCCCGGAATTCATGAAAATGATTTGCTATGTAAAACAAATATAGTTTAGAATGTGATCGTCTAAGTGTAAGTTATGTTCGTAATGTGATGTTTTGTTAATAAATGTTAATTATGTATTTAGTTCAGTGTCACCTCATCATTTTGTAAATTGTTATATTATATTTATTAACCCATTTGTGCCTGAATTTTTGTTTTCTTAAATTTGTTGGTAAAATCACTTTGAAATGTTGCAAAAAAATGGAAAAATACAAAAAAAAAATACGCAAAAATATTTTTGTATTTATTTGATAAAATGTAAACATGATTATGTGAATATCCATATATTGAAAAATGCATAATTATAAGTTTTGTCTAAATTTATAGAAATTAAGATTTAAATTGTGTATTATATATTATAATTAGTATTTTCAGGAAATATTAAATATATATATTTATTTCTTTACAGAGACTAATTACATTATGAGTATTAATAATAATAAATTAAGAATAATCGTATTTGGGACTAAAAAACAATTTATTCCAAAATCATCTTGAAAAGGACTTTAAATAAACAACTGCCTCCTAAATGTCTAATAGAAATTCGTACACATTTACGCCTTGCGACCTATATTTTGTACGCTACAAACATGCATACAAAATAGGCTTGAACATATAATTTCGCAATTTTAAAAAATACGTGTTTCTAAGAAGTTTACAAACAAAGATCGTGATTTATTAATTTGGATCCTTGATACAAAAAATACAAATAAACTTACTTTTTACATTTCGCTATCTTGAAAAAAAAAAAAATCTCTAAACACCGAAAAAAGGCATTCATTTAAGCAAATAAATATCAATCTTATGCTGTCATCTCTCGGTAGTAGACAAAGACAATTATAGACAATTACTTCATTCGATTCTCATGTTATAAAGAAGAAGGAAATTAAAAAAAAATTATTAAAATTCGAAACGTCCCAAAAATGGGACGCAAAAATGGGACGCTAGGCATAAATGTGTTAATTAGAAATACAATAGGAATTTCTTATATTAATTTGGAATGTCTGAATAAAAAAAGAGGCCAACCTCTCAACATAGCCCCTACTATATTAACCCATTAAGGACTAGCATTACCATATGGCCACAGCATAGCTGTCAACCCTTTTGCTGTTTGAATACCAGTAATTTAGAACAAAAATCTTCACTTTCTTTAATGACAGAAACTCTGCTATAAAATAAGATAAATATTGCTTTTCTTAAAAAGCGATACGAAAGGCAATTTTTGTATTTTAAAAAGAAAAAATAATTCCGTCTTTAATGGGTTAAGGTAATATAGTTCTATGTCTCCCGATACGTGAATGATCGCGCCCTTTAATGTCTGTCATCGGATGAGGTGCGTCGACGCTTATTGAAAGGTTGGAAAACCCTGCTGTATAGTACTTGTTAGTATGTTCTACTACTATCCGGTGCTGCAGTTAAATTCACGTGAACATTGGTTGTTAGATAAACTTAAAATTACTAAAACATAAAAAAAGATCTAGTTATTGCCAAAATAGACCCGATCCCGAAAGATGAAGTTTCTGGAGTATATCTAATTCCGTTGAAAACAGAAAATATTTATCTCGAATGCATAGGAATGACTTATCTTAAACTTAAAGATCGTATTAAAAAACATTTGAGAGATTTGAACCGGTCAACAATAGTTCTGTCAAGACTTAACCAGAAGCAGAATATACAAGTTAATTTCGAAGATACAAAAATTATATGCCCCTTAAATAATTATCATAATTTAATTATCCGTAAATCAGTAGAAATTATTACTAAAGAAAATATTATTTGTAATGACGTTTTATCCAACATCATACCCAGAATTTGGCTCAGTTTGCTTAAAAAATCATAAAACACGTAATATTCCACTTCCCTTTTATTTATTTATTTATCTTTTATTCATTATTTCCCTTTTATTTATTTTCTCAAAGTTTTCCGGATCTAAAAATTGACTTTCACTTTCACTGCTTTCGACACCAACCACATGAAATGTGAAAATAAGACGCTAATAACAGTATTTATGTATTCTCTGACGAAGGCTATGTTTATAGTTGAAAGTACTAAAAAGTATTAAAGGAATTTAACATCTTTTTTAAATATTTTGTCGTCTGTTAAGTATTTTGCACATTTAAAGATGAATTTAGCATTCTATTTATTTATCTGCTGATGCTGGTTAGATAGATTTTGCTTTACATAATTGTTTTATTATCCCTTTATTGAGTTCATGGGGTTATAAACTAATTTTCATTTACTTTATAACGTAAAATATTACATAATGAATAAAATTAATACAAAAAATTGAAATTATTGTACTAGAAAAATGTAAGTTTTATAAAATTCTAAAAAAGAGAGAGAGAGAGAATGATAACGATTAGGTTCTTTAAAAAGAAATTGTCAATTGTTTTATGAATGGAAATTTGAATTAAACGAAATGAGGCGTACACGAATTTATAACGTTCTGAAAATACTTAACTTATATTTCCTTTTGATGCACATTTTTTTATCTCTTTTTTCCCCTGTTATAGAATAACTAAACTTCTAACAAAATCAAAAGATTATTTTTCTAAGTGCCCTGGAAACTTTTCTCATTATTTTTCTTTGCAATAAGTTTTTTTTTTTTTTTTTTTTGTATGTGTATGTGTGGGGAGGTTATTTTACTTTCAAGGTAGTGAATATCACTTTTGTACTTTTATCATAATGATGTAAAACTAGTGTAAAAAAGATAGAACTTATGTTACTTTTAAAGAACAAAACATGTTATTAGACAAAAATTACTTTATGGAAAGAAAAACATCATTAGGATTAATGAGAATACACAAAGAAATAATGTAATAATCATTTTCTCTCTTGAAAAATTAGTTTTTTCTGCTTTTGTTGAGAATGCTTAATCTCAATTCCTTTTAAAAGTTGTGAGCAGGAAAAGTTTTAATAATATCAACTTTGAATAGGTAAAAGATTTAATTTGTAATTGAATCTCAGAAAAAAATTACTGAATCGATAATTTGATATGGGAGAAGAAGAATTGTCAAGAAAAAGGAAAAACCACTAAAAGAAAATAATCTGATAAAAATGTAAAAGACATGATCATCAATAAATTCACAAAAAGTTGAATTGATAGATAAAACAATCTTTTTAACGTGATTATTGAAAGATATGAGGATTACTTTATTAATTGCTAATGAGATTTTTTTAAGTTGTCTGACAAAATGTAAGTTCCAGTTCCTTACTTCTATTTTCTTGCTATCTGTTGTGAATTAAGCAGGCAAATGGGGTGTTTGCAGTTACTTAACAGAATGTTTTATGCAAATATAAATCATTTGTTTTTCATATATTGCAAGATATATTAGGTTCTGAAAGATATGTTTATATTCTATCTATATATCTATTAGCTTTTAAATTTTTTTCTAAAGCAAGGAAATAAACTTATGAAAGTATAAAATATATAGGCATCAATAAATTTATGAAAAGTTGTATTAGTAGATAAAACAATGTTTTTAAAGTTTTAATTGTAAGATATGATAGTAGCTTCATTAATTGCTAAAGGGTTTTTTTTAATTTGTCGAACAATATTAGAATTCCAGTTAGTTATTTCTGTTCCCTTGCTATCTGTTGTGAATTAAAGCAGCCAGTTAGAGTGTTTGCAGTTATTAAGTAAAATGTTTTGTGAAAATATAAATCACTTGTTTTTCGTATACTGTAATATATCATACATTCTGGAGATTTTTTTTTTATTGAATACTGATCTATTAACGTTTACGTATTTTCTGAAGCGAGAAAAAAATCTTATGAAAATATGTAAGATGGTGAACATCATGGATTTACAAAAAAAAAAAAAAAAAAAAAAGCTGAATTAGTAGATAAAACAGTGTTTTTAAAGTTTTCATTAAAAGATATGATAGTAACTTTATTAATTGCTAATGAGATTTTTTTCTGTTGTCTAACAAAATTTATAGTTCCAGTTCCTTACTTAACTGTAAGATTTGGGAGTAGCTTCATTAATTGGCAGTAGTGGAATCATTAATTGCTAATGAGATTTTTACTTTCTTCTATCTTTACAAGAAGAAAGTGAAAATTTTAGATTTCCGTGATATGCACGCTTTAGGGGTCAGAGAACCGAATAACATGTTTTTAGAAAATATCTGTCTGTGAGTCTGTCTGTGTGTGTGCGACACAAATATTGAGGGCGCTCTATCTCAAGAACTAATGAACGGAATTTAATAAAACTTTATGTTCAGATAGTCCCTGATATAAACTGGTGCTGATTACTTTTTGGTGTAAATCGTGGCGATGCTATGCTGCATTTTTCACAATTCCCGCAATAGCTATATATCAAGAACTAATGCACGGATTTTTGTAAATCTTCAGATTCCGTTAGTCCTTGATACAATTTGGTGCTTGTTACTTTTTAGTGTAAATCGCCTTACATGTGTCACTGCCATGTGGCACATTATTCGTGATTATCGCAATAACTGTATCACGAGAACTAATGCACGAATTTTCACCAAACTTCAGATTCAGTTAGTCCCTGATATAAATTAGTACTTTTTAGTTTTTAGTATAAATCGCCCTACAGGTGGGGCTGCTAGGCTGAATTTATCACGATTTCTGCAAGAACTGTATCTCAAGGACTAATCAAGAATTTTCATCAAACTCCAGATTTCGTTAGCCCCTGATATAAATTAAACCTGCTAAGTTTTTGGAGTAAATTGACCAACAAGTAGCTCTACTATGTAGATTTTTTTATTGTTTCCGCGATAGTTCTACCTCGAAAACTAATGCACGGATTTTCATCAAACTTCAGATTCAGCTACAACTTGAAATAAGTTGTTGCTGATTAGATTTCGGTGTAAATCACCTAACCAGTGACACTGATGTGTATTATTTTTCGGGAAATATTAACATGTATGACATAGAAGAAAGTTTTAGGATTGCCACATCTGACTAGTTTTCGTTTGTCGAACAAAATTAGAGTTTCAGTTAATTACTTCGGTTCGCTTGCTATCTGTTGTGAATTAAAACAGCCAAATGGAGTGTTCGCAGTTATTGAGTAAAATGTTTTGTGCAAATATAAATAAGTTTTTTTTTTCATACACTAATATAGCATAAGTTTTGGAAGATATATTTTTATTGAATACTGATTTATTAATGTTTACGCATTTTCTGAAGCGTGAAAATAATCTTATAAAAATACCGTGTGTTAAAAAAATGACTGATGGATCTTAAAATTCAATATCTTGCAAACGGTGACAGATATTAAAAAAATTCTTGCAGGAGTGTTATGTAAGATGGCAGGAGTTTTTATGCTGAGATTCTTAGTTTTAGTTACAAATAGCATCGATAGATGGCGCTTCAAGCAATGACCGCTAAATACAGACACGATTTTTCGGCCTCTCTCTTCTTCTATGCAAAAAAAGGAGATTAAAATATATTGAATGGATCCTGAAGTACCAAAATTCGGGTCTGGACTGAGCACCTATTGCTCTCAGTGCCATCTATTGTTTGAAATTCGAACTAAAATCAAGAATCCCAGTACAAAAACTCCTGACATCATACATAATCCTCCTGCAAGAATTTTTTTAATATCTGTCACCGTTTTCATGTTAATGAATTTTAAAATCTATCAGTCATTTTTGGAACACCGGTTTCGGTTTGTAAGATGGTGAGCATCATGTATTTACAAAACGCTGAAATAGTAGATAAAACAATGTTTTTAAGTTTTCATTGAAAGATATGATAATAACTTGAGAATTGAATTGAGTTAATGAGAATTTATTAAGTTGCCTAACAAAATTTAAGGTTCCAGCTACTTACTTCAATTCTCTTGCTATCTGTTGTGAATTAAACGGGCCAAATGGGAAGTTTGTATTTACTGAGCAGAATGTTTTATGCAAATATTAATCAGTTGTTATTCATATATTGTAATCTGTGTTAGGTTCTGAAGGATATGGTTTATATTCTTTATTCATCTATTAGAGTTTAAATATATTCTGAAGCATGAAAATAATCTTATAAAAGTATATAAGATATGGACATCATTGAATTCAGAAACAGTTGAATTAGTAGATAAAAAAATGTTTTTTTAAGTTTTATATTCAAAGATATGAGAATAACTTTATTAATAGGTGATGAGAGTTTTTTAAGTTGTCAAACAAAATTTAGGTTTCAGTTACTTCGATTCTCTTGCTAACTGTTGTGAATTAAATCTGACAAATTAGATGTTTGCAGTTATTGAGCAGAATATTTTACGAAACTATAAATCAATTTGATTTCATATATTGTAAGATATCTTAGGTTCTGAAGGATATGGTTTATATTCTTTATTCATCTATTAGAATTTAAATATCTTCTGAAGCATGAAAATAATCTTATGAAAGTATATAAGATCATCATTGAATTCAGAAGCAGTTGAATTAGTAGATAAAAAAATGTTTTTCAGTTTTTTATTCAAAGATATGAGAATAATTTTATTAATTGCTGATGAGAGTTTTTTAAGTTGTCAAACAACATTTAGGTTTGAGTTACTTCGATTCTCTTGCTATCTGTTGTGAATTAAATCTGACAAATTAGATGTTTGCAGTTATTGAGCAGAATATTTTACGAAACTATAAATCAATTTGATTTCATATATTGTAAGATATCTTAGGTTCTGAAGGATATGGTTTATATTCTTTATTCATCTATTAGAGTTTAAATATATTTTGAAGCATGAAAATAATCTTATGAAAGTATATAAGATATGGACATCATTGAATTCAGAAACAATTGAATTAGTAGATAAATACATGTTTTTAGGTTTTTTTTCAAAGCTATGAGAATAAGTTTATTAATTGCTGCTGAGAATTTTTTTATGTTGTCTAACAAAATTTAGGTTTGAGTTACGTCGATTCTCTTGCTATCTGTTGTGAATTAAATCTGACAAATTAGATGTTTGCAGTTATTGAACAATATTTTACGCAACTATAAATCAATTGCATTTTATATATTGTAAGATATCGTTAGTTCTGGAGGATATCTTTATATTTTGTATTCATCTATTAATTTTTTTATATTTTCTGAAGCAAGAAAATAATCTAATTAAAATATCTAAGACATAGACATCAATGAAGTTACAAAAATTTGAATTATTAGATAAAACAATGTTTTTAATGTTTTAATTTCAAGATATGAGAGTAACTTCGTTAATTGCTAATTAGATTTTTTCTAAGTTTGACTAACAAAATGTAGGCTTCAGTTACTTACGTCGATTCGTATACTGTCTGTTAAGAATTAAACCGGCGACATGAAGTGTTTGCAATGATTTAGAAGAGAGTTTTATAAAAATTATGCATTAAAATCACTTATTATCATGAAACTACAGTTATAACATGCTAAAATTGAAAAAAATATACTTAAAGGCTTATAAATGCTTTTTAATAAAATATATCTACACGTGGACTTTTGATGTTGATAAAGTGGTCGATTGTGTGTGTGAAACATCTAGGTATGTTTATTAAAATGTATTTTTAAGCATTTAAGGATGCTTTTTTCACATTAATTATGTTATAACTTAAGTTAAAAATGTTTTATGCAAATATAAATCAGTTGTTTATCATATATTGTAAGATATCGTAGGTTTTTGAGGAATATGTTTATATTGAATATTTATGTATTGGCGTTTAAATATTTTTGGAAGCTATTATTGCACAAATATAAAATCAAATGTTGCCGTGGTAGACAGAATGAGGTTTGTTACTTCAAGTCCCCCCCGATGTCCCCATAAGCCATTTAATATACTGTTCTCAGTTTGCGGATTTTACTATTATTATCATGTATTATATAGAAAAAGAAGAATACAGCATGGAGCATTATAAATTATTTAAACAAAATATCTAATTTTAATTTAATTGCTTTTATTTCATTAATTATCATTCATTTTTTTCATCTTTTATATAATCAATCGTCACAGAGATTTCAGTAATGGAATGATATTTTGTTTTTGTTGTTTTTTAAATTAATTGTAATTTACTTGAAAACGTCAAAGATGATATTTGAAAATATTATAGAAAGATATTTTTAATTATTTTAAATTTTTAAGTAGTAAAAATTCATCGAGAATATGGCGTTGTATAATTGGAGTACAGAATTTTGTTTAAGAACACCACAACAATGTTAAACAACACGAATCCATTTCGGATCATATAAATATATTAAAATAGCAATTAAAGCCTTTGTGCAGGAATATTGAAATGCAGTAAACCAAAGTTTAAAATGCACACGTTGGTTTACTGCATTTCCATATAAATATAATCTGTCACCAGCTGCAAAGCCACTCGCAATTTCAAAGCAAACAAACAATCTGGTGAAATAGGTAAAAGTCGGAATAGATGGTAAAGAAGTCATTTAAATCAGCTAATCTATAAATTTGGCCAGAGTTAGTGTCAAGGCCGGGATTGTGTTTTACATGGGCGATGCCAGCAACAATGTAGTTTCAAAGATGTAGTAGGTCTGAGAGTTTTGACTCTTTGAGAATTATTGATTAATTAATTACAGATTATAATAATAAAGTATTGAATGTATATTAAAGAGCGAAAACACTTCCGTGAGTACCGCTGATGTCTTATTGAAGATAACAATAATCTAAACCTGTTGTTTCCAAACATTTATTGTTTTCAATATACCCAAGCGTCTGTAACCTAACCCTTCCGTACACACACTTTCTAATAGCACTTTTTTAAGTGAATTTTTCCCACATGGCGGGAGCCGTAAAGAGATTTAACAGTAACCAATCCTTTCGCCTTTTTTTTTTTAGCTTACCAATTAGGCAATGTCTCTGTTACAAATATGTTTTACTATAATAACTATAAATGAAATGAGACGCTAGATGTTCACCTTTATGGCAGAAAGAGTTTTTTTTTCTTGTCAACTTACCACAGTGTAAACCAAAATTATAACATGGTCTGTATTTTTATCCTCACAAGATTTCTTGGATAGGTTCTCACATTTGGCATTCAATTTAATAACATTTATACAATTTATAATACCTTTTAGTTACTCGTTAATAATTAGTGTAATAATTTTTCATACACTAATATTCCAATATAAATAACGCAATGTACAAGATCAAAAAGCATTTTTGGATATTTATCTTTTCAATTTAGTAGCCACATTTCTTTTCCAATATAACAACGGTGTATTGTTTAATTTATATTTTAAAAGATTACAAAAAAGTAGCAGGTCATTTCGCATTCTTTTAGCTTATCAAAGAGGCAATGTTTCCGTTACAAATATGTTTTTAACATGATAACTATAAATGCAAGAAGACGCTTCATCTGCACCTTTAAGGCATAAGAGTTATGTTGTTCCTTGTCAACTTACCGCAGTGTATCCTTTCCACACACACTCTCTAAAACATTCCTTTATTTTTAAAAAGTGAATTATTTTCACATGCGAGGATCCATAAAGAGATTTAACAGTAACAAGTGATTTCGCATTTTTTAGCTTATAAAAGAGAGACTTTCCGTTACAAATATGTTTTAAGCATAATAACTATAAATGCAATGTGACACCTTTATGGCGTACCTTTACCTTTTACCTTTATGCCATAAAGAGTTTTGTTGTTTCTCTTCAACTTACCTCAGTGTGAAACAAAAATGTTACATGCATCATCATAACCTTGTATCGTTTATTTTAAAATTCAATGTATATGTCATGATATGTATTTATTTACTATGTATGAGGGATGCAATAGAGCCGTACGAAATTTGTTATTTACTCATTTTCTTTTCTGAAGCACATCCGGAATTTTTATGTTTTCTATGACTTGCAGTACCTCGTTTTGCTATAAGTATTTTTTAGCTTAAATGTAATTAAGACAGTATAATGTACCCTTAAGTAATTTCACGTGTAAAAATTCCTTTATGTAGTTAGCGTGTTAGTTTATGTAGCTATCCAAGCAGAACCACTTGGTTTTGCACATATTACCCACGAAGGTCTTACAGGTTAAACGGGCATAAACGCAATAATATGGCTATCACAGTAACGGAGCTCTGTACATTCCCGTACATAAATCGTTAAAATGCAATTTAAAAAATATTAAATTAATTTGACATAGTTATAGAAAAAAATCTAGGTTTATAAATGAGAATGTGCATTTTCTTTGGTGAATATAGCAGAAAAATATTCAAATTTCCTGTCATGACAAAGAAAATAAATCATCCATATGACGTAGCATTTAACGAAACCCTATTTCGAATGGTATCTATATATATTATGAAATTAAGATAAAAAAAAACTTTTCCTTGGAAAAATGTCTTACGCAAAGTATCTAATCCAAAATGAACAACAGTTGTCTTATTCGTCCTATCTTCCATAATCAGGTTATAGCCGATGTTGACGACAAAAATAACTCTAAAATTACTGAAATGCGCGTTTAACTATTGTTTTAATTTTTTGCTTTAGTTTATTTCACTGAATTTTACCCTCCTACCTAAAACTGCTGCTGAGATATGGCGAAATGTCCTACATATTTTGACCCCCTTTAACCCCTTAGGGGAGTGCATTTGCAAAAATCCTTTCTTATATCTTGCCTAGGTCATAACAGAAATCTGCAGTCCAAATTTTGTAATCCTGATTTCAGTTATTTAAGCTTTGCGGTCAGTCATGCGTTCTCTCTTTAATATATTAGTTTAGCAAAAAGAATAAAATTTCATTCAGAAATTGGTTTGAAAGCATGTAAAATACAATTGTAACCAGAAAAAAATTAAAACTTCAAAAAAGAATATTTATGACTAACAGATAACAAAAAAACATTCTTATAATTATTCCGGCATAAAATCTATTTTCAGCGTTTTTATGGGTATTTTTATGAAAATTCAGTAAACCTTTTTCCCTAGTTGTTTTGAAATTTTACACTTTCTGCTTTTTTATGTCTAAATTGTAATGAAAAAAAAGAAAAACTGACAAGGGATGAGATAGTAATACATTTTCTTTCCTCCTCTAAAATATAAACTTCATTTGAAATGCGCCCCACCTTGGGAAAGACTGATCTAAACGATCCATTTTTCTTTTTTCGACAATTTAATCATGTCTAAACATCACATTATTTACATTTTTATACCATTGAATACGGGGGAAATGTATTTTTAAACGTAATTTGTTTGAGATCTGTCAATTTACTGCTTTATTTTATTTATTTTATATGTAATGACGGAAAGTGTATAACGCTCAATATCATCCAGATCTTGATAATCGTTCGTTAAAATCAGCCATTTTATTTCGGCCATGTTAGGCTTAAGCATTCCGGTGCCGTGTTATAAGTCGAACAACTGCCTTATTTAATCTACGTTGTATAACATCTATCCTCCTTCAGTTTTTTAAATCCTTCAAAAACATTAAAATCATCATATATATTAAAACGCACAGGTAAAATTTTAAGTAGACCCATTTTGGGACATCTGCACATGCATCAACCGTGTTCAATTTAGAGGGATTGAGAGCGAGTTCTCGGTGGTCTGAGCGGTCTAAAGCAGCAGTTTAAAGCGCCGATATTTTGTAGTGGATAGCAGGTTCGAACCCGACTTCCGGCAAAATGATTTCTGTAATATTTTTCGCGATAAGTTATTCCAATAATGACATATTTTATTAGGAAGAAGTTATGATTTTTATTTTATTATTATTATTATTAAATAAAATTTAACGCTGAACAATATTTAAAATAATAATAATAATAATTTTATATTTAAAATATTTAAGCTAAAATATTTTTAATGTAATTATCAGTTAAATAAATTGAGCTCATCTACAATTCTGACCATTATCAAGAATATATGTGTGTGTGTGTCAAAAAGAAAAGTTTGCCTTTCTTTTCCTTAAAAAAAGAAAACGGAAAGAAAGAAAGATATTCATATAAGAACTATTAAAAAAATTATCTTGATATCCATTGTTTAATAATTTAAAAATGTATAAAAATGTAAAATAAAATTCAAGTGATAAATTTATATGCTGCACCAAGTTTCAAATTTGGGATTTTAGAGAATGAGACTGATAAAAATAAAATTTATGGCAGCTTTTAATGGTCATGTAGTTAAAAAATCATAATAAATAAATAAAAATAAATACTGTTATTTTTTCGAAAAAATGAGACCATAGTTAATAAAAATAAATGCTCTACCCACTATTTTTAGTTAAATTTCTGGTAAAAAGAAGCATAATTGGTTGTAAATTATAAAGTTAATTTTTTTTTTACTTCATTGAATAGGTTTGGCTGACTTTACCCTCTATCGCTTTAAAGAAATAGGAATCACTTATGCAATATAGAAATTTGTCGCAATTTCAATAATAAACTTAAAAGCAAATCATTAAAAATTCAAGAATTTTTCTGATGAAACATTCAAGTTATTTACCGTCAAATCTTGACGGGTACCATCTAGTCTTTTAATAATTTTCAACCTCTATCACGTGCATCTCGTTTACATAATATTAAATCATTTGCTCTTAAAACAGTACAAAGAGTACACCATTCGTTTAAGGCTGACGTTCCATAATGAAATTAACATTATATTAATAATTAAATAAATAAATAATATAATACAAATAAAACACAAATTTAACAGATATATGTAATCGAACTACGTGCTTTGAAATAATACAATATTGAAATAATAAAATACTACATTGAAATAATATAAATCAAAAAGCTACCTGTAAGTAACTAACTCTTAAAAAATATTTTTGCTTATTAACCTATGGCAACACTTTTTATACACTTTTTACAGTTTGCTATATGGAAAAATAATCCCCTTATTGAATTTATTAGTACAAAAATACTATTTCAAATCCATCACACAATTTTGTTTTCGAATAAAATAATAAAACTTAACATATTAACTTATTTTTGAAAGATTTCTTTTTCTAATATGCGATTAAAAGTAAATTCACATAATAATGCTGTTTTAAAAGTTTATTCAATTACGTTTTATATAGGGGATTTATTTTATGAATAAATTAAATAATTGTTTATAATATAAATTTTAATGAAATTGTTTTCAAGTAACAAATATGACCTTTATGCATTCATTCGCGTTCTTAGTTATATAAATAAATAGCGTCTATAGTCGTCGTCTGATCCGTCCGTCTGCCTGTCCCTCTGTTCGCATATAACAGCTCAAAAACTACCCAACCAAATGGTTTTAAATGGAATATGTATAATCGTTGCAGAATTTTGTCGAGTCATTTCAAATTTTATGGAATAAAATCAAATTTAAAAAGATATTAATATACCTTTTCTTAATTCTAATTAATCTTATCATACATAATTAATTCAATGATATATCATGATAGAAAATGATTCTAGGTTGTCATGGTGATTAAGTCGTATTTAAAACGGAGTCATATTATTTCCGTATTACTGAATTTAATATATATAATGGTAATTAATTTTGTATTCATGCAATTTTTGAATAAGAGTGCAACCGCTATTGCACCAAGGTCTGAATATTTAAAAAATTATTTATCGTACGAACGCATCTCATTTGCCACGTTTAACGTACAATTTCCGACTTATTTCTAGCTCATCTGAAAATATTATAAACTACACGCAAGAAAATGTGTTATTAAATAGCACTCGACACAAACCTAAAAACGACAAATTAACTGTATCCTTCATCAGTAGAATTCAACAAGGAAATTTTAGTTCATTAAAACATATTACGCCTTGTTAGTCAATTATTCTCCATTGCTATATTCATTTCAATACTGCATCAGATTTTTCAGTTGTAAACCTGGTATGCAATTACATTTTCAGTTCAGCTTTAATAATGTAACAATTTAAGATTGCTGCAATGGGAACTGGCTTCCCTAATTCAAATTGAAATCTAGTTAAATTAAAGTTGTTCTCAAACAGATTTCTATTATTGCCTTCCGTTTGGAAAATCTAGAATGAGTAAATGGAACTTTATTGGACGTATGCAGGGTTAAGAAACGCATTCTTTTGTTGTAACCAGATTAGAATTCGATTGCAGTTTCTAATCAGTTACTTCTTACTCGTTGTGTCGTATTACCCTTAAATTTGTATAATTGCGTGAGATATTTGTTGCTGAAATTGATGTTGCGAGTAAGTTAATAATGACAATAAATATATCTGATTTAATTTTATATGTACTGAATTTTGAAATGATTGCAGTATTCACTTTTTTATAATTCACTTTTTAAAATATAGATTTTTTAATATCAGGTACGAATTGAATAAAAGTTAGAACAATAATCATATACGTTTTACACTGGCAATGGTTGAATCATCAGTTGAGAGGATTTAGCCATTTTCATTTATGCTGTTATTCGTTAATTCTCTTCAAATTCTTAGCAATAAATTGTTTTAAAGTCTGTTATTTGCCTGTTTAAATGGGAAATCTTTCTAATGGAAGATATAGTTGTATACAGAGGGTGTTCACACATTTTTAGGTGCGTTCATAATTATATAAATACGTAGCACCTATAGTCATCGTCTGATCCGTCTATCAGCATATAACAGTGCAAAAACTACACAACCGAATGGTTTGAAATTTAATATTTATAATTGTTGCAGAATTCTGTCGAGTAATCTCAAATTTTATAAAAATCGAATCAAATTTAAAAGATATTAATAAAAGTTTTCTTAATTTTATTAAATCATATCATACGTAAATAATTCAATGATACCCCATGATAGGTAAAGATTCTATGTTGCCATGGTGATTAAATCCTATTTAACATGGAGTTATATTATTTCCGCATTACGGAGTTTAATATATACAATCGTAATAATTTTCTATTCATGCAATTTTTGCATAAGAGTGCAACAACTATTGCACCAAGATCTGAATATTTAAGAAACTAGTACGAACGTATCCTTTGTCACGTTTGAAGTACAATTAACGACTTGTTATTAGTTCATCTGAAAAAATTATAAACTTATCTCAAGAAAATGTATTATTAAAATAGCACTCAAAATAAACCCGAAAACGACAATGTAACTCTCTATTTCATCAGCGGAATTCAGCAAGGAATATTTAGTTCATTAAAACTTATTACGCCCTGTTAGCCAATTACTATCCATTACTATATTCATTTCAATGCAGCTACAGATTTTTCCGTTACAAACCTGGTATGCAATTACATTCAGCTTTATCAATGTAACAATTTTAAATAGCTGCAATGGGCTTCCCTAATTCAAATTGAAATCTAGTTAAATTAAAGTTGTTCTCAAACAGATTTCTATTATTTCCTTTTGTTTGGCAAAACTAGAATGAATAAATGGAACTTTATTGAATGTATGCAATGTTAAGAAACGCATTCTTCTGAAATCGAATTAGAATTCGATTGCAGTTTCTCATCAGTTACTTCTTACTTGTTGTGTCGTATTACCCTTGCAGTTGTATAATTGTGTGAGATATTTGTTGCGGAAATTGCTGTTTCGAGTAAGTTAATAATGGCAATAAATATATCTGGTTTAATTTTATATATACTGAATTTTGAAATGATTATAGTATTCACCCTTTGTTTCTAATAATTCACTTTTAAATATATAGATTTTTTTAATATAAGGTACGATTGAATTAGAACAATAATCATATACATTTTACACTGGCAATGGTTGAATCAGTTGAGAGGATTTAGATATTTTCATTTCTGCTGGTATTCATAGCTTCAAATTCTGAGCAATAAATAGTTTTATAATCTGTTATTTGCCTCTTTAAATGGTAAATCTTTTTAATGGAGGCTATTTTTATATACGTAGGGTGTTCACACATTTTATGGTGCGTTTGGAATTATATAAATGCGTAGCACCTATAGCCATTGCCTGATTTGTCTGTCTGTCTATCCATCTATCAACATATATTATATAATATATAACAATATAGTGCATATAACAACGCAAAAACACAACGCAGCTACACAACCGACTGGTTTGAAATTCGATATATATAATCGTTGCAGAATTTTGTCGAGTCATTTCAAATTTTATGAAAATCGAATCAAAATAAAAAAAAAAATTAATAAAAGTTTTCTTAATTCTATTAAATAAACTCATACGTAATTAATTAAATGATATCCCATGATAGGTAATGCTTCTAGGTTCCATGGTGATTTCGCACTATTTAAAAAAGAGTCATGTTATTTCCGTATTACTTAATTTAATATATACAATCGTCATAAATTTTGTATTCACCTAATTTTTTCATAAGAATGCAACAGCTATTGCACCAAGATCTGAATATTTATAAAACTAGTTATAGTGCGAGAGAATCTCATTTGCCATGTTTGACGTACAATTTCCGACTTGATTTTTATTTTATCTTAAAATATTAAAAACTAAACGCAAGAAAACGTATTATTATATTAGCGCTAGAAATAAACCCAAAAACACAATGTAACTGTCTCCTTCATCAGTAGAATTGAACAAGGAATTTTTAGTTCATTAAAACTTATTACGCCTTGTTAGTCCATTTCTCTCCATTACTATATTCATTTTAATACTGCATCAGATTTTTCAGTTGCAAACCTTGTATTCAATTACATTTTAAGTTCAGCTTTAATAATGTAACTATTTTAGATTGCTGCAATGGGAACTGGCTTCCCTAATTCAAATTGAAATCTAGTTAAATTAATGTTGATCTGAAACAGATTTCTATTATTTCCTTCCGTTTGGCAAATCTAGAATGAATAAATGGAACCTTATTGAAAGTATGCAAGGTTAAGAAACGCATTCTTCTGTAATCAGATTAGAGTTCGATTGCAGTTTCTGAACAGTTGCCTCTTTCTTGTTGTAACGTATTATCCTTGCAGATGTATAATTGTGTGAAATATTTGTTACGGAAATTAGCATTGCGAGTAAGTTAATAATAGCAATAAAAAAAATCGTTTAATATTATACAGATAATGTATATTGAAAGGATTTAATTATTACTTTTTTTAATAATTCTCTTTAAAAATATAGATTAATTTAATATCAATTGCAAAATTATTAGAAGCTAGAACAATAATCATATACATTTAACATAGGGAGTGGTTCGAGATCACTCCAGATGCTTGAACCAATTACGCTGTTATTCATAGCTTTCGATTCACTAACGCTTTAAATGGTAAACTATTCTATTTGCGCTATGGTTATATACAGGGGTTGTATACACATTTTTTTAGGAAGATTTCGTAAGAAGTACTACCTATTGCAGTCGTTACTATGGTGCGACTTTTGAAAATTCCTCCATAACTTTTCATTATATGACCCCAGGAACTCAAAACCACCCCCAACTAAAAAGTTTATAATATATATCACCATCATCATCATCATCATCAACCGTTTTCAATCCACTGCTGGATGTAGGTCTCCCCCAGATTTTTCCAATGTTTCCTGTCTAGTGCTTTAGTCATCCAATTTACACAGGCTACTTTTCTGATTTCATCACTCCATCTTACTTGAGTTCGTCTTCTTGGCCGTTTTACATCTCTGGGATACCACTGTAGGGTGTTTGTGTTCCATCTATTATCTTGTCTTCTTGCCATGTGCCCAGCCCATTTCCATTTTAGCCGTTTAATTCTTTCAATGATGTCAAAAACTTTCGTCTGACTTCTTATCCAGGTTATTCTTTTTCTGTCTCTTCTAGTTATACCTAGCATACATCTTTCCATACTTCTCTGTGTTGTTTGTAATCTTTGTACCATCTGTTTTGTTAGCGTCCATGTTTCTGCTCCATAAGTTAGGACAGGCAAAACACATTGGTTAAATACCTTTCTTTTCAAACACAGGGGCATGCTACTCTTCAGAATAGTATTGTTCTTCCCAAAAGCACTCCATCCATTTCTTATTCTTCTATTGATTTCCTTCATGATACTATTATCAGATGATATTTCTTGCCCAAGGTACACATAACTTTGCACTTCTTTAATTTCAGTGTTGTTGTAGACGATTTTCTTTTTTGATGCAAATGAATTGAACATCACCTTAGTCTTTTCCAAGTTTATTTTTAATCCCACATTAATGCTAGCTTCTGCCAAATCTTTTAGCATATTTTCCAATTCTTCAGGACTGTTACTGAAAATTAAAATGTCGTCAGCGAATTGGAGATGACTTAAATATTCCCCATCTATTCTAATCCCTTTGTTTTCCCAATCCAGCTTCTTGAAAATATTTTCTAAGACGGCAGTAAAAAGCTTAGGCGAAATGGTGTCTCCTTGTCTTACCCCTCTTCCAAGCTTTATAATATATATTTATATATATATATATGTGTGTGTGTATATATATATATATATATATATATATATATATATATATATATATATATATATATATATATATATGTATGTATGTACCAAATTTTGTCCGCACGATAAAAGTCACAATTATGCACGGATCGTCTTCAATGAATGATCGTCTTTGTAGAAATGGGGGATGGTTAAAAATTTTGAATACCGCCTTAACAGTATTCTGATAAAACCAGTTCTTATAGAAAAATGACAGGCAAATAAAAAAAATCATTATAGCAGTTGCGAACAGTTAAAAAAAACCGCAATAAAATTCTTACCACAACAATTGCTTCTCTATTGCGTGACGTGAAAAACAAAAATTGATATATATATATTACGCTATCGTATCTCCATACATATAAGGGGGGTTACTGTAGGGGTGACCCTGTTCCGTCCCCCACTGCCGCCAGATTGTTGCCAACTTGGCGATACATCGCCAAGTTTTTCGACCAAAATTAGTCGTCAAAAGTGACGCTAACTTGTCGGTATCTCTAATATTTCGTCAAATTCTCATAGGCTTCCATTGTAAACCAATTTTACTTCCTTATAGAAAATCAACAAATTGAGATATTTTAATGCAACAAAAACTAATATTCGTATTACTTGGTTATCTCGTCGACTAAAAATCTATTGCCAAAATATAAGATCAAATGCCAATAATGGTTGATCGTCACATTCACCTAACTTTAAGCAAGTTACGCATGTTTACGTCATTAAGTGATTTTTATTTCGATGTTTTATTTGTATTTTTATTAATTTTATACTAATGTATTTGTTCTTTCGTTATTTAAAATAAAAATTTAACTTTTAACTTCGAAATTTACCTGCGCCTGTAGGCCGAGCCCGCAGGTATTTTTTAACGATATTGGCTTTCTCTATAATTTTAATTTAAATGAAAAAAAAACCTATAAGCCACCAATTTGAAATAGTATTTATCATCTGCTTGAGTAAAACTAATATTTATTTTAAAATGTCGCTGATAATAAAAAAAAGGATCGAAGACTGCATATTTGCTATTTCCTAAGAAAAATACTGTTATTCAATTATCAAAAAAGATATGAAAAGCATCGTTTTAATATTTATGTACAGTCGTGGAAAAAATAAAAAGTAAACACCCTCTACTAACTCCTCAATAAATTATAGTAGACGAAAATTACTGGTACCGAATGATTGGAAATAAAGTCTACTTTTAAATGACGTATAGAAAATGTGCTTAGGGGGCCATCTACATATTAAAACGAATCCAAACTTTATTTTTTTCGATGGCAATACCCAATTTTAACGAAATATTTCAAAACTTTGTTTCAAACTATGCCTAGACACCAAATTTCAAGTCATTTCAATGATAAGTTTTGAATTATAAACATTCAAAATTTTGTGTTTCTTTTGTTAAATTACATTTTCATATTTTTATTTATAACTCCTGAAATTATGCTCCTAATGTGATAATTTTTTGTGTAGCAATAATACTAATATACCCAAACATAAATACGTTGAATTTGCAATTTTTATAATTTCATGATATAAATTATGAATTATGAAATTAATATTCGAAAACATTATGAATTGCAACCTACAATTTTTTTTATGTGCTTTATGTAAATCCAAAATTTCACATTTTTCTTCCAAGTAGTTTTCAAATTATGCTTAAAAAACGGCAAAATGATAGTTTAAGGGGCCGTCTATGGTAGAAGTGACTAGATGTTTTGAAATTTCTTATGCTATTCTGTAATCTAGCAGGCTTCATTGACTGCCTGAGTGGTGCTTAAGGTGCCTTCATCAAGAAGGTGGCTCTCTCGGTTAACAATCGAGTACCGAACTTCAATTTGGATACAGCCTTTAAAATAATTAATTTCTCGGAAACTTATGTACGAATTGTATAAAAATTTGTTTTTAAACTAATTGAAGGGTGTAGAGTTCATTTATGCTGTCAGAATTGTGTACTGCTATTGAAAAAAACAAAGTTATGGTTCGTTTTAATATGTAGAATTTCCCCTAAGCAAATTTTATATACATCATTTAAAAGTAGACTTTATTTCCAATCGTTCGGTAACATCAACTTTCTTTTACGATAATTTGTTGAGGAGTTAGTAGGGGGGGGGGTTACGTTTTTTTTCCACGATTGTACAATGAGTGACATAATTTAGAAAAAAGGGAAGGGAACGTCAAATTGTACATTTGACAAAATGCATACCAAACAACGATAGGTTCAGAGGAGAAAAATTCCTTAAATGTTGGTTCAGAGAAAACAATGAAACCATGTTTTTATAGTTACTGGTGGATTCCTTATATTGGAAGGTTAAAATAGGGGTAGTAGAAAAATATGACAAAATTAAGTGAGATTGCTACTAGAAATATGTTTTAATAAATGGTTACAAAGAAAACATTCAATCTTATATATATATATATACATATTAGATAAGTACTACACTTTCGGTGCTGTTCTTAATTTTTATTGCAAATAAAAAATGAGGGGGGGGGGGACGAAATAGTCCTCATTAACTGAGAATATCTCTTAAACCCTTCGGGACGGGAGCCTTTTACGAAATTTTTAATCTCTTGTCACCATTTTTTAAAAGCAGAAATTTGTGTCTTCCTGAATCGAATAAAAGCGTTCATTAAATAAGGCAAATTTTACAGTAAAATTTTACTGGTGAGGAAAAAAAAGGATTCTGAGTGCTTCATGCGGCACGTATCCCAAGGGGTTAAGGGAGTCCGGGACACAAAAATATTCAAATTTTCGATTAAAAAAATTATTGTATTAAAATTTTCTCTATTTTTTTCTGCTTAAAATGATGTTTAAATCATATATCTATCTTAATTAAAACAGAAAATATTAAATTTCTTGTTTTGGTTTGTTTTCAAAATCTACCTTTCATGCAACGTTTGTCATGGGAATGACTTCTTCTAAAAATACGTTTTTCTACATGATGGTTTTCTACACCATTTCTCGTTTTTAAATTGTTACAAGCCAGGAACCGTAACAGATATATTGTTCAAACTTGGAACATGTCTGTTTCAATTGTTTTAATTTAATTTTCATTCAGCAAATTTGAAAAAAAAAATATTTCCTTATGAAAATATTATTTTTTTAAAAGCTACATATTTTTTTCCAATTTTTAGTTTAAATATTTTTAATATTTTTAAAAATGCTGAATCAAAATAAAAACTTATATATTTTTGTTTATTTAAATGAAAAAAATGAAATTTTACAAATAATATTTCGAGTTATATAACGATTTTAAATTACCTTACTTTTTTAGTAAGTTTTAAATTATAAATATAATTCTGAGAAGTTTTATCATATGTTTTTGTTTACAAATGATAAGGTTAACCACCACAATAAAATTCAAAATTTTAACTCAATAAATGAAAATTATATTAAAATGTGTCCCGGACCCCCTTAAGCGAAAACGCCTACTCTACTATAAAGCAGTTACACATCAATGGAATTGTTCACTGTCGTCCAAAAGTGATAAAGCGTCTTGATATAAGAACTATTTTCTAAAATGTTTTTGCAAATTCAGAATTGCTTCAAAGACAGCTTTCTCTCTATTGTGTGTCGTGTTTCAACAGATCTTCGTGCAAATTGAGATGTATAAAAATATATTTTCCCTAAAAAATTAACAAAAGACCTGTTATTGGATAAAATTCCGTATCGGATTTATTATTATTAATTTTATTATATTCAAAAACTAGTTGAGTGTGCCAATTTCGAAACTTTCTTCTATCTTATACATCTTAATATTTCAAAATGTTGTTACAAATGTTAATTCTTCAATATTATTAGTTCAATACCACACCAACTTTGATTTTCATTTTAAATTTCTGCTTCAGTCAATTAATCGAAGTAAAAACGAGTTAATCTCGATCATGATGATAATGTATTAAAATCAATAGTTTTTCGTTACACTAGATTAATTTTAACACAATTATTCCAATTGGTAAATAAATCATATTAGATGTAAATTTCCAACTGGGCGAAAAATGTCCGGACCTGGTTTCGAACCAGGGATCTCCTGGCTGAAGCCGCCAGTGCTCCGCCATCTAAGCTATCCCGGACGAATCTGGTGGAACTTTTTCACCCAGCTAACCTTAGCTGTTCAGACGCTATAATCATTAAGGTTAGCTGGGTGAAAAAGTTCCACCAGATTCGTCCGGGATAGCTCAGATGGCAGAACACTGGCGGCTTCAGCCAGGAGATCCCTGGTTCGAATCCTGGTCCGGACATTTTTCGCCCAGTTGAAAATTTACATCTAATATAGTTTTTCGTTATTATGTTGTACATCAGCTGTTTCCGATTAGCCGATTTAGCAGGATGGGAAGTTCCCTTCTATGCACGAGTCACCCATGGAAAGAAGAACTACGAAAAATCGAGAAAATTATACAAAAATCTTTATTGCAGCGCCCCTTTCAGGTGGCATATTCCAAAATTTAAGGAGGGCCTGCTGGCCATAGCTATAAACATACACACAAAATTTGGTTCAATTCTATACATAACTTCGTACATTTTTCGATGGTACAATAAGAAAAATGACACAAAAATTGCTATTACAGCGCCCCCTTCCGGTGAAATATTTTTGAATTCAAGAAGGACCTGCTGGGTATAGCCAAAAACATACTAAAAAATGGTTTAATTCTATGCATAACTTCATACACTTTTCAGTTGTAAAATAATGAAAATATCACAAAAATCGCTATTATAGTGCCCCCCTTCCGGCATAATATTTCAAAATTCAAGGGAAGACCTGCTAGCCATAGTCGAAAACATACACAAAAAATTTGGTGCAATTCTATGCATAACTTCATATGCTTTTCGATAGTATAATAGCGACACACATATACACGAACAGACATTCTTTTTGTATAAACATGTTTTTGGGGATCCCTGACACATAAAATGGGTAAATCTGTCGAATACAGGATGTCGAGAAAAATCCGATTACAATACTTTCTTCTATTGAAGATAGATCAAAATAAAAACTACTAGAAATGCTATAAAACTTTAATAAAGAAAAAATGAAAAAATTCATTTACATGACTTTTGTTAAATATATATATATTAAATATTTTATCTGCAAAACTTTCAATTAAAATAATCTGAATCAGGATAAAATATTGTCATATTTTGTAAATAATGCATTACTGGAAAATTATAAAGATAAAAATTGGAAAATAATTAAACTTATTTACATTTTTACAGTAGAATTCTTATCCTTCTTTCAAACAAACTTATATCTAATGTTCTAAGACAATAAAAAAAAATATCTATTTTTTCTGTTATATAACTAAACCTTTTTATATATTAGAAAAAATGTTAATTTTTTCTGTTATATAGAAAGTTTTTTTTCTGCATGGTAGTTAACATTTCCTTATCGTTTTTATAATGCGTATGAAAAACTAACATAATGATACAGCAGAAGAAAATTTTAATCTAAATTTGTTATTACACGAAAGTGACTTTGTAAAAGGAATGACGTATCATTAATATTAATGCAAACACACGAAGATATACTACAATAATCTACAGTTCTCTACAATTCGTTAAAAAATAAAAAAAAGAAAGAAAAAAAAAATTAAAAAAAAAAGCCTTTTTTTTATTTTGTCAAGACTGCTTAATCTACATTCCATTTAAAACTTGTGAGAAAAATAATTTTCATCAACATCCATGTTGAATACTATTCAACTCTACTTTCAACTCTAATAATTATTCGCTTTGTATAAATAAACAACATTTAGTCATTAAAATATTCTCTGATGATGAGCTTGGAAAAGCTTAAAGTACTAAGAAGTTTTAAATAAAATGTATATTTTTAACTTGTAACATCTTTTTCATTATTTTAACCACCTTTTAAGTAAGACAGTGAACTTTTTAAAGATCATGTAATATATTTTATAAAACTTTTCTATTTTTTAAATTTAGGTAAATTGATTTTTTTTTTCTTTTGTCTTCATGATGCGTAATACAACTTGGAATAATTTACTTCTGGAATAAAATAAATAATAAAAAATAATTTGCAGAGTGTATCGTACACTTAAGTTAATTATATTTTAACTCAGTTCTTGACTAAAATGTAAGCTGCAAAAAATAAATAAATTAATTAATTAATTAAAATAAATTAAAAAATTTAAAAAATTTTTCCAAACCTACGAAAATATAACCACAATTGAAAATACACGAATACTCTGTCGCATTATCCATGATTGCGAAAAATTTTTTTTATATTTAAAAATCTCAGAAACTAATATTTTTTCAAGATTTAAAGCTGTATTTATAAAAACAGAGTTTCTTTTGCTGCCACTTGTTTTCGTAAACATACCCGAGTAGCTTTATAGTGTATTTATCCATTTTTTCTCAAACCAGAAAATCCGTTTTCAGGATACTATCAATTCTGTATTAAATATTTGCAGCTGCATAACTAAATTTATGCATGCTAGAGTAACAAAGCAATATTAATGTTAATGTTAATGCTGTAAATGTAACATGTTTATCTATAAAACATGTTTGTTGAAAACGAAAATGTTGACTTGAGGATTCATAGCGTCCAAAAAAACATTTATGCCAGTTTGAGAAAACTGATTAATACACTATAATAAAAAGAAAAGTGCCCTCTTAAACGGACAGAATTGAGCTCACAGGCTATTTCATACTAATTTCATTTTATACTCTTATTTCAAAGAATAGTGCCCCTCGAAAAATAAATTAAGGGGGAGGATTAACTCCCCCTTTTCCCCTTTTTATACTTAACCAGTGAACCTCCAAATCTAATCAGGGAAGCGCCTTCTCAGAATAAACCTGTATACCAAATTTCAAGCAAATCGGATAATTCTGCATAAAAAATCCCATTTATATGTATTAAGAGGGGATTAGTCGCCGTTCCCCTCTTTATACTTATTCAATGAACTTCCAAATCTTATCAGGAAAGCGCCTTATCAGAACAAACCTGTATACCAAACTTGAAGCAAATCCTATAATTCTACACATAAAAAAACCATTTGACGAAATTAAAGCGGGGCATTAGCCCCCCATTCCCCCTGTATGCATAAAAATGAAGCTCCAAATCTAAACACGGAGCGCCTTATCAGAGTAAACAGGTAGCAAAATTTGAAGCAAATTAGATAATTATGCATGAATTGTACAATAGATTACGAATTATCCAATGTTTGGATTAGATCCCATGAATTATGCGTGGGTAACCATTTTATCAAAGTTAAGTGGGGATTAGCCCCCCGTTCTCGCATTTATACTTAATCAACGAGCCCAAAAAACTAATCAGGGAAGCGCCTTGTCAGAATAAACCTAGAAAGACAATTTGAAGCAATTCGGATATTTCTATCAAGAGTTATCGTGTTACGTACGTATATACGTACATACATACATATAGAACCTGCGAGCATATTACGTCTCGTACTTTGATAGCATGTGAGTTAAAACTGTTTGAAAATTTTTTTCAAAAATCAGTGGCAGCAAAATCAACTTTGTTTTAATAAAATCTTCTTTAAATCTTGAAAATATATGAGTTTGTGAGGTTCCAAAAGATAAAGAACGCTTTTCGAATCGTGGGAAACTCGGAACTGGTAATTATATATTTTCGTTTGTGGTTATACTATATTTTCCTACATTCAGAAACATTTGTCTTTTTTGCACTGTAAAAAGACCTGTTATACAAAGCAAAGTATTTTCTTATCTTTAAACTTCATTGCATCGAAGATTCTAAAGGAATAAATAAAATCTTAAAACGGAGAAATATTTATTGCTCATTCTTCCGATAATAATGAATATCTCTCGCACTCTTAATTTTTACATGAAAAGTTTCTTTCTGTATAAGTTGTTTGAAATGTACATGTTTTGTGAAAACAAATGCTACCAAATTCTTGAAAGGACAGCGAGATATTAATTTACGAAGGATAGTATGTATTACGCTACAGCTGTTACTCTAACATTGCCAAAGCATCCCTCTGTTTGTTTTCGGCCCTTTCTTTAATAATACTTGGCCTGTTCTCTGTGCTAGAAACACAGCTGTTGCAGGACATACGTCAGAAAAATCATTCAACATTGATTAAATAAGTTGTTTTAAATAAACTTTTAAATTTAAGAATAAAAAATATTTGGAATATTTTAATAAGATTGAATAGAAATTTTGAAAAGAAATATGTTGATATGTGAAATATGAAGTAACTTTCAAATTATTGAAAATAACTCAAATGAGTATACGAGGATGTATCAGTAAGTTTTTGCCCTCATAATAAAAATAATGAAGTGAAATTAGTGAAATTGCTACATTTCATGAGTCCTTTTCTATATAATCAGTGCGCACAGTAACACATTTCTGAAAACGTTATTCCAAAGTGAGAGGGGGGGGGGGGGGGAGGATGTATTCCAGGAGGCCCGATAGTAGACCCAAACGGGAGCATTTTTCTAACTTTTGCCGACCCTCCCATGTGAACTATTGTCGGAAAGGTCTGCGACCACTTATTCATGTTATGCACTTCCCTAGCCCTTCTCCCCAAATTTGCACTCTGGGGGGCTTGAATGATGTCCGCAAAATTTAGAAAAGTGCTGAGGGCAAATTTGTGGGGGGGGGACTCGGGAGGTACATAACATGAATAAGTGGTCACAGACTTTTCCAACACTCTGCCACATGTGATATGTGGGGGTTGGCAAAAGTCAGAAAAATGTCACCCTTTGGGACTACTATCGTGCGTCCTGGAATACATCCTCCCCCCCCCCCCTCTTTGAAATAGCGTTTGCAGAAATGTGTTAATGTGTATACTGACTATATAAAAAAGGATTCATAAAAAGTAGCAATTTCCTATATTTCACTAATTTACTTCTATGTGAGGGTAAAATCTTATTGATATACCCTCGTAAGTTTACTTGCTGAGGAAGGTTTGCTTTATACATTAGGGTGTTTACTCTCAACTGTGTCCAATTCAACGGCCAATTTCTAATTCTCAACGGCCAATTTCTAAACCGTTAGTCATAGATTTATATTTAAAATTACAAAAATGTTTAAATGAGCTAAAAAATTATTTTAAAAGTCGTTTTGATAAATAAAAACATTACTTAAAAAGTTACGAAATTTAAATTTTTATGAAGTTCCCCGGTCCTATAGTTAATATTTAGCAGAAATGTCCTGTTACACAAAACAAGTAGGGTCAGGTAGGGTAATTATGACCAGGGGGTAATTATGACCGCCGTCATATTGGATAAAGCTGTGATGTTAAAACTTTGTTTAAAGCTTAGATATTAATCTCATAATGTATATTTCATCTTAGGTATTCTTTATTACTAGTCTGGAGCCTTTTTGAGATCCAAATAGCAATTTGAAACTAAGTCTATAAAATGTTTGATAAACGGATTTGTTACTTTGGAGTTCAAAGTGGTCATAATTACCTTAAACAAATGTGTACTGGCAAGTATAAAGAGAAGATATAGTGGTCATAATTTCCCCACTAGGGGTCTTAATTACCCCAAACTTATGTGATTGTGAGTTTTTGATAGGGTAATTATAACCACCCTTTTAACTTTAAAAGAAAAACAGCTATGAGAATTAAAACTTATAAAATGTGTTCATAAAGGATCAAAGTTACTTCCTATGTACTAAAAACAGCACTTTTCCAAATAAAAATAAGCAAAAAAAAATAACAACGTTGAAAATGTAAAAAGTGGTCATAATTACCCCTCCTGACTATATGACAAAAAAAGTCCAATTTATCGAACACTAAAATTCACCGAGTCATGAAACTTTGATTTGCATGACTTATGCCAATTTTCTGCATCTGAACGGACTTGCATTGCAACATGCTTTGAGCAACATGCTTTGTATAGCAACATGCTTTGTAGCATTATAGCAACATGCTTTGAGGTGTCGTACACAAAGTGCTTTAAGTAATAGAAGGATTTATTTCGAATGTACATTTCTGTATTCCAGTCGAAGGGAGTCTATTCGAGCAACATTTAACATAACTTTAATTTTTATTAAATAAGTTTTAGATTAGATAATCTAATAGCATTTTGAAATATGTCTGAGAATTGAGTCTGCTTCTGTTCATCATTTCAGAATGAAAATATGTCAGAATGAAAAGCGAACTTCCCCTACAGCAGCCGAAAGCTTGGCGACAAGTTCTTCTGCGGATTCAATGGGAGTATCATACACAAAAACCTTTAGCTGTCCCCACAAAAAAAAATCGAGACATGAAAGAACTTGCGAGCGCGATGGTGCCAATCTGTTCTTCGCCATTGTACCGTGTGCATAACAGCTGCCGGTCAATGTTTTGAGCACTTATTGTAATCAAATACCATTAAATTTGTTTTCGTAACTTAACTTAATCGTTCATTGTGTGTTTTTGCCTCGTATAAGAACATAACTTTTGGCGTCCTCTAACTTTTTTACGTTTAGTTTTCGACCATGCATTCTTTGATACAAAATGTTTGTTTGGGTGTGTACTATCACCTCTTAAAGTTTTTCCCATCTTTTTTGAATCACCCTGTATATAAATGCTCTTAAATTGCTGGAATCGCTCATATTTACATTCAGTAGACAATTATATATTAAAATTTATGTTGTGTTATTGTGAAATTATAAATTAAAAAATAATAATAGCTAGATTCAATACAATCGCTATTTTCACCTTAAGAGCTTCCCTGGTATGCAAAAACTGTCGTGTAAATGTCGCATTAAAACCCGTTCAGTCGTTATTGAGAAAATGGGTACATACATACATGCATACATACACAACAGCCAAAAACAGCAGTTTATTTTTAAGTCTCTTACAAAATATAATGCGAAACAATTACTCTATTTTTATTTATCCTTACTGCATTTCATATCTCTTGTATACCTTTATTCATTCGCAACAAATCACTAATTCTTTTACATTTCATAACATTTCAAATATTTACATTTATCATTATTTCAATTAAGTGGTAAACTTAATTACGTTTTCTAAATTAAAAAAAAAACTTATAAAATTAATTTTTTTTCCGCAAACTTTTACAATTTGTACTTTTTATTGATATTCTAATGTCGATTCTTTTTAATTTTCCCCCCATTTTTACCTAACTCTTTTTTAAATATTTTTTTCATCAACGAGAAAAAATGTTTTTTTTTGTTTTTTTGTTTTTTTTTTTAATTTTTTTCCTTACCATCATTAAAACCAGTTAAGGGATTTTAATGCGTTGGACCGTTAATTATTTTTGCTCTTTATTTATGTGATAAATAAAAGGTGATGCCTCAATTTTTTGCATGGATTATAACGGAATGTGAATTCATCCGTAAAGCAAAGATATAAACATTTTTTAAAGTATTAATAAAGGTCTTAGCACACTGTTTTGTATAGACGTTAAAATAAATTCAGTTAATAAAAAAAGGTGAAACTTTTTTTTTTAAAGACGTGTGTTATAATACATTATACTTCTATCACCTTCAATAACGGTAATCGGGGAGCTTTTTTTCTCCTCATAATTCCTTTCTTATCCCTATTCGTAATGCTTCAATGATAAACTCATACTATATAAATTAAATAAAAGTTTCGTAGACAATCGACCAAAGACTTTAAATTATTTTCCTCTCTAGTCATGATAGCGGATATTCTTTTTTTCTTTTTCATTTTTCATTACTCATTTTTTAAAAATGAGTCGAGTAGTGGAAAGGTAAAAAACTGTTCAATCCGAAATTAATTAGGGCAAAAAAATTATTGACTTTTCTGTATTAATGTATATCAAAGAATATATTCTGTCAAAAGTATTAGACGTTTTATTATGTAAGCGCTCAAATAATATTTTAATACGTTACCCAGCTACTTTCTCATTAGTTATGCATATTATAGTAAAGTATATTTTATTTTCAATAATTTATTAAGCTGTAGTATAAAATAATTATGTTACTTTACATAATTATAATAAACAAATATTTATTGTTATGTCACGTGTTAATAGACCAAAGTTTACGTGCCCGAAAATTATCTTTAAAATTTCAAAAATCATTAAGTTAGTTTAAATTTTATTCGAAAGAACATTGATGATGTAGTCAATCGAACAAATATTAGCATTATGCGATATTTAGAAGTGAATATATTTTCGAATAACACGGCATTTAGTGTTATTTTATGCACAGTTTTTGTGAAGTCATTGCAGACCAATATCCGATATAAGTAACTGATATAATTTAAATGTTCTTAGGAAAATATTTATCAACATTAAGTTACATAAAATAAATTGAAAAAATTAACATAACTTTATATTTGTGAATATGTTGAGAAAATGTAAATAAAACAAAAAGTGGCATTTTATGAAAGTACAGTTTAGCAAAAACGTATAAAATTTGAAGCACATTTAAAATTTCATCCTCTTTTCATTCTGAATCTAAAACACATGAAATAAGAACACCAGAAATAGAAGTCGTTATAGGTTTGATGTAATTTTCTTTCTTTAGAAATGGGTTAGGGCTAAACCAACAGCACATTCGTTCAGATGCTTGTTGGGCTGGCATTCTTTTGAAAATAGTAATAGTGATATTTACTATAGTACACATCAAAACGCATACATTTAAACGATACCTACAGTACTTTAATCCACGATATAAAACAAATTAAAAATAGAGAAGTAATATTAACAATTGGACCATTACAAGCAGCAAAAGACAAATCATTTTAGTCGGATTTCAAAATGGCACATCGCATTAAGAAGATTAAGGAAACAATAAATCATAGCAAGAAGACAATGCAGAATCTTCCCGTTACTTATGTTTTTCATGTCTTACGGTTAGGATTACAACGTGTAACCTTAAACTTTTAAAACCTTAATACATAGAAATACATTGAAATACCTCTGGATCATCATAGTGACCACGCAAATGTAAAATGGCGATAGATGAAATATCACCAAAGTGTTCTTGTAGCAAGCGAGGTGCAACAAATGATTATATGTGGGTTTATTTTAAGCTTCCGTTTCTTGTATTACAAGTTTCATTTCAACGCAGTTTACGGTTTTCCACTGTAAAGATTATTTTACGATGAAAAAAGTTGGAAGATTCTGTTTAAACTTTAAAAATGTTGTTACTGTAATCCTGATTTCGGTTGTTTTTCTTCAACCTATTCTTAAGCCCATGCTTTAAAACAGGCACATTCCTCCAAATGGCATACCATTTCCTAGATCGGTGCGTTCACTAGGGTCTCCTATATTAGCAAAGTTCTATTATGATCTCCCGGTAAATGTATGCAATAATATTCATTTGAAATAATTTTAAGTATAGGATAATACTGATTGAGAAATAACTTAATTTTTTTATGAATTTGAGTTGATGGAAGCTCTTACCAATTATATTGATTTCTGGAACACTACCTCTAGTTCAGATCTGAATATTTCCGCTCGCAAAAACCTGTACCAGGCACTGTTGCCGATCCGATACTTTTTAAAATTCAGATTGATTCATCGACAATTTCAACATTTCAACATTCAACATTTTTAAAATAGGAAAATTCGCTCTATCTTCAAATTATTTTATCTGCCCGATAAGGAGAATATTTGTACTTCAAAAGAGTGATGGCTATCAAGCAATTTGAATTTAAAAAAAATGTGTCTAATTCACAGCACTTGTAACAAAAAATACTATAGATGGATGGGAGTAAGTTTAAAAACTTTCTCTTTAGAAGGTTTCGAAATTTTCTTGAATTGTTATTTTATCATTTTTTATCTTTATTTTATCTTCCAAATTAAACTGAACTCATGCTAGCATCTAGTAAGTAATCATTTGTGTAAAAAATGGCCCCATAGCCGATAATATTTAGATCGCGCGTTATGCAGACTTGGTACACGAATTTCTCCATTTTGATATTAAGCTTTAACGGTATTTTACTTGTTATGCCATTACACACATGACTTAGGATTTCGAGAATGTATGCCATGTTTAACCCATTTCATTTATGCCTAGCATCCCATTTTTGGGACGTTTCGAATTTTAGTAAATTTTTCTTCTTCTTCTTCTTCTTAATTGTATGCAGTAATTGTGTATAAATGTCTTTATCTATTACCGAGAGATGACAGCATAAGATTGATATTTATTTGTTTAAATGATTGACCTTTTTTCGGTGTTTATAGATTTTTCATTTTTCAAGAAAGCTAAATGTAAAAAGTAAGTTTATTTGTATTATTTGTATCAATGATCCAAATAAATAATTCATAATCTTATCTTGTAGACTTCTTTGAAATACGTATTTTTTTTTAATTGCGAAATTATATAATTTTTTTATGCATGTTTGTAACGTACAAAATATAGGGCGCTGGGTGCAAATGGGTATATATTTGTGTTAGCCATTTAGGGGGAAGTTATTTGTGCAAAGTTCTTTTCAAGATTATTTTGAAATAAAATATTTTTAGCCTCAAATACGATTATTCTTACTTTATTATTAATAATACTTATAATGTTATTGGTGTCGGTAAAGAAATAAATATATATATACTTTTAATAGTTCATAAAAACCCTAATTATAATACATAATATACACTTTAAAACCTTAATTTATATAAATTTAAACAAAACATATAATTATGCATTTTTCGATATATGAATATTCCCATACTTAGTATGTTTACATATATCAAATACTAAATATAAAAATATTTCAGCGTATTTTTTTAGTATTTTTCCAGTTCATTTTGCAACACTTTAAAGTGATATTACCAAGAAATTTGAGAAAACAAAAATTCAGGCATAAATGGATTAAGGTGTAGTAAGGGTTTTTTTTTTTAGAGGTATACAAATTTAAAACAAAATAAAACACATAAAAATAACGTTAATGTTCATAATATTGCGTTTATCAATTAAATAATTTTATGCCATTAATGTTTAAAAATGATTGCGGCATATGGGCGTCCAGGCTCGCTCGAATAAAGCGCAATCTGGAAGTTCAATTTCCGACAAAGTTATCGAGCAGCTGGGGCCGTATATCAGCAATAATAATCCAAGAGCCGACAGCACAAAAACCTATGTTATCAATCACGAGTAAAAAACCTTTACTTTATAGAAGAGTAGAAGTAGGGGAATCTAATTAGCCATGTCTACCGCAAGTGAAGTGGTGCATAAACCGAAAATAACACCACCAGTAGTTGACTCGTAAGCTTATCATCGTGTTTGTCCTACAAACAAATTTATGAAAACATGGGAGATAGTTGTAGAACAAACACAACGATAAACCTACAAGTCAACCACTCGTGGTATTAATTTTTGGCTTATGCACCACTTCATTTTCGGAAGACATGGATCATTAGATTTCCCTACTCCATAAAATAAATGTTTCGCCAGTGCTTCATAACATAGGTTTTTGTGCTGTCGGCTCTTGGACTATAACGCGTCGAATGTTGATTTCCAAGTGGTCCAACGTCTGTGGTTTATCGGCGTAGACCAATGACATCACATATCTCCACATAAAATAATCCATTGGTGTGCGATCACATGACCGTGGAGGTCAGTTCACAGGTCCATTACGCCAAATTATGCACTCGCCAAATGTTTCCCGCAATAAACTGATGGTGTTTGCACAATTTGCAAGCGATGTTTTGGCGTAATTCTATTCATGATGAAATGGCAAACTATAGTGATCGCAAATCTTCTGTCAGCTGTCAAACTGAGTGTGACTAGAAAGAGTGTTGTCAATTTCAAAACCACACCTCTAAAAAACACCCTATATAAGTAACATATTTGAAAAAAATATAGCAATTGGATAAAAGTATTCGATAAAATAAAATTAAAAGTAAATTAAACAATGATATATAATATTAATAATAATAAATAATAATTTAAAATGAAATATAATAATAATAAATATAATATTTTTTTAATTATTTTATTTTTTTATTAATTTTTTAACTGAATATAATAATAATTATTTTATTATTATAATTAACAATATAAATAATAAATAATATAATAATTAATAATTTAATTATAAAATAATTTTAATAGAATAAAGGATATCATTAAATTTAAAGCAGCAGTTAATAACACGATATAGTTAACTTGGAAATCATTTTCACTGCGAGGAATTTCAATTAATTATTGTACAATTACGCAACAATTTGTAGAGAGCAGTTGTTTTAGGAGTTTTCTCAAATGATGGAGCTGCTGATTGCTTTCAACTGCCGACAACCAGTCAAGTACTGGAAAATATTTTTGTATCGATTCTTATGCTGAAAATTAGAATTGTAGACAGTTCATCTTAAGATGATATTACTTTCATTTGTTGAAAATTGAACTTTTATACCTTTTATATGCATTGAACCCAAAATGTAGAAAAGGAACGTAACTGTTATTAAACAGCTTCTTGGGCACTTGTTGCAATAATAGGTATATAATTTTTCGAAGAAGATAAAACGTTTTCATTTAACGCTTGGACTTATAGATTATATGTGACATATATATTATATTGGAGATTTATATTATATTTGAGGTTTATATTATATTTAAGATATAGATTATATTTTAGACTTACAGATTATATATAGATATGTATTTGAGAAGTAAATCAGAGAACAATCATAAATATGATGCATGTACAACTGCAAATCTCAAACATAGTTCCATCATCTCGCCTAATTCGACTGAACTAAATTATTTAAATGTTCTTTAAAAAACATTAGAAAAATTATTAATGATTTTCTTAAAAAATGAATGTATAATTTTCTCTTAAAGTAATTCATATTTTATTATGTGATCAAATTTAACTATTTAATAGAGTCAAAAACACTGTTTTAAACACTAGTGTCGTGAAGCTGTTTAATAGTCGTTTTTAACTATTTACCTACAATTTACGAGTCGTTTTTGAGCATGAAAACACCAGAAAAAGAAAAGTGACATTTTCTCTTCGTTAGTAATACGTTGATACAGCCTGTGCAAAAACTTGATTTTTTCAAAGACAACATTATGCCTTGTATAAATACTCACAAAAAGATTTGAAAGATACTGATGCTTAATCATAATTTCGTAGATAAGCAACCAGAGATTTCAAAATATCTTTCTTTTCTCGATTGTGACAACGGATATTCTAAAATTTCTGCCATTTCTCATAATTTCATTTTTTGATAATCATTTTATTCCACTTTAAAAATGTATGAGTTTATTACTGACTTTTCTAACGTATTTATAATTTTAACATAATATAACGTCATATATTTGGGGAGAGTAGCCATATTTAAACCACCGCTTTAATTGGACCGTTGCTATTCTGCCGTTAATTACAGGAAGAGACCGCATCTACCACTGAAATCCTACTCATCAGATTGATGTCACTCATGATTAGAAGAAGCAGCCGCCTACCACGTGCTGTTTTCAGACAATTTTAAAAAAACCTAATGTTAGCTGTTTTGATCTAATTTTTTCCTACTAAATGTAAGTGAATATTTTAAAACTAAAGTAAGTTGTTACGTTTTCATATACATATATGAATTCATCTGTTTATTGCGCATACTTTTCACGCGTATTTGTTTGATTTCGTTTTGGTACTTAGGGTTGAAATTAACTGTTTTAAAAAATACGGGGTTCGTGTCCCGGCCCCGAATTTCACTGAATTGGAAAAATTACAACTCGAATCACTTCATTTTTACGGAAATTTTTGTATAGAAATGTAGAGTAAACATAGTATCGAATTGAATATTTAAAATACAAAGCATTATGTAAAAACCTCCTGTAAATGGTATGAAAGCCACATAAAATATTTGTGAACAAACTATATAAGCAGAGTTGTCCAACGCGGCGGCATCAGGTGCGATGGCGCACTTTAGAATGATTCCTGTTACTATGAGTTTTTAAAATAAAAATCCATTTTTAAAGATTCTTCTTTAAAATCGCTATTTTTTCATGTGATTTTTTTATTATATTCGGTATTAACTCTTTATGTACTGAATTATGAATTCATGAAAATTTTATCTTCTAAAGCATTTTTCGTGAGTTGTTTAAACTACATTAACAGACTTACAAAATCATTTAATAAATTTTGAAAGGATTTTAAAAGAATTGAAGGATTTAGGATTAATTAAATTTGAATATATAGTGATTTTGTGCAATATTTATAACTCCACTCAAATGTTTTAATTTAAATATTTTTTTTAGTATTTTGTAGAATTAGGAAATTTACAAATATAATGTTCTTACAATAGAGATATTTCCGAATTTAAAAATCCCCCCCTCCCCCACAACGCCAAGAAAGCTGAAAAAAAAAAACAAAGTCGAAAGAAATCATCCTTTTAAAAATATTTTTGTTTTGTGTAACCAATAATGCTATTGGAACAAGATTAATTAATGTAACTATAATTCATTCTAAACTGCATTACAACTGAACGACGTATTAAATGAATTTTATAACAAGTTATTTTAATGGTACTTATAAGTACTGTAAATTTTCGGTTCCTGTATCTAAAAAATATTTTGGTAGGTCTCTATCTCTTAGGAAAATGAAATTATATATTTATTATGATTTATGTTTCTTCTGCAATTATTTTTTTCATCAATTTCACCTTATAGCTCACATTGTGAGGCGCCTGTGAATCTTATAAGACGTCTGCATATCGTTACTCTCTCCCAGGTTTAACAGTTTTACCCTCGTTTTTTATTCAGAAATTCCGAATAGTGATTTTTTACTTTTTTTACTGGCAGTCGTTTTAGGATAACTTAAAGTATACAATCTTCTTTCGGAATTGTCATGTTTGTTTTTCCATTTAAAATGTGTAGATGGAAGTCCTACACAATACTCCCCGGCAGTGTTGAATTCAGACACTTTCCTCCGGGAGGGACTTCTGTAGCTGCTGGGGGGACATTATAAAGTTCCGGGGGGAAATTGTACTTTTTGACAACTGAAAACACAAAATCTTAAATCTTCCGTGGGGGGACAAATTATTTTTTACACGTATTTTACCTTATAGCTCACATTGTGAGGCGTCTGTGAATCTTATCAGACGTCTGCATATAGTTACTCTCTCCCAGGTTTGACAGTTTGGCCCTCGTTTTTTATTAAGAAAATCCGAATTCGTATCAGAAATTCCGAATAGTGAATTTTTACTTTATTTACTGACAGTCGTTTTAGGATAAATTAAAGTACACAATCTTTTTTCGGAATTGTCATGCTTGTGTTTCCATTTAAAATGTGTAGATGGAAGCCCTACAAAATATTCTCTCGAATTCATGAAAATGATTTACCTATGTAAACAAAATATAGTTTAAAATGGGATCGTCTAAGTGTAAGTTGTGTTCATAATGGGATGTTTTGTTAATAAACGTTAAATATGTATTTAGTTCAGTGTTACCTCATCATTTTGTAAATTGGTATAATATATTTATTAACCCATTTATGCCTGAATTTTTGTTTTCTCAAATTTGTTTGTAAAATCACTTCAATGAACTGGAAAAATACCAAAAAAAAAAATTACGCAAAAATATTTTTGTATTTATTTGATAAAATGTAAACGTACTAAACAAGGGAATATCCATATATGGAAAAATGCATAATTATATGTTTTGTCTAAATTTATAGAAATTAAGCTTTTAAATTGTGTATTATATACTATAATTAATATTTTTAGGAAATATTAAAAATATATATTTATTTCTTTACGGAGACTAATAACATTATAAGTATTATTAATAATAAAATAAGAATAATCGTATTTGGGAGTAAAAAGTAATTTGTTCCAAAATCGTCTTGAAAAGAACTTTACATAAATAACTGCCTCCTAAATGTCTAATATAAATTCGTACACATTTACGCCTTACGCCCTATATTTTGTACGCTACAAACATGCATACAAAATAGGCTTGAACATATAATTTCGCAATTTAAAAAAATACATATTTCTAAGAAGTATACAAGCAAAGATCGTGACTTATTAATTTGGATCCTTGATACAAAAAATACAAATAAACTTACTTTTTACATTTTACTATCTTGAAAAAAAGAAAATTCTGTAAACGCCGAAAAAAGGCATTCATTTAAGCAAATAAATATCAATCTTATACTGTCATCTCTCGGAAGTAGACAATGACATTTATAGACAATTACTTCATTCGATTTTCTTATTGTAAAGAAGAAGGAAATAAAAAAAAAATATTAAAATTCGAAACGTCCCAAAAATGGGACGCTAGGCATAAATGTGTTAATTAGAAATACAATAGGAATTTCTTATATGAATTTGGAAGGTCTGAATAAAAAATGAGGCCAACCTCTCAACATAGCCCCTACTATATTAAGGTAATATAGTTCTACGTCTCCCGATACGTGAATGATCGCGCCCTTTAATGTCTGTCGTCGGATGAGGTGCGTCAACGCTTATTGAAAGTTTGGACAGCCCTGCTGTATAGTACTTGTTAGTATGTTCTACTACTATCCGGTGCTGCAGTTTAATTCACGTGAACATTGGTTGTTAGATAAACTCAAAATTACTAAAACTTAAAAAAGATCTAGTTATTGCCAAAATAGACCCGATCCCGAAAGATGAAGTTTCTGGAGTATATGTAATTCCGTTGAAAACAGAAAATATTTATCTCGAATACATAGGAATGACTTATCTTAAACTTAAAGATCGTATTAAAGAACATTTGAGAGATTTGAAGTACAACCGGTCAACAACAGCTCTATCAAGACTTAACCAGAAGCAGAACATACAAGTTAATTTCGAAGATACAAAAATTATATGCCCCTTAAATAATTATCATAATTTAATTATCCGTAAATCCGTAGAAATTATTACTAAAGAAAATATTAGTTGTAATGACGTTTTATCCAACATCATACCCAGAATTTGGCTCAGTTTGCTTAAAGAATCATAAAACACGTAATATTCAACTTCCCTTTTATTCATGTATTTATCTTTTATTCATTATTTCCCTTTTATTTATTTTCTCAATGTTTTCCGGATCTAAAAATTGACTTTCGCTTTCACTCCTTTCGACACCAACCACGTGAAATGTGAAAATAAGACGCTAATAACAGTATTTTTGTATTCTCTGACAAAGGCTATGTTTATAGTTGAAAGTACTAAAAAGTATTAAAGTAATTTAACATCTTTTTTTAAATATTTTGTCGTCTGTTAAGTATTTTGCACATTTAAAGATGAATTTAGCATTCTATTTATTTAACTTCTGATGCTGGTTAGATAGTTTTTGCTTTACGTAATTGTTTTATTATCCCTTTATTGTGTTCATGGGGTTATAAACTAATTTTCATTTACTTTATAACGCAAAATATTACATAATGAATAAAATTAATACAAAAATTATTGTACTAGAAAAATGTAAGTTTTATAAAATTCTAAAAAAGAGTTGCGCAGCATGTCCCTAAAGGGATTTTGCGCCATAAAACTCAATGCAACCATCTAAAAAAGGGAGAGAGACTGATAACGATTAGGTTCTTTAAAAAGAAATTGTCAATTGTTTTATGAATGGAAATTTGAATTAAACGAAATGAGACGTACACGAATTTATAACGTTCTGAAAATACTTAACTTATATTTCCTTTTGGTCACACATTTCTATCTCTTTTTTTTCCTCTTATAGAATAACTAAACTTCTAACAAAATCAAAAGATTATTTTTCTAAGTGACCTGGAAACTTTTCTCATTATTTTTCTTTGTAATGAGTTTTTTTTTTTTTTTTTTTTTTTTTTTTGTATGTGTGGGGAGGTTATTTTGCTTTCATGGTAGTGAATATCACTTTTGTACTTTTATCATAATGATTTAAAACTAGTGTAAAAAAGATAGAACTTATGTTACGTTTAAAGAACAAAACATGTTATTAGACAAAAATTACTTTATGGAAAGAAAAACATCATTAGGATTAATGATAATACACAAAGAAATAATGTAATAATCATTTTCTCTCTTGAAAAATTAGTTTTTCCTGCTTTTGTTGAGAATGCTTCATCTCAATTCCTTTTAAAAGTTGTGAGCGGGAAAACTTTTAATATTATCAACTTTGAATAGGTAAAAGTTTTAATTTGTAATTGAATCTCAGAAAAAAATTACTGAATCGATAATTTGATATGGGAGAAGAAGAATTGTCAAGAAAAAGGAAAACTATTAAAAGAAAATAATCTGCTAAAAATGTAAAAGACATGATCATCAATAAATTCACAAAAAGTTGAATTGATAGATAAAACAATCTTTTTAACGTGATTATTGAAAGATATGAGGATTACTTTATTAATTGCTAATGAGATTTTTTTAAGTTGTCTGACAAAATGTAAGTTCCAGTTCCTTACTTCTATTTTCTTGCTATCTGTTGTGAATTAAGCAGGCAAATGGGGTGTTTGCAGTTACTTAACAGAATGTTTTATGCAAATATAAATCATTTGTTTTTCATATATTGCAAGATATATTAGGTTCTGAAAGATATGTTTATATTCTATCTATATATCTATTAGCTTTTAAATTTTTTCTAAAGCAAGAAAATAAACTTATGAAAGTATAAAATATATAGGCATCAATAAATTTATGAAAAGTTGTATTAGTAGATAAAACAATGTTTTTAAAGTTTTAATTGTAAGATATGATAGTAGCTTCATTAATTGCTAATGAGATTTTTTTAATTTGTCGAACAATATTAGAATTCCAGTTAGTTATTTCTGTTCCCTTGCTATATGTTGTGAATAAAAGCAGCCAGTTAGAGTGTTTGCAGTTATTAAGTAAAATGTTTTGTGAAAATATAAATCACTTGTTTTTCGTATACTGTAATATATCTTACATTCTGGAGATTTTTTTTTTTATTGAATACTGATCTATTAACGTTTACGTATTTTCTGAAGCGAGAAAAAAATCTTATGAAAATATGTAAGATGGTGAACATCATGGATTTACAAAAAAAAAAAAAAAAAAAAAAAAAAAAAAAAAAAAAAAAAAAAAAAAAAAAAAAAAAGCTGAATTAGTAGATAAAACAATGTTTTTAAAGTTTTCATTAAAAGATATGATAGTAACTTTATTAATTGCTAATGAGATTTTTTTCTGTTGTCTAACAAAATTTATAGTTCCAGTTCCTTACTTAACTGTAAGATTTGGGAGTAGCTTCATTAATTGGCAGTAGTGGAATCATTAATTGCTAATGAGATTTTTACTTTCTTCTATCTTTACAAGAAGAAAGTGAAAATTTTAGATTTCCGTGTTTTGCACGCTTTAGGGGTCAGAGAACCGAATAACATGTTTTTAGAAAATATCTGTCTGTGAGTCTGTCTGTGTGTGTGCGACACAAATATTGAGGGCTCTCTATCTCAAGAACTAATGAACGGAATTTAATAAAACTTTATGTTCAGATAGTCCCTGATATAAACTGGTGCTGATTACTTTTTGGTGTAAATCGTGGCGATGCTATGCTGCATTTTTCACAATTCCCGCAATAGCTATATCTCAAGAACTAATGCACGGATTTTTGTAAATCTTCAGATTCCGTTAGTCCTTGATACAATTTGGTGCTTGTTACTTTTTAGTGTTAATCGCCTTACATGTGTCACTGCCATGTGGCACATTATTCGTGATTATCGCAATAACTGTATCACGAGAACTAATGCACGAATTTTCACCAAACTTCAGATTCAGTTAGTCCCTGATATAAATTAGTACTTTTTAGTTTTTAGTATAAATCGCCCTACAGGTGGGGCTGCTAGGCTGAATTTATCACGATTTCTGCAAGAACTGTATCTCAAGGACTAATCAAGAATTTTCATCAAACTCCAGATCCCGTTAGCCCCTGATATAAATTAAACCTGCTAAGTTTTTGGAGTAAATTGACCAACAAGTAGCGCTACTATGTAGATTTTTTTATTGTTTCCGCGATAGTTCTACCTCGAAAACTAATGCACGGATTTTCATCAAACTTCAGATTCAGCTACAACTTGAAATAAGTTGTTGCTGATTAGATTTCGGTGTAAATCACCTAACCAGTGACACTGATGTGTATTATTTTTCGGGAAATATTAACATGTATGACATAGAAGAAAGTTTTAGGATTGCCACATCTGACTAGTTTTCGTTTGTCGAACAAAATTAGAGTTTCAGTTAATTACTTCGGTTCGCTTGCTATCTGTTGTGAATTAAAACAGCCAAATGGAGTGTTCGCAGTTATTGAGTAAAATGTTTTGTGCAAATATAAATAAGTTTTTTTTTCATACACTAATATAGCATAAGTTTTGGAAGATATATTTTTATTGAATACTGATTTATTAATGTTTACGCATTTTCTGAAGCGTGAAAATAATCTTATAAAAATACCGTATGTTAAAAAAATTACTGATGGATCTTAAAATTCAATATCTTGCAAACGGTGACAGATATTAAAAAAATTCTTGCAAGAGTGTTATGTCAGATGGCAGGAGTTTGTATGCTGAGATTCTTAGTTTTAGTTACAAATAGCATCGATAGATGGCGCTTCAAGCAATGACCGCTAAATACAGACACGATTTTTCGGCCTCTCTCTTCTTCTATGCAAAAAAAGGAGATTAAAATATATTGAATGGATCCTGAAGTACCAAAATTCGGGTCTGGACTGAGCACCTATTGCTCTCAGTGCCATCTATTGTTTGAAATTCGAACTAAAATCAAGAATCCCAGTAAAAAACTCCTGACATCATACATAATCCTCCTGCAAGAATTTTTTTAATATCTGTCACCGTTTTCATGTTATGAATTTAAAAATCTATCAGTCATTTTTGGAACACCGGTTTCGGTTTGTAAGATGGTGAGCATCATGGATTTACAAAACGCTGAAATAGTAGATAAAACGATGTTTTTAAGTTTTCATTGAAAGATATGATAATAACTTGAGAATTGAATTGAGTTAATGAGAATTTATTAAGTTGCCTAACAAAATTTAAGGTTCCAGCTACTTACTTCAATTCTCTTGCTATCTGTTGTGAATTAAACGGGCCAAATGGGAAGTTTGTATTTACTGAGCAGAATGTTTTATGCAAATATTAATCAGTTGTTATTCATATATTGTAATCTGTGTTAGGTTCTGAAGGATATGGTTTATATTCTTTATTCATCTATTAGAGTTTAAATATATTCTGAAGCATGAAAATAATCTTATGAAAGTATATAAGATCATCATTGAATTCAGAAGCAGTTGAATTAGTAGATAAAAAAATGTTTTTCAGTTTTTTATTCAAAGATATGAGAATAATTTTATTAATTGCTGATGAGAGTTTTTTAAGTTGTCAAACAAAATTTAGGTTTGAGTTACTTCGATTCTCTTGCTATCTGTTGTGAATTAAATCTGACAAATTAGATGTTTGCAGTTATTGAGCAGAATATTTTACGAAACTATAAATCAATTTGATTTCATATATTGTAAGATATCTTAGGTTCTGAAGGATATGGTTTATATTCTTTATTCATCTATTAGAGTTTAAATATATTTTGAAGCATGAAAATAATCTTATGAAAGTATATAAGATATGGACATCATTGAATTCAGAAACCATTGAATTAGTAGATAAATACATGTTTTTAGGTTTTTATTCAAAGCTATGAGAATAAGTTTATTAATTGCTGCTGAGAATTTTTTTAAGTTGTCTAACAAAATTTAGGTTTGAGTTACGTCGATTCTCTTGCTATCTGTTGTGAATTAAATCTGACAAATTAGATGTTTGCAGTTATTGAACAATATTTTACGCAACTATAAATCAATTGCATTTTATATATTGTAAGATATCGTTGGTTCTGGAGGATATCTTTATATTCTGTATTCATCTATTAATTTTTTTATATTTTCTGAAGCAAGAAAATAATCTAATTAAAATATCTAAGACATAGACATCAATTAAGTTACAAAAATTTGAATAATTAGATAAAACAATGTTTTTAATGTTTTAATTTCAAGATATGAGAGTAACTTCGTTAATTGCTAATTAGATTTTTTCTAAGTTTGACTAACAAAATGTAGGCTTCAGTTACTTACGTCGATTCGTATACTGTCTGTTAAGAATTAAACCGGCGACATGAAGTGTTTGCAATGATTTAGAAGAGAGTTTTATAAAATTATGCATTAAAATCACTTATTATCATGAAACTACAGTTATAACATGCTAAAATTGAAAAAAATATACTTAAAGGCTTATAAATGCTTTTTAATAAAATATATCTACACGTGGACTTTTGATGTTGATAAAGTGGACGATTGTGTGTGTGAAACATCTAGGTATGTTTATTAAAATGTATTTTTAAGCATTTAAGGATGCTTTTTTCACATTAATTATGTTATAACTTAAGTTAAAAATGTTTTATGCAAATATAAATCAGTTGTTTATCATATATTGTAAGATATCGTAGGTTTTTGAGTGATATGTTTATATTGAATATTTATGTATTAGCGTTTAAATATTTTTGGAAGCTATTATTGCACAAATATAAAATCAAATGTTGCCGTGGTAGACAGAATGAGGTTTGTTACTTCAAGCCCCCCCCCGATGTCCCCATAAGCCATTTAATATACTGTTCTCAGTTTGCGTATTTTACTATTATTATCATGTATCATATAAAAAAGAAGAATACAGCATGGAGCATTATAAATTATTTCAACAAAATATCTAATTTTAATTTAATTGCTTTTATTTCATTAATTATCATTCATTTTTTTTATCTTTTATATAATCAATCGTCACAGAGATTTCAGTAATGGAATGAGGTTTTTTTTTTTTTTTTTTTTTTTTTTTTTAAATTAATTGTAATTTACTTGAAAACGTCAAAAATGATATTTGAAAATATTATAAAAAGATATTTTTAATTATTTTAAAATTTTAAGTAGTAAAAATTCATCGAGAATATGGCGTTGTATAATTGGAGTACAGAATTTTGTTTAAGACACAACAATGTTAAACAACACGAATCCATTTCGGATCATATAAATATAATCTGTCACCAGCTGCAAAGCCACACGCAATTTCAATGCAAACAAACAATCTGGTGAAATTGGTAAAAGTCGGAATAGGTGGTAAAGAAGTCATTTAAATCAGCTAATCTATAAATTTGGCCAGAGTTAGTGTCAAGGCCGGGATTGTGTTTTACATGGGCGATGCCAGCAACAATGTAGTTTCAAAGATGTAGTAGGTCTGAGAGTTTTGACTCTTTGAGAATTATTGATTAATTAATTACAGATTATAATAATAAAGTATTGAATGTATATTAAAGAGCGAAAACACTTCCGTGAGTACCGCTGAGGTCTTATTGAAGATAACAATAATCTAAACCTGTTGTTTCCAAACATTTATTGTTTTCAATATACCCAAGCGTCTGTAACCTAACCCTTCCGTACACACACTTTCTAATAGCACTTTTTTAAGTGAATTTTTCCCACATGGAGGGAGCCGTAAAGAGATTTAACAGTAACCAATCCTTTCGCCTTTTTCTTTAGCTTACCAATTAGGCAATGTCTCTGTTACAAATATGTTTTACTATAATAACTATAAATGAAATGAGACGCTAGATGTTCACCTTTATGGCAGAAAGAGTTTTTTTTTTTCTTGTCAACTTACCACAGTGTAAACCAAAATTATAACATGGTCTGTATTTTTATCCTCACAAGATTTCTTGGATAGGTTCTCACATTTGGCATTCAATTTAATAACATTTATACAATTTATAATACCTTTTAGTTACTCGTTAATAATTAGTGTAATATTTTTTCATACACTAATATTCCAATATAAATAACGCAATGTACAAGATCAAAAAGCATTTTTGGATATTTATCTTTTCAATTTAGTAGCCACATTTCTTTTCCAATATAACAACGGTGTATTGTTTAATTTATATTTTAAAAGATTACAAAAAAGTAGCAGGTCATTTCGCATTATTTTAGCTTATCAAAGAGGCAATGTTTCCGTTACAAATATGTTTTTAACATGATAACTATAAATGCAAGAAGACGCGTCATCTGCACCTTTAAGGCATAAGAGTTATGTTGTTCCTTGTCAACTTACCGCAGTGTATCCTTTCCACACACACTCTCTAAAACATTCCTTTATTTTTAAAAAGTGAATTATTTTCACATGCGAGGATCCATAAAGAGATTTAACAGTAACAAGTGATTTCGCATTTATTTAGCTTATAAAAGAGAGACTTTCCGTTACAAATATGTTTTAAGCATAATAACTATAAATGCAATGTGACACCTTTATGGCGTACCTTTACCTTTTACCTTTATGCCATAAAGAGTTTTGTTGTTTCTCTTCAACTTACCTCAGTGTGAAACAAAAATGTTACATGCATCATCATAACCTTGTATCGTTTATTTTAAAATTCAATGTATATGTCATGATATGTATTTATTTACTATGTATGAGGGATGCAATAGAGCCGTACGAAATTTGTTATTTACTCATTTTCTTTTCTGAAGCACATCCGGAATTTTTATGTTTTCTATAACTTGCAGTACCTCGTTTTGCTATAAGTATTTTTTAGCTTAAATGTAATTAAGACAGTATAATGTACCCTTAAGTAATTTCACGTGTAAAAATTCCTTTATGTAGTTAGCCTGTTAGTTTATGTAGCTATCCAAGCAGAACCACTTGGTTTTGCACATATTACCCACGAAGGCCTTACAGGTTAAACGGGCATAAACGCAGTAATATGGCTATCACAGTAACGGAGCTCTGTACATTCCCGTACATAAATCGTTAAAATGCAATTTAAAAAATATTAAATTAATTTGACATAGTTATAGAAAAAACTCTAGGTTTATAAATGAGAATGTGCATTTTCTTTGGTGAATATAGCAGAAAAATATTCAAATTTCCTGTCATGACAAAGAAAATAAATCATCCATATGACGTAGCATTTAACGAAACCCTATTTCGAATGGTATCTATATATATTATGAAATTAAGATAAAAAAAACTTTTCCTTGGAAAAATGTCTTACGCAAAGTATCTAATCCAAAATGAACAACAGTTGTCTTATTCGTCCTATCTTCCATAATCAGGTTATAGCCGATGTTGACGACAAAAATAACTCTAAAATTACTGAAATGCGCGTTTAACTATTGTTTTAATTTTTTGCTTTAGTTTATTTCACTGAATTTTACCCTCCTACCTAAAACTGCTGCTGAGATATGGCGAAATGTCCTACATATTTTGACCCCCTTTAACCCCTTAGGGGAGTGCATTTGCAAAAATCCTTTCTTATATCTTGCCTAGGTCATAACAGCAATCTGCAGTCCAAATTTTGTAATCCTGATTTCAGTTATTTAAGCTTTGCGGTCAGTCATGCGTTCTCTCTTTAATATATTAGTTTAGCAAAAAGAATAAAATTTCATTCAGAAATTGGTTTGAAAGCATGTAAAATACAATTGTAACCAGAAAAAAATTAAAACTTCAAAAAAGAATATTTATGACTAACAGATAACAAAAAAACATTCTTATAATTATTCCGGCATAAAATCTATTTTCAGCGTTTTTGTGGGTATTTTTATGAAAATTCAGTAAACCTTTTTCCCTAGTTGTTTTGAAATTTTACACTTTCTGCTTTTTTATGTCTAAATTGTAATGAAAAAAAAGAAAAACTGACAAGGGATGAGATAGTAATACATTTTCTTTCCTCCTCTAAAATATAAACTTCATTTGAAATGCGCCCCACCTTGGGAAAGACTGATCTAAACGATCCATTTTTCTTTTTTCGACAATTTAATCATGTCTAAACATCACATTATTTACATTTTTATACCATTGAATACGGGGGAAATGTATTTTTAAACGTAATTTGTTTGAGATCTGTCAATTTACTGCTTTATTTTATTTATTATATATATAATGACGGAAAGTGTATAACGCTTCCGGAGTGAAATCATCCAGATCTTGATAATCTTTCGTTAAAATCAGCCATTTTATTTCGGCCATGTTAGGCTTAAGCATTCCGGTGCCGTGTTATAAGTCGAACAACTGCCTTATTTAATCTACGTTGTATAACATCTATCCTCCTTCAGTTTTTTAAATCCTTCAAAAACATTAAAATCATCATATATATTAAAACGCACAGGTAAAATTTTAAGTAGACCCATTTTGGGACATCTGCACATGCATCAACCGTGTTCAATTTAGAGGGATTGAGAGCGAGTTCTCGGTGGTCTGAGCGGTCTAAAGCAGCAGTTTAAAGCGCCGATATTTTGTAGTGGATAGCAGGTTCGAACCCGACTTCCGGCAAAATGATTTCTGTAATATTTTTCGCGATAAGTTATTCCAATAATGACATATTTTATTAGGAAGAAGTTATGATTTTTATTTTATTATTATTATTATTAAATAAAATTTAACGCTGAACAATATTTAAAATAATAATAATAATAATTTTATATTTAAAATATTTAAGCTAAAATATTTTTAATGTAATTATCAGTTAAATAAATTGAGCTCATCTACAATTTTTGTTATATCTTCTGACCATTATCAAGAATATATGTGTGTGTGTGTCAAAAAGAAAAGTTTGCCTTTCTTTTCCTTAAAAAAAGAAAACGGAAAGAAAGAAAGATATTCATATAAGAACTATTTAAAAAATTATCTTGATATCCATTGTTTAATATTTTTAAAATGTATAAAAATGTAAAATAAAATTCAAGTGATAAATTTATATGCTGCACCAAGTTTCAAATTTGGGATTTTAGAGAATGAGACTGATAAAAATAAAATTTATGGCAGCTTTTAATGGTCATGTAGTTAAAAAATCATAATAAATAAATAAAAATAAATACTGTTATTTTTTCGAAAAAATGAGACCATAGTTAATAAAAATAAATGCTCTACCCACTATTTTTAGTTAAATTTCTGGTAAAAAGAAGCATAATTGGTTGTAAATTATAAAGTTAATTTTTTTTTTACTTCATTGATTAGGTTTGGCTGACTTTACCCTCTATCGCTTTAAAGAAATAGGAATCACTTATGCAATATAGAAATTTGTCGCAATTTCAATAATAAACTTAAAAGCAAATCATTAAAAATTCAAGAATTTTTCTGATGAAACATTCAAGTTATTTACCGTCAAATCTTGACGGGTACCATCTAGTCTTTTAATAATTTTCGACCTCTATCACGTGCATCTCGTTTACATAATATTAAATCATTTGCTCTTAAAACAGTACAAAGAGTACACCATTCGTTTAAGGCTGACGTTCCATAATGAAATTAACATTATATTAATAATTAAATAAATAAATAATATAATACAAATAAAACACAAATTTAACAGATATATGTAATCGAACTACGTGCTTTGAAATAATACAATATTGAAATAATAAAATACTACATTGAAATAATATAAATCAAAAAGCTACCTGTAAGTAACTAACTCTTAAAAAATATTTTTGCTTATTAACCTATGGCAACACTTTTTATACACTTTTTACAGTTTGCTATATGGAAAAATAATCCCCTTATTGAATTTATTAGTACAAAAATACTATTTCAAATCCATCACACAATTTTGTTTTCGAATAAAATAATAAAACTTAACATATTAACTTATTTTTGAAAGATTTCTTTTTCTAATATGCGATTAAAAGTAAATTCACATAATAATGCTGTTTTAAAAGTTTATTCAATTACGTTTTATATAGAGGATTTATTTTATGAATAAATTAAATAATTGTTTATAATATAAATTTTAATGAAATTGTTTTCAAGTAACAAATATGACCTTTATGCATTCATTCGCGTTCTTAGTTATATAAATAAATAGCGTCTATAGTCGTCGTCTGATCCGTCCGTCTGCCTGTCCCTCTGTTCGCATATAACAGCTCAAAAACTACCCAACCAAATGGTTTTAAATGGAATATGTATAATCGTTGCAGAATTTTGTCGAGTCATTTCAAATTTTATGGAATCAAATCAAATTTAAAAAGATATTAATAAACATTTTCTTAATTCTAATTAATCTTATCATACATAATTAATTCAATGATATCCCATGATAGATAATGATTCTAGGTTGACATGGTGATTACGTCGTATTTAAAACGGAGTCATATTATTTCCGTATTACTGAATTTAATATATATAATGGTAATTAATTTTGTATTCATGCAATTTTTGAATAAGAGTGCAACCGCTATTTCCCCAAGGTCTGAATATTTATAAAATTATTTATAGTACGAACGCTTTTGCCACGTCTACGCTTTTGCCTACTCATTTGCCACGTTTAACGTACAATTTACAACTTATTTCTAGCTCACCTGAAAATATTATAAACTACACGCAAGAAAATGTGTTATTAAAATAGCACTCGACATAAACCCGAAAACGACAATTTAACTGTATCTTTCATCAGTAGAATTCAACAAAGAACTTTTAGTTCATTAAAACTTATTACGCCTTGTTAGTCAATTATTCTCCATTACTATATTCATTTCAATACTGCATCAGATTTTTCAGTTGTAAACCTGGTATGCAATTACATTTTCAGTTCAGCTTTAATAATGTAACAATTTAAGATTGCTGCAATGGGAACTTGCTTCCCTAATTCAAATTGAAATCTAGTTAAATTAAAGTTGTTCTCAAACAGATTTCTATTATTGCCTTCCGTTTGGAAAATCTAGAATGAGTAAATGGAACTTTATTGGACGTATGCAGGGTTAAGAAATGCATTCTTCTGTTGTAACCAGATTAGAATTCGATTGCAGTTTCTAATCAGTTACTTCTTACTCGTTGTGTCGTATTACCCTTAAATTTGTATAATTGCGTGAGATAGTTGTTGCTGAAATTGATGTTGCGAGTAAGTTAATAATGACAATAAATAAATCTGATTTAATTTTAAATATACTGAATTTTGAAATGATTACAGTATTCACTTTTTTATAATTCACTTTTAAAAATATGGATTTTTTAATATCAGGTACGAATTGAATAAAAGTTAGAACAATAATGATATACGTTTTACACTGGCAATGGTTGAATCATCAGTTGAGAGGATTTAGCCATTTTCATTTATGCTGCTATTCGTTAATTCTCTTCAAATTCTTAGCAATAAATAGTTTTAAAGTCTGATTTGCCTGTTTAAATGGAAAATCATTCTAATGGAAGATATAGTTGTATACAGAGGGTGTTCACACATTTTTAGGTGCGTTCATAATTATATAAATACGTAGCACCTATAGTCATCGTCTGATCCGTCTACCCGCATATAACAGTGCAAAAACTACACAAGCGAATGGTTTGAAATTTAATATTTATAATTGTTGCAGAATTCTATCGAGTAATCTCAAATTTTATAAAAATCGAATCAAATTTAAAAGATATTAATAAAAGTTTTCTTAATTCTATTAAATCATATCATACGTAAATAATTCAGTGATACCCTATGATAGGTAAAGATACTATGTTGCCATGGTGATTAAATCCTATTTAACATGAAGTTATATTATTTCCGCATTACGGAGTTTAATATATACAATCGTAATAATTTTCTATTCATGCAATTTTTGCATAAGAGTGCAACAACTATTGCACCAAGATCTGAATATTTAAGAAACTAGTACGAATACACCTCCTTTGTCACGTTTGAAGTACAATTAACTACTTGTTAATAGTTCATCTGAAAAAATTATAAACTTATCGCAAGAAAATGTATTATTAAAATAGCACTCAAAATAAACCCGAAAACGACAATGTAACTCTCTACTTCATCAGCGGAATTCAGCAAGGAATATTTAGTTCATTAAAACTTATTACGCCCTGTTAGCCAATTACTATCCATTACTATATTCATTTCAATGCAGCTACAGATTTTTCCGTTACAAACCTGGTATGCAATTACATTCAGCTTTATCAATGTAACAATTTTAAATAGCTGCAATGGGCTTCCCTAATTCAAATTGAAATCTAGTTAAATTAAAGTTGTTCTCAAACAGATTTCTATTATTTCCTTCTGTTTGGCAAAACTAGAATGAATAAATGGAACTTTATTGAATGTATGCAATGTTAAGAAATGCATTCTTCTGCAATCGGATTAGAATTCGATTGCAGTTTCTCATCAGTTACTTCTTACTTGTTGTGTCGTATTACACTTGCAGTTGTATAATTGTGTGAGATATTTGTTGCGGAAATTGCTGTTTCGAGTAAGTTAATAATGGCAATAAATATATCTGGTTTAATTTTATATATACTGAATTTTGAAATGATTATAGTATTCACTCTTTGTTTCTAATAATTCACTTTTAAAAATATAGATTTTTTAATATTAGGTACGAATTGAATTAGAACAATAATCATATACATTTTACACTGGCAATGGTTGAATCAGTTGAGAGGATTTAGATATTTTCATTTCAGCTGTTATTCATAACTTCAAATTCTGAGCAATAAATAGTTTTAAAGTCTGTTATTTGCCTCTTTAAATGGTAAATCTTTTTAATGGAGGCTATTTTTATATACAGAGGGTGTTCATACATTTTTAGGTGCGTTTGAAATTATATAAATGCGTAGCACCTATAGTCATTGCCTGATTTGTCTGTCTGTCTATCCATCTATCAACATATATTATATAATATAGAACATTATAGTGCATATAACAACGCAAAAACACAACGCAGCTACACAACCGAATGGTTTGAAATTCGATATCTATAATCGTTGCAGAATTTTGTCGAGTCATTTCAAATTTTATGAAAATCGAATCAAAATTTAAAAACAAATTAATAAAAGTTTTCTTAATTCTATTAAATAAACTCATACGTAATTAATTAAATGATATCCCATAATAGGTAATACTGCTAGGTTCCATGGTGATTTCGCACTATTTAAAAAGGAGTCATGTTATTTCCGTATTACTTAATTTAATATATACAATCGTCATAAATTTTGTATTCACCTAATTTTTTCATAAGAATGCAACAGCTATTGCACCAAGATCTGAATATTTATAAAAGTAGTTATAGTGCGAGCGAATCTCATTTGCCATGTTTGACGTACAATTTCCGACTTGATTTTTATTTTATCTTCAAATATTAAAAACTAAACGCAAGAAAACGTATTATTATATTAGCGCTAGAAATAAACCCGAAAACGACAATGTAACTGTCTCCTTCATCAGTAGAATTGAACAAGGAATTTTTAGTTCATTAAAACTTATTACGCCTTGTTAGTCCATTTCTCTCCATTACTATATTCATTTTAATACTGCATCAGATTTTTCAGTTGCAAACCTGGTATGCAATTACATTTTAAGTTCAACTTTAATAATGTAACTATTTTAGATTGCTGCAATGGGAACTGGCTTCCCTAATTCAAATTGAAATCTAGTTAAATTAAAGTTGATCTGAAACAGATTTCTATTATTTCCTTCCGTTTGGCAAATCTAGAATGAATAAATGGAACCTTATTGAAAGTATGCAGGGTTAAGAAACGCATTCTTCTGTAATCAGATTAGAGTTCGATTGCAGTTTCTGAACAGTTGCCTCTTACTTGTTGTAACGTATTATCCTTGCAGATGTAAATATTTGTTACGGAAATTAGCATTGCGAGTAAGTTAATAATAGCAATAAAAATAATCGTTTAATATTATACAGATATTGTATATTGAAAGGATTTAATTATTACCTTTTTTAATAATTCTCTTTAAAAATATAGATTAATTTAATATCAATTGCAAAATTATTAGAAGCTAGAACAATAATCATATACATTTAACATAGGGAGTGGTTCGAGATCACTCCAGATGCTTGAACCAATTACGCTGTTATTCATAGCTTTCGATTCATTAACTCTTTAAATGATAAACTATTCTATTTGCGCTATGGTTATATACAGGGGTTGTATACACATTTTTTTAGGAAGATTTCGTAAGAAGTACTACCTATTGCAGTCGTTACTATGGTGCGACTTTTGAAAATTCCTTCATAACTTTTCATTATATGACCCCAGGAACTCAAAACCACCCCCAACTAAAAAGTTTATAATATATATATATATATATATATATATATATATATGTATGCATGTATGTACCAAATTTTGTCCGCACGATAAAAGTCACAATTATGCACGGATCGTCTTCAATGAATGATCGTCTTTGTAGAAATGGGGGATGGTTAAAAATTTTGAATACCGCTTTAACAGGATTCTGATAAAACCAGTTCTTATAGAAAAATGACAGGCAAATAAAAAAAAATCATTATAGCAGTTGCGAACAATTAAAAAAAAACCGCAATAAAATTCTTACCACAACAATTGCTTCTCTATTGCGTGACGTGAAAAACAAAAATTGATATATATATATTACGCTATCGTATCTCCATACATATAAGGGGGGTTACTGTAGCGGTGACCCTGTTCCGTCGCCCACTGCCGCCAGTTTGTCGCCAACTTGGCGATACATTGCCAAGTTTTTTGACCAAAATTAGTCGTCAAAAGTGACGCTAACTTGTCGGTATCTCTAATATTTCGTCAAATGATCATAGGCTTCCATTGTAAACCAATTTTACTTCCTTACAGAAAATCAACAAATTGAGATATTTTAATGCAACAAAAACTAATATTCGTATTACTTGGTTATCTCGTCGACTAAAAATCTATTGCCAAAATATAAGATTAAATGCCAATAATGGTTGATCGTCACATTCACCTAAATTTAAGCAAGTTACGCATGTTTACGTCATTAAGCGATTTTTATTTCGACGTTTTATTTGTATTTTTATTAATTTTATACTAATGTATTTGTTCTTTCGTTATTTAAAATAAAAATTTAACTTTTAACTTCGAAATTTACCTGCGCCTATAGGCCGAGCCGGCAGATATTTTTTAACGATATTGGCTTTCTCTATAATTTAAATTTAAATGAAAAAAAAAACCTATAAGTCACCAATTTGAAATAGTATTTATCATCTGCTTGAGTAAAACTAATATTTATTTTAAAATGTCGCTGATAATAAAAAAAAGGATCGAAGACTGCATATTTGCTATTTCCGAAGAAAAATACTGTTATTCAATTATCAAAAAAGATATGAAAAGCATCGTTTTAATATTTATGTACGGTCGTGGAAAAAATAAAAAGTAAACACCCTCTACTAACTCCTCAATAAATTATCGTAGACGAAAATTACTGGTACCGAATGATTGGAAATAAAGTCTACTTTTAAATGACGTATAGAAAATTTGCTTAGGGGGCCATCTACATATTAAAATGAATCCAAACTTTATTATTTTCGATGGCAATACCCAATTTTAACGAAATATTTCAAATCTTTGGTTCAAACTATGCCTAGACACCAAATTTCAAGTCATTTCAATGATAAGTTTTGAATTATAAACATTCAAAATTTTGTGCTTCTTTTGTTAAATTACATTTTCATATTTTTATTTATAACTCCTGAAATTATGCTCCTAATGTGATAATTTTTTGTGTAGCAATAATACTAATATACCCAAACATAAATACGTTGAATTTGCAATTTTTATAATTTCATGATATAAATTATGAATTATGAAATTAATATTCGAAAAAATTATGAATTGCAACCTACAATTTTTTTATGTGATTTATGTAAATCCCAAATTTCACATTTTTCTTCCAAGTAGTTTTCAAATTATGCTTAAAAAACGGCAAAATGATAGTTTAAGGGGCCGTCTATGGTAGAAGTGACTAGATGTTTTGAAATTTCTTATGCTATCCTGTAATCTAGCAGGCTTAATTGACTGCCTTAGTGGTGCTTAAGGTGCCTTGATCAAGAAGGTGGCTCTCTCGGTTAACAATCGAGTACCGAACTTCAATTTGGATACAGCCCTTAAAATGCGCTCGTTTTAAAATAATTAATTTCTCGGAAACTTATGTACGAATTGTATAAAAATTTGTTTTTAAACTAATTGAAGGGTGTAGAGTTCATTTATGCTGTCAAAATTGTGTACTGCTATTTAAAAAAACAAAGTTATGGTTCGTTTTAATATGTAGAATTTCCCCTAAGCAAATTTTATATACATCATTTAAAAGTAGACTTTCTTTCCAATCGTTCGGTAACATCAACTTTCTTTTACGATAGTTTGTTGAGGAGTTAGTAGGGGGGGGGGGGTACGTTTTTTTCCACGACTGTACAATAAGTGACATAATTTAGAAAAAAGGGAAGGGAACGTCAAATTGTACATTTGACTGTGAAATATGTAAAAAATGCATACCAAACAACGATAGGTTCAGAGGAGAACAATACCTTAAATGTTGGTTCAGAGAAAACAATGAAACCATGTTTTTATAGTTACTGGTGGATTCCTTATACTGGAAGGTTAAAATAGGGGTAGTAGAAAAATATGACAAAATTAAGTGAGATTGCTACTAGAAATATGTTTTAATAAATGGTTACAAAGAAAACATTCAATCTTATGTATATATATATATATATATTAGATAAGTACTACACTTTCGGTGCTGTTCTTAATTTTTATTGCAAATAAAAAATGAAGTGGGGGGGGGACGAAATAGTCCTCATTAACTGAGAATATCTCTTAACCCCTTCGGGACGGGAGCCTTTTACGAAATTTTTAATCTTTTGTCACCATTTTTTAAAAACAGAAATTTGTGTCTTCCTGAATCGAATAAAAGCATTAAATAAGGCAAATTTTACAGTAAAATTTTACTGGTGAGGAAAAACAAGGATTCTGAGTGCTTCATGCTGCACGTATACGTGCTAAGGTTAAGGGAGGTCAAGGTTAAGGGAGTCCGGGACACAAAAATATTCAACTTTTCAATTAAAAAAATTATTGTATTAAAACATTCTCTATTTTTTTTTCTGCTTAAAATGATGTTTAAATCATATATCTATCTTAATTAAATCAGAAAATATTAAATTTATTGTTTTGGTTTGTTTTCAAAATCTACCTTTCATGCAACGTTTGTCATGGGAATGACTTCTTCTAAAAATACGTTTTTCTACATGATGGTTTTCTACACCATTTCTCGTTTTTAAATTGTTATAAGCCAGGAACCGTAACAGATATATTGTTCAAACTTGGAACATGTCTGTTTCAATTGTTTCAATTTAATTTTCATTCACCAAATTTGAAAAAAATATTTCCTTATGAAAATATTATTTTTTTAAAAGCTACATCTTTTTTTCCAATTTTTAGTTTAAATATTTTTAATATTTTTAAAAATGCTGAATCAAAATAAAAACTTATATATTTTTGTTTATTTAAATGAAAAAAAAATGAAATTTTACAAATAATATTTCGAGTTATATAACGATTTTAAATTACCTTACTTTTTTAGTAAATTTTAAATTATAAATATAATTCTGAGAAGTTTTATCATATGTTTTTGTTTACAAATGATATGGTTAACCACCACAATAAAATTCAATATTTTAATTTAATAAATGAAAATTATATTAAAATGTGTCCCGGACCCCCTTAAGCGAAAACGCCTACTCTACTATAAAGCAGTCACACATCAATGGAATTGTTCACTGTCGTCCAAAAGTGACAAAGCGTCTTGATATAAGAACTATTTTCTAAAATGTTTTTGCAAATTCAGAATTGCTTCAAAGACAGCTTTCTCTCTATTGTGTGTCGTGTTTCAACAGATCTTCGTGCAAATTGAGATGTATAAAAATATATTTTCCCTAAAAAATTAACAAAAGACCTGTTATTGGATAAAAATCCGTATCGGATTTATTATTATTAATTTTATTATATTCAAAAACTAGTTGAGTGTGCCAATTTCGAAACTTTCTTCTATCTTATACATCTTAATATTTCAAAATGTTGTTACAAATGTTAATTCTTCAATATTATTTGTTCAATTCTACACCAAATTTGATTTTCATATTAAATTTCTGCTTCAGTCAATTAATCGGAGTAAAAACGAGTTAATCTCGATCATGATGATAATGTATTAAAATCAATAGTTTTTCGTTACACTAGATTAATAACACAATTATTCCAACTGGTAAATAAATCATATTAGATGTAAATTTCCAACTGGGCGAAAAATGTCCGGACCTGGTTTCGAACCAGGGATCTCCTGGCTGAAGCCGCCAGTGCTCCGCCATCTAAGCTATCCCGGACGAATCTGGTGGAACTTTTTCACCCAGCTAACCTTAGCTGTTCAGACGCTATAATCATTAAGGTTAGCTGGGTGAAAAAGTTCCACCAGATTCGTCCGGGATAGCTCAGATGGCAGAACACTGGCGGCTTCAGCCAGGAGATCCCTGGTTCGAATCCTGGTCCGGACATTTTTCGCCCAGTTGAAAATTTACATCTAATATAGTTTTTCGTTATTATGTTGTACATCAGCTGTTTCCGATTAGCCGATTTAGCAGGATGGGAAGTTCCCTTCTATGCACGAGTCACCCATGGAAAGAAGAACTACGAAAAATCGAGAAAATTATACAAAAATCTTTATTGCAGCGCCCCTTTCAGGTGGCATATTCCAAAATTTAAGGAGGGCCTGCTGGCCATAGCTATAAACATACACACAAAATTTGGTTCAATTCTATACATAACTTCGTACATTTTTCGATGGTACAATAAGAAAAATGACACAAAAATTGCTATTACAGCACCCCCTTCCGGTGAAATATTTTTGAATTCAAGAAGGACCTGCTGGGTATAGCCAAAAACATACTAAAAAATGGTTTAATTCTATGCATAACTTCATACACTTTTCAGTTGTAAAATAATGAAAATATCACAAAAATCGCTATTATAGTGCCCCCCTTCCGGCATAATATTTCAAAATTCAAGGGAAGACCTGCTAGCCATAGTCGAAAACATACACAAAAAATTTGGTGCAATTCTATGCATAACTTCATATGCTTTTCGATGGTATAATAGCGACACACATATACACGAACAGACATTCTTTTTGTATAAACATGTTTTTGGGGATCCCTGACACATAAAATGGGTAAATCTGTCGAATACAGGATGTCGAGAAAAATCCGATTACAATACTTTCTTCTATTGAAGATAGATCAAAATAAAAACTACTAGAAATGCTATAAAACTTTAATAAAGAAAAAATGAAAAAATTCATTTACATGACTTTTGTTAAATATATATATATTAAATATTTTATCTGCAAAACTTTCAATTAAAATAATCTGAATCAGGATAAAATATTGTCATATTTTGTAAATAATGCATTACTGGAAAATTATAAAGATAAAAATTGGAAAATAATTAAACTTATTTACATTTTTACAGTAGAATTCTTATCCTTCTTTGAAACAAACTTATATCTAATGTTCTAAGACAATAAAAAAAAATATCTATTTTTTCTGTTATATAACTAAACCTTTTTATATATTAGAAAAAATGTTAATTTTTTCTGTTATATAGAATGTTTTTTTTCTGCATGGTAGTTAACATTTCCTTATCGTTTTTATAATGCGTATGAAAAACTAACATAATGATACAGCAGAAGAAAATTTTAATCTAAATTTGTTATTACACGAAAGTGACTTTGTAAAAGGAATGACGTATCATTAATATTAATGCAAACACACGAAGATATACTACAATAATCTACAGTTCTCTACAATTCGTTAAAAAATAAAAAAAAGAAAGAAAAAAAAAATTAAAAAAAAAGCCTTTTTTTTATTTTGTCAAGACTGCTTAATCTACATTCCATTTAAAACTTGTGAGAAAAATAATTTTCATCAACATCCATGTTGAATACTATTCAACTCTACTTTCAACTCTAATAATTATTCGCTTTGTATAAATAAACAACATTTAGTCATTAAAATATTCTCTGATGATGAGCTTGGAAAAGCTTAAAGTACTAAGAAGTTTTAAACAAAATGTATATTTTTAACTTGTAACATCTTTTTCATTATTTTAACCACCTTTTAAGTAAGACAGTGAACTTTTTAAAGATCATGTAATATATTTTATAAAACTTTTCTATTTTTTAAATTTAGGTAAATTGATTTTTTTTTTTTCTTTTGTCTTCATGATGCGTAATACAACTTGGAATAATTTACTTCTGGAATAAAATAAATAATAAAAAATAATTTGCAGAGTGTATCGTACACTTAAGTTAATTATATTTTAACTCAGTTCTTGACTAAAATGTAAGCTGCAAAAAATAAATAAATAAATTAATTAATTAAAATAAATTAAAAAATTTAAAAAAATTTTCCAAACCTACGAAAATATAACCACAATTGAAAATACACGAATACTCTGTCGCATTATCCATGATTGCGAAAAAATTTTTTTATATTTAAAAATCTCAGAAACTAATATTTTTTCAAGATTTAAAGCTGTATTTATAAAAACAGAGTTTCTTTTGCTGCCACTTGTTTTCGTAAACATATCCGAGTAGCTTTATAGTGTATTTATCCATTTTTTCTCAAACCAGAAAATCCGTTTTCAGGATACTATCAATTCTGTATTAAATATTTGCAGCTGCATAACTAAATTTATGCATGCTAGAGTAACAAAGCAATATTAATGTTAATGTTAATGCTGTAAATGTAACATGTTTATCTATAAAACATGTTTGTTGAAAACGAAAATGTTGACTTGAGGATTCATAGCGTCCAAAAAAACATTTATGCCAGTTTGAGAAAACTGATTAATACACTATAATAAAAAGAAAAGTGCCCTCTTAAACGGACAGAATTGAGCTCACAGGCTATTTCATACTAATTTCATTTTATACTCTTATTTCAAAGAATAGTGCCCCTCGAAAAATAAATTAAGGGGGAGGATTAACTCCCCCTTTTCCCCTTTTTATACTTAACCAGTGAACCTCCAAATCTAATCAGGGAAGCGCCTTCTCAGAATAAACCTGTATACCAAATTTCAAGCAAATCGGATAATTCTGCATAAAAAATCCCATTTATATGTATTAAGAGGGGATTAGTCGCCGTTCCCCTCTTTATACTTATTCAATGAACTTCCAAATCTTATCAGGAAAGCGCCTTATCAGAACAAACCTGTATACCAAACTTGAAGCAAATCCTATAATTCTACACATAAAAAAACCATTTGACGAAATTAAAGCGGGGCATTAGCCCCCCATTCCCCCTGTATGCATAAAAATGAAGCTCCAAATCTAAACACGGAGCGCCTTATCAGAGTAAACAGGTAGCAAAATTTGAAGCAAATTAGATAATTATGCATGAATTGTACAATAGATTACGAATTATCCAATGTTTGGATTAGATCCCATGAATTATGCGTGGGTAACCATTTTATCAAAGTTAAGTGGGGATTAGCCCCCCGTTCTCGCATTTATACTTAATCAACGAGCCCAAAAAACTAATCAGGGAAGCGCCTTGTCAGAATAAACCTAGAAAGACAATTTGAAGCAATTCGGATATTTCTATCAAGAGTTATCGTGTTACGTACGTATATACGTACATACATACATATAGAACCTGCGAGCATATTACGTCTCGTACTTTGATAGCATGTGAGTTAAAACTGTTTGAAAATTTTTTCAAAAATCAGTGGCAGCAAAATCAACTTTGTTTTAATAAAATCTTCTTTAAATCTTGAAAATATATGAGTTTGTGAGGTTCCAAAAGATAAAGAACGCTTTTCGAATCGTGGGAAACTCGGAACTGGTAATTATATATTTTCGTTTGTGGTTATACTATATTTTCCTACATTCAGAAACATTTGTCTTTTTTGCACTGTAAAAAGACCTGTTATACAAAGCAAAGTATTTTCTTATCTTTAAACTTCATTGCATCGAAGATTCTAAAGGAATAAATAAAATCTTAAAACGGAGAAATATTTATTGCTCATTCTTCCGATAATAATGAATATCTCTCGCACTCTTAATTTTTACATGAAAAGTTTCTTTCTGTATAAGTTGTTTGAAATGTACATGTTTTGTGAAAACAAATGCTACCAAATTCTTGAAAGGACAGCGAGATATTAATTTACGAAGGATAGTATGTATTACGCTACAGCTGTTACTCTAACATTGCCAAAGCATCCCTCTGTTTGTTTTCGGCCCTTTCTTTAATAATACTTGGCCTGTTCTCTGTGCTAGAAACACAGCTGTTGCAGGACATACGTCAGAAAAATCATTCAACATTGATTAAATAAGTTGTTTTAAATAAACTTTTAAATTTAAGAATAAAAAATATTTGGAATATTTTAATAAGATTGAATAGAAATTTTGAAAAGAAATATGTTGATATGTGAAATATGAAGTAACTTTCAAATTATTGAAAATAACTCAAATGAGTATACGAGGATGTATCAGTAAGTTTTTGCCCTCATAATAAAAATAATGAAGTGAAATTAGTGAAATTGCTACATTTCATGAGTCCTTTTCTATATAATCAGTGCGCACAGTAACACATTTCTGAAAACGTTATTCCAAAGTGAGAGGGGGGGGGGGGGGAGGATGTATTCCAGGAGGCCCGATAGTAGACCCAAACGGGAGCATTTTTCTAACTTTTGCCGACCCTCCCATGTGAACTATTGTCGGAAAGGTCTGCGACCACTTATTCATGTTATGCACTTCCCTAGCCCTTCTCCCCAAATTTGCACTCTGGGGGGCTTGAATGATGTCCGCAAAATTTAGAAAAGTGCTGAGGGCAAATTTGGGGGGGGGGGACTCGGGAGGTACATAACATGAATAAGTGGTCACAGACTTTTCCAACACTCTGCCACATGTGATATGTGGGGGTTGGCAAAAGTCAGAAAAATGTCACCCTTTGGGACTACTATCGTGCGTCCTGGAATACATCCTCCCCCCCCCCCTCTTTGAAATAGCGTTTGCAGAAATGTGTTAATGTGTATACTGACTATATAAAAAAGGATTCATAAAAAGTAGCAATTTCCTATATTTCACTAATTTACTTCTATGTGAGGGTAAAATCTTATTGATATACCCTCGTAAGTTTACTTGCTGAGGAAGGTTTGCTTTATACATTAGGGTGTTTACTCTCAACTGTGTCCAATTCAACGGCCAATTTCTAATTCTCAACGGCCAATTTCTAAACCGTTAGTCATAGATTTATATTTAAAATTACAAAAATGTTTAAATGAGCTAAAAAATTATTTTAAAAGTCGTTTTGATAAATAAAAACATTACTTAAAAAGTTACGAAATTTAAATTTTTATGAAGTTCCCCGGTCCTATAGTTAATATTTAGCAGAAATGTCCTGTTACACAAAACAAGTAGGGTCAGGTAGGGTAATTATGACCAGGGGGTAATTATGACCGCCGTCATATTGGATAAAGCTGTGATGTTAAAACTTTGTTTAAAGCTTAGATATTAATCTCATAATGTATATTTCATCTTAGGTATTCTTTATTACTAGTCTGGAGCCTTTTTGAGATCCAAATAGCAATTTGAAACTAAGTCTATAAAATGTTTGATAAACGGATTTGTTACTTTGGAGTTCAAAGTGGTCATAATTACCTTAAACAAATGTGTACTGGCAAGTATAAAGAGAAGATATAGTGGTCATAATTTCCCCACTAGGGGTCTTAATTACCCCAAACTTATGTGATTGTGAGTTTTTGATAGGGTAATTATAACCACCCTTTTAACTTTAAAAGAAAAACAGCTATGAGAATTAAAACTTATAAAATGTGTTCATAAAGGATCAAAGTTACTTCCTATGTACTAAAAACAGCACTTTTCCAAATAAAAATAAGCAAAAAAAAATAACAACGTTGAAAATGTAAAAAGTGGTCATAATTACCCCTCCTGACTATATGACAAAAAAAGTCCAATTTATCGAACACTAAAATTCACCGAGTCATGAAACTTTGATTTGCATGACTTATGCCAATTTTCTGCATCTGAACGGGCTTGCATTGCAACATGCTTTGAGCAACATGCTTTGTATAGCAACATGCTTTGTAGCATTATAGCAACATGCTTTGAGGTGTCGTACACAAAGTGCTTTAAGTAATAGAAGGATTTATTTCGAATGTACATTTCTGTATTCCAGTCGAAGGGAGTCTATTCGAGCAACATTTAACATAACTTTAATTTTTATTAAATAAGTTTTAGATTAGATAATCTAATAGCATTTTGAAATATGTCTGAGAATTGAGTCTGCTTCTGTTCATCATTTCAGAATGAAAATATGTCAGAATGAAAAGCGAACTTCCCCTACAGCAGCCGAAAGCTTGGCGACAAGTTCTTCTGCGGATTCAATGGGAGTATCATACACAAAAACCTTTAGCTGTCCCCACAAAAAAAAATCGAGACATGAAAGAACTTGCGAGCGCGATGGTGCCAATCTGTTCTTCGCCATTGTACCGTGTGCATAACAGCTGCCGGTCAATGTTTTGAGCACTTATTGTAATCAAATACCATTAAATTTGTTTTCGTAACTTAACTTAATCGTTCATTGTGTGTTTTTGCCTCGTATAAGAACATAACTTTTGGCGTCCTCTAACTTTTTTACGTTTAGTTTTCGACCATGCATTCTTTGATACAAAATGTTTGTTTGGGTGTGTACTATCACCTCTTAAAGTTTTTCCCATCTTTTTTGAATCACCCTGTATATAAATGCTCTTAAATTGCTGGAATCGCTCATATTTACATTCAGTAGACAATTATATATTAAAATTTATGTTGTGTTATTGTGAAATTATAAATTAAAAAATAATAATAGCTAGATTCAATACAATCGCTATTTTCACCTTAAGAGCTTCCCTGGTATGCAAAAACTGTCGTGTAAATGTCGCATTAAAACCCGTTCAGTCGTTATTGAGAAAATGGGTACATACATACATGCATACATACACAACAGCCAAAAACAGCAGTTTATTTTTAAGTCTCTTACAAAATATAATGCGAAACAATTACTCTATTTTTATTTATCCTTACTGCATTTCATATCTCTTGTATACCTTTATTCATTCGCAACAAATCACTAATTCTTTTACATTTCATAACATTTCAAATATTTACATTTATCATTATTTCAATTAAGTGGTAAACTTAATTACGTTTTCTAAATTAAAAAAAAAACTTATAAAATTAATTTTTTTTCCGCAAACTTTTACAATTTGTACTTTTTATTGATATTCTAATGTCGATTCTTTTTAATTTTCCCCCCATTTTTACCTAACTCTTTTTTAAATATTTTTTTCATCAACGAGAAAAAATGTTTTTTTTTGTTTTTTTGTTTTTTTTTTTTAATTTTTTTCCTTACCATCATTAAAACCAGTTAAGGGATTTTAATGCGTTGGACCGTTAATTATTTTTGCTCTTTATTTATGTGATAAATAAAAGGTGATGCCTCAATTTTTTGCATGGATTATAACGGAATGTGAATTCATCCGTAAAGCAAAGATATAAACATTTTTTAAAGTATTAATAAAGGTCTTAGCACACTGTTTTGTATAGACGTTAAAATAAATTCAGTTAATAAAAAAAGGTGAAACTTTTTTTTTTAAAGACGTGTGTTATAATACATTATACTTCTATCACCTTCAATAACGGTAATCGGGGAGCTTTTTTTCTCCTCATAATTCCTTTCTTATCCCTATTCGTAATGCTTCAATGATAAACTCATACTATATAAATTAAATAAAAGTTTCGTAGACAATCGACCAAAGACTTTAAATTATTTTCCTCTCTAGTCATGATAGCGGATATTCTTTTTTTCTTTTTCATTTTTCATTACTCATTTTTTAAAAATGAGTCGAGTAGTGGAAAGGTAAAAAACTGTTCAATCCGAAATTAATTAGGGCAAAAAAATTATTGACTTTTCTGTATACATATACTGATTTTTACAATAAATCATAGCAAGAAGACAATGCAGAATCTTCCCGTTACTTATGTTTTTCATGTCTTACGGTTAGGATTACAACGTGTAACCTTAAACTTTTAAAACCTTAATACATAGAAATACATTGAAATACCTCTGGATCATCATAGTGACCACGCAAATGTAAAATGGCGATAGATGAAATATCACCAAAGTGTTCTTGTAGCAAGCGAGGTGCAACAAATGATTATATGTGGGTTTATTTTAAGCTTCCGTTTCTTGTATTACAAGTTTCATTTCAACGCAGTTTACGGTTTTCCACTGTAAAGATTATTTTACGATGAAAAAAGTTGAAAGATTCTGTTTAAACTTTAAAAATGTTGTTACTGTAATCCTGATTTCGGTTGTTTTTCTTCAACCTATTCTTAAGCCCATGCTTTAAAACAGGCACATTCCTCCAAATGGCATACCATTTCCTAGATCGGTGCGTTCACTAGGGTCTCCTATATTAGCAAAGTTCTATTATGATCTCCCGGTAAATGTATGCAATAATATTCATTTGAAATAATTTTAAGTATAGGATAATACTGATTGAGAAATAACTTAATTTTTTTATGAATTTGAGTTGATGGAAGCTCTTACCAATTATATTGATTTCTGGAACACTACCTCTAGTTCAGATCTGAATATTTCCGCTCGCAAAAACCTGTACCAGGCACTGTTGCCGATCCGATACTTTTTAAAATTCAGATTGATTCATCGACAATTTCAACATTTCAACATTCAACATTTTTAAAATAGGAAAATTCACTCTATCTTCAAATTATTTTATCTGCCCGATAAGGAGAATATTTGTACTTCAAAAGAGTGATGGCTATCAAGCAATTTGAATTTTAAAAAAATGTGTCTAATTCACAGCACTTGTAACAAAAAATACTATAGATGGATGGGAGTAAGTTTAAAAACTTTCTGTTTAGAAGGTTTCGAAATTTTCTTGAATTGTTATTTTATCATTTTTTATCTTTATTTTATCTTCCAAATTAAACTGAACTCATGCTAGCATCTAGTAAGTAATCATTTGTGTAAAAAATGGCCCCATAGCCGATAATATTTAGATCGCGCGTTATGCAGACTTGGTACACGAATTTCTCCATTTTGATATTAAGCTTTAACGGTATTTTACTTGTTATGCCATTACACACATGACTTAGGATTTCGAGAATGTATGCCATGTTTAACCCATTTCATTTATGCCTAGCATCCCATTTTTGGGACGTTTCGAATTTTAGTAAATTTTTCTTCTTCTTTACAACAAATTGTATGCAGTAATTGTGTATAAATGTCTTTATCTATTACCGAGAGATGACAGCATAAGATTGATATTTATTTGTTTAAATGATTGACCTTTTTTCGGTGTTTACAGAATTTTCTTTTTTTCAAGAAAGCTAAATGTAAAAAGTAAGTTTATTTGTATTATTTGTATCAATGATCCAAATAAATAATTCATAATCTTATCTTGTAGACTTCTTTGAAATACGTATTTTTTTTTAATTGCGAAATTATATAATTTTTTTATGCATGTTTGTAACGTACAAAATATAGGGCGCTGGGTGCAAATGGGTATATATTTGTGTTAGCCATTTAGGGGGAAGTTATTTGTGCAAAGTTCTTTTCAAGATTATTTTGAAATAAAATATTTTTAGCCTCAAATACGATTATTCTTACTTTATTATTAATAATACTTATAATGTTATTGGTGTCGGTAAAGAAATAAATATATATATACTTTTAATAGTTCATAAAAACCCTAATTATAATACATAATATACACTTTAAAACCTTAATTTATATAAATTTAAACAAAACATATAATTATGCATTTTTCGATATATGAATATTCCCATACTTAGTATGTTTACATATATCAAATACTAAATATAAAAATATTTCAGCGTATTTTTTTAGTATTTTTCCAGTTCATTTTGCAACACTTTAAAGTGATATTACCAAGAAATTTGAGAAAACAAAAATTCAGGCATAAATGGATTAAGGTGTAGTAAAGGTTTTTTTTTTTAGAGGTATACAAATTTAAAACAAAATAAAACACATAAAAATAACGTTAATGTTCATAATATTGCGTTTATCAATTAAATAATTTTATGCCATTAATGTTTAAAAATGATTGCGGCATATGGGCGTCCAGGCTCGCTCGAATAAAGCGCAATCTGGAAGTTCAATTTCCGACAAAGTTATCGAGCAGCTGGGGCCGTATATCAGCAATAATAATCCAAGAGCCGACAGCACAAAAACCTATGTTATCAATCACGAGTAAAAAACCTTTACTTTATAGAAGAGTAGAAGTATGGGAATCTAATTAGCCATGTCTACCGCAAGTGAAGTGGTGCATAAACCGAAAATAACACCACCAGTAGTTGACTCGTAAGCTTATCATCGTGTTTGTCCTACAAACAAATTTATGAAAACATGGGAGATAGTTGTAGAACAAACACAACGATAAACCTACAAGTCAACCACTCGTGGTATTAATTTTTGGCTTATGCACCACTTCATTTTCGGAAGACATGGATCATTAGATTCCCCTACTCCATAAAATAAATGTTTCGCCAGTGCTTCATAACATAGGTTTTTGTGCTGTCGGCTCTTGGACTATAACGCGTCGAATGTTGATTTCCAAGTGGTCCAACGTCTGTGGTTTATCGGCGTAGACCAATGACATCACATATCTCCACATAAAATAATCCATTGGTGTGCGATCACATGACCGTGGAGGTCAGTTCACAGGTCCATTACGCCAAATTATGCACTCGCCAAATGTTTCCCGCAATAAACTGATGGTGTTTGCACAATTTGCAAGCGATGTTTTGGCGTAATTCTATTCATGATGAAATGGCAAACTATAGTGATCGCAAATCTTCTGTCAGCTGTCAAACTGAGTGTGACTAGAAAGAGTGTTGTCAATTTCAAAACCACACCTCTAAAAAACACCCTATATAAGTAACATATTTGAAAAAAATATAGCAATTGGATAAAAGTATTCGATAAAATAAAATTAAAAGTAAATTAAACAATGATATATAATATTAATAATAATAAATAATAATTTAAAATGAAATATAATAATAATAAATATAATATTTTTTTAATTATTTTATTTTTTTATTAATTTTTTAACTGAATATAATAATAATTATTTTATTATTATAATTAACAATATAAATAATAAATAATAAAATAATTAATAATTTAATTATAAAATAATTTTAATAGAATAAAGGATATCATTAAATTTAAAGCAGCAGTTAATAACACGATATAGTTAACTTGGAAATCATTTTCACTGCGAGGAATTTCAATTAATTATTGTACAATTACGCAACAATTTGTAGAGAGCAGTTGTTTTAGGAGTTTTCTCAAATGATGGAGCTGCTGATTGCTTTCAACTGCCGACAACCAGTCAAGTACTGGAAAATATTTTTGTATCAATTCTTATGCTGAAAATTAGAATTGTAGACAGTTCATCTTAAGATGATATTACTTTCATTTGTTGAAAATTGAACTTTTATACCTTTTATATGCATTGAACCCAAAATGTAGAAAAGGAACGTAACTGTTATTAAACAGCTTCTTGGGCACTTGTTGCAATAATAGGTATATAATTTTTCGAAGAAGATAAAACGTTTTCATTTAACGCTTGGACTTATAGATTATATGTGACATATATATTATATTGGAGATTTATATTATATTTGAGGTTTATATTATATTTAAGATATAGATTATATTTTAGACTTACAGATTATATATAGATATGTATTTGAGAAGTAAATCAGAGAACAATCATAAATATGATGCATGTACAACTGCAAATCTCAAACATAGTTCCATCATCTCGCCTAATTCGACTGAACTAAATTATTTAAATGTTCTTTAAAAAACATTAGAAAAATTATTAATGATTTTCTTAAAAAATGAATGTATAATTTTCTCTTAAAGTAATTCATATTTTATTATGTGATCAAATTTAACTATTTAATAGAGTCAAAAACACTGTTTTAAACACTAGTGTCGTGAAGCTGTTTAATAGTCGTTTTTAACTATTTACCTACAATTTACGAGTCGTTTTTGAGCATGAAAACACCAGAAAAAGAAAAGTGACATTTTCTCTTCGTTAGTAATACGTTGATACAGCCTGTGCAAAAACTTGATTTTTTCAAAGACAACATTATGCCTTGTATAAATACTCACAAAAAGATTTGAAAGATACTGATGCTTAATCATAATTTCGTAGATAAGCAACCAGAGATTTCAAAATATCTTTCTTTTCTCGATTGTGACAACGGATATTCTAAAATTTCTGCCATTTCTCATAATTTCATTTTTTGATAATCATTTTATTCCACTTTAAAAATGTATGAGTTTATTACTGACTTTTCTAACGTATTTATAATTTTAACATAATATAACGTCATATATTTGGGGAGAGTAGCCATATTTAAACCACCGCTTTAATTGGACCGTTGCTATTCTGCCGTTAATTACAGGAAGAGACCGCATCTACCACTGAAATCCTACTCATCAGATTGATGTCACTCATGATTAGAAGAAGCAGCCGCCTACCACGTGCTGTTTTCAGACAATTTTAAAAAAACCTAATGTTAGCTTTTTTGATCTAATTTTTTCCTACTAAATGTAAGTGAATATTTTAAAACTAAAGTAAGTTGTTACGTTTTCATATACATATATGAATTCATCTGTTTATTGCGCATACTTTTCACGCGTATTTGTTTGATTTCGTTTTGGTACTTAGGGTTGAAATTAACTGTTTTAAAAAATACGGGGTTCGTGTCCCGGCCCCGAATTTCACTGAATTGGAAAAATTACAACTCGAATCACTTCATTTTTACGGAAATTTTTGTATAGAAATGTAGAGTAAACATAGTATCGAATTGAATATTTAAAATACAAAGCATTATGTAAAAACCTCCTGTAAATGGTATGAAAGCCACATAAAATATTTGTGAACAAACTATATAAGCAGAGTTGTCCAACGCGGCGGCATCAGGTGCGATGGCGCACTTTAGAATGATTCCTGTTACTATGAGTTTTTAAAATAAAAATCCATTTTTAAAGATTCTTCTTTAAAATCGCTATTTTTTCATGTGATTTTTTATTATATTCGGTATTAACTCTTTATGTACTGAATTATGAATTCATGAAAATTTTATCTTCTAAAGCATTTTTCGTGAGTTGTTTAAACTACATTAGCAGACTTACAAAATCATTTAATAAATTTTGAAAGGATTTTAAAAGAATTGAAGGATTTAGGATTAATTAAATTTGAATATATAGTGATTTTGTGCAATATTTATAACTCCACTCAAATGTTTTAATTTAAATATTTTTTTTAGTATTTTGTAGAATTAGGAAATTTACAAATATAATGTTCTTACAATAGAGATATTTCCGAATTTAAAAATCCCCCCCTCCCCCACAACGCCAAGAAAGCTGAAAAAAAAAAAAACAAAGTCGAAAGAAATCATCCTTTTAAAAATATTTTTGTTTTGTGTAACCAATAATGCTATTGGAACAAGATTAATTAATGTAACTATAATTCATTCTAAACTGCATTACAACTGAACGACGTATTAAATGAATTTTATAACAAGTTATTTTAATGGTACTTATAAGTACTGTAAATTTTCGGTTCCTGTATCTAAAAAATATTTTGATAGGTCTCTATCTCTTAGGAAAATGAAATTATATATTTATTATGATTTATGTTTCTTCTGCAATTATTTTTTTCATCAATTTCACCTTATAGCTCACATTGTGAGGCGCCTGTGAATCTTATAAGACGTCTGCATATCGTTACTCTCTCCCAGGTTTAACAGTTTTACCCTCGTTTTTTATTCAGAAATTCCGAATAGTGATTTTTTACCCATTTATGCCTGAATTTTTGTTTTCTCAAATTTGTTTGTAAAATCACTTCAATGAACTGGAAAAATACCAAAAAAAAAAATTACGCAAAAATATTTTTGTATTTATTTGATAAAATGTAAACGTACTAAACAAGGGAATATCCATATATGGAAAAATGCATAATTATATGTTTTGTCTAAATTTATAGAAATTAAGCTTTTAAATTGTGTATTATATACTATAATTAGTATTTTTAGGAAATATTAAAAATATATATTTATTTCTTTACGGAGACTAATAACATTATAAGTATTATTAATAATAAAATAAGAATAATCGTATTTGGGAGTAAAAAGTAATTTGTTCCAAAATCGTCTTGAAAAGAACTTTACATAAATAACTGCCTCCTAAATGTCTAATATAAATTCGTACACATTTACGCCTTACGCCCTATATTTTGTACGCTACAAACATGCATACAAAATAGGCTTGAACATATAATTTCGCAATTTAAAAAAATACATATTTCTAAGAAGTATACAAGCAAAGATCGTGACTTATTAATTTGGATCCTTGATACAAAAAATACAAATAAACTTACTTTTTACATTTTACTATCTTGAAAAAAAGAAAATTCTGTAAACGCCGAAAAAAGGCATTCATTTAAGCAAATAAATATCAATCTTATACTGTCATCTCTCGGAAGTAGACAATGACATTTATAGACAATTACTTCATTCGATTTTCTTATTGTAAAGAAGAAGGAAATAAAAAAAAAATATTAAAATTCGAAGCGTCCCAAAAATGGGACGCTAGGCATAAATGTGTTAATTAGAAATACAATAGGAATTTCTTATATGAATTTGGAAGGTCTGAATAAAAAATGAGGCCAACCTCTCAACATAGCCCCTACTATATTAAGGTAATATAGTTCTACGTCTCCCGATACGTGAATGATCGCGCCCTTTAATGTCTGTCGTCGGATGAGGTGCGTCAACGCTTATTGAAAGTTTGGACAGCCCTGCTGTATAGTACTTGTTAGTATGTTCTACTACTATCCGGTGCTGCAGTTTAATTCACGTGAACATTGGTTGTTAGATAAACTCAAAATTACTAAAACTTAAAAAAGATCTAGTTATTGCCAAAATAGACCCGATCCCGAAAGATGAAGTTCCTGGAGTATATGTAATTCCGTTGAAAACAGAAAATATTTATCTCGAATACATAGGAATGACTTATCTTAAACTTAAAGATCGTATTAAAGAACATTTGAGAGATTTGAAGTACAACCGGTCAACAACAGCTCTATCAAGACTTAACCAGAAGCAGAACATACAAGTTAATTTCGAAGATACAAAAATTATATGCCCCTTAAATAATTATCATAATTTAATTATCCGTAAATCCGTAGAAATTATTACTAAAGAAAATATTAGTTGTAATGACGTTTTATCCAACATCATACCCAGAATTTGGCTCAGTTTGCTTAAAGAATCATAAAACACGTAATATTCAACTTCCCTTTTATTCATGTATTTATCTTTTATTCATTATTTCCCTTTTATTTATTTTCTCAATGTTTTCCGGATCTAAAAATTGACTTTCGCTTTCACTCCTTTCGACACCAACCACGTGAAATGTGAAAATAAGACGCTAATAACAGTATTTTTGTATTCTCTGACAAAGGCTATGTTTATAGTTGAAAGTACTAAAAAGTATTAAAGTAATTTAACATCTTTTTTTAAATATTTTGTCGTCTGTTAAGTATTTTGCACATTTAAAGATGAATTTAGCATTCTATTTATTTAACTTCTGATGCTGGTTAGATAGTTTTTGCTTTACGTAATTGTTTTATTATCCCTTTATTGTGTTCATGGGGTTATAAACTAATTTTCATTTACTTTATAACGCAAAATATTACATAATGAATAAAATTAATACAAAAAATTGAAATTATTGTACTAGAAAAATGTAAGTTTTATAAAATTCTAAAAAAGAGTTGCGCAGCATGTCCCTAAAGGGATTTTGCGCCATAAAACTCAATGCAACCATCTAAAAAAGGGGGAGAGACTGATAACGATTAGGTTCTTTAAAAAGAAATTGTCAATTGTTTTATGAATGGAAATTTGAATTAAACGAAATGAGACGTACACGAATTTATAACGTTCTGAAAATACTTAACTTATATTTCCTTTTGGTCACACATTTCTATCTCTTTTTTTTCCTCTTATAGAATAACTAAACTTCTAACAAAATCAAAAGATTATTTTTCTAAGTGACCTGGAAACTTTTCTCATTATTTTTCTTTGTAATAAGTTTTTTTTTTTTTTTTTTTTTTGTATGTGTGGGGAGGTTATTTTGCTTTCATGGTAGTGAATATCACTTTTGTACTTTTATCATAATGATTTAAAACTAGTGTAAAAAAGATAGAACTTATGTTACGTTTAAAGAACAAAACATGTTATTAGACAAAAATTACTTTATGGAAAGAAAAACATCATTAGGATTAATGATAATACACAAAGAAATAATGTAATAATCATTTTCTCTCTTGAAAAATTAGTTTTTCCTGCTTTTGTTGAGAATGCTTCATCTCAATTCCTTTTAAAAGTTGTGAGCGGGAAAACTTTTAATATTATCAACTTTGAATAGGTAAAAGTTTTAATTTGTAATTGAATCTCAGAAAAAAATTACTGAATCGATAATTTGATATGGGAGAAGAAGAATTGTCAAGAAAAAGGAAAACTATTAAAAGAAAATAATCTGCTAAAAATGTAAAAGACATGATCATCAATAAATTCACAAAAAGTTGAATTGATAGATAAAAACAATGTTTTTAACGTCATTATTGAAAGATATGAGGATTACGTTATTAATTGCTAATGAGATTTTTTTAAGTTGTCTGAAAAAATGTAAGTTCCAGTTCCTTACTTCTATTTTCTTGCTATCTGTTGTGAATTAAACAGGCAAATGGGTTGTTTGCAGTTACTTTACAGAATGTTTTATACAAATATAAATCAGTTGTTTTTCATATATTGCAAGATATATTAGGTTCTGAAAGATATGTTTATATTCTATCTATATATCTATTAGCTTTTAAATATTTTCTAAAGCAAGAAAATAAACTTATGAAAGTATAAAATATACAGGCATCCATAACTTTATGAAAAGTTGTATTAGTAGATAAAACAATGTTTTTAAAGTTTTGATAGGTGTCTATCTCTCAGCAAAATGAAATTATATATTTATTATGATTTATGTTTCTTCTGCAATTATTTTTTTCATCAATTTCACCTTATAGCTCACATTGTGAGGCGCCTGTGAATCTTATAAGACGTCTGCATATCGTTACTCTCTCCCAGGTTTAACAGTTTTACCCTCGTTTTTTATTCAGAAATTCCGAATAGTGATTTTTTACTTTTTTTACTGGCAGTCGTTTTAGGATAACTTAAAGTATACAATCTTCTTTCGGAATTGTCATGTTTGTTTTTCCATTTAAAATGTGTAGATGGAAGTCCTACACAATACTCCCCGGTAGTGTTGAATTCAGACACTTTCCTCCGGGAGGGACTTCTGTAGCTGCTGGGGGGACATTATAAAGTTCCGGGGGGAAATTGTACTTTTTGACAACTGAAAACACAAAATCTTAAATCTTCCGTGGGGGGACATCTCAATGCTCTGGGGGGATATCCCCCCCCGGGCCACCCCCTGAATTCAACACTGTTCCCCGGAATTCATGAAAATGATTTGCTATGTAAAACAAATACAGTTTAGAAAGTGATCGTCTAAGTGTAAGTTGTGTTCGTAATGTGATGTTTTGTTAATAAATGTTAATTATGTATTTAGTTCAGTGTCACCTCATCATTTTGTAAATTGTTATATTATATTTATTAACCCATTTGTGCCTGAATTTTTGTTTTCTTAAATTTGTTGGTAAAATCACTTTGAAATGTTGCAAAAAAATGGAAAAATACAAAAAAAAAATTACGCAAAAATATTTTTGTATTTATTTGATAAAATGTAAACATGATTATGTGAATATCCATATATTGAAAAATGCATAATTATAAGTTTTGTCTAAATTTATAGAAATTAAGATTTAAATTGTGTATTATATATTATAATTAGTATTTTCAGGAAATATTAAATATATATATTTATTTCTTTACAGAGACTAATTACATTATGAGTATTAATAATAATAAATTAAGAATAATCGTATTTGGGACTAAAAAACAATTTATTCCAAAATCATCTTGAAAAGGACTTTAAATAAACAACTGCCTCCTAAATGTCTAATAGAAATTCGTACACATTTACGCCTTGCGACCTATATTTTGTACGCTACAAACATGCATACAAAATAGGCTTGAACATATAATTTCGCAATTTTAAAAAATACGTGTTTCTAAGAAGTTTACAAACAAAGATCGTGATTTATTAATTTGGATCCTTGATACAAAAAATACAAATAAACTTACTTTTTACATTTCGCTATCTTGAAAAAAAAAAAAAATCTCTAAACACCGAAAAAAGGCATTCATTTAAGCAAATAAATATCAATCTAATGCTGTCATCTCTCGGTAGTATACAAAGACATTTATAGACAATTACTTCATTCGATTCTCATGTTGTAAAGAAGAAGGAAATTAAAAAAAAAAATTATTAAAATTCGAAACGTCCCAAAAATGGGACGCAAAAATGGGACGCAAAAATGGGACGCTAGGCATAAATGTGTTAATTAGAAATACAATAGGAATTTCTTATATTAATTTGGAATGTCTGAATAAAAAAAGAGGCCAACCTCTCAACATAGCCCCTACTATATTAACCCATTAAGGACTAGCATTACCATATGGTCACAGCATAGCTGTCAACCCTTTTGCTGTTTGAATACCAGTAATTTAGAACAAAAATCTTCACTTTCTTTAATGACAGAAACTCTGCTATAAAAAAAGATAAATATTGCTTTTCTTAAAAAGCGATACGAAAGGCAATTTTTGTATTTTAAAAAGAAAAAATAATTCCGTCTTTAATGGGTTAAGGTAATATAGTTCTATGTCTCCCGATACGTGAATGATCGCGCCCTTTGATGTCTGTCATCGGATGAGGTGCGTCAACGCTTATTGAAAGGTTGGAAAACCCTGCTGTATAGTACTTGTTAGTATGTTCTACTACTATCCGGTGCTGCAGTTTAATTCACGTGAACATTGGTTGTTAGATAAACTTAAAATTACTAAAACTTAAAAAAGATCTAGTTATTGCCAAAATAGACCCGATCTGAAGGATGAAGTTTCTGGAGTATATGTAATTCCGTTGAAAACAGAAAATATTTATCTCGAATACATAGAAATGACTTATCTTAAACTTAAAGATCGTATTAAAGAACATTTGAGAGATTTGAAGTACAACCGGTCAACAACAGCTCTGTCAAGACTTAACCAGAAGCAGAATATACAAGTTAATTTCGAAGATACAAAAATTATATGCCCCTTAAATAATTATCATAATTTAATTATCCGTAAATCAGTAGAAATTATTACTAAAGAAAATATTATTTGTAATGATGCTTTATCCAACATCATACCCAGAATTTGGCTCAGTTTGCTTAAAAAATCATAAAACACGTAATATTCCACTTCCCTTTTATTTATTTATTTATCTTTTATTCATTATTTCCCTTTTATTTATTTTCTCAAAGTTTTTCGGATCTAAAAATTGACTTTCACTTTCACTGCTTTCGACACCAACCACATGAAATGTGAAAATAAGACGCTAATAACAGTATTTATGTATTCTCTGACGAAGGCTATGTTTATAGTTGAAAGTACTAAAAAGTATTAAAGGAATTTAACATCTTTTTTAAATATTTTGTCGTCTGTTAAGTATTTTGCACATTTAAAGATGAATTTAGCATTCTATTTATTTATCTGCTGATGCTGGTTAGATAGATTTTGCTTTACATAATTGTTTTATTATCCCTTTATTGAGTTCATGGGGTTATAAACTAATTTTCATTTACTTTATAACGCAAAATATTACGTAATGAATAAAATTAATACAAAAAATTGAAATTATTGTACTAGAAAAATGTAAGTTTTATAAAATTCTAAAAAAAAAGAGAGAGAGAGAGAATGATAACGATTAGGTTCTTTAAAAAGAAATTGTCAATTGTTTTATGAATGGAAATTTGAATTAAACGAAATGAGACGTACACGAATTTATAACATTCTGAAAATACTTAACTTATATTTCCTTTCGGTGCACATTTTTTTATCTCTTTTTTTTTTTTCCTCTTATAGAATAACTAAACTTCTAACAAAATCAAAAGATTATTTTTCTAAGTGCCCTGGAAACTTTTCTCATTATTTTTCTTTGCAATAAGTTTTTTTTTTTTTTTTTTTTTTTTTTTGTATGTGTATGTGTGGGGAGGTTATTTTGCTTTTACGGCAGTGAATATCACTTTTGTACTTTTATCATAATGATGTAAAACTAGTGTAAAAAAGATAGAACTTATGTTACTTTTAAAGAACAAAACATGTTATTAGACAAAAATTACTTTATGGAAAGAAAAACATCATTAGGATTAATGAGAATACACAAAGAAATAATGTAATAATCATTTTCTCTCTTGAAAAATTAGTTTTTCCTGCTTTTGTTGAGAATGCTTCATCTCAATTCCTTTTAAAAGTTGTGAGCGGGAAAACTTTTAATAATATCAACTTTGAATAGGTAAAAGATTTAATTTGTAATTGAATCTCAGAAAAAAATTACTGAATCGATAATTTGATATGGGAGAAGAAGAATTGTCAAGAAAAAGGAAAAACCACTAAAAGAAAATAATCTGATAAAAATGTAAAAGACATGATCTTCAATATATTCACAAAAAGTTCAATTGATAGATAAAACAATGTTTTTAACGTGATTATTGAAAGATATGAGGATTACTTTATTAATTGCTAATGAGATTTTTTTAAGTTGTCTGACAAAATGTAAGTTCCAATTCCTTACTTCTATTTTCTTGCTATCTGTTGTGAATTAAGCAGGCAAATGGGGTGTTTGCAGTTACTTAACAGAATGTTTTATGCAAATATAAATCAGTTGTTTTTCATGTATTGCAAGATATATTAGGTTCTGAAAGATATGTTTATATTCTATCTATATATCTATTAAATTTTAAATATTTTCTAAAGCAAGAAAATAAACTTATGAAAGTATAAAATATATAGGCATCAATAAATTTATGAAAAGTTGTATTAGTAGATAAAACAATGTTTTTAAAGTTTTAATTGTAAGATATGATAGTAGCTTCATTAATTGCTAATGAGATCTTTTTTAATTTGTCGAACAATATTAGAATTCCAGTTAGTTATTTCTGTTCCGTTGCTATCTGTTGTGAATTAAAGCAGCCAATTAGAGTGTTTGCAGTTATTAAGTAAAATGTTTTGTGAAAATATAAATCACTTGTTTTTCGTATACCCTAATATATCTTACATTCTGGAGATTTTTTTTTATTGAATACTGATCTATTAACGTTTACGTATTTTCTGTAGCGAGAAGAAAATCTTATGAAAATATGTAAGATGGTGAACCTCATGGATTTACAAAAAAAGCTGAATTAGTAGATAAAACAATGTTTTTAAAGTTTTCATTAAAATATATGATAGTAACTTTATTAATTGCTAATGAGATTTTTTTCTGCTGTCTAACAAAATTTATAGTTCCAGTTCCTTACTTAACTGTAAGATTTGGGAGTAGCTTCATTAATTGGGAGTAATGAAATCATTAATTGCTAATGAGATTTTTACGTTCTTCTATCTTTACAAGAAGAAAGTGAAAATTTCAGATTTCCGTGATTTGCACGTTTTAGGGGTCAGAGAACCGGAATAACACGTTTTTACAAAATGTCTGTCTGTGAGTCTGTCTGTGTGTGTGCGACACAAATATTGAGGGCGCTCTATCTCAAGAACTAATGAACGGAATTTAATAAAACTTTATGTTCAGATAGTCCCTGATATAAACTGGTGCTGATTACTTTTTGCGTAAATCGGGGCGATGCTATGCTGCATTTTTCACGATTTCCGCAATAGTTATATCTCAAGAACTAATGCACGGATTTTTGTAAAACTTCAGATTCCGTTAGTCCTTGATACAATTTGGTGCTTGTTACTTTTTAGTGTAAATCGCCTTACATGTGTCACTGCCATGTGGCATTATTCATGATTATCGCAATAACTGTATCAAGAGAACTAATGCACGAATTTTCACCAAACTTCAGATTCAGTTAGTCCCTGGTATAAATTATTACTTTTTAGTTTTTAGTATAAATCGCCCAACAGGTCGGGCTGCTAGGCTGAATTTATCACGATTTCTGCAAGAACTGTATCTCAAGGACTAATCAAGAATTTTCATCAAACTTCAGATTCCGTTAGCCCCTGATATTAATTAAACCTACTAAGTTTTTGGGGTAAATTGACCAACAAATAGCGCTGATAAGTAGATTTTTTTACGGCTTCCGCGATAGTTCTACCACAAAAACTAATGCACGGATTTTCATCAAACTTCAGATTCAGCTACAACTTGACATAAGTTGTTGCTGATTAGATTTCGGTGTAAATCACCTAACCAGTGGCACTGATGTGTATTATTTTTCAGGAAATATTAACATGTATGACATAGAAGAAAGTTTTGGGATTGCCACTTCTGACTAGTTTTCGTTTGTCGAACAAAATTAGAGTTTCAGTTAATTACTTCGGTTCGCTTGCTATCTGTTGTGAATTAAAACAGCCAAATGGAGTGTTCGCAGTTATTGAGTAAAATGTTTTGTGCAAATATAAATAAGTTTTTTTTTCATACACTAATATAGCATAGGTTTTGGAAGATATATTTTTATTGAATACTGATTTATTAATGTTTACGCGTTTTCTGAAGCGTGAAAATAATCTTATAAAAATACCGTGTGTTCCAAAAATGACTGATGGATCTTAAAATTCAATATCTTGCAAACGGTGACAGATATTAAAAAAATTCTTGCAGGAGTGTTATGTAAGATGGCAGGAGTTTTTATGCTTCGATTCTCAGTTTTAGTTACAAATAGCATCGATAGATGGCGCTTCAAGCAATAACCGCTAAATAGAGGCACGATTTTTCGGCCTCTCTCTTCTTCTATGCAAAAAAAGGAGATTAAAATGTATTGAATGTATCTCGGAGTACCAAAAATCGGGTCTGGACTGAATACCTATTGCTCTCAGCGCCATCTATTGTTTAAAATTCGAACTAAAATCAAGAATCCCAGTAAAAAAATTCCTGGCATCATACATAATCCTCCTGCAAGAATTTTTTTAATATCTGTCACCGTTTTCAAGTTAATGAATTTTAAAATCTATCAGTCATTTTTGGAACACCGGTTTCGGTTTGTAAGATGGTGAACATCATGGATTTACAAAACGCTGAAATAGTAGATAAAACAATGTTTTTAAGTTTTCATTGAAAGATATGATAATAACTTGAGAATTGAATTGAGCTAATGAGAATTTATTAAGTTGCCTAACAAAATTTAAGGTTCCAGCTACTTACTTCAATTCTCTTGCTATCTGTTGTGAATTAAACAGGCCAAATGGAAAGTTTGTATTTACTGAGCAGAATATTTTATGCAAATATTAATCAGTTGTTATTCATATATTGTAATATGTGTTAGGTTCTGAAGGATATGGTTTATATTCTTTATTCATCTATTAGATATTAAATATCTTCTGAAGCATGAAAATAATCTTATGAAAGTATATAAGATATGGACATCATTGAATTCAGAAACAGTTGAATTAGTAGATAAATAAATGTTTTTAGGTTTTTTATTCAAAGTTATGAGAATAAGTTTATTAATTGCTGCTGAGAATTTTTTTAAGTTGTCTAACAAAATTTAGGTTTGAGTTACGTCGATCCTCTTGCTATCTGTTGTGAATTAAATCTGACAAATTAGATGTTTGCAGTTATTGAACAATATTTTACGCAACTATAAATCAATTGGATTTTATATATTATAAGATATCGTTGGTTCTGGAGGATATCTTTATATTCTGTATCCATCTATTATTTTTTTTATATTTTCTGAAGCAAGAAAATAATCTAATTAAAATATCTAAGACATAAACATCAATGAAGTTACAAAAATTTGAATTATTAGATAAAACAATGTTTTTAATGTTTTAATTTCAAGATATGAGAGTAAATTCATTAATTGCTAATTAGATTTTTTCTAAGTTTGACTAACAAAATGTAGGCTTCGGTTACTTACGTCGATTCTTATACTGTCTGTTAAGAATTAAACCGGCGACATGAAGTGTTTGCAATGATTTAGAAGAGAGTTTTATAAAATTATGCATTAAAATCACTTATTATCATGAAACTACAGTTATAACATGCTAAAATTGCAAAAAATATACTTAAAGGCTTATAAATGCTTTTTAATAAAATATATCTACACGTGGACTTTTGATGTTGATAAAGTGGTCGATTGTGTGTGTGAAACATCTAGGTATGTTTATTAAAATGTATTTTTAAGCATTTAAGGATGCTTTTTTCACATTAATTATGTTATAACTTAAGTTAAAAATGTTTTATGCAAATATAAATCAGTTGTTTATCATATATTGTAAGATATCGTAGGTTTTTGAGGAATATGTTTATATTGAATATTTATGTATTAGCGTTTAAATATTTTTGGAAGCTATTATTGCACAAATATAAAATCAAATGTTGCCGTGGTAGACAGAATGAGGTTTGTTACTTCAAGTCCCCCCCGATGTCCCCATTAGCCATTTAATATACTGTTCTCAGTCTGCGTATTTTACTATTATTATCATGTATTATATAGAAAAAGAAGAATACAGCATGGAGCATTATAAATTATTTAAACAAAATATCTAATTTTAATTTAATTGCTTTTATTTCATTAATTATCATTCATTTTTTTTATCTTTTATATAATCAAACGTCACAGAGATTTCAGTAATGGAATGATATTTTGTTTTTTTTTTTGTTTTTTAAATTAATTGTAATTTACTTGAAAACGTCAAAGATGATATTTGAAAATATTATAGAAAGATATTTTTAATTATTTTAAATTTTTAAGTAGTAAAAATTCATCGAGAATATGGCGTTGTATAATTGGAGTACAGAATTTTGTTTAAGAACACCACAACAATGTTAAACAACACGAATCCATTTCGGATCATATAAATATATTAAAATAGCAATTAAAGCCTTTGTGCAGGAATATTGAAATGCAGTAAACCAACGTTTAAAATGCACACGTTGGTTTACTGCATTTCCATATAAATATAATCTGTCACCAGCTGCAAAGCCACTCGCAATTTCAAAGCAAACAAACAATCTGGTGAAATAGGTAAAAGTCGGAATAGATGGTAAAGAAGTCATTTAAATCAGCTAATCTATAAATTTGGCCAGAGTTAGTGTCAAGGCCGGGATTGTGTTTTACATGGGCGATGCCAGCAACAATGTAGTTTCAAAGATGTAGTAGGTCTGAGAGTTTTGACTCTTTGAGAATTATTGATTAATTAATTACAGATTATAATAATAAAGTATTGAATGTATATTAAAGAGCGAAAACACTTCCGTGAGTACCGCTGATGTCTTATTGAAGATAACAATAATCTAAACCTGTTGTTTCCAAACATTTATTGTTTTCAATATACCCAAGCGTCTGTAACCTAACCCTTCCGTACACACACTTTCTAATAGCACTTTTTTAAGTGAATTTTTCCCACATGGAGGGAGCCGTAAAGAGATTTAACAGTAACCAATCCTTTCGCCTTTTTTTTTTAGCTTACCAATTAGGCAATGTCTCTGTTACAAATATGTTTTACTATAATAACTATAAATGAAATGAGACGCTAGATGTTCACCTTTATGGCAGAAAGAGTTTTTTTTTTTCTTGTCAACTTACCACAGTGTAAACCAAAATTATAACATGGTCTGTATTTTTATCCTCACAAGATTTCTTGGATAGGTTCTCGCATTTGGCATTCAATTTAATAACATTTATACAATTTATAATACCTTTTAGTTACTCGTTAATAATTAGTGTAATAATTTTTCATACACTAATATTCCAATATAAATAACGCAATGTACAAGATCAAAAAGCATTTTTGGATATTTATCTTTTCAATTTAGTAGCCACATTTCTTTTCCAATATAACAACGGTGTATTGTTTAATTTATATTTTAAAAGATTACAAAAAAGTAGCAGGTCATTTCGCATTCTTTTAGCTTATCAAAGAGGCAATGTTTCCGTTACAAATATGTTTTTAACATGATAACTATAAATGCAAGAAGACGCTTCATCTGCACCTTTAAGGCATAAGAGTTATGTTGTTCCTTGTCAACTTACCGCAGTGTATCCTTTCCACACACACTCTCTAAAACATTCCTTTATTTTTAAAAAGTGAATTATTTTCACATGCGAGGATCCATAAAGAGATTTAACAGTAACAAGTGATTTCGCATTTATTTAGCTTATAAAAGAGAGACTTTCCGTTACAAATATGTTTTAAGCATAATAACTATAAATGCAATGTGACACCTTTATGGCGTACCTTTACCTTTTACCTTTATGCCATAAAGAGTTTTGTTGTTTCTCTTCAACTTACCTCAGTGTGAAACAAAAATGTTACATGCATCATCATAACCTTGTATCGTTTATTTTAAAATTCAATGTATATGTCATGATATGTATTTATTTACTATGTATGAGGGATGCAATAGAGCCGTACGAAATTTGTTATTTACTCATTTTCTTTTCTGAAGCACATCCGGAATTTTTATGTTTTCTATGATTTGCAGTACCTCGTTTTGCTATAAGTATTTTTTAGCTTAAATGTAATTAAGACAGTATAATGTACCCTTAAGTAATTTCACGTGTAAAAATTCCTTTATGTAGTTAGCGTGTTAGTTTATGTAGCTATCCAAGCAGAACCACTTGGTTTTGCACATATTACCCACGAAGGTCTTACAGGTTAAACGGGCATAAACGCAATAATATGGCTATCACAGTAACGGAGCTCTGTACATTCCCGTACATAAATCGTTAAAATGCAATTTAAAAAATATTAAATTAATTTGACATAGTTATAGAAAAAACTCTAGGTTTATAAATGAGAATGTGCATTTTCTTTGGTGAATATAGCAGAAAAATATTCAAATTTCCTGTCATGACAAAGAAAATAAATCATCCATATGACGTAGCATTTAACGAAACCCTATTTCGAATGGTATCTATATATATTATGAAATTAAGATAAAAAAAAACTTTTCCTTGGAAAAATGTCTTACGCAAAGTATCTAATCCAAAATGAACAACAGTTGTCTTATTCGTCCTATCTTCCATAATCAGGTTATAGCCGATGTTGACGACAAAAATAACTCTAAAATTACTGAAATGCGCGTTTAACTATTGTTTTAATTTTTTGCTTTAGTTTATTTCACTGAATTTTACCCTCCTACCTAAAACTGCTGCTGAGATATGGCGAAATGTCCTACATATTTTGACCCCCTTTAACCCCTTAGGGGAGTGCATTTGCAAAAATCCTTTCTTATATCTTGCCTAGGTCATAACAGCAATCTGCAGTCCAAATTTTGTAATCCTGATTTCAGTTATTTAAGCTTTGCGGTCAGTCATGCGTTCTCTCTTTAATATATTAGTTTAGCAAAAAGAATAAAATTTCATTCAGAAATTGGTTTGAAAGCATGTAAAATACAATTGTAACCAGAAAAAAATTAAAACTTCAAAAAAGAATAATTATGACTAACAGATAACAAAAAAACATTCTTATAATTATTCCGGCATAAAATCTATTTTCAGCGTTTTTATGGGTATTTTTATGAAAATTCAGTAAACCTTTTTCCCTAGTTGTTTTGAAATTTTACACTTTCTGCTTTTTTATGTCTAAATTGTAATGAAAAAAAAGAAAAACTGACAAGGGATGAGATAGTAATACATTTTCTTTCCTCCTCTAAAATATAAACTTCATTTGAAATGCGCCCCACCTTGGGAAAGACTGATCTAAACGATCCATTTTTCTTTTTTCGACAATTTAATCATGTCTAAACATCACATTATTTACATTTTTATACCATTGAATACGGGGGAAATGTATTTTTAAACGTAATTTGTTTGAGATCTGTCAATTTACTGCTTTATTTTATTTATTATATATATAATGACGGAAAGTGTATAACGCTTCCGGAGTGAAATCATCCAGATCTTGATAATCTTTCGTTAAAATCAGCCATTTTATTTCGGCCATGTTAGGCTTAAGCATTCCGGTGCCGTGTTATAAGTCGAACAACTGCCTTATTTAATCTACGTTGTATAACATCTATCCTCCTTCAGTTTTTTAAATCCTTCAAAAACATTAAAATCATCATATATATTAAAACGCACAGGTAAAATTTTAAGTAGACCCATTTTGGGACATCTGCACATGCATCAACCGTGTTCAATTTAGAGGGATTGAGAGCGAGTTCTCGGTGGTCTGAGCGGTCTAAAGCAGCAGTTTAAAGCGCCGATATTTTGTAGTGGATAGCAGGTTCGAACCCGACTTCCGGCAAAATGATTTCTGTAATATTTTTCGCGATAAGTTATTCCAATAATGACATATTTTATTAGGAAGAAGTTATGATTTTTATTTTATTATTATTATTATTAAATAAAATTTAACGCTGAACAATATTTAAAATAATAATAATAATAATTTTATATTTAAAATATTTAAGCTAAAATATTTTTAATGTAATTATCAGTTAAATAAATTGAGCTCATCTACAATTTTTGTTATATCTTCTGACCATTATCAAGAATATATGTGTGTGTGTGTCAAAAAGAAAAGTTTGCCTTTCTTTTCCTTAAAAAAAGAAAACGGAAAGAAAGAAAGATATTCATATAAGAACTATTAAAAAAATTATCTTGATATCCATTGTTTAATAATTTAAAAATGTATAAAAATGTAAAATAAAATTCAAGTGATAAATTTATATGCTGCACCAAGTTTCAAATTTGGGATTTTAGAGAATGAGACTGATAAAAATAAAATTTATGGCATCTTTTAATGGTCATGTAGTTAAAAAATCATAATAAATAAATAAAAATAAATACTGTTATTTTTTCGAAAAAATGAGACCATAGTTAATAAAAATAAATGCTCTACCCACTATTTTTAGTTAAATTTCTGGTAAAAAGAAGCATAATTGGTTGTAAATTATAAAGTTAATTTTTTTTTTACTTCATTGAATAGGTTTGGCTGACTTTACCCTCTATCGCTTTAAAGAAATAGGAATCACTTATGCAATATAGAAATTTGTCGCAATTTCAATAATAAACTTAAAAGCAAATCATTAAAAATTCAAGAATTTTTCTGATGAAACATTCAAGTTATTTACCGTCAAATCTTGACGGGTACCATCTAGTCTTTTAATAATTTTCAACCTCTATCACGTGCATCTCGTTTACATAATATTAAATCATTTGCTCTTAAAACAGTACAAAGAGTACACCATTCGTTTAAGGCTGACGTTCCATAATGAAATTAACATTATATTAATAATTAAATAAATAAATAATATAATACAAATAAAACACAAATTTAACAGATATATGTAATCGAACTACGTGCTTTGAAATAATACAATATTGAAATAATAAAATACTACATTGAAATAATATAAATCAAAAAGCTACCTGTAAGTAACTAACTCTTAAAAAATATTTTTGCTTATTAACCTATGGCAACACTTTTTATACACTTTTTACAGTTTGCTATATGGAAAAATAATCCCCTTATTGAATTTATTAGTACAAAAATACTATTTCAAATCCATCGCACAATTTTGTTTTCGAATAAAATAATAAAACTTAACATATTAACTTATTTTTGAAAGATTTCTTTTTCTAATATGCGATTAAAAGTAAATTCACATAATAATGCTGTTTTAAAAGTTTATTCAATTACGTTTTATATAGGGGATTTATTTTATGAATAAATTAAATAATTGTTTATAATATAAATTTTAATGAAATTGTTTTCAAGTAACAAATATGACCTTTATGCATTCATTCGCGTTCTTAGTTATATAAATAAATAGCGTCTATAGTCGTCGTCTGATCCGTCCGTCTGCCTGTCCCTCTGTTCGCATATAACAGCTCAAAAACTACCCAACCAAATGGTTTTAAATGGAATATGTATAATCGTTGCAGAATTTTGTCGAGTCATTTCAAATTTTATGGAATCAAATCAAATTTAAAAAGATATTAATATACCTTTTCTTAATTCTAATTAATCTTATCATACATAATTAATTCAATGATATATCATGATAGAAAATGATTCTAGGTTGTCGTGGTGATTAAGTCGTAATTAAAACGGAGTCATATTATTTCCGTATTACTGAATTTAATATATATAATGGTAATTAATTTTGTATTCATGCAATTTTTGAATAAGAGTGCAACCGCTATTGCACCAAGGTCTGAATATTTAAAAAATTATTTATCGTACGAACGCATCTCATTTGCCACGTTTAACGTACAATTTCCGACTTATTTCTAGCTCATCTGAAAATATTATAAACTACACGCAAGAAAATGTGTTATTAAATAGCACTCGACACAAACCTAAAAACGACAAATTAACTGTATCCTTCATCAGTAGAATTCAACAAGGAAATTTTAGTTCATTAAAACATATTACGCCTTGTTAGTCAATTATTCTCCATTGCTATATTCATTTCAATACTGCATCAGATTTTTCAGTTGTAAACCTGGTATGCAATTACATTTTCAGTTCAGCTTTAATAATGTAACAATTTAAGATTGCTGCAATGGGAACTGGCTTCCCTAATTCAAATTGAAATCTAGTTAAATTAAAGTTGTTCTCAAACAGATTTCTATTATTGCCTTCCGTTTGGAAAATCTAGAATGAGTAAATGGAACTTTATTGGACGTATGCAGGGTTAAGAAACGCATTCTTTTGTTGTAACCAGATTAGAATTCGATTGCAGTTTCTAATCAGTTACTTCTTACTCGTTGTGTCGTATTACCCTTAAATTTGTATAATTGCGTGAGATATTTGTTGCTGAAATTGATGTTGCGAGTAAGTTAATAATGACAATAAATATATCTGATTTAATTTTATATGTACTGAATTTTGAAATGATTGCAGTATTCCCTTTTTTATAATTCACTTTTTAAAATATAGATTTTTTAATATCAGGTACGAATTGAATAAAAGTTAGAACAATAATCATATACGTTTTACACTGGTAATGGTTGAATCATCAGTTGAGAGGATTTAGCCATTTTCATTTATGCTGTTATTCGTTAATTCTCTTCAAATTCTTAGCAATAAATTGTTTTAAAGTCTGTTATTTGCCTGTTTAAATGGGAAATCTTTCTAATGGAAGATATAGTTGTATACAGAGGGTGTTCACACGTTTTTAGGTGCGTTCATAATTATATAAATACGTAGCACCTATAGTCATCGTCTGATCCGTCTATCAGCATATAACAGTGCAAAAACTGCACAACCGAATGGTTTGAAATTTAATATTTATAATTGTTGCAGAATTCTGTCGAGTAATCTCAAATTTTATAAAAATCGAATCAAATTTAAAAGATATTAATAAAAGTTTTCTTAATTTTATTAAATCATATCATACGTAAATAATTCAATGATACCCCATGATAGGTAAAGATTCTATGTTGCCATGGTGATTAAATCCTATTTAACATGGAGTTATATTATTTCCGCATTACGGAGTTTAATATATACAATCGTAATAATTTTCTGTTCATGCAATTTTTGCATAAGAGTGCAACAACTATTGCACCAAGATCTGAATATTTAAGAAACTAGTACGAACGTATCCTTTGTCACGTTTGAAGTACAATTAACGACTTGTTATTAGTTCATCTGAAAAAATTATAAACTTATCTCAAGAAAATGTATTATTAAAATAGCACTCAAAATAAACCCGAAAACGACAATGTAACTCTCTATTTCATCAGCGGAATTCAGCAAGGAATATTTAGTTCATTAAAACTTATTACGCCCTGTTAGCCAATTACTATCCATTACTATATTCATTTCAATGCAGCTACAGATTTTTCCGTTACAAACCTGGTATGCAATTACATTCAGCTTTATCAATGTAACAATTTTAAATAGCTGCAATGGGCTTCCCTAATTCAAATTGAAATCTAGTTAAATTAAAGTTGTTCTCATACAGAATATCATATCCTCCCATATCAGTTTGTGACCCAGTCAGTAGTTACTTTTCCTCGTATTTCAGTCCTATAAAACATGACATATTTAGATATTTTTCAGTTCTAGTCTGTGTAGACCTAGAGACTCTTCTCTTAATAAATTATAGAAAATGTAGTATCCCATTCAAATACATTTTAAACAATTCTGTGTAATTTGTCACTTTTACAACACAGGTAATATTGGTGAGACTTTACAAACGCTTCAATAAAAAATGAACTTTTTTTAAAACGTACATAAAATAAAATGCGCAAATCACTGTTTATAAAATAAATTAAATGATTGTTAATTATGAAAAAAATACCAAACACTATCTAACTTTTTAATTTTAGATTTTATTTATTTATCATACAAGATCGGATAGAAACATCTTCTAATATTTTTAAGTTGTAATTTAAAAGAAAATTTTAATAGTCAAAAATGTTATCGTAAATAAATAGCGTCGTACACTACTATTTATGCATCAGAGAAGAGGTAATAATGGAAAAAGCTTAACATTTTTGAGGCTTGCAAGCTTAACATAGATGTATGGTATTTCATAGATGATCGCTATTATTTCCTTTTGTTTGGCAAAACTAGAATGAATAAATGGAACTTTATTGAATGTATGCAATGTTAAGAAACGCATTCTTCTGAAATCGAATTAGAATTCGATTGCAGTTTCTCATCAGTTACTTCTTACTTGTTGTGCCGTATTACCCTTGCAGTTGTATAATTGTGTGAGATATTTGTTGCGGAAATTGCTGTTTCGAGTAAGTTAATAATGGCAATAAATATATCTGGTTTAATTTTATATATACTGAATTTTGAAATGATTATAGTATTCACCCTTTGTTTCTAATAATTCACTTTTAAATATATAGATTTTTTTAATATAAGGTACGATTGAATTAGAACAATAATCATATACATTTTACACTGGCAATGGTTGAATCAGTTGAGAGGATTTAGATATTTTCATTTCTGCTGGTATTCATAGCTTCAAATTCTGAGCAATAAATAGTTTTATAATCTGTTATTTGCCTCTTTAAATGGTAAATCTTTTTAATGGAGGCTATTTTTATATACAGAGGGTGTTCACACATTTTAAGGTGCGTTTGGAATTATATAAATGCGTAGCACCTATAGCCATTGCCTGATTTGTCTGTCTGTCTATCCATCTATCAACATATATTATATAATATATAACAATATAGTGCATATAACAACGCAAAAACACAACGCAGCTACACAACCGACTGGTTTGAAATTCGATATATATAATCGTTGCAGAATTTTGTCGAGTCATTTCAAATTTTATGAAAATCGAATCAAAATAAAAAAAAAAATTAATAAAAGTTTTCTTAATTCTATTAAATAAACTCATACGTAATTAATTAAATGATATCCCATGATAGGTAATGCTTCTAGGTTCCATGGTGATTTCGCACTATTTAAAAAAGAGTCATGTTATTTCCGTATTACTTAATTTAATATATACAATCGTCATAAATTTTGTATTCACCTAATTTTTTCATAAGAATGCAACAGCTATTGCACCAAGATCTGAATATTTATAAAACTAGTTATAGTGCAAGAGAATCTCATTTGCCATGTTTGACGTACAATTTCCGACTTGATTTTTATTTTATCTTAAAATATTAAAAACTAAACGCAAGAAAACGTATTATTATATTAGCGCTAGAAATAAACCCAAAAACACAATGTAACTGTCTCCTTCATCAGTAGAATTGAACAAGGAATTTTTAGTTCATTAAAACTTATTACGCCTTGTTAGTCCATTTCTCTCCATTACTATATTCATTTTAATACTGCATCAGATTTTTCAGTTGCAAACCTTGTATTCAATTACATTTTAAGTTCAGCTTTAATAATGTAACTATTTTAGATTGCTGCAATGGGAACTGGCTTCCCTAATTCAAATTGAAATCTAGTTAAATTAAAGTTGATCTGAAACAGATTTCTATTATTTCCTTCCGTTTGGCAAATCTAGAATGAATAAATGGAACCTTATTGAAAGTATGCAGGGTTAAGAAACGCATTCTTCTGTAATCAGATTAGAGTTCGATTGCAGTTTCTGAACAGTTGCCTCTTTCTTGTTGTAACGTATTATCCTTGCAGATGTATAATTGTGTGAAATATTTGTTACGGAAATTAGCATTGCGAGTAAGTTAATAATAGCAATAAAAATAATCGTTTAATATTATACAGATAATGTATATTGAAAGGATTTAATTATTACTTTTTTTAATAATTCTCTTTAAAAATATAGATTAATTTAATATCAATTGCAAAATTATTAGAAGCTAGAACAATAATCATATACATTTAACATAGGGAGTGGTTCGAGATCACTCCAGATGCTTGAACCAATTACGCTGTTATTCATAGCTTTCGATTCACTAACGCTTTAAATGGTAAACTATTCTATTTGCGCTATGGTTATATACAGGGGTTGTATACACATTTTTTTAGGAAGATTTCGTAAGAAGTACTACCTATTGCAGTCGTTACTATGGTGCGACTTTTGAATATTCCTCCATAACTTTTCATTATATGACCCCAGGAACTCAAAACCACCCCCAACTAAAAAGTTTATAATATATATCACCATCATCATCATCATCATCAACCGTTTTCAATCCACTGCTGGATGTAGGTCTCCCCCAGATTTTTCCAATGTTTCCTGTCTAGTGCTTTAGTCATCCAATTTACACCGGCTGCTTTTCTGATTTCATCACTCCATCTTACTTGAGGTCGTCTTCTTGGCCGTTTTACATCTCTGGGATACCACTGTAGGGTGTTTGTGTTCCATCTATTATCTTGTCTTCTTGCCATGTGCCCAGCCCATTTCCATTTTAGCCGTTTAATTCTTTCAATGATGTCAAAAACTTTCGTCTGACTTCTTATCCAGGTTATTCTTTTTCTGTCTCTTCTAGTTATACCTAGCATACATCTTTCCATACTTCTCTGTGTTGTTTGTAATCTTTGTACCATCTGTTTTGTTAGCGTCCATGTTTCTGCTCCATAAGTTAGGACAGGCAAAACACATTGGTAAAATACCTTTCTTTTCAAACACAGGGGCATGCTACTCTTCAGAATAGTATTGTTCTTCCCAAAAGCACTCCATCCATTTCTTATTCTTCTATTGATTTCATTCATGATACTATTATCAGATGATATTTCTTGCCCAAGGTACACATAACTTTGCACTTCTTTAATTTCAGTGTTGTTGTAGACGATTTTCTTTTTTGATGCAAATGAATTGAACATCACCTTAGTCTTTTCCAAGTTTATTTTTAATCCCACATTAATGCTAGCTTCTGCCAAATCTTTTAGCATATTTTCCAATTCTTCAGGACTGTTACTGAAAATTAAAATGTCGTCAGCGAATCGGAGATGACTTAAATATTCCCCATTTATTCTAATCCCTTTGTTTTCCCAATCCAGCTTCTTGAAAATATTTTCTAAGACAGCAGTAAAAAGCTTAGGCGAAATGGTGTCTCCTTGTCTTACCCCTCTTCCAAGCTTTATAATATATATTTATATATATATATATGTGTGTGTGTGTATATATATATATATATATATATATATATATATATATATATATATGTATGTATGTACCAAATTTTGTCCGCACGATAAAAGTCACAATTATGCACGGATCGTCTTCAATGAATGATCGTCTTTGTAGAAATGGGGGATGGTTAAAAATTTTGAATACCGCCTTAACAGTATTCTGATAAAACCAGTTCTTATAGAAAAATGACAGGCAAATAAAAAAAATCATTATAGCAGTTGCGAACAATTAAAAAAAACCGCAATAAAATTCTTACCACAACAATTGCTTCTCTATTGCGTGACGTGAAAAACAAAAATTGATATATATATATTACGCTATCGTATCTCCATACATATAACGGGGGTTACTGTAGGGGTGACCCTGTTCCGTCCCCCACTGCCGCCAGATTGTCGCCAACTTGGCGATACATCGCCAAGTTTTTCGACCAAAATTAGTCGTCAAAAGTGACGCTAACTTGTTGGTATCTCTAATATTTCGTCAAATTCTCATAGGCTTCCATTGTAAACCAATTTTACTTCCTTATAGAAAATCAACAAATTGAGATATTTTAATGCAACAAAAACTAATATTCGTATTACTTGGTTATCTCGTCGACTAAAAATCTATTGCCAAAATATAAGATCAAATGCCAATAATGGTTGATCGTCACATTCACCTAACTTTAAGCAAGTTACGCATGTTTACGTCATTAAGTGATTTTTATTTCGATGTTTTATTTGTATTTTTATTAATTTTATACTAATGTTTTTGTTCTTTCGTTATTTAAAATAAAAATTTAACTTTTAACTTCGAAATTTACCTGCGCCTGTAGGCCGAGCCCGCAGGTATTTTTTAACGATATTGGCTTTCTCTATAATTTTAATTTAAATGAAAAAAAAAAAAACTATAAGCCACCAATTTGAAATAGTATTTATCATCTGCTTGAGTAAAACTAATATTTATTTTTAAATGTCGCTGATAATAAAAAAAAAAAGGATCGAAGACTGCATATTTGCTATTTCCGAAGAAAAATACTGTTATTCAATTATCAAAAAAGATATGAAAAGCATCGTTTTAATATTTATGTACAGTCGTGGAAAAAATAAAAAGTAAACACCCTCTACTAACTCCTCAATAAATTATAGTAGACGAAAATTACTGGTACCGAATGATTGGAAATAAAGTCTACTTTTAAATGACGTATAGAAAATTTGCTTAGGGGGCCATCTACATATTAAAACGAATCCAAACTTTATTTTTTTCGATGGCAATACCCAATTTTAACGAAATATTTCAAATCTTTGTTTCAAACTATGCCTAGACACCAAATTTCAAGTCATTTCAATGATAAGTTTTGAATTATAAACATTCAAAATTTTGTGTTTCTTTTGTTAAATTACATTTTCATATTTTTATTTATAACTCCTGAAATTATGCTCCTAATGTGATAATTTTTTGTGTAGCAATAATACTAATATACCCAAACATAAATACGTTGAATTTGCAATTTTTATAATTTCATGATATAAATTATGAATTATGAAATTAATATTCGAAAACATTATGAATTGCAACCTACAATTTTTTTTATGTGCTTTATGTAAATCCAAAATTTCACATTTTTCTTCCAAGTAGTTTTCAAATTATGCTTAAAAAACGGCAAAATGATAGTTTAAAAGGCCGTTTATGGTAGAAGTGACTAGATGTTTTGAAATTTAATGCTATCCTGTAATCTAGCAGGCTTCTGTAATCTAGCAGGCTGAGTGGTGCTTAAGGTGCCTTGATCAAGAAGGTGGCTCTCTCGGTTAACAATCGAGTACCGAACTTCAATTTGGATACAGCCCTTAAAATGCGCTCGTTTTAAAATAATTAATTTCTCGGAAACTTATGTACGAATTGCATAAAAATTTGTTTTTAAACTAATTGAAGGGTGTAGAGTTCATTTATGCTGTCAGAATTGTGTACTGCTATTGAAAAAAACAAAGTTATGGTTCGTTTTAATATGTAGAATTTCCCTAAGCAAATTTTATATACATCATTTAAAAGTAGGCTTTATTTCCAATCGTTCGGTAACATCAACTTTCTTTTACGATAATTTGTTGAGGAGTTAGTAGGGGGGGTGTTTACGTTTTTTTTTTTTCCACGACTGTACAATAAGTGACATAATTTAGAAAAAAGGGAAGGGAACGTCAAATTGTACATTTGAATGTGAAATATGTAAAAAATGCATACCAAACAACGATAGGTTCAGAGGAGAAAAATACCTTAAATGTTGATTCAGAGAAAACAATGAAACCATGTTTTTATAGGTACTGGTGGATTCCTTATACTGGAAGGTTAAAATAGGGGTAGTAGAAAAATATGACGAAATTAAGTGAGATTGCTACTAGAAATATGTTTTAATAAATGGTTACAAAGAAAACATTCAATCTTATATATATATATATATATATATATACATATTAGATAAGTGCTACACTTTCGGTGCTGTTCTTAATTTTTATTGCAAATAAAAAATGAGGTGGGGGGGGGGGCGAAATAGTCCTCATTAAATGAGAATATCTCTTAACCCCTTCGGGACGAGAGCCCTTCACGAAATTTTTAATCTTTTGTCACCATTTTTTAAAAACAGAAATTTGTGTCTTCCTGAATCGAATAAAAGCGTTCATTAAATAAGGCAAATTTTACAGTAAAATTTTACTGGTGAGGAAAAACAAGGATTCTGAGTGCGTCATGCGGCACGTATACGTGCCGCTCGTCCCCAAGGGGTTAAGGGAGTCCGGGACACAAAAATATTCAAATTTTCGATTAAAACAATTATTGTATTAAAATTTTCTCTATTTTTTTCTGCTTAAAATGATGTTTAAATCATATATCTATCTTAATTAAAACAGAAAATATTAAATTTCTTGTTTTGGGTTGTTTTCAAAATCTACCTTTCATGCAACGTTTGTCATGGGAATGACTTCTTCTAAAAATACTTTTTTCTACATGATGGTTTTCTACACCATTTCACGTATTTAAATTGTTATAAGCCAGGAACCGTAACAGATATATTGTTCAAACTTGGAACATGTCTGTTTCAATTGTTTTAATTTAATTTTCATTCAGCAAATTTGAAAAAAAATATTTCCTTATGAAAATATTATTTTTTTTTAAAAGCTACATCTTTTTTTTCCAATTTTTAGTTTAAATATTTTTAATATTTTAAAAAATTAATATTTTTAAAAATGCTGAATCAAAATAAAAACTTATATATTTTTGTTTATTTAAATGAAAAAAAAAATGAAATTTTACAAATAATATTTCGAGTTATATAACGATTTTAAATTACCTTACTTTTTTAGTAAATTTTAAATTAAAAATATAATTCTGAGAAGTTTTATCACATGTTTTTTTTTTACAAATGATATGGTTAACCACCACAATAAAATTCAAAATTTTAACTGAATAAATGAAAATTATATTAAAATGTGTCCCGGACCCCCTTAAGCGAAAACGCCTACTCTACTATAAAGCAGTTACACATCAATGGAATTGTTCACTGTCGTCCAAAAGTGGCAAAGCGTCTTGATATAAGAACTATTTTCTAAAATGTTTTTGCAAATTCAGAATTGCTTCAAAGACAGATTTCTCTCTATTGTGTGTCGTGTTTCAACAGATCTTCGTGCAAATTGAGATGTATAAAAATATATTTTCCCTTAAAAATTAACAAAAGACCTGTTATTGGATAAAAATCCGTATCGGATTTATTATTATTAATTTTATTATATTCAAAAACTAGTTGAGTGTGCCAATTTCGAAACTTTCTTCTATCTTATACATCTTAATATTTCAAAATGTTGTTACAAATGTTAATTCTTCAATATTATTAGTTCAATTCTACACCAAATTTGATTTTCATATTAAATTTCTGCTTCAGTCAATTAATCGGAGTAAAAACGAGTTAATCTCGATCATGATGATAATGTATTAAAATCAATAGTTTTTCGTTACACTAGATTAATAACACAATTATTCCAACTGGTAAATAAATCATATTAGATGTAAATTTCCAAGTGGGCGAAAAATGTCCGGACCAGGAATCGAACCAGTGATCTCCTGGCTGAAGCCACCAGTGCTCCGCCATGTAAGCTATCCCGGACGAATCTGGTGGAACTTTTTCACCCAGCTAACCTTAATGATTATAGCATCTGGTCTGAAACCTGGTTCAGCTCTTTATTCTGTTGAGCTGAACCAGGTTTCAGACCAGATGGTATAATCAGTGTTAGCTGGGTGAAGAGATTTATTCTGTTGAGATGAACCAGGTTTCAGACCAGATGCTATAATCATTGTTAGCTGGGTGAAGAGATTTATTCTGTTGAGCTGAACCAGGTTTCAGACCAGATGGTATAATCATTGTTAGCTGGGTGAAGAGATTTATTCTGTTGAGCTGAACCAGGTTTCAGACCAGATGCTATAATCATTGTTAGCTGGTTGAAGAGATTTATTCTGCTGAGCTGAACCAGGTTTCAGACCAGATGCTATAATCATTAAGGTTATGTGGGTGAAAAAGTTCCACCACATTCGTCCGGGATAGCTCAGATGGCAGACCACTGGCGGCTTCAGCCAGGAGATCCCTGGTTCGAATCCAATCCTGGTGCGGACATTTTTCGCCCAGTTGGAAATTTACATCTAATATATTTTTTCGTTATTCTATTGTACATCAGCTGTTTGCGATTAGCCGATTTAGCAGGATGGGATGTTCCCTTCTGTGCACGAGTCACCTATGAAAGAAGAACTAAAGCAGGGTCAGCTAGGTGGAGAGGCCTACCAAATGGCTTAAGCACTCACAAGCCCCACCACGAAATATCGAGAAAATTATACAAAAATCTTTATTACAGATCCCCTTTCCGGTGGAATATTCCAAAATTCAAGGAGGACCTGCTGGCCATAGCTATAAACATACACACAAAATTTGGTTCAATTCTATACATAACTCTCTACATTTTTCGATGGTACGATAAGGAAAATGACACAAAAATCGCTACTACAGCACCTCCTTCCGGTGGAATATTTTTGAATTCAAGGAGGACCTGCTGGGTATAGCCAAAAACATACTAAAAAATGGTTTATCATGCATAACTTCATCTATGCATAACTATGCATCTATGCATAACTTCATACACTTTTCAGTGGTACAATAATGAAAATGTCACAAAAATCGCTGTTATAGTGCCTCCTTCCGACATAATATTTCAAAATTCAAGGGAAGACCTGCTAGCCATAGTCGAAAACATACACAAAAAAATTGGTTAAATTCTATGCATAACTTCATATGCTTTTCGATGGTACAATAGTGACACACATATACACGAACAGACATTCTTTTTGTATAAACATGTTTTTGGGGATCCCTGACACATAAAATGGGTAAATCTGTCGAATACAGGATGTCGAGAAAAATCCGATTACAAGACTTTCTTCTATTGAAGATAGATCAAAATAAAAAGTACTAGAAATGCTATAAAACTTTAATAAAGAAAAAATTCATTTACATGACTTTTGATATATATATATATTAAATGTTTTATCTGCAAAACTTTCAATTAAAATAATCTCAATCAGGATAAAATATTGTCATATTTTGTAAATAATGCATTACTGGAAAATTATAAAGATAAAAATTGGAAAATAATTAAACTTATTTATATTTTTACAGTAGAATTCTTATCCTTCTTTCACTCAAACTTATATCTAATGTTCTACGACAATCAAAAGATATTACCCGCCGTAAAAAAATATCTATTTTTTCTGTTATATAACTAAACCTTTTTATATATTAGAAAAAATAATGTTAATTTTTTCTGTTATATAGAAAGTTTTTTTTTCTGCATCGTAGTGAACATTTCCTTATCGTTTTTATAATGCGTATGAAAAACTAACATAATGATATAGCAGAAGAAAATTTTAATCTAAATTTGTTATTACACGAAAGTGACTTTGTAAAAGGAATAACGCATCATTAATATTAATGCAAACACACGAAGATATACTACAATAATCTAGAGTTCTCTACAATTCGTTAAAAAATGAAAAAAGAAAGAAAGAAAAAAAAGTAAAAAAAAAAGACTTTTTTTTTTATTTTGTCAAGACTGCTTAATCTACATTCCATTTAAAACTTGTGAGAAAATTTATTTTCATCAACATCCATGTTGAATACTATTCAACACTACTTTCAACTCTAATAATTATTGGCTTTGTATAAATAAACAACATTTAGTCATTAAAATATTCTCTGATGATGAGCTTGGAAAAGCTTAAAGTACTAAGAAGTTTTAAATAAAATGTATATTTTTAACTTGTAACATCTTTTTCATTATTTTAGCCACCTTTTAAGTAAGACAGTAAACTTTTTAAAGATCATGTAATATATTTTATAAAACTTTTCTATTTTTTAAATTTAGGTAAATTGATTTTTTTTTTTTTTGGCTTCATGGTGCGTAATACAACTTGGAATAATTTACTTCTGGAATAAAATAAATAATAAAAAATAATTTGCAGAGTGTATCGTACTCTTTTTTAATTATATTTTAACTCAGTTCTTGACTAAAATGTACGCTGCAAAAAATAAATAAATAAATAAATAAATAAATTAAAATAAATTAAAAAATTTAAAAAAAAATTCCAAACCTACGAAAATATAACCACAATTGAAAATACACGAATACTCTGTCGCATTACCCATGATTGCGAAAAAATTTCTTTATATTTAAAAATCTCAGAAACTAATATTTTTTCAAGATTTAAAGATGTATTTATAAAAACAGAGTTTCTTTTGCTGCCACTTGTTTTCGTAACCATATCCGAGTAGCTTTATAGTGTATTTATCCATTTTTTCTCAAACCAGAAAATCCGTTTTCAGGATACTATTAATTCTGTATTAAATATTTGCAGCTGCATAACTAAATTTATGCATGCTAGAGTAACAAACAATATTAATGTTAATGTTAATGCTGTAAATGTAACATGTTTATCTATAAAACATGTTTATTGAAAACGAAAATGTTGACTTGAGGATCCATAGCGTCCAAAAAAACCTTTATGCCAGTTTGATAAAACTGATTAATACACTATAATAAAAAGAAAAGTGGCCTCTTAAACGGATAGAATTGAGCTCACAGGATATTTCATACTAATTTCATATTATACTCTTATTTCAAAGAATAGTGCCCCTCGAAAAATAAATTAAGGGGGAGGATTAACTGCCCCATTTCCCCTTTTTATACTTAACCAGTGAACCTCCAAATCTAATCAGGGAAGCGCCTTCTCAGAATAAATCTGTATACCAAATTTTAAGCAAATCGGATAATTCTGCATAAAAAATCCCATTTATATGTATTAAGAGGGGATTAGTCCCCGTTCCCCTCTTTATACTTATTCAATGAACTTCCAAATCTTATCAGGAAAGCGCCTTATCAGAACAAACCTGTATACCAAACTTGAAGCAAATCCTATAATTCTACACGTGAAAAACCCATTTGACGAAATTAAAGCGGGGCATTAGCCCCCCGTTCCCCCTGTATGCTTAAAAATGAAGCTCCAAATCTAATCACGGAGCGCCTTATCAGAGTAAACAGGTAGCAAAATTTGAAGCAAATTAGATAATTCTGCATGAATTGTACAATAGATTACGAATTATCCAATGTTTGGATTAGATCCCATGAATTATGCGTGGGTAACCATTTTATCAAAGTTAAGTGGGGATTAGCCCCCCGTTCTTGCCTTTATACTTAATCAACGAGCCCAAAAAACTAATCAGGGAAGCGCCTTGTCAGAATAAACCTAGAAAGACAATTTGAAGCAATTCGGATATTTCTATCAAGAGTTATCGTGTTACGCACGTATATACGTACATACATACATATAGAACCTGCGAGCATATTACGTCTCGTACTTTGATAGCCTGTGAGTTAAAACTGTTTGGAAAAATTTTCAAAAATCAGTGGCAGCAAAATCAACTTTGTTTTAATAAAATCTTCTTTAAATCTAGAAAATATATGAGTTTGTGAGGTTCCAAAAGATAAAGAACGCTTTTCGAATCGTGGGAAACTCGGAACTCGTAATTATATATTTTCGCTTGTGGTTATACTATATTTTCCTACATTCAGAAACATTTGTCTTTTTTGCACTGTAAAAAGACCTGTTATACAAAGCAAAGTATTTTCTTATCTTTAAACTTCATTGCATCGAAGATTCTAAAGGACATATTAAAATCTTAAAACGGAGAAATATTTATTGCTCATTCTTCCGATAATAATGAATATCCCTCGCACTCTTAATTTTTACATGAAAAGTTTTTTCTTTATAAGTTGTTTGAAATGTACATGTTTTGTGAAAACAAATGCTACCAACTTCTTGAAAGGACAGCGAGATATTAATTTACGAAGGATAGTATGTATTACGCTACAGCTGTTACTCTAACATTGCCAAAGCATCCCTCTGTTTGTTTTCGGCCCTTTCTTTAATAATACTTGGCCTGCTCTCTGTGCTAGAAACACAGCTGTTGCAGGACATACATCCGAAAAATCATTCAACATTGATTAAATAAGTTGTTTTAAATAAACTTTTAAACTTAAGAATAAAAAATATTTGGAATATTTTAATAAGATCGAATAGAAATTTTGATATGTGAAATATGAAGTAACTTTCAAATTATTGAAAATAACTGAAATGAGTATACGAGGGAGTATCAGTAAGTTTTTGCCCTCATAATAGAAATAATAGAGTGAAATTTGTGAAATTGCTACATTTTATGAGTCCTTTTCTATATAATCATTGCGCACAGTAACACATTTCTGAAAACGTTATTCCAAAGTGAGAGGGGGGGGGGGGAAGATGTATTCCAGGAGGCCCGATAGTAGACCCAAACGGGAGCATTTTTCTAACTTTTGCCGACCCTCACATGTGAACTATTGTCGGAAAGGTCTGCGACCACTTATTCATGTTATGCACTTCCCTAGCCCCTCTCCCTAAATTTGCACCCTGGGGGGCTTGAATGATGTCCGCAAAATTTAGAAAAGCGCTGAGGGCAAATTTGGGGGGGGGGGGACTCGGGAGGTACATAACATGAATAAGTGGTCACAGACTTTTCCAACAATATGTCAAATGTGGGGGTTGGCAAAAGTTATGAAACTTTGATTTGCATGACTTATGCCAATTTTCTGCATCTGAACGGGCCATGCTTTGAGGTGTCGTACACAATGTGCTTTAAGTATTAGAAGGATTTATTTCGCATGTACATTTCTGTATTCCAGTCGAAGGGAGTCTATTCGAGCAAGATTTAATATAAATTTAATTTTTATTAAATAAGTTTTAGATTAGATAATCTAATGGCATTTTAAAATATGTCTAGAATTGTAAAGAATTGAGTCTGCTTCTGTTCATCATTTCATTTAACAAAAATTCTATTATTTTTTTAATTTATATTTTCAATGCAAGTTATATATTTGTCTTTAATATGACAGAATGAAAATGGATTTCAAATTTTTATTATTATGTTCAATTTACTTGCAACTAGTATTTTTTCTATATCTGTCGATTATTTACATTTCTAGTGAATTTGCGAAAGACCCCTATTTCGTAGAAAATAAATGCTTCAAGATTTCGCAGCTATTACTCGGTCAGTTTTAATCGTAAAAGAATGAGACTTTTTTTGTCTTATTTCTTAGAATAATAGGATATTTTTACGGAATATAACTCATAGGACCGGGAGACCGTACAAAAATTTAAATTTCGAAATGTTTTAAGAAATGTTTTTCTTTATTCAAATGGCTTAGAAAATACTTCATTAGTCCATTTAAACCATTTTTGTAATTGGGACAATATGTCTATGACTAAGGATTTAGGAATTAACTATTGGACACCGTTTAGAGTGGACACCCTGTATATTAGTTAGCGTATTTCTTTACAGCAGAATGTTGTAATATTATAATTACCTTTAAGGAGTCTCATACAGTTTAATGATTTATAATGTGCGCAAAAATTGTATCTGCTCAACTGACTGTAATATTTTAAATGCTTTTATAAAATAAGTATATTATGTGTTGTGTATAAACGCTATTGATCATATAAAACATGGCTGCACTAAGAAATTTACATTCATTACTATTTATGAATTATTTATTTATTACATTCATTACTATTTGTTCATTACTATTTAGATTGCTTAAAGAGTCTTTAATTGTGATTTCTATTTTCGAGTTGAACTACATTTTAGCATAATAAGAGACTATTGTAAAATATAAATAAATTCTTTTACTGGCCTGCGCAGAAAGTAAATGGATATATTGCTGTCTACGGATGTCATGTAATAGAAGTGTGCTTAGATTTTTACAAAACGGTATCCGTTGATTCGAATTCTGGACCTCATGTTCGGAAACTGGAGAATGTTCCTTTGTGCTGCTAATGCTTTATTGCATGATCGCAGTATTTATCACTTATATTCTATCACATTTTCTGGGTGATGTCAGCTATAGAATGATTTGAAAAAAGTTAAAAAAAATAATTAATTGCCTGACGTAGTCTATTATTACTATAATTACGTAGTCTGATTTGTACGAAAATTCATACAGTTTTTTCGCTAGAAGTTTAAAATATATTTACCAAATGGGATCCCGTTTGATGTTCTTTTGTGATTTTTCGCGCTCCCGCACACACACAACATAAACAAATCATGATTACTCTACTAACGCTGTCTGTTCGAAAAGTAAAATTGTAAGCGATGTGAAGTAGCCTTTTCTGAAACCATGACTTGTTTGTAATTGTGCAAAAAGAATGCTATTAGTATTGCGCAAATATACTATTTTTGTTGCTGCACACTACTCAGATATTTTAGCAAGAGTAGATTAACACATCGGAGCGTCAATCCTTTATTGTTATGCACATTGAGTTTAATACACGTTTCCCGCCCGTAGAGTTCCTTTAACAATAACAAAGGAGCGAAATTCGTTTCTAACGCATGCTCAGACTGGAAATTTTTGCCTAAGCTTTGGAAATCCATATTCTAAAACTTGACAATGCTTCTTTGGACAAGTTCGATTAGACAAGTGAGACAAACTACAAACAGTAACATGGCGACTATGGCAGTTTCGTCTAATGTTTTTGTGGAACATTATCTTGACCAATGAATGATAATTAAAATATACATAGAGCACAAATACTTGTATAAAAATTACTTTTAGATGCATAAGTATAATATAAAGTTATTTAAAATACAAATTTAAAATATCTCAAAATACATCAGAAAAACCTAGAATGTTTCCAACCATTACAATGTCGTATTCAGTAGGATTGAAATGCTGTTATTATTTTCTTTGCGCTTATTCCAGAATTTTCCAGAAGAAAACATTGTAATTTAAATTTAAATGTTGTACGTCAGATGAGATGCCAGATAAAGATATTCAAATTTTCAACAAAACAAACTTTTATCTATTATGCAACAAATATATCCATACACGATGGATATCGTATGACAGTGCATCGTTACGGATCTCAGATAAATAGACCCCATACTGCATTATCAAGGTTAGCTCAAACTCAATCTATAAAAGTAGATTTTAGTCCACTTAAGAGTTAATTTTTGTTTTCTCAAATCTCTTGGTAAAATCATTTTAAAATGTTGAAAAATGAACTGGAAAAATACTAAAAAAAATTTCGCTAAAATATTTTTGTATTTATTTGATAAAATGTAAATATACTAAATATGGAAATGTGCATATGTGGAAAAATACATAATTGTATGTTTTGTCTAAATTTATATAAATTAAGGTTTTTAATTGTGTATTATGTACTATAATTATTACTTTTATGAACTATTAAAAAATGTATTTATTTCTTTACAGAAACTAATGACATTATAAGATTTTTTAATAATAAATTAAGAATAATCATAATTGAGGCTAGAAAACAATTTATTTCAAAATCATTTTGAAAAGGACATTACATTAATCTATCCCGTAACTGGCTAATAGAAATACGTACCCATTTGCGCCTAGCGTCCTATATTTTGTACGTGACAAACAAGTATAAAAAATAGGCTTGAAAACATAATTTCGCAATTAAAAAAAATACATATTTCAAAGAAGTTTAGAAGCTAGGATTATGACTTATTTATTTGGATCCTTGATACAAAAATACAAATAAACTTACTTTTTTCATTTCGCTATCTTGGAAATAGAAAAATCTGTAAACACCGAAAAAAGGCATTCATTTAAGCAAATAAATATCAATCTTATGCTGTCATCTCTCGGTAATAGACAAAGACATTTATAGACAATTACTTTATTCGATTTTCATGTTGTAAAGAAGAAGAAAATTAAAAAAAATTATTAAAATTCGAAACGTCCCAAAAATGGGACGCTAGGCATAAATGGGTTAATTAATTAGAAATACAATAGGAATTTCCTATATGAATTTGGAATGTCTGAATAAAAAATGAGGCCAAACTCTTAACATAGCCACTACTATATTAAGACAATATAGTTCTATGTCTCCCGATACGTGAATGATCGCGCCCTTTAATGTCTGTCATTAGATAAGGGGCTATCCACAAATGATGTCACGCTTGGAGGGGGGAGGGTGGTTGTGAAATTGTGACAGTTTGTGACAAGGGGGTGCGAGGGGGTAAGAAGAAGTGTGACACCACACATTTTGGTTAAAGTAAAAGCATTAAAAATCAGCAGATTAAATTTTGAAGTTATTTTAAAATTAAATTATTTTGAAATCATAAAGTAAGGATAAGATTTAAAGCCAAATATATTAAATTCTGTTTCAAATTCCAAAATACTACTGTTTTCAATTGCTCTGTCATATTAATGTTTTATTGCTGTTATTAATTATGTTTTTTGTCGTAAACCTTAATCTTTATTTCAACTAAACTTACTTTTTACATTTCGCTATATAGCAATATGAAAAACCAATAAACACCGAAAAAGGACCTTCATTTAAGCAAATAAATATCAATCTTGTACTGTTATCCCTCGGCAATAGATAAAGAGACTTATAGACAATAACTTCATACAATTTTCGTGTTGTAAAGAAAAAGAAAATTTTATAAAAAATGTTAAAATTCGAAACGTCCCAAAAATGGTACGCTAGGCATAAATGGGTAAATAAATCAAAAATTATCTTTCGTGAAAATAATTGCCAGGAAGCCATCATAAGAGAATTAATTGAAATGATTGCTAATAAAGATACAGCTGATAACGATGCACTGTCATACGATATCCATGGTGTATGGAGATATTTGCTGCATAATAGATGAAAGCACGTTTTGTTCAAAATTTGAACTGCTTTATGTAGCATCTCATCCGACGCATCATTTAAATTTAAATTACATGTTTTCTTCTGTACAATTCTCGAATAAGCGCTAAGAAAATAATAACAACGTTTAAATCCTACTGAAGATGTATTTGTAATGATTCAAAATGTTCTAGCTTTTCTGATGTATTTTCATATATTTTAAATTTGTAATTTAAATATATTTATATTATATTTATGCACCTGAAAGTAACTTTTGTGTAATTATTTGTGCTTTATGTATATTTTAATTATTTAACTCAAGGTGAATATAAGCACTAGAAAATTTTAATTTTCATTTATTGTCAATGATATGATACTGGGTGAGTGGCACTGTCTCATATATATAGCAATCTCTTATGCAGGGTGATTCAAAAAAGATGGGGAAAATTTTAAGAGGTGATAGTACACACCCAAACAAACATTTTGTATCAAAGAATGCATGGTCGAAAACTAAACGTAAAAAAGTTAGAAGGCGCCAAAAGTTATGTTCTTATACGAGGCAAAAACACACAATAAACGATTAAGTTAAGTTACGAAAACAAATTTAATGGCATTTGATTACAATAAGTGCTCAAGACCTTGACCGGCAGCTGTTATGCACGCAGTACAACGGCGAAGAACAGATTGGCGAATTTTCTGAAACACACCAGGCATATCGCAAACTTCCCCTACAGCAGCCGAAAGCTTGGCGACAAGTTCTTCTGCGGATTCAGTGGGAGTCTCATACACAAGAGCCTTCAGCTGTCCCCACAAAAAAAAATCGAGACATGAAAGATCTGGCGAGCGCGATGGTGCCTGGTGTGTTTCAGAAAATTCGCCATCTGTTCTTCGCCGTTTTACTGCGTGCATAACAGCTGACGGTCAATGTTTTGAGCACTTATTGTAATCAAATGCCATTAAATTTGTTTTCGTAACTTAACTTAATCGTTCATTGTGTGTTTTTGCCTCGTATAAGAACATAACTTTTGGCGCCCTCTAACTCTTGTACGTTTAGTTTTCGATCATGCATTCTTTGATACAAAATGTTTGTTTGTGTGTGTACTATCACCTCTTAAAATTTTTCCCATCTTTTTTTAATCACCCTGTATATAAATCCTCTTAAATTGCTGGAATCGCTCATATTTACATTCAGTAGACAATTATATTTAAAATTTTTGTTGTGTTATTGTGAAATTATAAATTAAAAAAATAACAATAACTAGATTCAATACAATCGCTATTTTCACCTTAAGAGCTTCCCTGGTATGCAAAAACTGTCGTGTAAATGTAAAACCCGTTCAGTCGTTATGGAGAAAATTGGTACATACATACATGCATACATACACAACAGCCAAAACCAGCAGTTTCTTTTTAAGTCTCTTACAAAATACAATGGGAAACAATTACTCTATTTTTATTTATCGTTACTGCATTTCATATCTCTTATATACTTTTATTCATTCGCAACAAATCACTAATTCTTTTACATGTCATAACATTTCAAATATTTACATTTATCATTATTTCAATTAAGTGCTAAACTTAATTACGTTTTCTAAATTAAAAAAAAACTTATAAAATTATTTTTTTCCACAAACTTTTACAATTTGTACTTTTTATTGTTATTCTAATGTCGATTCTTTTTAATTTTTCCCCCATTTTTACCTAACTCTTTTTTAAATATTTTTTTCATCAACGAGAAAAAATGTTTTTTTTTGTTTGTTTTTTTTAGTTTTTTTCCTTACCATCATTAAAACCAGTTAAGGGATTTTAATGCGTTGGACCGTTAATTATTTTTGCTCTTTATTTATGTGATCAATAAAAGGTGATGCTTCAATTTTTTGCATGGATTATAACGGAATGTGAATTCATCCGTAAAGCAAAGATATAAATATTTTTTAAAGTATTAATAAAGGTCTTAGCACATTATTTTGTATAGACGTTAAAATAAATTCAGTTAATAAAAAAAGGTGAAACTTTTTTTTAAAAGACGTGTGTTATAATACATTATACTCCTATCACCTTCAATAACGGTAATCGAGGAGCTTTTTTTCTCCTCATAATTCCTTTCTTATCCCTATTCGTAATGCTTCAATGATAAACTCCTAGTATATAAATTAAATAAAAGTTTCGTAGACAATCGACCAATGACTTTAAAATATTTTCCTCTCTAGTCATGATAGCAGATATTCTTTTTTTCTTTTTCATTTTTCATTACTCATTTTTTAAAAATGAGTCGAGTAGTGCAAAGGTAAACTGTTCAATTAGAAATTAATTAGGGCAAAAAAATTATTGACTTTTCTGTATTAATGTATATCAAAGAATATATTCTGTAAATTATACATTCAGAACTTATTGTTAAAAAAAAAGTATTAGACGTTTTATGATATAAGCGCTCAAATAATGTTTTAATACGTTACCCAGCTACTTTCTCATTAGTTATGCATATTATAGTAAAGTATATTTTATTTTGAATAATTTATTAACCTGTAGTATAAAATAATTATGTTACTTTACATAATTATAATAAACAAATATTTATTGTTATGTCACGTGTTAATAGGCCAAAGTTTACGTGCCCGAAAATTATTTTTAAAATTTCAAAAATCATTAAGTTAGTTTAAATTTTATTCGAAAGAACATTGATGATCTAGTCAATCGAACAAATATTATGCAAAATTAGCATTAGGCAATATTTAGATGTGAATATATTTTCGAATAACACGGCATTTAGTGTTATTTTATGCACAGTTTTTGTGAAGTTATTGCAGAACAAAATCAGAAGTAACTGATATAATTTAAAAGTTCTTACAAAAATATTTCTCAACATTAAGTTACATAAAATAAATTGAAAAAATTAACATAACTTTATATTTGTGAATATGTTTAGAAAATGTAAATAAAACAAAAAGTGGCATTTTATGAAAGTACAGTTTAGCAAAAACGTATAAAATTTGAAGCACATTTAAAATTTCCATCCTTTTTTCTTTCTGAATCAAAGACACATGGAATAAGAACACCAGAAATAGAAGTCGTCATAGGTTTGATGTAATTTTCTTTCTTTAGATGGGGTAGGGCTAAACCACCAGCACATTCGTTCAGATGCTTGTTGGGCTGGCATTCTTTTGAAAATAGTAATAGTGATATTTACTATAGTACACATTAAAACCCATACATTTAAACGATACCTACAGCACTTCAATCCACGATATAAAACAAATTAAAAATAGAGAAGTAATATTAACAATTGGACCATTACAAGCAGCAAAAGACAAATCATTTTAGTCGGATTTCAAAATGGCACATCGCATTAAGAAGATTAAGGGCAACAATAAATCATAGCAAGAATACAATGCAGAATCTTCCCATTACTGATATTTTTCATGTCTTACGGTTAGGATTACAACGTGTAACCTTAAACTTTTAAAACCTTAATACATAGAAATCCATTGAAATATCACTGGATCATCATAGTGACCACGCAAATGTGAAATGGCGATAGATGAAATATCACCAAAGTGTTCTTGTAGCAAGTGAGGTGCAACAAATGATTATATGTGGGTTTATTTTAAGTTTCCGTTTCTTGTATTACAAGTTTCATTTCAACGCAGTTTACAGTTTTCCATTGTAAAGATTATTTCGCGATGAAAAAAGTTGAAAGATTCTGTTTAAACTTTAAAAATTTTGTTACTGTAATCCTGATTTCGATTGTTTTTCTTCAACCTATTCTTAAGCCCATGCTTTAAAACAGGCACATTCCACCAAATGGCATACCATTTCCTAGATCGCTGCGTTCACTAGGGTATCCTATATTAGCAAAGTTCTATTATGATCTCCCGGTAAATGTATGCAATAATATTCATTTGAAATAATTTTAAGTATAGGATAATACTGATTGAGAAATATCTTAATTTTTTTATGAATTTGAGTTGATGGAAGCTCTTACCAATTATATTGATTTCTGGAACACTACCTCTAGTTCAGATCTGAATATTTCCACTCGCAAAAACTTGTACCAGGCACTGTTGCCGATCCGATACTTTTTAATATTCAGATTGATTCATCGACAATTTCAACATTTCAACATTCAACATTTTTAAAATAGGAAAATTCGCTCTATTTTCAAATTATTTTATCTGCCCGATAAGGAGAATATTTGTACTTCAAAAGAGTGATGGCTATCAAGCAATTTGAATTTTAAAACAAATGTGTCTAATTCACAGCACTTGTAACAAAAAATACTATAGATGGATGGGAGTAAGTTTAAAAACTTTCTGTTTAGAAGGTTTCGAAATTTTCCTGAATTGTTATTTTATCATTTTTTATCTTTATTTTATCTTCCAAATTAAACTGAACTCATGCTAGCATCTAGTAAGTAATCATTTGTATAAAAAATAGCCCCATACCCGATAATATTTAGATCGCGCGTTATGCAGACTTGGTACTCGAATTTCTCCATTTTTAAGATTTAACGGTATTTTACTTGTTATGCCATTACACACATGATTTAGGATTTCCAGAATGTATGCCATGTTTAACTCATTTCATTTATGCCTAGCATCCCATTTTTGGGACGTTTCGAATTTCAGTAAATTTTATAATTTTCTTCTTCTTTACAACATGAAAATTGTATGCAGTAAATTGTGTATAAATGTCTTTATCTATTACCTAGAGATGAAAGCACAATATTGATATTTATTTGTTTAAATGATTGACTTTTTTTCGGTGTTTATAGATTTTTAATTTTTGTAGAAAGCTAAATGTAAAAAGTAAGTTTATTTGTATTTTTTGTATCAATGATCCAAATAAATAATTCATAATCTTATCTTGTAGACTTCTTTAAAATACTCTTTTTTTTTTTTTTTTTTTTTTTGTGAAATTATATAATTCAAGCCTATTTTTTATGCATGTTTGTAACGTACAAAATATAGGGCGCTAGGTGCAAATGGGTATATATTTCTGTTAGCCATTTAGGGGGAAGTTATTTGTGTAAAGTCCTTTTCAAGATGATTTTGAAATAAAATGTTTTTAGCCTGAAATACGATTATTCTTACATTATTATTAATAATACTTATAATGTTATTGGTCTCGGTAAAGAAATAAATATATATTTTTAATAGTTCATAAAAACCCTAATTATAATACAAAATATACACTTTAAAACCTTAATTTATATAAATTTAAACAAAACATATAATTATGCATTTTTCCACATATGGATATTCCCATACTTAGTACGTTTACATATATCAAATACTAAATATAAAAATATTTTAGCGTAATTTTTTTTAGTATTTTTCCAGTTCATTTTGCAACACTTTTAAGTGAAATTACGAAGATGGGTTGGGTTGATTTTTGACGGCCAATTATCTACACGAGGGATATAGGCCCGGGGGGGGGGTGCCCTCCGTGGGGGTCTTTCTAAGGGAACCTAATCCGTATTAACGCATGGAAGATCCACGGCTCGAAGAAAACCACGAAAACTCCGAACGATTAGGCCGACGGGCGCGATTGGTATCGAACCCAGCACCTCCCGTCTACCAGCTTCGAGAGCAGAACCTCTCGGCCACTGGTGGGGCAATGAAATTACGAAGAAATTTGAGAAAACAAAAATTCAGGCATAAATGGATTAAGGTGTAGTAAAGGTTTTTTTTAGAGGTATACAAATTTAAAACGAAATAAAACACATAAAAATAACGTTAATGACCATAATATTGGGTTTATTAAATAAATAATTTTATGCCATTAATGTTTAAAAATGGTTGCGTTATATGGGCGTCCAGGCTCGCTCGAATAAAGCGCAATCTGGAAGTTCAATTTTCGACACAGTTATCGAGCAGCTGGGGCCGTATATCAGCAATAATAATCCAAGAGCCGACAGCACAAAAACCTATGTTATAAATCACGAGTAAAAAACCTTTACTTTATAGAAGAGTAGAAGTACGGGAATCTAATGATCCATGTCTGCCGGAAGTGAAGTGGTGCATAAACCGAAAATTAATACCGCCAGTGGTTGACTCGTAGGTTTATCATCGTGTTTGTCCTACAAACAAATTTATGAAAACATGGGAGATAGTTGTAGAACAAACACAACGATAAACCAACAAGTCAACCACTCGTGGTATTAATTTTTGGCTTATGCACCACTTCACTTTCGGAAGACATGGATCATTAGATTCCCCTACTCCATAAAATAAATGTTTTACCAGTGCTTCATAACATAGGTTTTTGTGCTGTCGGCTCTTGGACTATAACGCGTCGAATGTTGATTTCCAAGTGGTCCAACGTCTGTGGTTTATCGGCGTAGACCAATGACATCACATATCTCCACATAAAATAATCCATTGGTGTGCGATCACATGACCGTGGAGGTCAGTTCACAGGTCCATTACGCCAAATTATGCGCTCGCCAAATGTTTCCCGCAATAAACTGATGGTGTTTGCACAATTTGCAAGCGATGTTTTGGCGTAATTCTATTCATGATGAAATGGCAAACTATAGTGATCGCAAATCTTCTGTCAGCTGTCAAGCTGAGTGTGACTAGAAAGAGTGTTGTCAATTTCAAAACCACACCTCTAAAAAACACCCTATATAAATAACATATTTGAAAAAAATATAGCAATTGTATAAAAGTATCCGATAAAATAAAATTAAAAGTAAATTAAACAATGATATATAATATTAATAATAATAAATAATAATTTAAAATGAAATATAATAATAATAAATATAATATTTTTTTAATTATTTTATTTTTTATTAATTTTTTAACTGAATATAATAATAATTATTTTATTATTATAATTAACAACATAAATAATGAATAATAAAATAATTAATAATTTAATTATAAAATAATTTTAATAGAGTAAAGGATATCATTAAATTTAAAGCAGCAGTTAATAGCACGATATAGTTAACTTGGAAATCATTTTCACTGCGAGGAATTTCAATTAATTATTGTACAATTACGCAACAATTTGTAGAGAGCAGTTGTTTTAGGGGTTTTCTCAAATGGTGGAGCTGCTGATTGATTTCAATTGCCGACAACCAGTCAAGTACGGGAAAATATTTTTGTATCAATTCTTATGATGAAAATTAGAATTGTAGACAGTTCATCTTAAGATCATATTACTTTCATTTGTTGAAAAGGGAACTTTTATACCTTTTACATGCATTGAACCCAAAATGTAGAAAAGGAACGTAACTGTTATTAAACAGCTTCTTGGGCACTTGTTGGAATAATAGGTATATAATTTTTCGAAGAAGATAAAATGTTTTCATTTAACGCTTGGACTTATAGATTATATGTGACATATATATTATATTGGAGATTTATATTATATTTGAGATATAGATTATATTTTAGACTTAGAGATTATATATAGATATGTATTTGAGAAGTAAATCAGAAAACAATCATAAATATGATGCATGTACAACTGCAAATCGCAAACATAGTTCCATCTTTTTGCTTAATTCGACTGAATTAAATTATTTAAATGTTCTTTAAAAAAACATTTGAAAAATTATTAATGATTTTCTTAAAAAATGAATGTATAATTTTCTCTTAAAGTAATTCATATTTTATTATGTGATCAAATTTAACTATTTACCTACAATTTATGAGTCGATTTTGAGCATGAAAACACAAGAAAAAGAAAAGTGACATTTTCTCTTCGTTAGGAATACGTTGATACAGCCTGTGCAAAAACTTGAATTTTTTCAAAGACAACATTATTCCTTGTATAAATACTCACAAAAAGATTTGAAAGATACTGATGCTTAATTATAATTTCGTAGATAAGCAACCAGAGATTTTAAAATATCTTTCTTCTCTCGATTGTGACAACGGATATTCTAAAATTTCTGACATTTCTCATAATTTCATTTTTTGATAATCATTTTATTCCACGTTAAAAATGTATGAAAATTTATTAGTGACTTTTCTAAAGTATTTATAATTTTAACATAATATAACGTCATATATTTGGGGAGAGTAGCCATATTTGGACCACCGCTTTAATTGGACCGTTGCCATTCTGCCTTAATTACAGGAAGAGACCTCATCTACCACTGAAATCCTACTCATCAGATCGATGTCACTCATGATTAGAAGAAGTAGCCGCCTACCACGTGCTGTTTTCAGACAATTAAAAAAAAACTAATGTTAGCTGTTTTGATCTAATTTTTTCCTACTAAATGAAGTGAATATTTTAAAACTAAAGTAAGTTGTTATGTTTTCATATATATATATGAATTCATCTGTTTATTGCGCATACTTTTCAAGCGTATTTGTTTGATTGAGTTTTTGTACTTAGGCTTAAAATTAACTGCTTTAAAAAATAGCGCAGTTGCAGTAATTGGGCCAATTATAATACAATTAGCTAGAAAATGATGGAAGAGAAGAACTACAAACATAATGTAAGGAAAATATCTGGTGAAAAAAAAAAAAAAAAAGTTTGATAATTTAGAATCTAAAAAGAAAAATCTAGACAGTGATGATTGGTTTTGCCTAGTTTGTAAGAAAAATAAAATAGTAGGAATGATTCAGTGTTCAGATTGCGATATACGGTTCTATGTTGTGTGCGCTGGAAAACAAAAACAATAAACAAAATTCATGTATAAGCTTTACATCACTCCTTACATGATATTCAAGTAACTGACAATTAGTTCCATAATTTCTCTTCTTAATTACTGACAACTTTGGTTTATATTTTGAATACATTTTGATTTAAAACAATTACTCTTATTTTCATATATTAGATTTCATTATATTGCATTGCTGTTATTTTGTTTGATTGTTTCATTAATCGCAAACTTCGCTTTTAATACAATTAGTTATATTCCCTAGTCATTAAAACAACTTGATATTATTTAGTCCAATTTAGGAAACTGGGGGTCCAAATTAGGCAACCAGTTGCTGAATTTGGACCACTATTGACAAATTTTTCAAATTAAAATAAAATTTTAGATTTTAAAAAAGAAATTGATCTAAATATTTATTTAGTTAGCAGATTGACCCCGTGTAATGATCTTTTGCAAATATTCCAAAAATTAAGTGAGTTACACCTGAAAATAAGTGAAGTGGTCCAAATTCAGCTACTCTCGCCTATATTATTATTCAATTTATTTACCGGCTTACAATTTTCAATATGATTCGTTCATGAAAATAACAAAATTACGAAAAGAAAAACCACATTTTCTCCTTCGTTCGGAATACTCGAAGTTTATAACAGCTTAAAGTAAACATCTAAATCAACACAATGTATGTTAACACAACATTACGTCTCATATATATGCTCAGGAAGATATTTGAAATATGCTGAGTTTGGAAAAAAATCATCTCGTTGAAACAAGTATATTTTATTGTAAGAACTCATAGTTTACTTCTTTAATATGAAAGATAAATTTTATTATTCGGATTAGTTAGAAAATGTTTAGTGTCATGTATTGATGACAGGGTTATTCTCAAAATGTTGTAGATACTTTCATGTGTTGTAGTTCTCACTACAACAAACGTTTACAGGTGTGTTCGTAACTATGTACTATACATAGCTCCTGTAGTCGTTGTCTGGTCCATTCGTCTGTCCGTCCGTCTGTCTGCATATACAGCGCAAAAAATTACCAAACCGAATTGTTTGAATTTTAATATATAGAGTCGTTGCAGAATTTTTTCAAATCATTTCAAATTTTATGAAAATTGAATCAAAACTTAAAAAGAAATTAATAAAAGTTTTCATCATTCTATTTAACACAATCATACGTAATTAATTCAATGATATTCCCTGATAGGTACTGATTCTATGTTGCCATGGTGATTACGTCCTATTTAAGGTGGAGTCCTATTATTTCCATACTACTGAATTTAATATATATAATCGCAATAAATTTTGTATTCAAGCATTTTTGTATAAGAGTGCAACGCATCTGAATATTAATAAAACTAGTTATAGTGCGAACACACCTCATTTACCATGTTGGACTAAAAGTTACGGCTTGTTTCAATAGGAAACGAAGTTTTCAAAAAACGTCAAAAAGAGTCAAAAAGGGTAATTTTACCGAATGGAAGGTACGGATATTAAAAATTACTTCCAAATGATTTATTTTAGTTAGAATTACAGACCATAATTTTGCTCATATTGGCCTGACAGACTGAGTTTTTTTGTGGAAAATAAATAGATCATGATCCTGGTTTTAGAAAAAAAATATTTATTTTGGTGTTCATTTCTATTTCTAAAAGTTTGTTCACTGTTTTTTTTTTTTTTTTTAATTACACTATAATGCTAATATTTCATAGATAATCAACCAATGTTTAGAACATATTTTTTCCTGTCGTTGTGACATTAGATATTCTAAATTACCTTCTATTTCTTATTAACTGACTTGTTGAAAATTACGTGATTGTGCTTAAAAATTTCCGAAAAAAGACTACTAATAACACAAGGCTGCGATGGTTGTGTTTTTTATCTTTTGATAGTTGAGTTTTATGTATTTTTTATCGTTGAATCCAAAAATGTCTTTCATTTTTAACCTTCACGTCAGGCTTTTTTCAAATCGTACATTTCAAAGATTAAAAAAAAAAAAAAAAAAAAAAAGCGAAAACCTGATACTATAAAATAGATGTGGTGGTTGTATTTCTTAACTTTTGATAACTGATTTTTATGTATTTTTTATAGATGAATACAAAATCGGCCTTCATTTTTTACAATCACGTCGGGATTTTTCGCAAATCGTAAATTTCAAAGTTAGAAAGTCAAAAAATAGCGAAAATCTGTCAAAGCCTTGCCAAAAGAAACAAATTCATCTGCGACAAATTTCCAGCTTTATCACCAGTCAAAATAAAGGAGGAGACAGAGGTTAACACCACAATGAATATAACAGGAAAAGCGCGAGGAAGAACATGAGTGGTTCAAAGAAACTTCCACACATGGAATAAAATTGTAAGGATTTTAAACACACAATATTTTACACATTTAACTGTAAAATGCATAGTATAAGCCCAAATATGAATAAAGTACTAAGAAAAAAATCTTACATCTATAATATAGTGTGGGGCTTTTGATGAGGGCGGTAGCGTGTTAGTTCTCTTGAGAGGCGTAAAATGATTAATATTTAGTTATGAAGAGTAAAAAGATTTTTTATTCGCATTAAACACAAACGTTTTCTGGACTAAATATCAGCCTTATGTACACAACAAAATGAAGTTGAATAAAAGTTTCTGATGCTAAGAAAGTTAGTGAGGTGACGAGGTAATCAAAGACTTGAATTACTGGTTAGAGTGTTCAGCAATATTAAAGAGTCTCCGAGACTCTATTCATCTACACTTAGTGAATGTCACTATAAAGAGTTAATGAAATCTTTGCTCCGCTGACAGCCTGTCGCTGCAACTTCACTGCACGGCTCTTTCCTGTCGCGATAAAAATGTCTTTTTCACCCTCGGACTGTATCTCCGAGAAAAACTATCTGAGTGATCTCCGAGAGATTTATCTCTCGTCCAGTTGAAGACCTGTGAACTTTCACTCTCTTGAGTACAGAAGCTAACTAACTTTGTCTCATCAAAGATCTCCTATATCCTCTCATTTCTCTCCGAAAAACAATAGAGAGTTTTTTAGCCACTAGCGATGTTTTCCTGTCAAAATCATCTTCTAGTTGTCCTGCCATAGGCTCGCTTAGGTTGGTTGGTTGGTTGGTTGGGTTTGCTGGCACAAAGTCAACATTTGGACATGCTGCGCCAAATAAAACTAAAAGGATAACGAACATAAAAGCAGTATACCAAGTCTATAGAATAAACAATTTATCTGGATCCAGATTAATAACTAAAGAGTCATGTTAAATATTAAAAAATAAATGAAAATTTAAGTCAAAATAAAATAATTTTGTTGATAAAAGTGAGACATAAAACAATGTTAAATATGATGATAAAACCCTGCATGTTTAAAAACAAAAAAATATTTTCATTTGGTTTTTCTCCAATGAGGCTGATCAAATGAGGTGATGACACATTGAAGTAGTCTCTGTACAAATGTCTTAAAGCTTAGGTCCAGACCACTTTTTGCGCTCGTTACACCGCTGGTGGATTTGAGCGTGGGAAAGCATCTATTACTTTCACTATATCGGTACCTCAAAGGGCACCCAGATGGTCCATGCTTTATCCTCACTGTCTCCAATGTGCCATCTTCTAAGATGAATTATGATGGGCCAGTTCCTTTTCATCTAGTCGTGTAAAATGGACTTGGACAAAATTTTGAGTCGCTTTAGGAAATACATGGGTTTTCCTATCTAATGAATTTGTATCTCTTTCAGGGCTTTTTATGTGGAATATTGCAAATAGTTTGAAGTTCCACAATAGTATTAGATTTTCGCGATATTTCGACTTTTCAAATTTTTTTTTAATTTGCGATTTGCAAAAAATCCTGACGCGATGGTAAAAAGTGAAGGTCATTTTCTGATTCAGCACTACAAAATACATAAGAATCAGTAATGAAAAGGTAAAAAACACCAACATAACATAAATTTTATAGTATACATATTTTTGCTATTTTTTGACATTTTAACTTTGAAATTTACAATTTCCGAGAAAAAAAGCTGACGCGATGGTTAAAAATGAAGGTCATTTTCGGATTCAGCGCTACAAAATACATAAGAATCAGTTATTAAATGCAAAAAAAACCATGACACATCTGAATTTTAAATTTTCACTTTGAGTAATGTCAAATTAACTCATTTAAATATTTAATAAGAATCGCTTTTTAACCTTTAAAAAGAAAAAAAAAATCATTGATTAGATATGATGATAGATTATAAAAAATTTTCCGACACATTCTAAAAAATACTTTGCAAAACGCATAACACGTTTGGAAACCCAATTTAAGCAATTGCGATCAGTAGACGGAAAAATATCCGAATTCTTTTCTGTAGCCCTACATATGTGTTATACTTTTGTGTAAGTAACTACATAGTATTCTAAAATTTGTTCAGTTAGGAAACGCATAGCACAGTTGGAAATTCTCCTTCTATAATTTCAGTCAATAAATGGAAAGGCATATCATATATTTTGTGCAGCCCTGTATATGATCTATAGAATGTATACACAACAAGCAATCTGCAAAATAATAGTTGCATTTGAAAACCTATACCTCAAAGGAAAACGCGCTTCCAACAATTATTATTCATAGCTAGTAATGACTTTTTTTTTAAGTGTCCATATAAATGAACGATGAATGCTATGCAAATCCTACTCTTTAATAAACATCTTGTAGTGCACTACAGAAATATATGAGAAACCAAGAAGCCAAGGAATACAAGTGACAAAATTTAGATTTAGAGTAAATTGAGTTTAGAGTTGAACATAGAACAGAGTTGAAGTGTAACTGACTGAATTAAAATATGAAACTGTTGCTTATTTCATAGCGGTCTTTGAACTCTTATTTCAATAACTGTGAAAGAAAAGTAGAGTACAATATATTTTTCAATTTTATGTAGAAATTAAAGAGGTTAAGTAGTTACGTATTTTAACGAGTTTAACCCTTTAGTGCGCAGCTTTGCATATATGCAAGCAACATTGTTTTGAATTTAATACATTTTTTTATTCGTATATACCTAACTCACACCAGAAATTTTAAATAGTAATACTTGCTTCAATTAATAACAGACATTCCGTATTTAAATAAAACGAAATTAACCATTGAAACTTTCTGGTGTAAAGTCAGATTCGCTGAACTACGTAATTTCTAAAATGTATTCTATCAAGAAAATTAAAGGGTTAAAGGTTAAGTTCTATAAAATAAATAATTATAGAAAACAAGGTATTTGGAGACATACTTATTAAAATATTTACTAGTTTCCAATATTTTAGCGTGAAATAGCCACACGACAGTAGTTTTTACGTATACTGCAGATGTGCAACAGAAGAAAAGATTGACATATGATATAAAAAATGTATCTCTGATTTTTTTCATTATTTTTCCCGTGAAACCTTTCAGAGAATCATATATAATTTTTTCGAAACAAAATAAAAAATCGCGCATTTAAGGGTATTTAGTTGGCCTTTAGAACGCAGAACATAATTAGAAAATTCCTTATATTTCTATACCACCAAACAAATAGTTCTATTTCCAGATAGTCTGTGCACTTAGCTCAGTTTTTTTTTTTCAATTTTGTCATTTATACACCTTGACACTTGGGTGTCCTCATATATCAGTTTCGGTATGTTTGAAATAGTGTAACATCATTAAAATATACAGCAAAAAGCAAAATAGCAAAAAAGCAAAAAGCAAAGCTTAGACAGTAATCTAAGGGAATAATTTTGAGTGTCCTGTATGCGAAAAATTTCATAGTGAACCTCAATGTTATATATCACTTGCATGCCAATCCGAGTATAATTACGTGAGTTAGAGAACAGACATCAGACCGACACATAGTTAGGCTGACAGACAGACAATCAACCCAAATTCATAAACGCTTTTCAACTATTTTGTAAGATGCTTAATACCACAAAAAGGAAATCTAAAGTTTCATCATTTTAGTTGCATTTGTAAATGTATAAATACGTGGCACCTATAGTCGTTGTATGATTCGTCCGTCTGTCCGCCTATATCAACTCAAAAACTACCCAACCGAAATGTTTAAGATTTAGTATATATAATCGTTGCAGAATTTTGTCGAGTCACTTCAAATTTTATGAAAACCGAATCAAAACTTAAAGAGATATTAATGAAAGTTTTCTTCATTTTTTTAAATTCTATCATATGTAATTAATTCAATGATATACCATGATAGGTAATGAGTCTAGGTGTCCGTGATGATTACATAATATTTAAATGGCGTTCTATTATTTCCCTATTACTGAATTTAATATTCAGAATCGTTATAAATTTTGTATTTAAGCATTTTCGCATAAGAGTGCAAAAGCTATTGCGCCAAGATCTGAATATTTATAAACCAGTTATAATACGAACGCACCTCATTTGCGACATTTGACGTACAATTTCCGACTTTTTACGAAGTACCTGAAGATTGTAACAATTTTAAATAAACAACTGAATCAGCACAAAGTACGTTAGCGAAACGTTATGTCTTTTATATTATATGCACACGAAAAGATTTGACATATACTGAATTTGCACACAGTTCCTATTTTGTAGATAATCAACTGTGCTATCTAAAGATATCGGAATGCAGTACTGGAAAATTGGCGCAGAGGCGGAGCCTATCGATACCACTAAATTTTAGTAGTATTTTGCGGCTTATCTAATGACATAATTTCCGAGTTTTTATTAAGGTGAATAATACAATAAACAATTAGCGGTGTCAATAGGCTCCTCCTCTGCGCCAATTTTCCACCACTGTCGGAATGTATAATAGAAATTACAGATACAAGACATATGAAAACCGATTGTGGAAGGGAATGCATGGTATTTGTAATTTCTATTATACATTCTGATGACGACTCATTGAAGGAGTTGAAACATGTCAGTATAGGTTTTTAATATGTTTTTAATGTGTTTTTAGTAACGTCTTTTAAGCAAATAAATATTTTATGCAGGGTGTCCGGTCTCAACGGTGTCCAATGGCTAATTCCTAAACCGTTAGTCATAGACATATAGTTCCAATTACAAAAGTGTTTTAAATCAGGTAAAGTAATATTTTAAAAGCGATTTGGGTCAATAAAAACATTTCTTAAAAAATTACGAAATTTAAATTTTTATACGGCCCCCCGGTCCTATAAATTATATTTAGTAAATTTTTCCTATTACACTGACAAATAAGACAAAAAAACTCCCATTCATATACCACTAAAATTGAGCGAATTATGAAACTTTAAAAATGCATGACTTATGCCACTTTTCTGCTCTGAAAACAAATGAGTTCGGCTTGGCTTGGAGAGGTCATATACCAAATGCTTAAAGTATTCGAAGATCTTATTTCATGTGTATCTGCGCTTTGAAAAAAATCGTACAATCATTACGATTAAGTTTCAAATTGGCTAAAATAACATATGTTTTATTTTGTCAGGATTTGAGACTGTTTCTTTTATGATTTCTTTTAACAAAAATTATGTTATTTTTATAAGTTTTTATCTTACTTCAACGATCGTATGTGGGTTTTTCCAGTTCAAAATTTGTACTCGAACTTTAGCCCACTTTTAAATATCCGATCGAGATTATATTTTACATACTGGCGCAAATCTGTTAACAATCTAATAGTATTATGATTTTCGTTGGTTACCATTATTTATACTCATTTTACAGGCTAACACAAAAATTTCGGATAGATTACCGCCAAGAAGTTTAAGAAGCAGTTTTAGGTTAGATAATACAAGACTGCGATTGTTGGGTTTTTTAACTTTTATGTATTTTTTAGCACTGAATCCAAAAATTACCTTAATTTTTAACCATCATGTCAGGATATTTCGCAAATCATACATTGTCCGATTTAAAGAATAACAAACATCGGATCCTATAAAGTAGAGGAGATCGTTGTGTTTTTTAACTTTTGATAATTGATTTTTACGTACTTTTTAGAACTGAATCTGAAAATGACCTTCACTTTTAACCATCACGTTAGAATTTTTTTACAAATCGCAAATGTGTAAGTTAAAATATAGCGAAAATCTCATACTATAAAACATATGTAAAACATATGTAAAACATTTTTTATTTTATTTTATTTTATTTTATTTTATTCAATAATCTATTCGATATTTTTGCTTATCCTGGGATTCTTACAACTAAACAGCTAAGTGGTCCGATGAGATGGCGGAGGAGATTCAATTTTAACTTTGAAATTTGCAATTTGCGAAAAATCCTGATGTGATAGTTAAAAATGAAGGTCAATTTTGGATTCAGCGGTACAGAATATATAAGAATTAATTATCAAAAGCTAAAAAACATGACATAACCGAACTTTTGCAGGCTAGTGCAATCTAATAATATTTTAAAATACGTATCATTTTGTAAAGAATTGAGGCTGTTTTTAGCATCATTTTATTTAACAAAAATTCTGTTTTTTCTTTCTTCTTAAATGTTTATTACAGATTGTATATTTTGCATTAATATGTCAGAAGGATTAAAGATTTCAAATTTATATTGCAATGTTAATTTTGCTCTCAACTATTTTTTAATATATCTGACGAAATTATATTTCGACTAAATTTGTGAATGACCCCCAATTTGCAGCAAAAAATATGCTCCAACTTTAAACAGCTGTTACTCGGTCAATTTAAATCGTCGAATAACGGGACTTTTTTTGTATTACTTGTTAGTGTAAAAGGAAAATTTTACTAAATATAACTTATAGGACCGGGGGACTGTATAAAAATTTAAATTTCGAAATTTTTTAAGAAATGTTTTTATTGACCCAAATCGCTTTTAAAATATTTCTTTACCTCATTTAAAACATTTTTGCAATTGGAACTATATGTCTATCATTGACGGTTTAGGAATTAGCCACTGGACACCGTTGAGACCGGACACCCTGTATATGTTTTCCATTTGGAATATATATTATTGTGATATAGGATTTTGCCAAGTAAAATTAATTAATTACATTTGAATTTGTAGGGATTTTGTACAATATTTATAACTCCACTCAAACCTTTTATGTATGTGTATATATTTGTATTTTATAGAATTAGAAAATGTACAAATGCAACGCTCTTAAAACAGAAATATAGAAATATTTCCAAACTGAAACGTTTCCCCACAACCTTTCAATATCAAGAAAGCTAAAAAGAAGCTAATGAAAAAGAAATCACCCTTTTAAAAATATTTCTGGTTTGTGCAACCAATAATGCTTTTAGAACAAGATAAAATATCTATAACTCATTCTAAAATGTATTGCTACTACTCATTTAATTAAATTAATTTTACAGCAAGTTATTTTATTTGTACTTTAAAGTACAGCTTAACGTGTTAAAGTAATGTTATATTTTATTCGCATTGCAATTTGTTTTATATATAAATCGTTTTTACCAAAAAAACATGAAAAGAAAAGAAACATTTTCTTCTTCTTATTTCGGAATAACCTGAAGTTGGTAACAGCGAGAAGGAAATACCTGAATCAGCACAAAGTATGTTAAAACAACATTATGTCTTATATATATGCTCACGAAGAGATTTGAAATATGCTGAGAGTGGAAAAAGCTCATCACGTTGTAACAAATGTATGACATGAATACACTTCCATGTTTTTTACTCTGGCTATACTAGTTTGCTTTTTTAATATAAAGAGAATATTTTATTATTCCGTTTAACTGAATGTCACATCGAAAAAATTATGTGTACTAGGCGCGTTAAAGAAACCCTAAAATTTATTTATAAAGACAGATAAAGCAAAATAAAATAACACGCACACCCATATATATATATATATATATATATATATATATATATATATATATCAGGGGACTTATGTACAAAGTGGCTATAATTAAACTGACAGCACTCAGAGTGTTCTGTAGCACTATCTAATTGAGAGAATGACGCCAAATATTGCAAGATTAAACAAGACGGGGGACGAAGGATTCCACGAAAAAAGAAATTAGCCCCAAAAGTCACCTCTAGGAGAATATGTGGAGCTGTGTAACAGAAAAGTGAGTTTTAAAAAATGCACAATCAATACTGAAATAAAATTTCCTTTTATTTAGCAAATTTAACGGTTTTATTATTGATTCCGCATTTTTTAATACTATCTTGTCTGTTACACATCGCCATATGCTCCCCTAGCGGTGACTTTTGGAACTAATGTTTTTTCGCGGAATCCTTGTCCCCGGTCTTGTTTAATCTTCTTAAAAAATTTGGTGTTATTCTCTTAATTAGATAGCGCTACAGAACACCCTGAGTGCTGTGTGTTTAATTATGGCCACCTTGTATATTTCTCACATTTATTATCTACCCTATATATATAAAATCCTAATGAATCGAATTGAAACGAATTTATGTAACGATTCTATGAAACGACTGATTAAACAACTGATTAGGTTTCACAGCGATTTCTCCTAAAATATGGAATACTTTTCGATGAAATTAACACCAAAAATCCGTACTGATCCACAGATCTCAAAACTGGTATTACAATTTTAAAATTAGAATTAGTTTTCGAAATATTATTTTTTTTCTAATTTTAAATACTTTTTTTCTAATGATGGCAACTCAAATTTTAATCATAACAGATATTTTTTTCATATTTTAGAAAAGGTTATTTTAAATTAATTTGGCGACGAGTTTGGCCTCCGTTAAATGTATGCTAAGAAATGCATCATGTTACTTTTATTCAGAATTCAATTTGTATTTCATTATCATTTTATTTAATACAAAACTTTCATTTAAAATTGAAACCCTTAAAATAAATGGCTTTTACTTCATTCTTTTTTTTAAACGAAACGAAATGAAAAATATTAGGCACAGGTGTCATATACGCAACGGAATACCTAATTGGCGCCAAAATGGCGTTATTTTGCCTGACATGGTAACCCGGCTATTGTTGCTTATTTATTAATAAAGGTTTATTTGAATTTATTTTCTTTTTATTTACAAAAAAGTTATAAATTGTTTTGTTCTATAGTTATTAATTATTTTTTTTTTATTTATTGTTATTTCATTTTAAAAATAACAGAAAATAATTTAAAAATACATATGTAACAGGTATTTGAAAACGAGGTTTTCGCCAAATTGTTGTAAAAAAAAAAAAAAAAAACCGCCAAACCCGGTGCGTATGTGACAATGCAACAAATCATGAGATTTAATTTCTACTTCAAAGCAACGTTTTAATGTTATTACTTCTCCCGTCGACCAATTTCGCAAAGTTATATAAAAAGCCAAATTATACAAATTGACATAATTTTTTTTATATTTTAAATAACAAAAGAACAAATAAATTTGCATAACATTAATAAAAATACAAATAAAACGTCGAAATAAAAATCACTTGATGGCGTGAACATGTGTAACTTCCTTAAAGTCAAGTGAATGTGACATTTAAGATCAACCATTATTGGCATTTAATCTTATAGTTTGGCGACAGATTTTTGGTCGATGGGATAACCAAGTAGCACCGTTTTAATTTACCACTCGAAAAATAAAAAAATGCTAACTGGCGAGTTAAAAAAAAAAAAAAAAAAAGCTATTGGCGAGATTTTCTCCCGGCTAACATAAAAGTACCAGGAATTCTTTGTGATCATGGCAACTTTTATGTAGTTTTATTCGAAAAAAAAAAAATTTTGGTTCTTTAATCAAAATGGATACCTTTCTTATGAAAAGCGAAGGAATCAGCCCGTTGTTTATGGCAGTTACATGACTTGGACTATTATAATATAAACGAAATAATGGAGATAGAATAATATTCGGCGACTTATCACACCTGTGGCTGGCTAACATTAAAGTACCAAAATGGCCGCCTGGAATATAAAAAGCGAAGGGATCCGTCTGGAGCTGTTGATGATAGTCACATGACTTAGGCTATTATTACAGAGATTGTTTTCAATTTTAAAAAACAGCGCAAATAGTAATATTTCCTAACGATAAAAAAATTATTTTCACGTGACTATTAAAAACAGAAAAAAAAAAAAAAAAAAAAAAAAACTTTAAAATTACTATTAAATGAGTACGTGTTAAAGGCAGGAAAATACTGAAAATTATGTCCTGAAAATTGTATTTGCACGTGAATATTAAAAGGGAAAGGAAACTTTAAAATAATAAATACATTAATATGCGTTTAACCCTTTCACGGACAAGGCACTTCTATTCGTAAAATCTTGAAATCAGTGAATGGCACCAGAATTTACAAACAAATTTCGAAATACAAAAATGCTTTTGTTCACTTACTTAATAAAAGGGAAATTTTCATCCCAATGTTCTGATGCTAATGTGGCATTTAAGAATTAAAATTAAGTGGTCCAGAAATGAATCACCGCTCTTGAAGGGGTTAAAGCAGCAAATTTTAGTAATTGTATTATGTCAATCGGTTTATAACGCTGTTAAAAAATACCGAGAGACAAAGACTCTGTTTACTAAATTCATTTTATTTTATCTTCTTTTCAAATGTTTACCTGATCTTCTTTAACCAAACACAAAAACAACCATTGGATGTCTTTAAAGCAACTGATTCTACCTTAAATTTTTGCAATCAGAGGGAATTGAATGGAAACCCGTTTACAGGGAGATCGCTACAGGTTTTTTCAGTATAATTCAATCTACTCTAATCTTTTTAAAACCGATTAGATTAGCGTGCCTTTAGACTCTACAGTGTCTGAACGGGGGTTGGTGAGCGTAGCTTGCAGGGGGCAGAGCCTCCTAGTATTTTTTATATTATTGTGACAACTATTTTCAAATTATAATCTTCGAGGTAGCTTCCTATTGCACATGTTAAATGAAATCTACTACGATAGATATTCTTTTAATAGATATATAATTAGGTAAAAAAAGACAGGTTGCTGCGACCCATGATATATATAGGGCGTTGTCGAATTCGAGTGACAAATGCCGAGAAGTGATAGTTGCCATCAAGAGGAACACAAATTGCAATGGAACAAGGTGTTACAAACCACCTATTTAATCCTTTATGTTCTGAATTATGAACATGAAAATTTTAACTTCTAAGGCATTTTTCATGAATTTATGAAACCACATTTGAAGATTTACATAATCATTTAATAAATTTTATAAGGATCTTAGAACGCTTGAAGAATTTAGGAGGATTCATTAAATTTGAATTTATAGGGATTTTGTGCAATATTTATAATCCCACTCAAACATTTTATTTTAAATATTTTTCGTAACATTTTGTAGAATTAGGAAACGTACAAGTATAATGTTATTACAATAGAAATATAGAAATATTCCCGAATTGAAAAATCCCCCCCCCCCTCTTCCAGCAACAAGAAAGCTGAAAAGATGCAAAGGCAATAGAAATCATCCTTTTAAAAAGATTTTTGTTTTGTGTAACCAATAATGCTTTTGAAACAAGATAAAGTAATGCATGTATGACACATTCTAAACTGTATTACTACTAATTGATGTATTAAATGAATTTTATAACAAGTTATTTTAATAGTGCTTATAAGTACCGTCAGTAGATAAAGGGTTAATCAAAAATACATCGTGTTCTACCCTAACTCAACTTGGGTTGTTGGTAATAACTTTCAGAAAACTGGAGCATAATATAATGAAACTTTTAATAGACATGCTCAGTTTTTCTGTAAATGTGATACATCAAAAAAGTGGTAGAAGTTTTCCTTATACGCGCCAGTAGTAATACAGTTGACGATTTATATTTTGGACTGCGATTACCAGTTCGTACGGTATGATCGATTGCGTGAGAGCCCTGTTTTTCCAGAACTTTTCGAGATGTTATCACTTTTCCTACTAAACCAGGTAGATATCGTAACATTTTCACAGCAGTATTTTTATTTTTCTTAAAATTATTGTCGTCAACTCGAGTTCACTGTTGAAAATTCCCCTTCAGCAATTGCCATAAATAAACGGAAATTTTCTTCAGATGTTTTGTGCAATCCTGTCAATAACATATCAGTTTATATGGTCAGTAGATATACACAATAAGAAATATGCAAAAACAAAGTTTAATTTAAAAACACATAGCACAATAGAAAACTTACTTCCAGCAATTATTGTTCATAGAGAGTACTGTAACCGAATATTTTTGGGGGTCTCTGAATATCAACGATGTGAACTATGCGCATCATATTCTATAGTACATATCGTGAAGTTAATCTCAGATATATATCAATTCTGATATGTAACGTGAATAAAATACACCGCAAACGATTTTTCTCCGTAGACCATAAGTTAATGGGAATCTTTTGAGTGTTCCTGTAAATTAATGATGAATGCTATCAGTACCATATTCTACAGTAAGCATATAGTGTATTACCAGAGCTATATATAAATTTCAATGAGTCTGAAATTGTGAAACACTATTAAAAACCTCCGCAAACGATTTTCCCCCATAGGACGTAATGTAACGGAATTCTTTTGACTGTCCCTGTAAAGTAAATGTAACTGCTACATGCTACATTTTCAATACCGAACATGCCATATTGAATATCAACAACATGCATCAATTTCATGGCAACCCGACTATATTTACGAGAGTTAGAGCACGAATAGTCGGCAGACAGACAAACCGAAATCATAAACGCTTTCAACTATGTTGGAAAGCGGTAAAAAAGACGATGTATTTTTTCCTTGTTTGAGGATACGTAACGTTGGAAGAAATCAGAGTAAACTGTTTTTGTAAATTTTTTTTGTAAAGTTTTTTACTGAACATATTTCTGTCTTATATATAGAATTTACGTATATTTTACATCATAATATTCGTTACCTCTTTAAGAAAATTTAATATGACATTTTTTAGTATGAAAGAAATCATAAAAAAAGTAATTTTTTTTTTCTTTCAGATCAAGCAAATATGGAAGAAAGCAAAAATAGCAGAATCAGCGGAAATTGTATTAACACAATATTGTGTTTTATGCACATATGCTCACGGAAAGATGTGAAATATGCTGAGTTTCCGTAAAAGCGCATTACATGAAAACTGCAATATTTCATTCTAAAAACATTACATTGCCTTTTTAATATTTAAGACTAATTTTCATAATCCATTTTTCGCACGAAAATTTTCAACGATATTTTTTTTTAATTAGGGAATATAGTTTCATAAATGTTTGTTATATAATTGTCTGGTAGGTAAAAGTGTATTAATTATTCTGTTGCATAAAAATAAATTACAGTAGAAACTCGGTTATCCGAAGTAATTGGGACCGACCATCGTTTGGAAAATTGAAATTTTCGGATAATTGAGAATGCTTCAAATTTAAGGTTAAGGACAAATACATGCGGTGTTTCTTATTATGGTAACACTTGCTTAATAAAACAATAACGCAATAGCAAAATAGAAAAAAGAATAAATTAACTGAATTTTAATTTTGAAATTAAGTACCCTTTACATATTTCCAAAGGGTTTGAAACAAAGTTTTCCTTGTCGCAGCTGCGTTTGACTTTGTTTTGCAGCCCTATCACAAAGTTTTTTTTCAATACTATTAGTTTACCAGTATCACAGTCTTCTGCTGCTCCAGCCATGCCAAACCTTTTGCCAAAACATTCATAAGCTTCAGAATTGCTAGTTTGTTCCTTTTCTTCGCCTGCTAGACCACATTCAGACATTCCGGTTATTCCTCTTGTTACTGTGTTCTAGTTCACTCCACAGCTTGCGGGAGCTCAAGTTAAATTCAAAGGAATTCTAAGAAAGGGGATCCAAAATATTTATGCATACTTGTTGTTCGAAAGGGACCACTTGCACACAAGAAATATGATAGTGAAAAAAAAACTTTAAAAATGAATTTTGATTAACCGAGAGTTTCCGGTTAAAAGAGTTTTGAATAAAAGCGGTTCTACACTATATAAAAAAATCTAAATACTACAAAATTTCTTTTTACTTTGCTGTTTTGTAAGAGAAAGTTAACTTTGTTCTGTAGAAGAAAATAAAATGTACACAGGTATAAATTATTTCTAAAAAGAAATATTAATTTATTAAGTAATAGAAATAACAGTTTAATTTAAAATTGTGTTTGCTAGACTAATCTAGCAATCACAATTTTTAATTTTCCGAATGTTATATAATACAGAAATACTTATCAACTTACGATCTAGAATATATAGAAGAATTCTAACAGTTAGTTAACGATTTGTCTAGTATGCCCAATTTTTCAAAAATGCGGCTCCCATTTCTTTAACTTTCTTTCTTTCCTCCCCACCCCTTTTTCTGCTTTCTGCTTCAGTTCGCCCCGACTGACTCAGAACTTCAAATTGGTCGTCTCGTAAGAGCGTAAAAGTTTGACTCCACTGTTGTTTTAAGACGCTCACCGGTATTTCGCCTTTGAGGGTCGAACTGTGCAGTGTGTCTCTCTAGCTCGCTAAGTTTTAGCCTTTAACTTTTAACTAAGCACTGGTGATGGAGCTTTAGAAGCCCTGAAAGAGCTGATGCACCTTTGTATACATTCATTTGAGCGATCTAACTTGCTCATTCTTTCTTAAAACATTGGCACAAAGTACAACCCTCCCCCTTTTATGTAAAAGAGAATTGTTCATTTGGGAAAAATGTACTTAGTTATTAACATTGCTGCACAATGCTTGAAAAATGTTTGATTTATTCAAGTAATTATCGCCAGACTTCACGGATCAACGGAAAAACAAATTCAGTTACCGTTGTAGCATAAGATCCTTTATTTTTGTATAAAAAATGCGTACGATCTGCGTAGTTCATTCTTTCTAAATTTCATGCTGTGAAAATGGAAAAATAAATTATATTGTAGGTTTTTGAAAATAGTTCTTAATATTTGATCTGATAGGAAATATTCAATGTAGAAAGTCGTGTTCACAACATTTCAGTCCCCAGGATATTTACATGAGCAGAAACGAACAACAAAAATATCTCACAAATTAATACAGCAATAAGCGTAAAATTGCCTCTGTCAAAAAAAAAATCATCTAAAAGTACAATTACTGCAAAACATTGTACACTGAAAAAGAGAAAGAGAAAACTTCTTCATCTAGCAAAACATTTTATGAAATAATAGCAGAATCTCTTTCATGTTGCCCACAATATCGAAAAGCCTTCATGTAGCTTCAGAAAAACCTCGGAAAACAACAGATTTCTGAGATTTATAAAAATATTTATGAAACAAAAGTATATTTGCCTGCCCATAATTTACGAAAACGTTACGAAATAGCAAAATTCATAATATAAACTTTAAAAAACCCACCGTTTTATTTAAAAAGCGAAAAAATTTATAATAATATAGATGTTATAGTACGAACGCACCTCATTTGCCACGTTTGGTGTATAATTCCCGAATTGTTTAAATAAAGCAAAATGAGTGTAGTAGTTATTGTTCAAATTATAAAAAGACAATTGCATTTGTTAAGGTTATTCTTTCAAATCTTTTTAATTTTTCAATTTAAATGAAACGTAATACGTGTATAATAATTGACATTTACCAAAAACGTCTTACTGTAAAATTTATGATAATTTACACATTTTTTCCCAAATATATTCGCTTTGAGTTAATAAAAATGTAATGAACCTAAGAGACCCAAGAGAACTTGTGTAAAGAAAAATATTTAACTGCAATTTCATTTCTTTTAATATGACTTTGAATTGACGTATTTAAACAAATTGAACGAAAGTTAAATATTTTTCTCTACCTACGTCAAGGTACCGCTACTTCTACTTTCAGTTGCCCTAATAATTATAGACTCTCCCATTTCAAAGGAAGTGACGTACACTATTTGGCCAAAGGTGACCGGTCACTTGCCTTTTTAGACATTTTGTTAAATATCTAGAAAAATAAATGAGGAATTAACCTGAAACTGAAGGTGTGTAAACAGTATGGTATAGGTCATATATTTCCGCGAAGATTTTTTCCGAAACCTAATAGGGGACCGTCAACAAATTGAAAAAGAACGAACATCTTTTGGATAACCCTGTAAAAACTAATTTTAGCAAAAGCGTTCAAACTCTAGATTATTACTAAGTGGCTTATTGTAATATATTGTGTTCATTTTTATGAGGATAGCATGTATACTCGTAGAGAAATTAAGGTTTTTATAAAAACAGTCCCAAATTTTGCCAAGTTTTTGCTTATAATTTGCTGAGTTCGTAAGATTTTAAAAAAAAAAAAAGTTATTTTCAGAAAATATGACAAACAACAGTGTACACAATATTCTGCAATCAGAATTAAAAAATAATAAAAATTGGATGAAAAATGAGCAGCTATACTAAAACATGTTGCGAATGTAATTAAAATATAATGTGCATAATGTATTAGCTAAGTGTATAAAACAACTTTTGTGAAAGTCTCAAAATCATAGCTTGAAAATTATCGTCGATAGAATAAACTTGAAATCCGTTGTTACCAAAAAGAAGCAAAAAGATGAGGGGTTGTATCAAATATCTCTTGATTAGTGCTAATATAGCGTACACAATATTGCACGTACTACTATATTTGGATACAACCCCTCATCTTTTTGCTTCCTTTTGGGAACAACGGATTTCGAGCTTATTCTATCGACGATAATTTTCATAATTTTCAAGCTATGATTTTGAGACTTTAACAAAAGTTGCTCTATATACATAGCTAATACATTATGCATATTATATTGTGATTGCATTCGCGCATGCGGAGTGAAACATTTTTTAGTAAACCTGCTCATTTTTCATCCAATTTTTTAAATTTTTTTATTCTGTTTGCAGAGTACTGTGTACAATATTGTTTGTCATATTTTCTGAGAGAACTTTTTTTTATATTAAGAATAAATTATAAGCAAATAACTTGGCAAAATTTGGGACTGTTTTTATAAAAACCTTAATTTCTCTACGAGTATACATGCTATCTTCATAAAAATGAACACAGTATATTACAATATTACAACAAGCCACTTATTAAAAATCTCGAGTTTGAACGATTTTGCTACATTAGTTTTTACAGGGTTATCTAAAGATATTCGTTCTTTTTCAATGTATTGACTGTTCCCTACGGGGTTTCGGGAAAAAAATCTTCGCGGAAATATATGACCTATCCTACACTGTTTAAACACCTGCAGTATCAGGTTAATTCCTCGTCTATTTTTCTAGATATTTAACAAAACGTCTAAAATCGCAAGTGACCGGTCACCCTTTAAATACGTCAATTTAAAGTCATATTAAAAGAAATGAAATGGCAGTTAAATATTTTTCTTTACACAAGCTAAATCTCTCTTAGGTCTCTTAGGTTGTAGTTCATTACATTTTTATTAGCTCAAAGCAAACATATTTCGGAAAAATGTGTAAATTATCATAAATTTTACAGTAGGATATTTTTGGTAAATATCAATTATTATACACGTATTACGTTTTATTTAAATTGTAAAATTAAAAATATTTGAAAGAATAACTTTAGCAAATGCAATTGTCTTTTTATAATTTGAACAATTAGTATTACACTCATTTTTGCTTTATTTAATCAATTCGGGAATTATACGCCAAACATGGCTAATGAGGTGCGTTCATACTATAACTAGTTTTATAAATATTTCGATATTTGTGCAATAGCTGTTGCACTCTTATACAAAAATGAGTGAATACAAGGTTTTTTACAGTTCTACATATTAAATTCAGTAATACGAAAATAATAGGACTCCATTTTAACTAGGACGTCATCACCATGGCAACTTAGAATCATTAACTATCATGGGATATCACTGAATTAATTACGCATGATAGGATTTAATAGAATTAAGAAAACTTTTTTAAATATCCTTTTAAGTTTTTATTCGATTTTCATAATATTTTAAATGATATCGACAAAATTCTGCAAAAATTATGTATATTAGTTTTCAAACAATTCTGTTCAGTAGTTTTTGCGCTGTCATATGCAAACAGAAGGACAGACAGACGGACGGAACAGCCAACGACTATAGGTGATTCGTATATATATAATTACGAACGCACCTAAAAATAATCGAAAGAATCACCTTAAAAATGCAATTATCCTTTTTTATAATTTGAACAATCAGTATTATGCTCATTTTTGCTTTATTTAAAATAAAAATGGGTGTCAAACAGTTTTCTAAATTCTATGTTAAACATTATATAATAATAATTTCAATTACTTCTCAATAGTTTTAACAATTTAATGTACCATATCTTTGCAATCTGAACAACCATAACTCATTTGCCAATCTTGTTAAATATTTATCTTTCTTTCTCGTCATATCTGATCAATAGCCAACTTGTCTGGTCAATCGATAAATACAATTTGTCAAGTAAAAGTTTCAATTGAAATGAAATAGAATATTTTACAAAAGGGTAATCAAGAAACGGTATAAAGAGGCTACGAGAAAAATATCAAAAAGGCAATTTCCATTATTAATCAATTTTCTATAGAATTGTGGCGGCCCCACCCCTATTTCCGTTGATAAATTAACCACACCTTCTGATTGTTTGAAAATTCAATTTTCGTATAAATGGTGATATCGCTTTCTGATTAATTATCAGAATGAAACAAAAATCAAAGATCGATTTGTAACAAGCATTCTTCTTTTTAAAAGGAGCAATTCTTATTCATCAGATTTGAATAATGAGAGAGAGATTTTTAGAAAATATGGCAGTTACAGAATGTTGGCGATGTATATATATATATATATATATATATATGTGTGTGAGTTGTGTAATGACACCTTTATACAGGCTGCCCGTAAAAGATTGCCCAGTTTCAATGATTATATTATAACAGTTTAATCAGGATGAGCGAAGCCAATCCTCTACCAGGCTACACAAATTATATTTTGTCGTACACTTTACAAAAAAACTATTCAGTATCTTGACTTGAAATTAAACATAAAAATAAATTATGGCCTGTAGATTTGCACACTATTATTTTTTTACAGAATATCGTTGAAAAATTTATTATTCTAATTAATTTATTTTACATGTTTTTCCATTACGGACGCATTTTTGCAAATAAAAAATGAAACGAGTATATTTTCAGAAGAAAAAATAAATCATGGAGTTACGATTTATTTTATGATTTTTTTTAAATATTTTTTTAATGAAAATTATAGCATATTTTTAATGAATTAAAGTTTTTGAAAATTCAATTATTTACATTCAATTATAAAAGTATTTTTCAGTGTTAAGAATTCACGCAATTTATTCTTATTACGTGAAATCATTTACGCAGACGAGAATTATAAACAAATAAAATTAATTGTTAAATCTGTTATATAAATATTTTGTAAAATTTTGATTCGAAAATATTTTTATTTATACCTGTCTTATATTATAAATAAAAAATTCCGAGGAAATTTTTAGTTATTTGGCTGAATTTACATTTCTAAAATTAAAATGCTCCAAAACATAAAATAACGTTTTTTGCTTTATAAAGAAGCAAGAATAAAATAAAAAAAATATTGTTACTTTCAAATATTTATCTTATTAAATAATGCTCCGCGAATCCAAACAAAGCATGGCTTTTGCTAGTTTAGACTATTTACAACAAATCATACATCAAATTGAAGGTAAACTAACCTAGTTTTTCTTACAAATGTTCAATATGTGCAAGTTTAGTTGTACGGCACACATCCAACCTAAATTCCAATTCTTCCCACACTTCGGTTAACAAGTTCGGAGTAATAGAAGCAATAGCCTCTTCAAGTCTGTTTCTCAACTCTGGCAAAACATCAGGTAGCGGCTGAACGTAAACACGATCTTTTGTAAAGTTCTAAAGGAAAAAATCGCATGGTTCTAGCAGTTTTTAAATATTCAGCACAGCAATAACGCTTTTCCCCTCAGGAATCACCATTTTGCGTATGTAGCATTGCAAGCCAGTCAATAACAAAGCAGTACTCGCGCATGCGCTTCTCTAAAACTGTTTGAGTTATTCTTTATTTGTGGCCTCAAACCAACTCTCTAACGCGTTTTCAGTTGATAGTATTAAAATTTATAACTGGGACTTTTTTGTGTACACTTTGTATAAGGCAATTCCACAGAAAATAATCATTTTTTTTTTTTTTTTTGGGGGGGGGGGGGGGGGGATTAATATATTTAATTTAAAGTTATGATTGGAAAACTTGATATTTTTATATTCTATAGAAAAAGCCTAATAAAAAGACATTGTAAATTGCTGTTTACAAACTAAGTTAAGTACCATTATTGTCTTTGTAAAGTCATAATGTTACCTCAGTTACACAATAAAAGTCATGTCAGTTACAAGTGTAAAAGCCATTTTTTTCTTTCTCTTTATTCCGAAATTAATTAAACAAGTTACTGTCATAATTTGGCACTACTCAGTGTTGTAGAGAACATTATATCACTTTTTTTAACTGAATAGTTTTGTTAATTTTTACACTTCAATGAAGGAAGAAAAAAATGTTACGTCAGTTACAGAATTTTGAATTGCAATTTTCGGGACTCAAAGAGAGATTGAAGTAATCTGCAGGTATTTGGGTATTAACACCTTAGTAAGAAATATTTTAAATTGTAAAAATTTGTTCTAGCTTTATTAGTAAATTTTCTACATAGATTTGAAAACAAAATTCGGCGATAAAATGTTACGTCAGTTACGATGGAATTGCCTTATAAGTTTTCTGGTATAATATTCAATCAAATAGTAATTTAAACAACACATTCAGTTTTATTTATATTAATTCATAATATTTTATCATAATTTTTTTTGAAAATTCGGCTACATAAAATGTTTAAGTGTACATGCTTGTGTAACGTCAGTTTAATTAAGATAATTTTTGTTGTTTTGGAAAAAAACAATAATAAGAAATATTTTCTAACGTAAACTCCTGTAATACTCTAAAAACTTCAAACAAAAATTCCATTAAAAAAAATAATCACATCATTAAGAAATTCAGAAGAAAATTATCCGTGGTATCTTTTCTTACTGGTGGCCATTGCTGCTTGTAAGCAAGAGCTTAAAATTTTAAAACTGAATGCAGAAATCTCGCAAAACATTATTTTTCACAAAAATATATATTATTACCAGAACCACCCGGCTTTGCTCGTGTTAACCATTAAAGTCCTTCAGTATAAAATGAAAAAATTGCAATAATACGACGATCTGTGCACTTGCGACATTAATTTGTTAAAACGACAATAAAAAATTAATGTTTCTTTCATGCAATCACAGTAAAATCCCCCAGCTTTATACATGAGAATGCAGGTTTTCTTCGGTGCGTGTAACAAATAAATATACGATTTCCCTGAAAACAGGAGGAAAAAATTCAGCAAAATTACGTATAATTTAGAGAAATTCTATTTCGAATGGCATTACTTTAAAATAGTATTACTTATTATTCATAAAAACGAAATCTACCGTGATTGCAGTAAAATTACATACAGATGTAACGAATAGTGATTTGAGCTAACAGTTGAATACCTAGTTTTCAGCGAAATTTTAGACGAAATATCAGACATAAATATTCGGTGTGGGAATTGTGATTTTTTTAAAATATGCTTCGTTTATATGTATGTATGTATGTATATATGTAGAATAAATATACTTCTACCTTTAGTCGGTGTCTAGAAGTAATAGTCCACGCAGATATTTAATGAAATCTGTTTAAACTTTATTGTTCTTGAATATGTAGATGAATATATTTACATATGGATTATTTACATTTAAGTTAAACACAAAATATAGCTGACTGGAGACATTCCACTTACCCAGGTCCGCTTGACCCGGTATTCCGTCGAACACGACGTCTCAGCACGTCTACTCACAAGCACAATTAAGTGTTGTCTCTCACTTTCTCAAGAACTTTTTTGTAGGCTCAGCAGTTGAGGTGGATCGTCTAGAGCCTCATTAAAGAATTTGCTAGACTTTGCAGTGCAAAGTTCATATTATGTCACCACAAATTTGGCCTACCTGACAGGGCTGGGTCCTCCCAGTCATCGTCTATTCTTTATACCAGGCTGGTACTGGACTACTTTTTCTAGAACGTATAATATACACAAAAAAAACCCCCAAACAATATAAAACAAAATAATAGCAAAATCAATCACTAAATACTGCTGATTAAAAGTTTTCATTCCATAAATAATATTTTTAGTGTTTGAAAAATAGTAAAGTTTTTCTGCTTGTCACTTGGACGCAGTTGTTTTCTCAGTTTATTCATAATAGTAAAAAATATCAATAACACACAGTTAAAAAAATAAAAAACAAAAAAGCTCAAATATTTCGTCATAGACAGTAGAAGTCCAAGGCTTCATGTGATCTGCAGCAGTCGAGGTCGTATTTGGACCCTCATGGTGTCCATCTTTGCTTACATTGTAGCGATCGTTTCTTTTTACTGCAGTAATATTATAAGGACCAAGAAACTTAGGCTTTAGTTTGGAACCTGTCCCAAACTGTGTTTTTTGAATGGCCACCAAATCACCGAGTTTATAGGTGTTGGCCTTTTTTCGCTTTTTGTTATACGTTTTCATGTTTTCCTGTTGTATTTTTAAAATGTTTTGCTTGGCTATTTCTCTATTCTAATTTCTTTCCGATATGAATGAATTTAATTCCTCATCATCTAACAGCGTTTTGATTTGCAGGTCGGTTTTCTGCCGCAGTTTCGTCCCTGTCAGTAGTTCGAAGGGTGTAAATTTTGTACTTCTCGATACGGTACTATTCATGATACGTTGTATACGTTGTCACGATACGACAAATTTGTACCATTTAGTAGGGTCTTCTACGGTATGTTTTGCCAAAATTGGGATAAGAATTCTGTGCATTCGCTCTATTTGACCGTTTCCTCTAGGTATCCCTGTTGTTATGGGAATATGCTCTATGTTCTCTTCCTTACAACATTTCTCAAAATCTGCAAAGGTGAAAGCCGGTCCTTTGACGGTAATGATTCGCGACGGATTTCCGAAAATATCATGTTGTCGGGTTAACTTATCGATGCCTTCTTTAGCGGCTGTAGTTTTAACGGACTATAGCCAAACGGATATGATAAATGCGTCCACAACAGTAAAAATATGATTGTAATTTTTATTTGTAGTAGGTATGGGACCAATGTGATCTATGTGATAGGTCTCGAGGGGCATGTTTTGTTTCGGGATCGGGTTTAATAGACCTTCTCATTTTCCTTGCTTTTTATTACAAAGTATACACTCTACGCAGTTGGGAATGACTCTTTCAATTTGCTTTCGTAATTGGGGTTATGCAATAATTTTCTTTTAAAATAATTTCAGTTTAGCCACTGCGTAATGACCTTTGTTATGAACATCGCGTACTATTTCCTTTTGCATATTGGTAGGAATCATCAAAAGTTCTCTGTCATTTTCATATTTGTATACGATGTCGTTTCTTATAAAATATTCTGAACATTCATATTTTTCGATTAATTTTTTTATCGCTTGTATGTGTTCGTCTTCTTGTTGTGCATTCTTCATTTTCAATGTTAATTTATAACGCGATCGGGTAACTCTTAGTATTGTATTTATACTCAATGCGTTTACATGTTTTATTTGGGATCCTGATCGGTGGGCAATTTCACAATCAAATTCCTGTAAGAATAGGACCCATCTGGCTACTTTTGGCGTAATTTCTTTTTTGTCCATTGTCTTTTGCAACACGAAACAGTCTGTCACAATTTTAAATTTCGTGCCTAATAAGTAGTTTCGGAATTTTTTAATCAAATCTATTACCGTGAGTGTTTCCGATTCGAAACTAGAATATTTTTCTTGAGTAGGTGTGGTTTCACGGCTCATGTAATGAATAGGATGTAAGTTTTTGTTCTCATCTTCTTGTAATTGGACACTACCAAAACCTACGGCGCTTGCATCGGCGTGCAATTCTAGTCTAGCGCCTCGTCGGTATGTATGCAATACTGGGGTGTTAACTAGTTTTTCATTAAGAGTCTCAAAAGCTTGTTTTTCGAGGATTCCAAATTTAAATGTGTTTCCCGCTTTTAATAAATCACTTAAAGGTCTCACTATAGTTGCATAATGTGAGATGTATTTTCTGAAATAAGAAGTTAGACCCAGAAAACTGTGTAATTGTTTAAGGGTGCGGTGTTCAGGAAATTTCTTTTCTGCCAAAGCTTTGGCTTCCGAGGGTCTAGCAGTTCCGTTTTCGATAATATAGCCTAAAAATTCAATTTTCCGTTTAAGGAATTGGCAATTTGAAAAATTAAATTCAAGTCCGTAATCCGATGCATCTTCTAGGATGCGTTTCAGTTTTAAAAGGGCTTCTTCCTCAGTCTCCGCAAGTACTATGACATCGTCTAAGTAAATTAATATTACTTTTTCTTTAATTAACTGTTTAAAAACAGATTGAATATATCTCTGAAATTGTTGCGGGTCAATCGATAATCCGAATGGAAGCTTTAAATATTCGTACGGGGAGTTACGCGTGACAAATGCTGTATATTTCCTATTCTCCTCCGCTACGTCTATATGAAAAAAAATTAATCCAATGTAGTGAAAACCTTCGCTTCCTCAATGTTAGATAAAACGTCTTCTATTCTTGGCAAGGGAAAATTATCTCCAATTATTTTTTTATTTAAGGGGCTATAATCTACACAAAGTCTCCATGAGTTATCTTTCTTTTTTGCTAACACTATATGCGATGCATAATTAGAGCTACTCTCCGTTATAATACCCATTTCCAACCATTCTTGTATTTGTTTGTACACAAATTCCTTTTCCGGATATGCTAATATACGCGGTCGTTGCGCAATCGGAATATCATCAGTTAATATTATATTTACTTTTATCTCTGTGTCTTTAACCTTGTTTGGCTTATAATTAGTGAACAGTTCCGTTAACTCTTTTTTAATAATGTTGTTTGTAATATGATTTATCTCAACTTCCTGAAAATTAATAGAATTAGCTGTCTCAGCTAGATAAATATCTGTGATTTTCGTTCGAATCAAGAAATCTGTATTTTAAAATAGTAGCCCATTGGCAACACTGGATATGTTGTTATGCAAGGCAAAAACAAGCAAAGAACGAATATGTGGCAAAACAAGGTGTGAAACCCCTCTCCGTACAATCGTTGAGTCTCTGAGCCATTTCCATTTGCAGTTCCGTAGATAAAATGTATATCAGGCTTTTCTCTATTAGTAAATTGCAACATCTTCCGTTACGTTCCTACTACGATTGACATTTGCACAATCGGATCAGCAGCTTTTATGTATAATTCGAGGCGAAATTTTGCGTACAGGTTCTTCTTCTACCCCAAATCAGATTTGCATGCTATTAATGTCATTCTTCTCCCGATAACTTTAAGTAGGAATGGAGCTTTAACGTTTGCATGGAGCAATTCAGTGCTGCGAGTGGGCTACTTTTATAAAATTCAAATTTTTTTTATTGCCACCAGTTTTTTTAAAACTGATAATCCGTCTTGCTTTCGCGAATTTCACTACTTAAAAAAAATGGTAGCAATCAATAAATCTGAATTTAAAAAAAGTATCCCACTGACAACACTGGATTAAATTTCTAAATGCGCCAGCACCTTTGCGTATTATTTCGGACCATGCATCCTGTGATGAAAGTTGTTTGTTTGGATGTGTTTTATCACCTCTTAAAGTTTGTCCCATCTTTTATGGAACACCATGTATATGGAAAATGCTCATTGTCTGCTCAGAATGATGTCAATTCCGGATGCAAAAAATAGCCAATGCGCCTGAGAGCTTATAAAAACAAAAGAATTCGTGTTATCATTTTTGTTTAATTTTTGCGCGGTATTTAGATTGCGGCAGCTTTACGCTGGTTCTAAAACGTATGTATATGAAGTCTCGTTCCAATTGGTCAAAATTGTAAACTACTTAAGGAACATACACACTGCGTTATATATAGAGAGAGATAGAAAACTATACATATATATGTTAACCTTTTAGCAGAAAGTTAAAAAAAGTCCTACTAACAGCTAATTACCAGTCTGTGTACTAATCAAAGTTTTTATAATAAATAAAACAGGACTATTTTATATGGAAATAGCCAGAACGAACTTAGGTTCTAGTTAGTTTCTTATTTACTACTTAACTATTAATTAAACATTACAGTCTAATGAAACGTTAGACTTTAATAAATAATCAAACATTTTATTTCACTTATACAATCTTAGTTGAGATATTTATTTTACTTTCGTTTAAGAATCTTTAAAAAATATTATTTTGTATGATTATTCATACTTTTATGCCATTATTATATTTGTAATAATATGATTTTTATGGAAACTAAAAAAATAGCATGGCAAGAACTGAAGTTTTAAAGAAAATCATGAAAATCGGAAATTTTGACTGCCGAAGCACAGGTTTCACGAGACGGTCCTTAGAAGCCATGAAAATTCAATTTATGTGTCACATTAAATTACATGTCACGATAAATGGAGGCACATTGCAACACTAGCTGCTAATGTTTCAGAGGTTTTCAATATATTAAATAGCAGATTTTATTTAATAAAATATTTTAATGATCCCATTGAAAGAAAAATTTGACTAAATAAATATTTTTGTCTCAAATTCTGATTTTTTTTTTTTTTTTTTTTTTTTTTTTTTTAGTTGATAAAAATCAGCAGCTTTACAGCTGTGAAAATTAAGTATGGATTAACTTAATATAAGGAAAATATTTCTCAGACAACTCTCCAAATCTATTATTTAATACCCTATCAGTTCCTAGAAATGCAGATAACAGTTTGTATTTTTAGAAAAGGACTATTTTTCTTTTTACCAATTTATGACTTTTATGTTTGAAAAAATAGTTAGAAATTATTAATGTTATCACTAAGAATCCTATAATAGTTGATTCGATGCTCGGAAGAAAGGTTTTAGTGATTATTTTCCTTTGTTATATCTTGCTTCAGGATTCTTAGAAGTGTGATAGTTTCTTTCTTAAGAGCTTTCTGAAAAGTTTTTTTTCCATCCCAAAACGAACTTTCACTTTCATGTCTAAACGAAACAAATTCTTTTCGAAAATATTTTTTTGCTATTATATTTTGTAATAATTTCTCCTGTATTGGGAGCGAAAGTTTAAAAAAATGAATTCAAATCGAAACTTTTTGCACCCCACGAAGATCTTTTGCAAGACAGGTCTGGAAGCCCTGAACATCGAGACGTCATGCATAAATCGGAGCACCTGATAACACTAAATTCCAATCACTCCTGAGATTTTTTTTTTCAATTCATAATAAAGAAGACAATTAATTAAATAAAATATATTATTAATCATATTGGAAAAAAATTCATCTAATACATTATTCTGGCTCAATTTATGTTTATTTGACTTGAAAAAAAAATCGGAAGCTTGGAAGCTGTGAAAATCATGCATCGATTAAATTAATACATCTAATATATTTCTCAGAAAACTCTTCAAATCTAATATTTAATTCTCTGTTATTTCCAAGAAATGCAAATAGTATATACTTTCTATTTTTATTAAAAGACATTTTTTATCACTTCTGAATTTTATGTTTAGTTAGAAATTATTAATGTCATCACTCAGAATCCTATAATAGCTGCTTCTATATTAAGAGGAAACGTTTTTGCTGTTATTTTCCTGTGTTATGTCTCGCTTTAGGGTTCCTAGAAGTATATTTTCTTCCTTCAGAGTTTTCAGAAAAGTAACTTTTCTGTCTAAACCTGTTCATATCTCAGTAAATAAAATTCTATTGCTCTCTGTAAAGATTTTCTCTGGTACATAAGTACATTTTTTTCACTGTAAATGTGAGAGAACAAAATTATGCATCAATATACTTAATACCTGCTAGGCATTCCTTAGAAAAATTCACCATATCTAATATTTGATCCCCGTATCATTTGATATAAACGCAAATAAAAAAGTTCATATTTTTATGTGAGGCCTATATTTGCACCGGTTTCTGAATATTAAGTATGAAAAAACGTGTAGAAACTTTCAGTATTAACACGAAGAAATCTAGAATTGTTGATATGTTGTTAGGGAGAAAAGTTTTATCGAGTATTTCCTTACTCTGTTACCTTTCTTAATTTTTTTTATTCTTAAGAGCAAAGTAATTTTAAGAGAAAAGTAATTCTTTTTCATCCAAACATTAGCTGTATTTTTCGTGCTTAAGTAACGCAGGTTATTTTGCCCTTTGTAAAACTTTTTCTTTAATTCATAAGTGTGTAGGTTCTTTTTAGAGTAAAAATATATCAAAATTACAGTATATATCAAAAGGATACATCAATTAACTAAATACATGTGAGATATTTCTCAAAACATAAATAATAACAGTAACATTTCATCCCTATCAATTGATTGAAATACAAATAAAATAGTTTGCATTTTTATCTTTGTCATGTTTTTCACCAATTTGTGAATTGTATGCACAAAAAATAATTAGAAGATTTCAAGGTTATCGGTGAGACCCATAGAATATTTGATGTTAGGAAGAAAAGTTTTAACGAGTATTTCCTTAATGTTATAGTTTGCTTCCGGGTGCCTGAAAATGTAGTGGTAATTTGTAAGCATTTTAGTGAACTTTCATTTTAAAATAAAAAGTGACAGAATATAGATTATATATTATACTTGTTTAAACAAATAAAGTTCATGCTTACTTTTCTCAGTAGCGCAGGTTTGGCTTGTAGTAAATAAAGACGAATGACCATCAAATAAATAATGCAACAACACCTTTCACATAATATATATACATTTATATGAACAAAACGGCAGACATCACTGTTACAAAGCACAATCCACACTCAACTACAAAGAACATCATAGAACATCTTAGAATGTCTATATATTATCAAAACCTATTTCCGTGGAAACACGATAGACCTTCTAGCGGCAGAAAAGAAAAGAGATATACGAATCGTTAGATTACATAAATAAAATAAAAGGAGTATTTTACAACAGCTTTTACCCTTAAAAGCTTTTAGAAAAATAATAATTTTTTACTCCAAAACAAACTTTATGGTTCGTGTTTTATTTTTCGTGAGTTATTTTGCTCTCTGTATACATTTGTTTCTAATCCATAAGCAAGTACTTTCTAATCACTTTAAATACATGATAACAGAATTATACATCCTCTAACTCATTGCATTCAAGATATGTCTCATTAAATGTTACTAAAATGTAATATTTGACCACCTATTAATTCCTAGATATACAAATGCAATAGTTTACATTTTTACAAAAGAAAATTGTTTCACACATTAATGTATATCAATATGAAGAAATACTTGAAACTCTCAATGTTATTAAGACGAATGCTAGAATATTTGATAAGATGTTAAAAATAAAGGCTTTACCGATTATTTCCTTTTTGTTATATCTTGCTTCAAAGTTCGTAGAAATGTGATTTTGATTCTTAAAAGCTTTTATAAAAGTAATTTCTGCACCCAACATTGAACTGTCCTTTCATATCTCTTTAGAACAAGCTATCTTGCTCTTTATAAATGTATTTTTTTCTGCTCCATTAGTAAGTACTTTCTTTAAATGTCAAATACAAAAATTCACTTTTTGATTGGAAGGAATTTTAGGCAGATGTAGCGGTTATATAGCAGTTAATGTATATAATTCGAACGTGTTGAGTACTTTTGCAAAGACGTTTTCAGGCTTGATCTATGATATCTTTGTACAATTTTCTTCATTTTATTTTAACAAATGACCATACTTTAGCTTATAATGCTTATATTTTCTTTCTTGAGAGTTTTCAGAAAAGTAATTTTTTATCCAAAAATGAGCGACAAGTTTATACATCAATAAAACAAATTTTATTGCTCTCAGTAAAATTTTTCTGTGTTACATAAGTCAGTACATGCATTTTACTATAAATATAAGAGAACATAATGATACATCAATTAACTTAATACATGCAAGGCAATTCTCAGAAAAAATCACCAAATATTATATTTCTCCCTTAACACTTAATATAAACGCAAATAAGATAGGTTATATTTTTATTCGAGGGAATTGTTTCACTCATTTCGAATTATATGCATGAAAAAATACTGAGAAGTTCTCAATATTATCACTAAGACATCTAGAATAGCTGATATGATGTTAGGAAGAAAAAATAAAAATAACTTCTTAAAAACACCATAAAATTTTAATAAAGCCTTTCGAAAGAACTAGTATTTTTTTTAATCAGGCGCAGAGAACACGTCCTACTACTTTGGAAACAGCAACAAGTGTGTTATATTATCAATCTTGATAATCATCAAGATTGAGTTGCAGTCTTGCTGCTGTTTTCACCGTAGTAGGTCGTGTTCTATGTGCCTGAAGAAGAAATACTAGTTCTTTCGAATAGCCTAGCGCATATATTAACATTTTTATAGTGTTTTTAAGAATTTATTTTTATCTTATCATTTCACACCAGCTTATTTAATTTTTTTATGTTAGGAAGAAAGTTTTGACAAGTATTTCCTTTTTGCTATATTTTGTTCCCGGGCTTCCAAAGCGATTTTTTTTCCTCTAAGAGCTTTCGGAAACCTCAAAAAAGCTTTATTCATCGTGTCTCAGTCATGTTTTTCTCTGTAGAGATTTTTCTCCAGTTCGTAAGTAAAAATATTTTTTTCACAGTAAATATAACAAAACGATATATCCATTAACTTATTTACATGCAAGTATGTCTAATTAAGCTTTATTAAAATGCAATATGTGTAGAAGGTAATGTAAAAAGCTTTATTGAAATATAATACCCCTTAAACTTCCTAGAATTGCAAATACAATAGTTTTTATTTTTATAAGAAATACTTTTTTTAGACATTTCTGAATTTTGTGTATGAAAAAAATTACATAAAAACTCACTATTACTAAGAATGCTAGAATATTTGATAAGATGTTTAGGAAGAAAAAGTTTCACCGATTATTTTCTTTTTGTGATACCGTTCTTCAGAGATCTTAGAAATGTGATTTTTATTCTTAAAAGCTTTTTATATAATGAATTAAATTTAAAAAATCAAAAAAAAAAAAAAAAAAAAAAAAAAAAAAAAAAAAAAAAAACCGACTGTGTAAAAAGCGAACAAATTAATTATTTCTCATCAATGTGAAACTATTTTTTTTTTATATTACATACCTATTTTTTTTATTTACTTGTATTGGTGACTTTTAAGTCGCGTTTAATTGTCAGTTCTTACCTATAAGCAATGTTTTGATGAGGCCTATAGATGTCTATGATGGTTAAAATTGCAGTAAAGCTAGAGATACTACCTACACAACTTCCAGGTTGTGTAATATTTAAACGGAGCTTCTGACTGTAAAATAGTCAATGAAGCATCGTCTTCATTTTGAAAGACCTATCCAATGATATGCCACTCAAAAGGGTGCGTAAAAAGATTTTTTCGTCTCTACCGCCATTTTGTATTTTACGGCCACCATTTTGAATTAATAAAACCAAAACCTATCCTATACTCGTTGGACGATTAAGACGAATTGATAGAGACCTTATTCATTAAAATCCATCCAGCCGTTGGGATGTTTCGAGGGTATAAAGAAATCCACATACCCAGATACGCGTGAAATACATAACCCTTCTTTTCAGTCGGGTAAAAAGTAATTACTGCACACAAATTTGAACTTTATCTTTCATGTCTCATTATAACTAGTTATATTGCTCTGTATAAATATATTTTTCTGATTTATTAGTAAGCCCTTTCTTTCAATGTAAACATGAACATTCCCATTCATATTGGAGAGATTTTTAGAGAGATTTAGCGTTTAAATAGCACTTCGGGTATATAATTCGAACTTACTAAGTTCTTTTACAAATGCGTTTTAAGGTTTTATCTATGATATCTTTGTATGTTTTTTTTTTTCATTTTATTTCAAAAAATGACATTAGAAAGAGAAAATAGTTATATTTTCTTTCTTGAGAGTTTTCAGAAAAGTAATTTTTCTATCCAAAAATGAACAAGTTCATATCTCAGTAAAAGAAATTTTATTGCTCTCTGTAAAGTTTTTCTGTGTTACAAAAGTCAGTACATTCATTTCACTGGAAATATAAGAGAACATAATGATACATCAATTAAATTAATACATGCAAGACAATTCTAGGAAAAAAACACCAATTCTAACATCTGATCCCCTATCATTTGATATAAACGCAAATAAAATAATTCATACACTCTAAATTATATGTATGAAAAAATACTTTTATATCATCAGTAAGACACCTAAAATAGTTGATATGACGTTAGGAAGAAAGTATTAGGAAGTATTTCCTTTTGTTGTGTTTTGCTTCCGGGCTCCCGAAGTGAATTTTGTTTCTTAAACGATTTCAGAAAAGTATTTTTTTAACCCAAATACAAACTTTATATTTCGTATCTCAATTATTTTGTTCTCTGTAACGATTTTTCTCCAGTTCATAAGTACTTTTTATTCGCAGTAAATATAATATAAACAAACGATACATCAATTAACTTATTACATGGTAGATATGTCGTATGAACTTTACTAAAATGCGCATTATCACTTCCTAGATATGCAAGTACAACAGTTTACATTTTTATAAGAAACAATTGTTTCGCACATATCTGAATTTTATGTATAAAAAAATACTTAGAAACTCTCAATGTTACTGCTAAGAATCCTAGAATATTTGATAAAATGTTAGGAAGAAAAGTTTTACCGATTATTTTCCTTTCGTTATACCTTGCATCAAAGTTCTTAGAAATGTGATTTTTATTCTTAAAAGTTTTTATAAAAGTAATTTCTGCACCCAACATTGTACTTTTTTTTCATGTATCTGTAGAACAAGCGATACTTAGATAAATATATTTTTCTGAATATATTTTTAGTAAATACTTCCTTTCAATATAAATATGAAAATTCACTTTCTGATTGGAAAGATTTTAGACAGATATAGCGTTTAATTAGCAGTTAATGCATATAATTCTAACTTCTTAAGTACATTTACAAATGCTTTTTAAGGCTTGTTTTGTGATATCTTTGTACAATTTTCTTCCTTTTCTTTCAAAAATGACATTGCTTTAAGAAGAAAAAATGCTTATATTTTCTTTCTTGTGAGTTTTCAGAAAAGTACTTTTTCTATGCAAAAATAAACGACAAGTTCATGTTTCATTTAATAAAATTTTATTGCTCTGTAATTTCTATGATACATAAGTAAGTAAAGTCATTTCACTGTAAATATAAAAGAAGAAAATTATACATAAATTACCTTAATACATATGCAAGGCAATTCTGAGGAAAAATCACCAAATCTAGTATTTGATCCCCTGTCTTTTGATATAAACACAAATAAAATAGTTCATATTTTTAATTGAGGCAATTTTTTCACCAATTTCTGAATTATATGTTTGAAAAAATCCTTAGAAGCTTTTAATGTTATCACTAAGATACCTAGAAAATTTCATATGATGTTAGGAATAGTTTTAGAAAGTATTTCCTTTTTGTTATATTTTGCTTCCGGGCTTCCGAATTGATTTTTTTCTTAAAAGCTTTCAGAAACGTAATTCTTTTCAACCCAAAAATAAACTTTACATTTCGTGTCTCAGTTAGTTTGTTCTCTGTAACGATTTTTCTCCAAATCATAAGTAAGTACATTTTTCTTCACAGTAAATATAATATGAGGGGCTCACAACAATAGTAGACCATGTCCGTTTTGAAAAAAAAAAATGCGATGGACCATTGAGAAAGTGCATAAAATCTGTTTTATCCAATCCACAGTGACACAAGTCTATAAACACATAACATATATGAGAAAGTATGTAAAAGTGACTTGTGTCACTGTGGGTTGGATAAAACAGATTTTAATCACATTCTAAATGGATTATCTCTATTTTTTCAAAATGGACTTGGTCTACTATGGTTGTGAAACCCTCATATAACAAAACGATGCATCAATTAAGTTACTACACGCAAGATGTATCTTATTAAACTTTTCTAAAACGTAATATTTGATCCCCTATAACTTCCTAGAAATGCAACTACAATAGTTTAAAGTTACGTGAAACAACTGGGCCATGATTTTACAATGTGAGTTTGGAGATCCTGGCAATTGGCTTCAAAATGCTGCTATTCATTTGAATTAAAGTCTGAACTTTTGCAAATGTGTTCAGTTAGTTTCCCTCTATCAGACAGATATATTCAAAATTACATTTTAATATCTAAAAATAAAAAAAAATACATATGTATTTCATCTTTCTTTCCCCATGGGTCCAGTTGCCCTATAAAAATGAGGCAAGTGGAACAGGAGGACCTATGTTCCACACGCGTTTTTTTTTCTTTTAATATTAGGTAGCAGGTCCTGTTTGAAAAATTGTAAACAACTAAAAAAAATTATACCAGGTAGATCATGTTCATTATATATCAACTAAAGGCGCTGTAAGCAAAACCTTTACTGTCAAAGTGTCTAAAAAAGCACTAAAAGTGAAAATATTAGTTATACAAAAAAAACATAAAAATTAAGTAAGTACTTATGTACTTTAGTATAGGTAATAAATATAAACATTACATAGGTATTTTAAGGGAAAATATAATAAGATAAATCTGCGAACAATCGGCTACGTAAGTACTTAAGTATCTCATTGTCTTTTTTATTTGCCGCATTGGAAATTCGATATCTCCAATAAACCTATGGAGAATGTAACGATATTTTTATATCGAACAAAACTATTTTTTATTCGTTTCGATAATTTTATAATAATTTCACTTTGCCTTATGTACGCCTCTTCATCTGTATGGTAAAATTTTGAGCTATAGCTATCACACTTAAGAAATTTGGTTTGATAGCCCCAGCATGCTTTAAAAAAAATTATTATGTAATTTTAATAAGGTATTATGTAATTTTCTTTATTGCAAGCCAAAAAAATAGAGAAATTATTTTCCCGTGTAAGAGAAACTGAAAAGATATTTCTAACTGTTGGGGTAACTAGATCCCATACGATCCAGTTACCCCATTCTTGAAAAATTTATAGGGTAACTGGAACACCCGCCTTACATTCAAAACATGAAGTATATATGTATAGATACCTAATAATATTAATGCATTTATGTGTCTAATCTTTAAATAAACAAATTGCTTGATAAAAGTACTTATCGTATTTTAATAAAAAGCCAAGGAAGTTCAACCAAATGGAGGTTGTTTTCAGAAAAATAAGTCTAAATTTTCGGAGACCAATCACAGCAAAGGCACAATTATGATTGAGTTGACACACGTTGTTTTAAGAAATAGATATGGGGGTGTAATGTTGATAAAAGCTAAAACTTAAAAATCATCAACGGTTTTTTACAAAATAGATCTATGGCCCTGTTACTTCGTGGGTCCAGTTACACCAGTTTACCTTATATTTTTATAAGAAACAATTTTTCACACATTTCTGAATTTTATGTATGAAAAAATACTTAAAAATCCTCATTGTTATTACTAAGAATCCTAAACATTTTATATGATGTTAGGAAGAAAAGTTTCACCTATTATTTTCCTCTTATTAGATATCATTTCAAAATTGTTAGAAGTGTTATTTTTATTCTTAAAAGTTTTTATAAAAATAATTTCAGTACCGAAAATTGTACTTTCTCTTTCATGTCTCTGTAGAACAAGCGAAATTTCTGTCTATAATAATGTTTTTCTGATCCATTTGTAAATACTTCCTTTCAATGTAAGTATGAAAATTAACTTTCTGATTGGAAAGATTTTTAGATAGATGTAGCGTTTAATTAGCAGTTAATGTATATAATTCGAACTTGTTAAATACTTTTACAAATGCATTTTAAGGCTTGATCTATAAAATCTTTGTACAATTTTCTTGCTTTTCTTCCAAAGTTGACATTACTTTAAGAAGAGAAAAAACTTACATTTTTTTTCTTGTGAGTTTTCAGAAAAGTACATTTTCTATGCAAATATAAACGACAAGTTCATGTCTCAGTAAATAAAACTTTATTGCCCTGTAAAGATTTTCTATGATAAATAAGTAAGTAAATTCATTTCACTGTAACTATAAGAGAACAATGTTGTACATCAGTAAACTTAATACGTGCAAGACAATTCTCAGAAAAAATCGCCAAATCTAATATTTGGTCCCTATCACGTGACGTAAACGCAAATAAAATTGTTCATAATTTTATTTGAGGCAAATTTTTCACCAATTTCTGATTTATATACGTGAAACATACTTTTAATGTTATCACAAAGACGCCTAAAATAGTTGATATGACGTTAGCAAGAAAGTTTTAGCATTTCCTTTTTGTTATATTTTCCTTCCGGGCTCACGAAGTGTAGATTTTTTTTCTTGAAATGTTTCAGAAAAGTAATTTTTTTAAACCCAAAATAAACTTATGCTTTTATGTAAACTTCGTCCCTCTGTTACTTTCTTCTCTGTAAAGATTTTTCTCCAATTCATAAGTAAGTATTTTTTTCTATAGTAAATATAATATAACAAAAGAGATACATCAATTAACTTAGTACATGCAAGATATGTCTCATTATACTTTATTAAAATGCAATATTTGATTCCATACCACTTCCTAGATATACCATAACATTAGGTTGCATTTTTATAACAGACAATTTTTTCATACGTTCCTGAACTTTATATATAATACTCAGATAGAGAAAAAACTTAGAAACTCTCATGCTATTACTAAGATACTTAGAATATTTGATAAGATGTTATTAAGAAAAGTTTCACCGATTATTTTCCTTTTGTTATATCTTGCTTCAACTTTCCTAGAATTGTGATTTTTATTCTTAACAGCTTTTATGAAAGTAATTTCTGAACCCAACATTGAATTTTCTCTTTTGTGTCGTAGTAGAACAAGCTATATAGTTCTGTACAAATATAGTTTTCAGACACATTAGTAAGTACTTTCTTTCAACGCAAATATGAAAAGTTACTTTCTTATTGAAAAGATTTTTAGACAAATATAGCGTATAATTAGCATTTAACGCATAGAATTCGAACTTCTTAATTACTTTTACAAATACGATAAAAGGCTTAAACTATGATACCTTTGTACAATTTTCTTCCTTTTACTTCAAAAAAGGATATTACTTTAAGAAAAAAAAATGCATAAAGCCTTAAAATTAAAAATGTAAAACTTGAATTACATATACTGAGCATATTTTCTAATTAGATTTTAAAGTATGAATCAAGAACAAAAAACCATGCGTCGAACATAGGTTATGAAAAACTTTCCAACACATCCAGAAACTTGCACTGAAACTTAACAGTTAAAAAATGTGAACGAAGATATTTATGTATACAATTGAGAAAACATATAATACATTTATAAATCCAGTCTTAGCAATCAAAATCCATAATATATAAAAATCTGTGTGAGAAACTAAATCCCTAAACAAATCAAGCACTATGAAAATGATCAGACGTATACGTTTCGTGACTACTGGGACTCGCATCATCAGTGTATAAAATCAACTTTCCAACAAATACATGAAAGAAGAAAATACAAATGTCAGTAAACACAAAAGACCATCATGTTACAGCAACCAATGAGATCAAAGCGGAAGTGAAGCATTGTCACATAACAAATGCACCCAGTAAGGTGATACTTAAGGTACACTGGAAAACAGTTAATGTAAAGGGTAATTGCCGAAACGTCAGTGAAGGCTTACTGTGGAGACACGAAAAGTTTTGATTTCCGGATGTCTGTCTGTCTGTCTGTCCGTCTGTTCCGCGATAACTGCCGCAAAAAGCACCCGATCAGCTTGAAAATAATTGGGCATATTTGTGAGATACCCGGACGTAGCTGTATAGTTTTTGGTTAAATTTGGTTCATTCGTTCGGAAAATATGGAATATTTTATTTTTCTTTATAATGCTTTTCTGCGGCAAGTCAGACGATTTTCAAATTTCGATTTGTTGAAAGAAAATGGCACGTTTGATTAATGGATTTAAATGTCAAATTATGGATACTAAAATTCCAAATAAAGGTTTTAAATTATTCCTATTATATTGAAGTTTTATCAATATATCTATAAGATTTTTTTATTTACGTGTATAATGTTTTGAGGACATTTATACATGTATTCCAATAATATAAAGAATTTTTAAATTAATTTTCTTGTTTTACATGATACATATTTCTTTTTTTTTCCTTTTCTTCGTTGCCTAGCGACTGTTATTAGTAGCCTATCATTGCTTCAAATATGAATGAAGTTAGTAAATTACGTTAATTTGTTGCATGTACTGTTAAAAGGCTATCACAAAAAATATTTTATCGCGCCAAATCGATGCAATTTATGCAATTAACAGTGGGCACGATAATGAATTATTTTCCAGTAGATTTATAGATCTCCAGATATGCATATTTTGGGGGGCTTTTAATATGTTATTGCTATCGCATGGATTAGGATGTTTAAACTAATGTTTAACCATGCTATTAGTGAAAAAAAAAAGTACAGTTAAAGGCATGTAAATCCTTTTTAACACTTTCCAACATGAATGAAAAGTATTTATGACTTCAGTTTTTCTATCTGTCGCCTGCCGTGTTTCTCTACGTGCTCTAACTCGCGTAAATATAGTCGGGATTGCATGTAATTGATATACGTTATTGAGGTTTGCCAAAGTATGTTTGGTATTAAAAATGAAGAATGTAGCATTTATAGCTTAATTACAGGGGCCCTCAAAACTATTCCGTTACATTATAGTCTTTGGGAAAAATCGTCTGCGGTGTATTTTAATAATGTTACACAATTTTAAACGTAATGAAATTTATATACTTTATTAAGGTGCACTAGAACCTGGTTACTATAAAATATGTTATGTGTAGCACTTACAGCATGCATACAGGGAACTCAAAAGTATTCATAATATTACAATCTTTGAAGAAAATCCTTTTGTGGCGTTTTTTAATGATGTTACTCTGTTACAAAATAATAAAATTGATATGTATTTTTGAAACATTTTTGTAGTATATGGGGTGCAAAGCATATGTTTTTTTCAGGGTCACACAAAAGTGGTCGATTAAAATGTGGTCTACGGGGGAAAAAAACTCTTCACAGCTTATTTTAACACATTAGCGACGGGAAACGAAAATTCTCGTTTTTATTCAGAATACATCATTGGCTAAGGGAGTGACTTCTACCTTACAGAAAAGACATTTATATTGTGTTGTCCATATTTTTTATAGATTGTAAGACATTATATATTACATCCGTACATTGAAAGATATTTACTGCTGCATAAACATGAAAAACATATCTCAGAAACCAAATTCCGAGACACTTTCAGAAGAGGGAGGAGCTTCTACTGTTTTTAAACCCAGATTTAATTAAATTGCCTGTCGTCAGTGTGTTAATTGTGTTGCACTAATTCAAACATTATGAAATTAAATTACATTACTGTGATTGACTACAAGAAGCTTGAATATGATTTGTATCGTATTTATCGTTCATTTATAGGGTCACATAAAATATTTCGGATACAGTTCTGGTCTATTAGGGATGATTGCTGAAGAGCATTTTCGATTATGGTGTGCGTTTTAACGTTAAGTAAATTTGTGCTTAATAAGTAGTGCTTAAATATTGTATAGGCCATGTACAGGGATACACAAATGAATTCGTAAGTATAAATGAAAATGAGCGCGAATTGCTTCAGTGTTTTTTTTTTTTTTTTTTTTTTTTTTTTTGAGTTATGTATTTTCCAGCCCAAATACATTTAGTATACTAACAAATGTTTGCAGAATTTAAATAGAACCATATACAGGACTCCTCAGAAACTGGATATATGGTGCACACTATGCATACTAATCCCCGGAAATGTGATATGGGCAGTTTTAAGAGGGTTTTTTGTCTGCATTAAATTTAAATTTTATAGACGACGCGTAAAAATCTTCACGTAATATACAGGGCTGTAGAAAAGAATTCATGTACGTTTCCGTCTATTGGTAGAATTTACTAAAGGACATTAACACAATTAATTGATAATTACAAATGTAAATTAAATTACACTACGAAGGGGTTCAGGGGGGCAGAGCCCCCCCTGAAGAAATCTACTTTATTATCTAAAAATTACCAGAATAAGTAGCTCATGAGATTTTCAGAATACCATTACATAACAAGGGGTTTAATTTAACGCTTCTAATGTCAGAAACCTTCGAAATATTTTTTCGTTTTATAAATGTTTATGTAATTTCAAAACTTTAAATTTCGTTTTTTGTAGAAAGATTAATATTACTCAAAGGATGCTAAACACAATGAATTGTAGAGCTGACGTTGAGGCTCCTGATCTGCAGATTTACTAGTATACACTCCATGGTCAACGATTTTACCTGTATACCTTAATGGGTGGATTCACAAAACGTATGTGTCTGTTCATTCTTTCAGTGCTTGATTTATATATATTGTGTGTTCAAAGTTGGTTTTTTAGTCATTTAACTTTCATAGTCAGAAAAGTAGTCGAATTAGTTCTGGCAGCCCAGTATATGATCTATAGATTTCCAAACATACTACATAACATGCTGAAACCTAGTTTATTTTAAAAAATCACCTTTTGCAATTTTCGTCAATAGAGTGAAATGTACTCTAATTGGTTTTTTTTGGCCCTGTATGTTATCTAAAGACTTTCGTATACACCTCATATAAAGCTAAAATTCAATTTGTGTAAAAAATGCATAAAACATCTTACAATCCACTTCCAGGAACTACCAACCATAAACGGCAAAGTTTGTTGTTCTTTGCGCAGCTCTGTATATGAATGCAGAGTGCGGCAAGTATTCGAGAACACACATTATATGTAAAATATCACTCTGTACATCATACTGGTATGCAAAATACTAGTATCCAACAAAGCCGGAGGCTTGGCAGTTCTAAGACAGTCGACTGTGACCCACCGTGACGGGCTAAACGTGTTAAATATATAATAAAAAGTACAAAAAACCCGCATATTTATATGCTTATAGACCAGAAAAAATTAGTTGTAATTTAAAATTATTTACAGTTATTTCAATGAATAATCTACTATTTTTCACAGAGATATAAATTAAAGCACGTGATATAAATGCGTGAATAAATATTATTTTATTTTTGTTTCTATATGAAAGTATTTTGATTATTTGATGATTTTTTAATATCCTTTTTAAAATTCTTAATATGACTTTTTTTCGGATTTTTGGTTTTGTAATTATTACCTACGTAATAACTATTTTAACCAATTCAATATATTTTTAGAACTTATTTTTAAGCACGAAGACAGTTAAAAACACCCCTGTAAATTGCGCTTTATGGTGCGCATATACTTAGATACTCACTATGCTCTATCGATACACAAATGTTCATCGCATTCGGTGACACTAACCTCGTACCCTCTCCTTGAAAGTAAATGAAAAGGCATGCTGTCGTTGTTTCATTGGATGAATAACTCTTCGATTTAGAGATTGCCGCGTCCTTGTAACTCGCTCTGTCATCCGTCTTTCAAGTAAGGAACGAACTGAAAGCTGACAGGTTTCATGCGACAAACGTTTCATGCTGGGAATAGCGATATGAAATTAGCAAGACACCGGAATTCTTCATTCGTGTCGATGAAAATCCTAGTAAATCGGTGAGAGTACTCGCTAGCGAGTTGCAGGTTGATGAGGCCACCATCCGATGTGTGATTCATGAGGGCGAACGTCATAAAGAGAGAACAGTTCTTGCCCGAGAGAACCAGGTGTAACCTTTTGAACAGAGACAAGTGCCTCCTTAACAAGTTGAAATATCAAGAGGAGCCAGGAATGTTCTTGTTTCTTTCCGATGAGAAAAACTTCGCACAGGTTCAGAAAGTGCACTGCAAAAAGATCGGTGGTAATATAAAATCCTCGAAGAGGTTCCGACCGTCATTCACATAGAATTCCCAGTTTCAGTTATGATTCTGAGGGATCGTGAGCACTGATGACGAACTGATGCCTCCACATTTCTTTTTTGCATGGTACCAGAGTCAACGCCGTTGCTTATACTAAGGTGTTAAATCTCTGGATCACTTTTGTTGGGCGTGGGAGGCTGTACATCTAGTAACAAGACTCTACATCATCCCATACAGCCCATACAACCCAATAATGGATAGCGACAAACGTTCATGACTATGTCATCCTTAACATGTTGCCTTCTAGCTCCCCAGATGTTAACCAAATTGGCTAATGCGTATGAGGCGTAGTTGAGAGGACCACCAATAGTCATGCATGCATCAATATTGAGGCTGTCAGGCCAGCCGTTGTGTATGCAGTGGCAAACCTTTCCATCAGCCATCTGATTGTTACCTGCAGCCAGTTTTGACAGCTCGTAGAGGCAGTTAGTGCGGCTGGCAGTGGTTTCAATAATGATGTCATCCAGTGTGTATGTGGTCACCCGTACAGGACGTTAAATAAAATTTTCGATTTCTAGTGTATGTTCTGTTTAAAAGGTGGCGTTATTATGTTCTCAAATACCTACCGCACCCTGTATAATTATACTCAACAAACTTCTGTTAGTATATTAAATATAATTCAACAGGAAAATGTATAGCACAATTAAAAATTAGTTTAAAACGCACTTCCAGCAATTATCGTTGATATACTGTACAGTAACTGAACTATTTTGTGTCTCCCTGTAAATGCAAATGTGCAAAAAATGCATTGCACAGCATACTTTACAGTAAGCAAATTATAGTGCTGCTCGTTAATGGATATAAATTTCTTTATGTTGGAAATAGTGTAAAATATTTAAAATATATTGCAAGTGATAATTCCCCGTAGACCATTGTGTAAAAGAATTGATTTGTGTAAAGCTGTAAATGAATAATAAATGCTTTGCACCTCGTATTCTACAAAAACCATGTTTCTATGCACTTCATAAAAGCACATAAATTTCCTTATGTTTGAAATGGCATGACATCATCAAAATGCATTTGAAACGATTTTTTTCATTGACGGGATACTTTTGTCTTTCCCTGTTAACGATATAGAAGTGCTACACACTTCATTTTAAATAGCGATCGTACTATATTAAATTATTTATAGTACATACTATTGGAATGTGTCAAAATGGAGAAAAAAATCGACTTTGTAAATTGCATAATAATTAAAAATTTGTTGCGGCAAAGAAGGAATTAAATTAAAAGTTTAAGATCTTTCCAGCATCATTTAACAATAAGTCTTGTAATAAATGTATCGCACACTTCTCTGAAAGTTAAAATTTTCAAAAGAGCAAAAAACAACCTCAAGCATTAAAGAAAAATATTTCTTTTTTAAAAAGCATTGAAAATTACTTCAAACTTTTTATACATATTATCAAATTTCATTTTTTTTCAAGTATTATTATTATTATTTACGTTATATTTATGGAATTTTTTGTACGACGTCCATCAAAGGGTTAAATCTGAGAGACATTGCTGAGAACGTAGATTTAACAATAACTTGAGACAAGTAATGGAAATGATATGCTATCTTTGGTTAATTAAATAAGGTTACACATCAAATAATGAAAATTAGCAAACTGAATGGCAGAATTATCATAAAATAACTTATTTAATGAATAAATTTTAAAATGTAATGTAACAAATAATAACATAAAAATGATATTATTGATATTAAAGTAGGGAATTATCCAAATTAATGGAGCATATTTAATGTTCCAAAATTAATGTCATTTTTAAACACATATATATTAAATGATCGGCCATTTAAGCGTTCAGTTTAATATATTAATAATATATTTTGAAATTTGTTATATTTTTCCGCATTTAATTTACGTCTTTCTACCATATTTCTTATTTTTATTTCTTACCATCTCAAAATTCTACTGTTCCACGCCTGGTATCTTGGTTTTTCATTTTCGGAATTCATTCCATTTTAGAATAATTTTCCTTTTATGAGTAGGTTTATTATTTCACAGGAGAAAAGTTTTATTTTTTTGGGGTTGTTCTAGTATCCTATTACGCTTTTTTAAATACCCAGTTAAATAATGCTGTCAATTCGCCGATTGGCTGGCACCCTATTTCACATACAGTTTTTTCCTCGTATTTGTGTTCTGACGCACCCACCAATAAAACACAATGAATGTCCTCAGAAGATAACTCTTAACATTGATTTTTTACTTTATGTCCCGCGAAGATCATTGTCCTCTTGAATAATTGTGTTATCATGAAGTTTATTTAATTCAAAGTAATTTACGTAATGTTAACTTAATATGTCTTCGAATTTGATTCTCAACTTTTGATGGAATGAAGTCGTTTATATTTAAGATTCTGCAACTATAAGATATCTCTATTGTTAATAAAAATATTGAACTTAGTGGTGGCTGATATTTGAACCAGGGGGAACACTGCTCGAATCGAAAAGCTATCCTACATTGCTTTAAATCTGCGACTGCCCATTTAATTATCAGATTCTGCATATTTACTATGAACCTAACTGCGACATTTAAGTTGGATGGTCACTGAGATCTCGCAATAATCTATTTAATTCCAACTTTAAACAAAAATACAGACCTAATTCTCCGATTGCTGCATAGCATTATTACCAATACTCTTGTTTTGTTTTGTTTTTCCTTTAATGCCAAGATTTTACCTAATCCAGACATTATAATTTCAAAATTCGCCAAAAACAAAATATGTTACATTCAAGTTAATAGGCTAATTTATATTTGAAGACATACCACTGGCGCATTTAATCGCGCTATTATAAATCTACCAACAATTCAAAAAACAAATGCGTCATACAGGAGATGATTACTATAAATATTTATATATAAATACCAAAGATGTTCTGATCTGAGTGAGTTATGAAATTATTATGTAATAACTTGATGAGAAACTCGATAACAATTTATATTTATAGACAAATTAATTTAGACAAGAAGTAATTTATTGCCTTTCAGTAATGAAACGAGATCGTAAATTTGGAATAAAAGAGTAGATAATTTAGAATGAATTTAAATTACAAATATATGATTCTTTATCATAACAATAATTGGTATAAATGAAATTTTATAAACACTTTTCATTGGTTTAAACAAAATCTGAAAAAAACTTTAAATTGCACGGTGTCAAAGTCGTTTTGCCTTCTAAAATAATTAGTATTTTGCCGAATACTTTTTTTATTGTTTAACTTTTTTTTTTTTTTTAATGCCTTAGGACATTCTGATTTATAATCTAAAGATAGAAGATACACGAATAGAATATATTTGCGCTAAAAAAGTAATTGCTTATGTCATTGCCACCATAGTCATGACGTCAGAGTTAGTCACATGCAAGTTTCTGTCTCATAATATCGATACAAACTTACTTCAATTTAGTCATACATTTTTTAAGCTTATTTACAGCAAATTTTTAAACATTAATTCCTAACTCGCTCCTCGAATCGCTGGAATTTCTTTACATGGCGCATGCTCGGAAAAGTTTTACTTAATCCAGTATGAAAAAATGATTTTGAAGACATAAATCAATAGACGATATCCCCATGTTTTTATGTCTTACATTTTCTAATATACTTTTAATGGAATCAAAGAAAATCCATTTTCTCATCTCTATTGCAAGCTATATATTCTTCTATTTCTTCCGATAGAAAATCACTAGGGTGGAAAATGTTATCACTTAGAAATCTAAAGTGTTGGAGTTTCTTTTCACCACTACACAAAAGACACTTCTTTCTTTCTCCTCTTTTTTTTTCTTTTTCTGTTTTTTCCTACTTGACGTTATCTGCTGCTGGGAAGGGGAAGATAGTTGCATTGTCAATTTGTTATTTGATAACTGTTTCTCGAACTGTCGAAGTTTCAGTACAAAAGAAGAGTTGTATTATATCCAGAAATATATTTGCGTGTATGTTTAAATAAATGTATTCGAAGCTCTCAATATCAAGTGCAGGATAATATGAATACTACACAGGCCGTTTGACGGATTTATGCGTCATTTATAGAAATATCGTTAAGAAATCCTAAATTCTCAGATGAAAGTTTGAATTGTTATTCTTGGTTACTAGAACAACGAGGCGATAAGCTCGGTCTTCCCGGGTAAAGGAAAATCATCACACAGCAGGTGAAAATCATGATATAGTATTATTTCTGATATCATTATGCTTTTTTCGCTGCACATACTAAAAGCACAGTGATGAGTGAGTTATGTTTCGAAAGTTTCTGCAAGGGGCTTTTGATGTAATATACAGGGTGATTAAAAAAAGATGGGAAAATTTTTAAGAGGTGATAGTACACACCCAAACAAACATTTTGTATCAAAGAATGCATGGTCGAAAACTAAACGTAAAAAAGTTAGAAGGCGCCAAAAGTCATGTTCTTATACGAGGCAAAAACACACAATGGACGATTAAGTTAAGTTACGAAAACAAATTTAATGGCATTTGATTACAATAAGTGCTCAAAACATTGACCGGCAGCTGTTATGCACGCAGTACAACGGCGAAGAACAGATTAGCGAATTTTCTGAAACACACCAGGCATATCGCGAACTTCCCCTACAGCAGCCGAAAGCTTGGCGACAAGTTCTTCTGCGGATTCAATGGGAGTCTCATACACAAGACCCTTTAGCTGTCCCCACAAAAAAATCGAGACATGAAAGATCTGGCGAGCGTGGTGGTGCCTGGTGTGTTTCAGAAAATTCGCCAATCTGTTCTTCGCCGTTGTACTGCGTGCATAACAGTTGCCGGTCAATGTTTTGAGCACTTATTGTAATCAAATGCCATCAAATTTGTTTTCGTAACTTAACTTAATCGTTCATTGTGTGTTTTTGCCTCGTATAAGAACATAACTTTTGGCGCCCTCTAACTTTTTTACGTTTAGTTTTCGACCATGCATTCTTTGATACAAAATGTTTGTTTGGGTGTGTACTATCCTCTTAAAATTTTTCCCATCTTTTTTTAATCACCCAGTATTTACATATAGTTAAAATGCGTTGTTTGATTTGAAAAAATGCAGTTAATTAAAAAAAAACATATCAACAAATAATCTCAATGATTGCTGTGAGAATGCTTTGCACGGATCTACTGCTTTTCTATCTTTTCCTTTTTTTTTTTGATAACTCTAATAAGGTTTTTACATTTGATATACTTTTAGAATGCCCATTAACAATATTAAAATTCTTCTTTATATGAAAATTAGCCATCATGCGTTCGAAGATCGCTATTTACATTCAGCCATTTTGATTAGGTTAATTTCAGTGGATTATACGCGAAATTCGATTACACGACTTAAATTTGTATTTTATTTACATTTTATTGTTTTACTTATTGATTAATTGATGTTTTAATTTCATTATACAATAATATAAGCTGGAAACAAATGATGAGCTATTCATATTAACTTAAGTGCAAATGGATCTATATTTCACAATCGTCAGCACACGATAGTGATATAGATTTGAGAAAAAAAATCATACTTGAAACTTATTTTAAAAAAAATAAAAATTGAATAAATGGCGATAGAGTTTTCAAACAAATTACGGTTTAGCTTTCAAAGAAATTTCATTTTAAAGTACTTTTTTTCCCCATTCAACGGTTGCTGGATAGAAATAAACGCCCTCTTGATAACTGGTAAAATTATTATAATTTCTGTCCACCATTACCAAACACCATTCACAAGTCACATTGTTACAAATTAAATGCACCTTAATGGGGTCCGCGACACAAAAATCTTCAAATTTTCTAAAAAAAAAATTATTAAATTAAAATTTTCTCTGCTTTTTTATCTGCTTAAAATGACATTTAATTCATGTTTCTATCTTAATTGGAATAGAAAATATAAATTTTATGTTTTGATTTGTTTTCAAGCAATGGTTATCATGGAAACGACTTCTAGTGAAAATGTGTTTTTCTTCATGATGGTTTTTTTCCCCATTTTTCGTATTAAAATTGTTATAAGTTAAAAACCGTTTTCAATGGTTTTACTTTAATTTTCATTCAGCAAATTTGAAAAAAGAAATTACTTTTCAAAATATGATTTTTTAAAATAAAGTTACATTTTTTTTTTTTTTTTGCTTTAAATATTTTAAATTTTTATTTAAATTAATATTATTAAAAATGCAGAATAGAAATTAAAATTTATATATTCCTATTCATTTAAATGCAAAAAAATTGAAATTCTGCAAATAATATTTTGAGTTATAACGATTTCAAACTACACCACTTCTTTAATAAATTTTAAATTTTGAATTAAAAAAAAATTATGACAAGTTTTATCATAAGATTTCGTTTAGAAATGATATGGTTAATCATCATAAAAAATTTCAAAATTTTAAGCCTATAAATAAAATTTATTTTAAAATGTGTCCTGGAACCCCTTAAATAAACAAAAAATATGTGATCGTAAACCACAAAATTCTGGTGTGAGGGCAACGCGAGTTACCAAAAGTAAATAAATATTACTCGCGCTAAGAAGAGTAATATTAAGACCTCTTTTATTTCTAATTAATTACAATTAATTAGAAATAAAAGAGGTTGTGTTGTGAAATATTTACGTGGGCCCTTTACTTATGAATTTTGCTTAAAGAATAATTTTAAAGTAATTACAGTAGAGCCTCCTTTATCCGAAACACTTTTAACCGGAAAACTCGATTAACCGAAATTCAATGTTAAAGCTTTTTTTTTTTTTTAGTTATCACATTTCTTGTGTGCAAAATCCATTTGAAAGCTTTTTTTTTTTTTAACTATCATATTCCTTGTATGCAAGCGGTCCTTTCCGAACAACAAGTACATATATATATATATATTATCTCTTTTCTTAGAATTCCTCTGAATTTAAATTGAGTTCCCATAAGCTGCTAAGTTGGACGAACAAATTAGAATTCTGAAGCTTTTGAATGATTTTCAAAAGGTTTCACATGGCTGGAGCAGCAGAAAGACTGTGATACTGGTAAACTGATAATATTAAAAAATGTGATAGAGCTTCAAAGCAAAAGCAATCTAAACTGCGACAAACAAAATATTGTTTCATACCCTTGTAATATGTAAAAGTTACTTAATTTTAAAATTAAAATTCACATATTTTATTGTTGTTTCTATATTGCTATTGTATTATTTTTATTAAGCACTTGTTACCATAATAAGAAATAATGCATATATTTCTTCTTAATCTTAAAATTAAAGGATTCTCTATTATTCAAAAATTTCGATCTTCCGAAATAGGGTCGGTCCCAATTACTTCGGATAATCGAGGTTCTACTGTATATTTAAAATCCCTATTAGAGAATTTTTATCTTAATGTTTCTAAGTTTTCTAAGTAGATTTATCGCACCTGAAGTAAAATAAAAATACCTGAAAAGAAATTACATTTGAAAGAAATGACACCTATTGGATTACTCTAAAAGAAGAAAGAGACTGAAATCTCTCGACTAATTATTTTATTTAGACATTATTAAATAATAATATTTGCAAAAGTTATTAAAGTTTAGAATCAATTGAATGTAATCAGAACTACTATTCAAATGCTTTTCCAACATTGGAAGTTAGATGTTAGATTTTTACATGTAGATTTTAGTGTACAATTTTATTTAACTAAAGAATAATTGTACACTTTTCATATTTGAATCATAAATCTTTTTTTTTTTTTTTTAGATTATCATCAGGTTAATAAACAAAATAATTTTACTTTTTTTTATATTAGCTACTATACTGTAGCTTGAGTTTTTAATAATTTTCTAATTTATTTAAAATGTTATATTTTACCAATATTTAGTTTTGTAAAGAGCTAACTGACTTGAATACGTAGAATAGTTTATTCTTTTGGATTCGTAAAGTTGCTATTTCATTTTGAATTTTGATTTACTTGGATCCCAGTTGTCAATATTTCCCTATATTGTAAATAGTATTCTCTTAATAGAGAAACAGGGTATTGGATTTGTGGCAAAAAATAAATAAGTAAATGGGTACATTTGATTATGAAGTTACACCTCAGGAGTATAGTTGATTAGGACTTTAGACAGAACGGTAGAACCTTCTGTGACAGTCGGGAATTTCCTTTATGAGCATTGCAGTATGACTGGCCAGAACGCAAGTGAGATTCGGTACAATAGTCATCGGATGCGGCGCTACCTTCCCATTTTTGCAGCAGAAGTGAAGTTCTTCGTCAAAGCTTAGCTCAAGCAACTAATCCACTTCGTGTCTGATCATCTTGGGAATTTTTACTACATTGCACAAAAATTCTAATTTCTATCTTAACACCTTAAACTTTTTGGTAGGCCGGGCTAAAATGAGATTCAGCCCTATTGGACGCCGTTTTCCTGGAGAGCAGTCCGCTGGCCTAAAAGTTATGTTTAGCCACTTTCCCACACATCTGATTATTCAAATTAAGTGTTTCCCTCAGGTCAGAGGTGAGAGACCATAAAATAACGGAGACCCTTTTTTATGACTCTGTGTTACCCTGTAATAAATATAGCATTGTGCAGGCTGTCAGTTATTGTCTTCATTCAGGGTTGTAAAATTGCCACCGGAGTCGCAAACTGTGATCCAAAATAAAACTTGCGTAACATACACAAAACAATACAAATAATAATTAAATTAATATATATATATTGTTACTATAAATTATGCATTAATTTTTATGTATATCAGTACTATTTCATATCCAATAAATAGAATTTATATATTCATATGACGATTGGAATATTTTATACAAAATATCTTTAATATAACACAATCAAATTTACGCAAAATGTTCACGTGCTTTCAAATGATGCTGCAAGCGAATGCTATCCCAGCAACAGTGTAAAAATTAAAATTGTGCGTTGCTTATAAGTTCTTAAAAAAATTGCATTACAAAGCGAAATTTGATCGCCTGCTGTTATCAGTCCACCGCCCCCTGAATACTAGGCCTGAGCGCTGATACAAAAATGGCGGGCGGATTTTTTTTAGCGTGTGTATTTCCCGTTGAATTTAGGTACCGACAATTTTTTAGTCTTCTCCGCTTTATTTTTCTGAGAATAAACAAGTCAAAGAAATCTTTTATAAAATAATGGTGTCTAAATTTAAGGGACCGTTCATACGTTAAAAAAAAATCCACTTTCAGCAACCACCATTTTTGTGTCAGCAGGACTAGTATTTAGGGGGTTGTGGTCAGTCGCAGAATGACGTCAGCGTTAAGCGCAACAGGTTAGCGTATTATAATATTTTATACATATTTCGTACATCAAAAAAATAGCACTATACATTTTCTGGTGTGAATTCGAAATTTCTGAATAAAAAACCTCCAGATTTGGTAACACTGTTTGCGGTCCATATAGTGTTAAATAGAATCTCTGAAATAGTGTTGTAACGTGCATAAAATACGGTACAAACGACGTTTTTCGATAGACTATTACATAAATGAATTATTTTGTATGAAACTGTAAATAAACGATAAATGCTGATACACCATACTCTACAGCAAGCATAGTGTAGTGTGCCTAATAAATTAATTTCAATATGTTGAAATAAGCATTATTAAACTATATTGCAAACGAGTTTTCGCCATAGATCACATTGTAATAGGATTATTTTGAGTGTCCCTGTAAACGAACAATAAACGCTACACATTACATTTTCCATACCAAGCATACTATTGTAAAACTCAATAACATATGTCAATCGCATGGCAATACGAGTATATTTGCAAATGTTACAATACGGATAGACAGAGATAGACCTGACAGATGGCGACACAAGTCAAAAACACTCTTCAACTACATTGGAAAGAGCTAAATCGACATAAGTCATAAACACTCTTCAACTATATTGGAAGGAGCTAAATCGTTGGTTTTGTTTACAGCATTTTTTATTTTTATTTATTTGTTAATCTTGTTATTTATTTATTTATCCTATCCATTGTTTAATAAAATATCATTCTGTTGTTTGGTGCCATTAAATATTATTACAGATTGTTAAATTTCTTCAGTTAATTATTTTACAATTTAAAAATATTTTTTCTTGTTGCGGAATTTAACCCACTGCCTGTGACGCCCGAACTCAGTTCGGGCAACGCAAATGCGCCAATTTTTGAATGCCCGACAAGAGAAAAATTGGTGGTTCAATTCCGTGAAGCCCGAACTCAGTTCGTCCAATGCATAATATGTAATTTACTAATCTAACCAGACAATGTTTCCTTTGATGTCGGAAAACTGAAGACAAGGGAAAGAGGATACGACGCGAGACTCGAGTTTATTGTAAAGACTGTGATGTAGGCTTGTGTGCCGTGCCATGTTTTCGTATATACTATACTGTAAAGGGTTTGTGAAATTCAATCGAATCTGAGAGACATGGAATTCATGACAGTTGATATAAATAATAATGTTGTTATATTAGTTTATTATATTTATCTTGAAAATTATGTCATTTGATTTATTTTGCTACAATTCGAGCAATAATTGTGATATATGTGAAATTATTGAATATAGTAGTTATTTTATTTAATTTTTTTTAAATAATCTATTTTTAACATTTTGATGATAATAACGAATAAAATTAAAGAGAATTTTTTTTCCCATTTTTGGCACGCTTTTCTCAAATATATTTCACAGATGATACATTAAATTGGAATAAAATGAAAAAATTGGTAGTCGTTTGTTTCACCGTTAAAACGTCTTTAATAAAAAAATAAAATCAATTTCGCAAGACACTTAATTTTGTATCACGACAAAAAATTATCCAAAAATGTCAGGTAGTCAGCATTTGAAGTTTCTTTTTAGAATGCTGAATAAGAAGCAAATTGTAAATTTAATGATTATTGAAATCTGTTCTACGAGGTCTGTCTGGTAGGTCTATCTTACCTTGATTTTCCCCGGGCACATTAGGGGTTCTAAGGCGGCGCCTCGGTGCAAATTGGAAGGGGGGATCTTAATGCGCATGCTCGAATTTATGCCTGCATTCAAAGTGAGCCTGCCGTTGCTTGCTGGCCGCCGAGTGAGGTGATGTTATACGTGTTCGTCTGATTTTCATTTCACTCAAAATGAGTGAACGAGCTGAGCAAAGGTACTGTGTCAAATTTTGTCAAAGACCGGGGATTCTCAAATCGAAACAGTTTGTAAGATTCATTAAGTGTCGTAAGAGTCCTCAATTCTCTAGTTTCATTCATCGCATCTGATTCACACTTTACTGGTGAAACATGGAATTCTAGTCGTTCGCTGACCTCATTTCTCTCCAGTCATGACTCGAGGCAACTTTTGCTTGTTTCAGAAATTAAAGGCGCCATTGAAAGAATCCCGTTTTGTGAGTAGATATGAGATATGCAGAATGCGGCGGCGAAGTTGAACACCATTCCAAAAGAAGCAATCCAGAAGTGTTTTTGGCAGCGGAAGGAAAGGCAGTCAAAGTGTGTGGAGGCGCCAGAGCACTACTTTTAATGGGATTAAGATCCCGTCCGGTAACTTATATATATATTTTTTCTGGCAGAGATCGGATACTTTCCTGACAGGCCACGTATAATGTTGAAACCTATTGGATTCGCAATGTACACGAGTAACAGTTTACAAAAATTATTATTAGCCCCCGGTATGCTATTTCTTTCTCCCAGCTTATTTTGTGTCGTCTCCAAAAAATAACATTGCGTTGTATAAGTCAGCCGTAAATAAAACAGATGTATCATTGTACGATTAAATATTCTATAGCAATTTTTTTGATTTCTAAGCATCGCAACATTTTAAATTTTTATACCGTCGTATTGGGAGAAAAAAAGCAATTTGTTTGAAATCTGCATCTCCATTTATTTTTGAAATATTAATTTTTTTGTAGTTTTTAGAGCCATTAGCTTAATATTGGCAACGGAAGTACTCCAGTTTTGTAGAAAGTAAAGGAAAAATAGTTCTAAAATAGTATTTATATATTTTTGTTGCGATTTTCTCATAACAACCGAAAGAAAATGTAATTAAAATACGTGCTATTTTGAAAAAATATAAATGAATGATTTCTGTTAAAACAATGGAACTATTATAAACTATATTTAATTTTAAGTATCTATATTAATGTTGCAAGCAAATGAAGGCCTATGAATCATTAGATAGTCGTATTTTTTCAGAGTTTTTTTAATGACGGCATCTTTTTGCTTCATTCGTGTATTATTTAGCGATAGTGACATACTTTACTGTAGAAAGATGTTTAAGAAGAGATCGTAAATGTAGAATTCTTAAGTGGATGCGAATGGCGTCATTTTACATAAAATAAAAGCGTCTGCTTTAAGTCTTAAAATTTAAATATGTTTTGTACTACTTATATATACATTTTGTTTTTCATTGGGGGCGACGCTAAATTCTGTGAAAGCAGAATTCTTGTTTTCTTGTCATTTAAAATTTTCTTATTCTCTTTTTATCATTTTTCTGAATTCCAGAGATTATCACTTATAAACAGGAAATTTTTTCTTGGAAATTTTTAACAGATTTAAGTAACCATGCCCATGGGAATTTGGGAAATATTCACAAGAAGGTGACGTTGGTTTCCGTTTCAGACCTATATGTGTTTAAATAGATTTCATTATGCTATTTTATTACCTTTTAAAGTACATATAAACTTGAAAAAATATCATTAGTTTACTACACGGTGTACAAAACTGTTGCAAAGTCAAAAACAAACTTATACAAACATTAAAATAAAGTTAAAATATCAACGTTTCGGTCATCCTTCTGTGACCTTCTTCAAGAACGTTGTCGTATATCTTCTAAAATTAGAACAAAACCGTCTTGAATCCAAAAGGTTCGTTATATATTCAGTCAAAAGTCTCCTTACCCAATTACAATCCAGGAAACATGCAATGGTACCATCTATCAGACAAAAAGTAGACTACAATTTTGAATGATTTATGATATGGCGCCGTCTATGAGGAGAAAAGGAATAAAAGAATATCGAATGAACAATATTGGCCTGCAGTGGCCAACTTGTTGCTATTCCCCCTCCTCATCCTACTAATTTGTTAAATTGCAATTTAGAGTGGAGGGGGAATAGCAACAAGTTGAACGTTAAATCCGCGAACCATTTTCCTTAACTTTTCAAAAATAACCTATTTAACAAATTATCTTACTAATTTGTTAAATTGCAATTTAGATCCTACACCTGGGCACGAGCGTGCCGGTGTTTATGAAATTCCTATCATTTTGGATAGCGGTACTAAAACATTTTACATTGGAACTACGAAAAGAAAATTTCTGGAAAGGTTGAAAGAACATAAAAGAGATATTTTGCAATGTCGTCAGACAACAGCACTTGCTAAATTTTATTTCAACGACCCCCATAGTTACATAGATTTTGATAATGCTAAAATAATAATTCCATGTAATACTGCAGTAGATGGCCTTCAAAAAGAATCAATAGAAATTATGATTAGAAATGAAGAATTTTGTAATGATAACATATCAGTTAATATCCCTAAACTTTAGTTGCACATATTAAAATAATCTTTTGCAAATTATTTTATTCTTCTTATATTTTTCAAGGTCAAGTATGCACTACTATTTTTGATTTTGACAAAGTTTGTCTCTTGCGTTTTCAGTTCTGCATTTAATTACATTGCCTTACAATAGATGGGGCCACTGCAGGCCAATATTGTTCATTCGATATTCTTTTATTCCTTTTTCTCCTCATAGACGGCGCCATATCATAAATCATTCAAAATTGTAGTCTACTTTATGTCTGATAGATGGTGCAATTGCATGTTTCCTGGATTGTAATTGGATAAAGAGACTTTTGACTGAATATATCACGAACCTTTTGGATTCAAGACGGTTTTGCTCTAATTTTAGAAGATATACGACAACGTTCCTGAAGAAGGTCACAGAAGGATGACCGAAACGTTGATATTTTAACTTTATTTTAATGTTTGTATAAGTTTGTTTTTGACTTTGCAACAGTTTTGTACACCGTGTAGTAAACTAATGATATTTTCAAGTTTATATGTAACTTTTTACGGTGTAATTGTCCAGTTCTTTTATTACTGTTAAAATACTTTGTTTCTACAGTCTATGGACCCTGAAAGTGAACAAATATCTGCTACCTATAATACATCTAGGCGCCAATAATGTTTCGTTTATGTGAAGAATGCATCACAGCAGCGTCAACTGTTGGGCGATTTACACCAAAACATAATCAGCACCAATTCATGTGAAGGACTATTTTAACTTTGTATACTTTTTACAGTCGAAAGAGAAAACAGAAATAGATATATATAGTAGGGTGGGCCGAAATATTTTTTTTTCTTTTTCATTCGCTATACCGTGGACACCTTGTGTCTAGGGCAGCTTAGTAAAATGCAATAACAAAATAAATAAATTTTTACGTTTGTCGGTAGTGCATTGGGCCTAAAATTTGAGAAAAAACACGATTTTGATAATTTTTCTAATAAATAGAAATAAATCAAATAACTTATATAACAAGCAGCTATAGACATATTTTTGTAGAAAAGAGTATAGGAATGATAAATAAATGAAAAATAAATGCATTTCGTAACACATTGGCAGCGGATTATGTTTAAAAAAGAAGGCAATTTTTTAAAATGACAAATTATCATTGAAATAAAAACTATTTTTCTGATTGTACTATTACCTGATCTGATTACATTTACCTGATTGTACCTGAGTGCAATTTCACTTTTAAATGAAAGATAGTTCTTTACTTGTCTTACTGTTTTCTGGAAGTTTGAAATAAGATTTTCTTGAAAAACTAGGCATTGAAGATGTCGAGAAAAGTGTCGTTCTTATAAAACCATCTCTGGACCCTAAGACTTTTTGTGACGTCTCGGTTACCAGCTTCACGCACCGTTCTACTGTTTGGGTGTGACATGGGAATGGGTCAAATTTCCACTGGGCCGCTGTTTCACCTGATTCGACCTTAGACCAAATCTCTTCGTTGGTGACTCTTCTCAGAAAAGGTGGTGATGAAAGTGTAGTAGAGTTCCAGTGAATCATTTCGATGTAGTATGTAGCTTGAAAACTGATTTTGGATGTTTGAAAACACCTGATTGACCTTCTTTTAGAAGCTAAGTTTTTAGCCTTTATATTTCTTCTGAAACATAACTCTCGTATATGATCCCTTTTAACTACCATCATACACAAAAGCAAATTTTCTGGATTGGCAAAAAATGCGTTTCTCTCAATTATTGGGTCAATGACCTTCAGTAAGTTTTCAGAGAGGAATTTTGACGATTTTATAACTTTCAATACATGTTCCGGCACATTTATGAAGTATTTACTTTTTTTATACTTAAACATACAGGTACATAAGACTTTAGGAGAAAAGAAACTATAATCCTGTGTTCGTCTGTTGTATTTTCAGTACTTAAATACAACTGGAGAATTCTGTTCTCCGTCGTTACCCACCTTCAGTGGAAAGTGTGCCAGGCTCAGAACACATAAATCTTCAGGACAGCTGCCTGCTTTTACAGTACAACTAATGTCCAGTAGGTACTGCTGATCTTTGCTTAAAATTTGCCGGTCAGTTCTGGAAATTCATACTCAACACTGTCAAAATTCACCACTGGGAGTTTCTTACATTTCCTGAGCTGCGTGCCAATCGGACTAATGATTTTGGCCCAGTTGTTTCACCATCTAAAGTTTGAAACAAATGCCGGAATGGCAACTCATTGAAATATAAGACGCATACACCACCACCTCTCCACACTGTAGTGGTCTTTTAACTTCTTCTTCAATGTGAATAACACCGGTTTTCCACCCCGTATTAGTAACAGTGCCATCACATCCAATCACACGTTTCCTTTACGTCCACACTTCTAATTTTACCAATACAATGCATTCTTTGGAAGAACAAGAATTTCAGTTCAATGATGGGTATATTTTTTGCTTTTTCACAGTTAAAAATAATAGAGACAGGACACTCAGAAACCTCAGGGACCATTTTACAATTGCAGTCTAATGTTATTTTCACTTACACGCAAAGACATCAAACAGTAACAAGGATCTTTTTTTTTAAATCTTCAACTCTCTTTATCAACTTTTACTTTTCCTTATCACGCTTAAAGGACTCCATAAGATTACAATAACTGTCATGATAGCATTTATTAACTGAACAATTCTGTAAGGCGTTACTGTCATTATTGAAGCTTTATCAAACACAGATTTAACTTTTGGCGTTACTGTCATTATTGAAGCTTTATCAAACACAGATTTAACTTTTGGGGTCACAATAATCGAAACGTGAGAAAAATTAACTGACCTGTTGTTTGATTTCAAGGCTAAGTTGTAATTTTCATGGAAGCACCACTTGATAACGTCTTCATAAGTTGGAAGTTTATTCACAGGTAAGACTTTTGGGTGGTCAAATAACGGGCAGTTAAGGTCACTGCGAGTAATTTCCTTGGAAACAGCCATAACACAACGATTAATATAATCAATAAATCGAATCACTTATTAAGCAGTCATTAATTAAATCAGTCTTTAAGAAACGCGATTGAAACCCACAAGAAGAAAACACTGATATTCATTGCCGGCAAAATTCTAGTGAACAACTTACAGTAACCGTTGTGTCATAAAGCACATGCGAGCGTATCGCACAGTGTATTGTGAAGCGTCAGTACAAGTAGTATTGACGGGCTCCAATTCGCAGCAGGGCTCGTCGCGCTGGACTGTTGCCAGAGTAGAAGGACTCATAATACAGCTTGAATGCGCAATTTAAGGATATTTTAATTGCTTTGCGCTACCTTAAATTAAGTAATTTTGTTTCTTTTTTTTATTATAATGTGTTTTTTTTATCTTTCTTTTAAAGCCTTTTCATCATAGCAGTTTTTTATCTTTTTCGTTTATAGCTTTCAAAAATGGAAAGTGAACTACCGATTTTTCAATAAATTTCAAATATTCAAGTGCGATGCGCTACCGCTAAACGTAAAAAAATTATTTAATTTGTTTTTGCATTTTACTAAGCTACTCTAAAACCAAGTTTTCAGCGGTATAGCGAATCAAAAAACAAAAAAAAAGTTTTTTCGGCCCACCCTAATATATAGATAGAATAATACAGGGTTCGTACACATTCTTTTAAATAAAAATCGAGGACCAAAAAAAAATGTAAGGACCTACAAATTAAATAAACTAATAAATTATAATATGCATTTTTTAATAAAGTTTTTAATTTTTTGTAAATACAAGTTTTAAACATTCAAATGGCTGGGAAGGGAGTGATTTCAACGCGTGGTAGTAGACATGTAGAAAATTTAAAATAACAAATACACCAGACAAAAAACTAGTCAGATGTGCCAATCCCAAAACTTCCTTCTACCTCATACATGTTAATACTACAAAATTCACTACCAGAGTGCCAACATTAAATGGAAATCTATTACCATCATGGGGATTCCTAAAGATATGAAATTCCGTGAATTAGTTCTTGAGATATGACTATTGCTAAAGTAGTGTAAATGCAGCATAGCAGATTGGGTGATTTACACTAAAACCTAATCAGCAACAACTTGTGTTAACGTCTGACTGAATCTGAAGCTTGATAAAAATCCGTTCATTAGTTTTTGAGGTAGAGCTATTGAAAATATCGGGGAAAATGCGCACAACAGCCCCATCTATTCGGCGATTAACATCAAAACCTTATCAGGATCAACTTGTGTCAGCGTGTAACTCAATCTGAAGTTTGATGAAAATTTGTGCATTTGTTCTTGTGATAGAGCTATTACGGTAATCATGAAAATTTCAGCATAGCAGCGTCACTTGTATTTTTTAGTATTTTGATTACAACAATCATGTTTGGTGTAGATATCTGCAAGCAATATATAATGAAGATTATTTTAAGCAAAAGTGGTGGAGAAAATAAATAAACAATAATAAGTCGTTTTGGACCATGTGGCATCCACTTGAAAAAATTATATTGTAGAGATTTAAATAAAGAGGTGTTTAAGATACTTTTGGTAATACTCATATTTACTGAATACATTCTATTCCGCGGAAAGTTTAGTGATATTTTCAACAGTATAAGTCATCTCTATTAATGTTTTATCCTAAGTCATGTGACTGTCATCAACAGCTCCAGATTGATATTTTGCTTTTTATATGCCAGGTGGCCATTTTGGTACATTAATGTTAGCTTAGCGCAAGTGATAAATCGCCAAATATTGTTCCATCGCCTTCATTTCATCTATATTATAATAGCCAAGTGATGTGACTGTCATAAACAATTACAACACAGGCTGGCCTGTTCGCTTTTCTTACGCAAAGCGGCCATTTTTAATAAAAATTATGTTTTCATATAAAACTACATAATAGTTGCCATGATCGCAAAGAATTCTTGGTACTAGGCGCAAATCTCGCTAATATAATTTTTTAAGTAGCCAGTTAGCATTTTTTATTTCTCGCGTGGTAAATTAAAATGATGCTTAGATGTTGAAATTAAATGCTTTTGGTTTATGGTATATTTCCTTTACTTTACTTCGAGTAAAATGGTACAATACTTAATATATTTAAGGGAGACCAAACTGGTGGCCAAGGTCGCCTAGTCTCTATTAATGTTTTATCATAGAAGTGTAACAAATAAATGTATATTAAAGTGTAACAAATCTTCTTTGAAAATTTATTTTTAATGGAATTTTCTATACTATATATATTTTTTCAAATAACATGGAATGTCAAAGTGTGTTAGAAAGAAATTGAAATTCTCTAGCACATAAATGGCTTCTTTTCGATATTCAGTCTTTTTTTTTTCTGAAAAGATAATATTATTACTGTGTGACACAAATATTTTTCGAGTATAAAATACTGCCCGGGGAACTTTAAAAGTGATACAGGAAACCATTTCAAAACAGTTTCAAACACACTTATTTTGGATTCAGTTTAAAGCGGACACAAAGCTATCAAATTGAAAATTGTAAGTGTTTTTACAATTGCTTTTTTAGAAGACTAGAAGCTACTTCTTTATAAAATTCTTAAGAAAAATTTAATTGAATTCAGATAGAATATTTTATTTAAAGGTAAAATGAATTTATTTCGCTAAGAAAATACAAAACAAATATTTACAAAAAATGAAACGTTGTGTGGTCGAAGTATATATAATGTGTTTTTTTTTCATTTGTTTCATTAATTACATATAAGTATACATAAATCCATTATAAATTAATACAAATGATGATATACAATTGTAAATATCAGATTATAAATGATGTTTTGCAAATTGAGAATGAATTTTTATCCCTTATGAAAGGATTTTAAACATATCATCATATCAACAAAGCAAGGAACTGAAAGTTAAGTAAATATTGCAAAAATGGTACTATTTGTGTAACAAAGGCACAATCTTCAGGCCCAAATTGCCCTAAGTTCCACAAGTAGCGTGCACCGATTCATCTGCAAAAGCCATCAAAGCTAAAAAATGCAAAATTTGGGTTACCGTACAAAGTAAATCCAGAAAATAGATGCCAAAAACTACAATAGATAAAAAAAAAAAAAAAAAAAAAAATTAACCTCTACGACGGCCTTGTGAAAGTTGAAAACATTCTGGGTTTTTTTCTAATGTTTTTTAAGATATTTTGATATATTTTAAATACTTATAAATTATATAAATTATATAAATGTTCCTGAAAGTAATTTTTGTACAGGTATTTTTACTGTTTATATGAATTTAAATAGGTAAGTTTAATATTTGAATATAAATAAGGAATTTTAGAGGAGTTCAACAAATATTTGATATGCATTAAATAATGATTAAATTTTAAAGAAATTTATTAATATATGTACTATATAACATCAGAATAATAAATTTAAATATACTAATAGTTGATTATATTTTCAAAAAAGTGCATAATCATTTAAAAATTTTCATAATAAAAGCATTTCATAATAAGTCAATATATAAATTAAGTATAATTAATTTTTCAATTAATTTTCAGCAGTGAAATTACACCCGAAATCATTGAATATTAAATATGTGAAATTTTTTTCATTGCTAACTAAGCGTAAACCAACACAGTGAAAAATGTCTAAGCCGGGAATCAAACCCGGGTCCTTAGACTAACGCTCCAATGCTCTAGGAGGACAATACACAGACTGGCATCTCTCACTTTGAAATGTTGGTTAGGCTGCAACCACAGTACAACATCGAGAAATAGAAAATATTGAATGTAAATAAATAACAATGAAATTGCCTTGAAACTTGCATAAAACTCATAATACGTAATTTAATTATGGGGGGGAGGGAAAGGATAAGGAATAAAACATTAATGAATACGACATTATTTATGATATATTTTGGTATACTTTCACTCTGAATTGTCAAAAATTCTTATTGAAATATTATTTCTTATTATCAATGGTATCTTATATATTTTTAATATTTAACAATTTGGGTAGCTAAATGTTAGCATTAGCAATCTTATACATATATATATTACTGCAGTCGACAAATCCAGTCGACTTGTGAGAGGTTTGTTATTACTGCAGTCGACAAACCCAGCCGAATTGTCTGAAGTTGTGGGTAGTAGCTGATATCAGATCGAATATTGAAGATGTGACATCGTGGCTTAGAAGACGAATTTATACGATCGATGCTAAGAATATTTCGATTTGTTAAAACATAGTTCCAAGTGATAACACAAATTGGTTGTTGGCGGTCGTATCACCAATCCAGCTCGTCATTGCGTGAGTGTAGCAAGACAACGGATTTAATAATCCGGTGATTTCCCCATTAGGAAACGAAGTCAGTTTGTCACTCGAATGCTTTTATTTATCGGACATGAAAATTTAAAACAACTCCCGCTTTTAATGAAGAATCCATAAAGCTTTCAGGCTTTGGCATGAATCTCTATATGTCTTTCTGTATGATCCTAAGAAGCAATTTAGAATACTGCGTGACTAACAGACGACAGATAACGTTTTTCGGACCACTAAAGACAAGACAGAAACCTCACCTCCGAATTCATTGCATCCACTTTTTGTTAGACACGCGAAGAAAGGCAGTTGTCGACATAGCACGGGAACGTACCAATGAATGAAAGGCGCACTTCTAGAGATGGACAGCTACGTTAATAACGCCAGAGGGGAGGGGTTTAACCCTTTGAGCTCTGCCGGGTGAATTTTCACCCACATAAAATCAAAATCTTTTAATTTCCTTCAAAACGACACGATCTGAAAAGCAAAAACTGAGTTTTGCAGATTTTATTTTACTTCTTCAAATCTAGATGGCAGCACCACTCTCTGCCAATATCTAGTTGGTTTTTAATGCGATTTTAAAAAGACTCCAATTTTGAAGGTTTAGAAATTTTGTATTTTTCAAACATTATAAAGAAATATTTTTCAAAGGAGACAACTTTTTTTCTCTTGGACATTTCAAACATTTAATAATAATTACATGCAAATTTCTAAACTGAAAATTTAAATAATTACAGGGGACAGAAATAAGTAATGGTAGAATTTTCTACCATCAGAGCTCTAAGGGCTAGAAAAATGTGATTTGTCAGTAGATGGCAGCACTACAAACTACATACTAGATAGTGTTTCAGAACCAAAATTTGGATGCTTATAATTTAATTCCTAGGAATCTAAATTTGTGTTTAATTCAACAGATTGTCGAGTTTATTATGTTTTAAATATTTCTAAACAAAAATTAAATATTTTTAACATCTGTTCCATCTATAAATTTGATATATTTTGATTAGTTTGTATTTTTAAATTATGATTTTAAAATTTTGAATTTTCACATTTACTAATTTTTTTAAATATTTAATAGTCTTAGAATTTGTCTAAACAATGTAACTGCTTAAAATATGTTGAAATTTTAGCAATTAATGCAATTTTAGAATAACTTTGCGATGTCATTTCTTGTATTTGCGTGTTGAAATAAACGCCCTAAAGCTCTGATGGTGGAAAAACTTCCCACGTCCCCCTGCCTAAAGGGGGTATTTAAAAAAATTTTTAATCACATATTTCAATTTCTGACAGTCCCCTAAACACATTTTAAGTGTTTTTTTAGCATATTTTAAAAATTTTATTAACCTGAAGCACAAAGTGTTAATGCGAAAGAATCCCGTATATATTAGAGCAATGTTTTTGGAAGTTAAAAGCCTAGCGAAAACTAGATTCGTGGAATTAACCCTTCGGTGGTCACAGACGCGTATCCGCGGTCAAAATAAAGTGCTTCTAAAGGGTTACGGCCGCTTATACGCGCCCAGAAATATCTGCTTTAAAAGCGTTATGAACGCGTATAGACGGTCGGCATTTGTTATCTCTAAATGGTCACCGTCGCGTATACGCGTTTGTGCTCCCCCCCCCCCCCATTGTTGGAGACTGGGAGTTAAAGAAGGCGTTTATCAACCACTCCTTCTTTCCACTACATAGTAGGCGTGGACTATTTGTCAAGTAGTTTATTGTAGTCGAATGCTTTTAGAGATTTGGTTGAAAAATGCCTTAGAGAATTACGTTTTTTGTAAATGGATAAGAATAGCATTATATTTCAAAGCAGATACTATGGTGAATTCATAGAATATATACAGTACAAGAGTTATAGTTTTTTGTGTGGAATTAGAAAAATTCATAGAATATCAGTGTTTACTTATTTTATTTTATCATTCTTTGCTATAAGATTATATTCCATTATAATAATTATTAGTATTTCAAAAAATTTGCAATGTTGCATTTATTGTTTAAATGAATCTTTTCTTTCTTTGCGTTCTTTTCTTTTTATTTATTTTTTTTTGTTTTCTTTTCTTTTTAAAAAGTATTTCAATGTTTTTTTTTCATTTAACTATAATACTAAATGCTTAAAAGCGTTTTTTTAATTTCTTTTTTCTTACTTGCATCACTTTTGATGTGTAATAATAATTAAAATATCAAAAACCCAAATTAATATTACACTTTAAAAATATTTTCTAATTTATAATTGCTGTTCAAATTTTATTCAAATTTTAGTGTAACTTTAAAACTATACCGTGTATATATATCGTAAAGTACCGAAAGTAAGCGGCCGAAATACCGAAAGTCCGAAAACGGCCCTCCTCATATATTTTAATTATTCCTTTTTTGAAAAAGTGCCATTTATAAGACCTCATCTTCAAGTTTTTTACTGGAAATTCTTTAAGTTTTTTGTTTCCATATCTCCCTAATGAATATATCTTATGATATATCATTGAATGGCATACTTCGTTATGCACGCTACAATACCTTTGAAAAGAATATTTTTTTCGAAGTGTACTATTAATCTTTTCCTTCATTTTTATGCACTAAGATTTAATAAATAATATTTATATAGAGTTTAAGTTTTATAATTTCTGTTCATATTTCTTTGATATCTAATTTAATTATTTTATACGAGTTTGTTTTATTAATTTATTATTTTTATTAATGGAAACTATTTAGCTCCTACGGGAGGGGATATTAAAACCAAACAATATTAATTTGATCTGATTTTATTTTGAAAATTGTAAAGATCCAGTGAAATTTCATAAATTCCAAATATACCGCACCCCCCCCCCCCCCCTGGCCTGCCTTTTCCCCCATTCTTTCAATTTCTACAGTTCCAATTATAAGCCCCTCCTATAATCATTAAAATATCTTGTCTGCTAAAGGGGGCTTACTTTCGGTACTTTACGGTACATGTTTTTTTAGAGAAATTCACATATAAAATGATTAAAATGGTGTTATTACTATAATTCACCTGTGGGAGAAAATTTTAAAATCATGGTATTAACACAGATTGAAATTGCAACGATCAAATAGTCAAATGATACTATATACCAAACAATACTAAAATACCAATCTAGGGTAGCTCTTTTAGTAGGAAAGCGGTAATTCTTTCATAAAATAACCTGCATCTGACTAAAAAACCACCCTCAAAAAACAAAAGTGGGGGTAGTGTTTAAAACATAGTGACACTTTGTTCCATAGAACTGACAGTGCGGGTGTCTTACATGCCTCCCAACTCCCGTGTTTTGAAAGGTACTATACCGCAAAGCAATAAACTTCTCAGGAGGCCCCAACTGTGACAAAATAAATAAGGGAGGTAAACAGGGAAGAGATCTTCTAAGAATGCCTTTTTTCAGATTAGCTATTGCACTGTATTGAGAAAAAAACGAGTCAGTATTACTTTCACAATAGTTCAGTTTTTACACGGTTTATGAATGCACAAAATTGTTTCCAGCTATAACGTTGAAAAAAAATCTTTTTTCTCTTAACTAAAGAAATAATCATAATAATATCGTGATATCGCTATAAAATGCATTCTGATTCAGAAGAAGAAAGTTTGATTGACTCTTCAGATGAAGCATTTTTATCCCCTTCATCGGATTCTGAGGGTGAGGATGATATAGAGCAGGGTCGGCGAACCTTTTTACATCCCCGTGCCCATTTTCTTTCAAAAAAGATTTTACATGACCATGACGTGCCAAGCACCAAAAAGTAATTTAGTAGATAAAAATTTCTAGATTTTTATTCATTGGGATTTAAAAATATGGAGCAATATACATCTAATATCTAGACTAACATATATCTTAAAGTAATAAAAGGCTGAATGCGATGTCGGTTATGCCAAATATTAGTACGGTGTTCAACCTACTCCCTTTTAATAGGATGCTAGCTGAATTCGGGTTATCTAACAAGTGGTTTGGGTTTCTAGTATTTAAGATTTTCGTATCATTTCCTAAAATAATGACCCTCAGGAATAAATAGAGAGAACAATTGTGAAGATTATATATTTTATACCAAGTCGCTTTAGTTTCATGACTAGGGATTTTGCTTCTAATGCGTGATATTTTTATTTTGATATGCTACAAACCTTCTCTAAATTTGATAACTTATTGAGCCGACACTGAAATAATTTATAAATTCAATGCTTTCTAATATAATAAAAAGAAAGAAAAGCCCAGATCGTAAAAGTTTGCGTATTTTGTTTAACTTAATTCTATTTCGTTTTAGGATTTCACCGCTGTGCCGAAAATATTGTATCGCATGCCAAGTTTGGCACGCGTGCCATAGGTTCGCCATCCCTGATATAGAGGATGTAAGAAACTGGTGTAAGATTGGCAAAACAGCTGAAGTAGTACCTCCACCAAAATTTTGTTTTGCCGGAAAACCTGGGATAAAAGTCTACATTATCAATGCATACTTGGCGTGGGGAGGGGGGAGGATAACCACAGAACTTCTAACAGTGATTAATCAAAACCCTTTTTTTTAATGTTCAAATGCTGGAAAAATCAATAGTTTAACCACGAAAAATTAACTATTAATTTACACCCCCCCCCCCCCCAACACACAACAGTATGATTAAAACAAATTTAATAATGGAGATATGATTTTTTTTTTAGATATGGTTCTTAAGTATACTTTTGAATAAAGTAAAAAAGAAAAAAAGTATACCTATTAAAACTGTAACTGCTTCTAAGTTTGGGACCTTAAATTATGGTTGTTTGGGCAAATGACCCATTTGCCCAGACAGAAATCGCACTTCTCAATCTTTTCAATCATGTTGGAATCTAAAGTGACTATTTTTTGACATATTCCTGAATTCATGTCTTTTCGTAAACACATGAAATTGGCAGGTGCTCTTATTCAGAAAGAATTAAGTTGAACATTTTTTTCTATTTTTCGATAAATAATTTTTAGAAAATGCTGTCAAAATTGGCGATTAGAATCGATTTTTTGTACTCGACAGCCCAACAAAAGTCATAATAGGAAAACGATCACTTATAACTTAAAATGTAATTCATATCTTGAAAAATAGAAAAAACAAAAATCTACTTGATTTTAAATTATTTAAATGGTCATGCCTGCAAGTGTCATGCTTTTATATTTACAAATTACCCTTTAGTTTTATCTGGAAATTTTCCATTGCTTTGCTGAACATCCACATTTTCTTACCCCAAACAATTCTAACCAATAAGTTTTAGATTCCAAATTTTATACCAAAGCACCTTTGGAAAAACATTTTTATTTTTGCTTCATGCAGGACCGGAAAATTTCACGAAAAGGAACACCATTTCAAAATTATTGTTGGCTTATTTTTAGCCCCGGAATGCTATTTCTTCCTCTCAGTTTATTTTATGTCGTCTCCAAAAAATAATGTTGCGTTGTATAAGCTAGCCGTAAAACAAAGCAGATGTATCATTGTACTGTTAAATACACTAATGCATTTTTTAAATTTCTAAGCATCGCACATTTTCACTTTTTATACCGTCGTATTCGAAAAAAATGTACTTTTTATTGCAATTTGTTTGAAAACTGCATCCCCATTCATTTTTAAATTATTAATTTTTTTTGAGGTTTTTTTCCACCATTTGTTTAATTTTGGCAACTCAAGTATTCCATTTCTGTCGAAAATCAAGGAATAATAGTGGAAAAATAGCAATTATATCTTTTTGTTGCCATTTTCTCATAAAAACTGAAAAAAATGATTAAAATACGTGTAATTTGAAAAAAAAATGAATGATTTCTGATAAAACATGGAGCTATTATAAACTAAATTTAATTTAATTATCTATATTACAAACAAATGAAGCCATGTGAATCATTAGATAGCCGATTTTTTTTTTTTGGTCGAGTTTCTGTTTTTTTGGGGTGGGGGGTGGGGGGTGGGGGGGGTATTATTTAGCGTTAGTGACGTCATATGAATACTTTTCTATAGATGTTGTTAACATGGTAAATGAAGAATTCTTCAGAGGATGCGAATGACGTCCTTTTATATAAAATAAAAGCGTGTGTTTTAAGTCTTACAACTGAAATATGTTTTGTACTACAATAGAGTTCCGCTTAACCGGGTTTTCGCTTTAACCGAGTTATTTTGTTCTGATGGACTGATGGTTTCCGTTTTTATAAAACAGCTATTATAAATGAAGTGTTAGGTAAAGATGAAAGTGCAGCCATAAAAAGTTAGAACTCTGATTTTCTGATCAGAATAGGAAAAAAAATATCCATATTTTTTTTTACCATTTTTTCTCCATTCTGGCCAGAAAATCAGAGTTTTTACGACTGCTCTTTCATCTTCACCTAACACTTCACTTATAATAGTTATTTCATAACAATGGAAGCCATCTGTCCATCAGACGAAAGTTATCTATTCCAAAGGTATAAGTTCGATTGAAAAAAACTAGAACTAATTAATGAATTAAGTGAAATTTTACATTTCATCTCTTTAGTGGCTGACGATTTGTGTAAATCCGGTTAATCCGAGTTTTTTGCTTATCCGAGGTTAACTTAGGCCATATTAACTCGGTAAGCGGGACTCTATTGTATCTTTATTTATATAAATATATTATTTTTTTCATCGGGTCCAACACTATATCCTGAAAAAGCAAAATTCCTGTTTTCTAATTTTTTTTTTCTTTTTTTTGAAAGCATAGACAATTTCAATTCTAACCATGCAAAGGTAATTTTTAAAATGCATTCAAGATTCTAAATAATAAAGAAAAAAAGTTACAGATAACGCAATAAGCTACATATTGTCTCCGGCAGTGGCGTAGGAAAGGGGCGGGCTCAGGGGGCTCAAGCCCCCCCCCACCTCCCCCATTTGAAATAAAGTCAGGAGTTCTGTTCCGAATTTTCCGACAATTTAAGGCTTTCGGTTCCGAAAATTTAAAAAAATCGGCCATTAGTCCGAAAATTTAGACATAAAATATATCGCAAATTTCGACAAGTGGTCGAAGAAAAAAAATGAATTTTGTCAATCGTTCGCAGAAAAAAAATCCCCAATTTCGTCAAAGAATAACGAAAAAAAATCTCTAATTTCGTTAAAGAATTGCGAAAACATGCATACTTCGTCAAAGGACCTCTAAAAAACGCGAATTTCGTCAGATGATTGAAAAAACGCAAATTTCGTCAAAGGATCACGAAAAACACGAATTTTCACAAAGAATCGCGGAAAAAACAATTGCGGAGAAATACAAGTAGATGCCGAATCTATTTTGAACACAATGTCAGCGAAGCGCACTACTTTGTGTTATGATGGCAAAATTTGCAAGTGCATTTTGTTTCTTTTTTATAGAAATATTTCTTTCGAACTCTACTGTCATATTTCACAAAATTGTAAAATTTAATTTATTCCATAATGTTTACTTTGAAATATTTCCCATACACATTTTAAATTATGAATGAAATTAAATAATTAATTAATCTATATAATTACTTATTAATAATGTGCTTTATCATTAATTGGTTTTCTCACTTTCTTAGTTATTTTGAGCATACTGAGTTAAAAACTATTTGAGCACCCCCCCCCCCTCCCCCATATGATTTTTAAATTGCTACGATACTGTCTCCAGTACGGCCTAAATTTTATCTGCTTCCATCTTCGTTAAAGATGACATTTAAAAAGCTTAGATGTGTGGTCTATCACATTTATTTGGTCACTAAAATTTAATACTCATTTGTGTCGTGAGCCGTTCATTTGGTGAGGAACTATCACAATAGCTTCATGGCCGTGGTATGGGTGGTGTGTGGTGTTTATCACAGTGATGTTAAGTGTATCGCCGAACATTCTATCCATTTTTTTTTTTTCGGATGAACGTTGGAGCGGAAATATCAATCACGAACCGGAACAATATTTGTCATAATTCCACGAATCAGAATATCATTCCGGTTTGCTCCGGAATATTTCGAGCACTGACTGCGTGTTGCTTAAATTATGTTTTCTTGTACCAAATCTTAAAAAAAAACTGAGGCACATTTTCTGTTAACCGCCTTAACTCTGCTCCCCCCAACCCCTCCTTCAACCCGTACTTTGTAAATAATGCGAACATTTCAAATTTGATTTTTTTCAGCTTCTTCAAAAGATCTGTATGTAAAATTTTGCTTTTGTTAATTTCATGTATCACATCTTCTCATTCCCCTCAAGCAACTATTGGTCAAAGTTTCTATAAATACATGTAAGTTGCTGTCCTTATACATTAGCGATAGATGTAGCGAGTTGGAAGAATCTACAGTTTGTATTTTCTTTTGAAAATTGAAGCCCCCCTCACCTTCCCCAATCATAGCCCCACCAATGGCTGAGAGGTTCTGCTCTCGAAGCTGGTAGACGGGAGGTGCTGGGTTCGAGCCCAATCGCGCTCGTCGGCCTAATCGTTCGGAGTTTTCGTGGTTTTCTTCGAACTTTGGATTTCCAAGCGTTAATGCGGGTTAGGTTCCCTTAGGCCCCCACGAAGGGCACTCCCCCCTGGGCCTATATCCCTCGTGCAGATAATTGGCCGTCATAAATACAACCAACCAACCAACCCCACTCATAACTTTCAAGGACTCCCTAACAAATAGCGGACATGTCCAATGAGCGAATACATCTTCAATACACAATACCTATTTATTTGTATGCTTTAGTATAATGATATGTACATGTTACTTTCAATGTGCTTAGCACATGCTTTACTTAAAACTGTGGAGTTACGTATTTATTAAATAATTAAATACGTTGGTGTCTAATGACAAGATAAAAACAATTTTTTAAAACACCATAAATATTTTAATAGAAGCGCAAAGTTCTTCGAACGAACTAGTCTTTCTTCATCAGGCGCAGAGAACTACTTTGAAAACAGCAGCAAGACTAACGAAATGGTGTTTTAAAGAGTTCTTTCGATCTTAACGTATTTATCTTCTAAATAATTCCGATTGCACTCGTTTATAAATATTACTACTATTTTTTCTGCTGCCTTTTTACCATTGACTTTTTGACCTTCGGCATTTTTATCTATATTCGTCAAAATGGCAAATTATAACATTTGATCCATGATTTAACAAATTCATCAATTTTTAACAAATCAAAATTTAATAATATATATGGCGAAAATGCTGAATTATAGAAATAGCTTTTAATGGCGACTTCTTTCTAGATTCATAATTTATATTTATACAAACGTGTAAGAATACACTGGTGTCCAAAATTAAGGACCAATTACAAATACGTGAATACCCAAATGGAAATAATATAATTCGAATAATTACTATCTCTACAGCACAGCTAGTCCATATAACATTTCATTCATGTCACACATGGTCACAAGTGTCACAGTCACTACGGTGAAGCAGAAAAATATGAAATTCCATACATCTCATTATGAGTCTCAAATAATCACTATATGTCACTCCACTGAGACGTCACTGTGACTGCTGCTTTGTGACGAGTCACGATGTGACTTTACAATGTAGTTACATTGTGATTCTCATGTGACTGTCATCTGCAGACACAATTTCAAAGTAATCGTGAAAGCTACGTTGTGATAAGTATCCAAATAATGTCACATTAAAGTCACATGATGACTTTCAGGTGACAGAGAGACTACTGTGAAGTCACCATTCTGCTCTTTTGTGAAAAGTCCCCATGTGACTATAATGTGATATTATTTGGTGACTTATCATAATGCCACGTTCATGATGACTTTGAAATTGAGTCTAAAAATGACAGTCACATCAGAGTCACAATGTAACTACATTGTAAAGTCACCTGGTGACTCGTCACAAAGCAGCAGTCACATTGACGTCTCAGTGAAGTCACATATAGGGATCATTTGAAACTCATAATGAGACTTGTGGAATTTCATATTTTTTGTTTCACCGTAGTGACTGTGACATTTGTGATCATGTGTGACATGAATGAGATGCTATATGGACTAGTTGTGCTGTAGAGATAGTAATTATTTAAATTATATTATTTCTTTTTGAGTATTCGCTTACTTAAAAATTAGCATTTTGTGACTGGTCCTTAATTTTGGACACCAGTGTATATTGAGTTATAATTTAAAAACTGAAGTATAGCCTACAAATAATCATGCGGCTTTTTTTCCCACAGAAATACCTGTACATCATTGCACAGAAACTTAAATGTGTATCCCTCCCGCGGTCGTGCTCCTAGCACTATATGCATAAGCGCAACAAAATGTGTGTGTATAGTGTGTTCTAATCTCCCCACCCCGATCGGTTTGGAATTATATGTATATATTTTCTTGATATGAGGGAGAAAAATGAGATTTTAAAACAGGCATTTTCTAATTGAATTTTATAACAATTATAATTCAATTGAATTTTAATTTTAATTTATTAATTCAATTTTCATAATTTTACACCAGTAAAATGCAGGAGGAAGTATATTCCATACATCCAGGACCCTCGCTAAGGGGGTAGGAGTATGCGGGATATTCGCCCCTCCCCCCCCCCGCCCCCCGAAAAAAAAACTTTTAAAAATCGTTAAACTTTTAAAAATCGTCTCAGAAAAATATTTCCTTTGCTTATTTCACTGCTAACAGAAACTTACCTCTTTAGCAGAATTCGCTCTTTGAAAAGGGATTAGTTCAGGGGTAAAGGTGGTAATCAATCATGAATGTGGGAAGGCCTATCCTTTGGAAGTACACACAAAGGCTTTCAGTAGGTTATTGTTTGCTAGGAAATACTGGAGGGGGAAAGCAGTTTTCGCAGATACATTGCTAAACGTTTCGAAAACTAAATCTTTAACCATTTATAAACACACAAAGCTTCTCCCTGTGAAACCATCTCCGAACCAAAAAAATGGACACAGCTTAACCGCGAATGGGTTAAGTTTAGAAATAATAATAACAAAATGGCTCTTCAAAACATTCAAAATTAAAAACTAGATTCTCTCAGAATATTGCAGATTAAATAGCTGATAAAACTTTATGAAGGGACTAAAAAATTGATTAACATTTTGAATAAGGTAATTATTAATATATGCATTGTAAATTTAAAGAGAAATTAATAGGAATAAATAATAGCTATTATTAAGAAATGGGAAAATAAAGAATATAGCGAAAAAAAACAGAATAATTTAAATGAATATCACGAGGTAAAATTTTTATATAACATATATATATATAATATTACCGAAACATTAATGGCGAGGTTCCACTTCAATGTAAATTACTAGTACGCTAACATAAAATGTCGGGGTTACTTCTTACCTCCGTACAGAAGTATCAACTGGTTTTTATCACTGATCATTGGGATCATTGGGGGGACAACGATCATTGGGAATTCCATATCTAGATTTCAGTGTATGGGTTTATTACATATTATGTTACACTATGATGTTTTTAAAATCTATTTCAGAAATGAAATCACGATCAAAGGTGTTAGGATTTTTTATGCATTTTATGTAGTTATTTTTCAACCACCGATGTTTTGAAACTGAATTCAAACACCGATGAGGTGAAATCGAATGCAAGCAACAAATGAAGTAAAATTCAAAATTTTTTTGTCACGTACACCACACAGCCAATAGCAACGCGACTTTCCCTAGACTTGAGAAATTTTACTATTAAGGCCATAATATTAGAAATTTTACAGAAACTGTATTGGCTGATGGCGGGCTTACACATTTTGTAGCAAAATACAGTGAATTTTCCTCCATTTTATGCTGTAATTTTTTGTAGCACTCATGCTGTGAAAGTGAATTCAAGCAACCAGTGAAGTAAAAATCGAATTATTTCTGTCATGTACACCACGTAGTAAATAGCCACGCTACTTTCCCCAGACTTAAGAAATTTTACAGCACTCTTAAAAACAGCAGCTTGTGAGTTCTACAGTAACTGTGCTGGCAGCCGAGAGTGCCATCACCTTTTGTTTTAAAACATAGATTTTTTTCCGCTTTTTACAGAGCACCAGTGCATTTTTTTTTATCTATTTCAACATCTTAAAAACATGTGGCAATAAGTGATTTACAAATGGGCCTTTTTTTTATACCTAAGGACAGCCACATCGACAGTTTCCCAATATTTTGAATCTATATGTATTTAACTATCTAAGAATCATGCATACTCTGGCGTTTTTCTATATAACGAGAAAATAATGAAACATTATTTTTTCCCAACTAATTTTTAACCCCCCCCCCCCCCCTGTTTGTTCACCGCACGAGGATTTCGTTCGAAAATAATTTTATTTTAAAGAACAGATGTTCATAAATTGTCTCTAATTGACTGTATTCCAGAATGTTGACCACTTTGTATACTTATGCAATACAGTACTATGCATATACATTGCCTTTTTTTTCAACTTGCTTAAAAATTCATTATTAAAAATGCAGTCATACAAATTTGTGAGGATTTTGTTATCTCATATCATTTACGAAAAGTTTTTTGAAGTAATTTCCAGATCGGCAAAATTACCGATTGTTTGCATGGCACTGTCAGCTGAAGGGCACTGACAAAAGGAGAAGGTTTCATGTTTTCTATATATAAGTGATTAATAGATACGTCGTTTCTTCTAAATTAGATTCTGTCAGTTCATATTTTGTTTTCGTAGATTTTAGTCATAGTGTTGCCAAACATATCTTCAGTTGGAAGGTAGTTGTTTTCTATTATGTGTTTCATCTTTAACTCACTTACATAATACTTTCCGTCAATGTGCTTTCTCTTTCGTTTAAATATTCTAATCTCGAAATTTTCAACTAATCAGCTCTGATGAGCATTAAAATCTTGAATAAGTCTCAGCATTCTTATCAGCTCTTTCCTGGTATGCGATAATGCATAGATTGAGGTTCAAGACAAGGTCTCTTTATTGAGTAAGGAAAGTAGTATCGGGGTACTGTGACCCAAATGCAAATCTTACTGAGCATTTTGCTTTATATAAAGGGAAAAATGTATCGTATCCATGCCACTGTAGATTCAATACGTCTTATTTTATGACCAGGTACAAATAATGCAAAAATTGGTCAAGGTTGTTTTATACAGGGGTCACAAAGTAACAGCCACCTGAGAATTACAATGGGGCAAAATAATAAATGCCACTTTTTAATTGCCGTTGTGACTCTAACAGATTGTGACCACACAGTGGCGTCTTCACATCGACTAGCTGTTTTATTAGGGTAATAAAGGAAACATTCATTTTACCATATTTGCCAGTGTTTTACAATAAACCACGTTTTTTAAATATGTTATTCGTAAAAAGTCACAATTTAAAACGATCCTAAATCAATCAAAAACAGTTATTTAAGATAAAAGTAAAATTCAAAACTACCTTTTTAAGTGTATCAATATTTAGAAGTAAATAAAATATTCTACATGTGATGAAGATTTTTCTATTCACACATTCAACTGAAAATATTTAAAACATCAAAGTAGTTTAAATCAACAACAATTTCATTTCAATTTCTTCATTATTATCAGAACGCTAGATAAATATATAAATAAAAAAATAAAATTGCATTTTTACTTTCCTTTTAAGTTCTTATTTTAAGCATTAGAGAAATTTGGTTTATTACGATAGAAATTTATGAAAAATCCACACAAAAGATTTACCTAAAAATGTAATTAATCTTAGCATAGGGATACCACTTGAGATAGATTTTTCTTTTCTGCAATCTTTAATTTAATGACGCTGATACGTAGTATAAAAATATCAGTAAGTTGCAAACGTGTCAGAGTTACACTCATTGCCATAAAAATTTGCGCACCACGAAAAAGACGTCCAAATGAAACGAAATTTTACACGCGTAAGTACTACTGTGATATAAGTAAGTGAGTAGAAAACCAAAGAAAAAGGATAATTTATTGCAGAAAAAAGTACAAATAAACGGAAATTTTAGTACTCTGTTGGACCCCGTCTAGCGCGAATGCACGATGCGATACGAGCGGGCATTGAGGCATACAAGTTCCGTATGATGTTGTGAGACATCTCGTTCCAGAGTTGCTGTAAACGCGCCTCGAGTTCAACCAAACTCGTAGGGTGTCCAACTTGCCGTCCCAAATGGTCCCAGATATGTTCGATTGGCGACAAATCTGGGGAACGCGCAGGCCAGGGAAGGGTGGTAATGTGGCGGAGGCAGGCTTGTAACATCCTTGCTGTGTGTGGCCGAGCATTGTCTTGCTGAAAAATGGCTCCTGGGAGCCCTGCCAAGAGTAGCAATACATGTGGCTGAAGGATGTCCTGGACGTACCGCTGGGCTGTCATTGTGCCACGGATCAATATTAGGGGTGACCGTGTATCGTAAGCAATGGCACCCCATACCATCACACCAGCTGTGGCAGCGGTGTGTCGCTGTAAAGCGAAGGCAGGATTGAGGCGTTCACCCCGGGGCCTCCACACACGAACACGATTGTCATCGCGGCTCAAATTGAATCTAGACTCGTCACTGAAGACGACCTGGTTCCATTCCGTTGCAGTCCAATCCCGTTGTGCGCGACACCACTCCAAACGGAGGCGTCGGTGGGTGGGTGTCATTGCAGCACACGTAATGGGCACCGCGATACCAGATGTCCTTCCGCCAGGCGCCTTGCGATGGTTCGGGAAGACACAGGGGTCCATAATGAAGGTGCTGCCTGTGTCTGGATAGCGGCCAATGAGGCAGTAGGCTCTACGTGTGCGTTTTGTATGATGTGACGGTCTTCTCGACAACTGGTCTGTCGAGGGCGTCCCGAGCCTGGTTGCAGTGTAAGTGACGTCTCTTCAGTCCACTGGTCCCAACACTTCCTCACAGTAAAAGCAGAACGGCCTACTTGACGAGCTACTCGCCGAGCTGACCACCCAGCTTCCATCATCCCGATGATTCTTCCCCTCTCGAACTCTGACAGGTTGTCTTCGATGGCTGCGTAACGCCATGTCTACCTCAGCGTTTCCTTTGCAAAAGAAAAGGTACACTCAGACAAGTTCCACTTACAGTTTTATACTCCAAGGAGGACGAAGTTCAACGCCCTCTAGCGGCATTACGCAATGCACAATCACGCTGAATTTCTAATCATTTACATATCTCCCTTATATGTACCTTCATGCCAAGTTTCGTTACTATCCCACAATTATTTCTTGGTGCGCAAATTTTTATGGCAATGAGTGTAGTTTTATCAAAACAATTTTATACTAGTAAAATAAGATGGTCTCCCTTTTCTGTGTCAAGTGATCTCAAACAAATATTTCATTTTCACAAAATTTTTGTAACATTCAGCAAATTAAATTTTGCTGTGTTGTCAGAATGTGTTACTTCGCAGGTCAAAAATTTTAAGAGCAATACAATGACTGAATTTTCGGTTTCTTTGAGCGGATTTTTCTTAGAGAAATCCTGCATTATCTGTATTCGAGAGTTCAATTTATCTGTTTAATGTAACTATAATTAAAACAAATATTGACAGATGTTTCACAATAAAACATATCCATATGGTCATCATAATTACAATAAAAAAAACAGTTTATAAAAATGTGCATTAAATCCAAGTACCCTTTAAAGTAAGTTTTAATTTAAATACATTTTACAGTTTGACGTCCATCACTATGATAAACAGAACAACGTACATACTTTTGATGTAGCGAAATTAAGGTTTTAAAGATTACATATTTAGTTAAATCAATAAATACAAAAAGTTTTATTATTTAAATGAATGATATTTTCATATCACCTAATGCTCTCATATTTTACTGCGGTGTTATTATTATTACTTTGTTATTCACAACATTATATTTTATTGCGGACCGTAACATATACAGAACAGGCTAAAACATAAATATCCAACACTGTTTTTATTTCTTTTAAGGTTACTTTTGTGAAGTATTTAGAATAATTCGGTTTATTATTATGTAAATAATAGTTTAATCGGTAAAAAAATAAAAATAAAATATCAATGAACCTTATTACTAAAGTATCAGTTTACGAAGTGTTTTCACTTCTGCATTAATTGAATTAACGACACTTCACTAAGTTAGTTCATGGTTCAACTTACACAAGCTTATGGTTCAACCAGAGCACCAAATTTTTGTGGTACCACAATTTGGTGAAGTGTTGATCTAAATTTTTAACAGTGGGTGAAGATTTTTCCCCTTTTTAAATCTTTTAACACCTAATATGAATATACCGCTATCACTTCAAAAGTCTTATAGTTAGTTTTATCAATGAATTTTTATCAACCCATTCAGGACCATAGGTGCATACATGCACCCTAAAAAAGAGCATATATAATTTGTTTTAAGCACCAGTAGAAAAGAAAGGTAATATTTGCTTTTTTTAATCAGAGCATTTTTGTGATTATTTAACAAAAGGAAACTTTTAAAAGAAAGTGGTGCCAACCAAATAAAAGTTGCGCAAAATCCGCCATTCCTGGAGGTGTTAAATATTCGCATACTCCGTTGGTCGGTTTTTAGAAATGCAGAGATCGTCCATTGCAACTGTAATCATGTTCTTGTAATTCAATTTTATTCGTTAGTTATTGAAATTTCGTAAGCCATGCTAAATTTTGCAGATTTTTAAAAATACGTATCACGGTGGTTTTTGTCGGTTCCATAATGTTGCTGAGAAAAACAACAGACGAGACAACTTGTACAGTTGAACACGTTTAATATGCATGCATTACGAACACATTGAAGACATTACAAATTACACAAACATAGAATAATAGTTAAAATGCCCCGGAACTACACTATTTCTTAAGCAGTATTCCAGTGCGCGCCACAGCACGCTTTTTAGAACACACTCTCCGAGTCTCTCCTCGCAGGCTGTTGCCATTCGTCCCTTTCTGAGAAGTTCTTGGACCATGGAGCAAATGCGACCGTCACAATGCAAACTTGCATTTTATATACAAAATAGATAGAAGATTTTTAAAAACATAATGTTTCATAATTGGGTTCAACTATTTATAGAACTTTCTTCCATAGCTCTATAGCTGACAAAAGCAGAAAGGTGTGTTATAAACTAAAATGTTTCCCCCAAGATTTCGTAACTGACTATGTAAGACCCATAAAAATCCGTTTAGCAGAACATAAGTTAAAATTGTTCAGAATAAATTCTCATTCATAACATAGTAGACCTAATTATAGTAATTATAGAATTACCTTTGATAACTCTATAATTAAGTAACATAGAACGAACGATATTAGGCTCTAAAGTCTCTCCCCCCCCCCCCCAAAAAAAAAAAAAACCAAAACGGCAACGCAAATCTCTTAAAAATACTGCGTCAGTTAAAAACATTAGAAATGAAATACCAATTTTCATTTTATATATACTATACTAGTAGGCTTCACCCGATACGATACACAGGGGGGTTTCGCAAAAAAGAGCTTTGAATCAAAAGTGAATTTGAACATTGGTGAATTGAACTTGTGTTTTAAAACAACATGAACCTTAACCTAGAATGGCTTCTGCATTGCTAAAAATGATGAGAACTCTATTGCGCTATTACATTTTCCAATGTGTCAGGCAAAATTTGAGATGTTTAGGGCCAACTTTTTTTATTTTATCCTTTACAGTAAGAATGAATTAAGAAAGATAAAGCGATATGCAATATACTAAAATCATCCATAAAAATGTATCTAACAATTTAAGTTTCATCAAAATTCGTCCAGAAGAACTTTTTTTAAAGGCTAATCTTTCATAATCGGATTCACTTTATTATAGAATTTTCCCCGATAACTGAATAATTAAGCAACGTAGAACGGCATATTATCTGCTAAAACCATTTCTAAACAATTATCTGACTAACATTGCAAGTCTCATCAAAATCCGTCCAGTAGAACTTCTAAAAAGGTTAATCTTTCATAATTGATTTCACCTGATTATAGAACTTTTCCCCATCATTTTATAACTGTGCAACTTAGAAAAATATGCAGTATAATAAAACCTTACCTGAAAAATTATCCAACTTACAGTGCAAGTCCCATCAACATCCATTCAGCAGAACTCATGTTATAAACAGCCGGAATGAAATTCTCATTTGTATTTTACATATATAGTCGATAGTAGATGATGGTTTTACTTTTACATGTCAAGTGCTTACGAACGCAAACTTCCTTTCCATCTAATTTTTATACCGTTCAAAGAAATAAAACTTTGCAGTGTTGTTAAAGCATATCATCTCCCATGTCGAAATTTTAAGAGCAATACAGTTATCGAATTATCTGTTTCTGTTACATGATTTTATTGGAGTAATATTCTCCGGGAAATCCTAATTTCTATATTCGATAATTCAATTTGTCTATTTAATGTAAGTATTAAGGCTACATTTATGTAGGTACATTTACTGATGAGGTAGTGAACATAGTGTTTTACATATATATATATATATATATATTCCTTAAGCAATTAATTCTTTTTGTTTGACTATATTACTTTCTTCTATCATTACAAGAAATAAGTATAGGATTCGTTAAAATTTTCGAATCCCGGTTTTGACGGATTTACACGTTTTAGGGTTCAAAGATTCCAATAAACATGTTTTTACAAAATGTCTGTCTGTGAGTCTCAGTTTGTCACCCTGTCTGTATGTGACAAGAATTTTGTGGGCGCTCTATCTCAAGAACTAATGCACGGAATTTAATAAAAATTCATATACAGGTATTCCCTGATATAAATTGATGCTGATTTAGTTTTTGTTGTAAATCGTTCAATAGGTGGAACAGCTAAGCTGCATTTATTACAATTTCCATAACAGCTCTATTTCAAGAACTAATCTACGTATTTCCATCAAACTTTAGTCGCTCAACAAGTGGCGCTGCTATGCTGCACTTTTTTACGATTTCTTCAATAGCTCTTATCTCAAGAATTAATGCACGGAATTTAATCAAGCTTCAGATTCAGTTAATCCTTGATATGAATTGGTTCTGTTTACGTTTTGGTATCAATCGCCCAAAAGGTGGAGGTGCTATGCTGAATTTTTCCTGATTCCTGCTATAGCTCTATCTCAAGAACTAATGCCAAGGTATACCAGAATCAAATTTTCATCAAAGTTCAGATTCTTCCTTGATAAATATTATTGCTGATTATGTTTTGGTGTAAATCGCCTAACAGGCGACGCTTTTATGCTCCATTTCCCCCCGATATCCGTAATAGTTCGATTTCAAGAAATAATGCACGGAACTTCACACCTTTCAAATCCTCACGATGGGCATAAATTGTGTTTTAATTTTGGCAATGTTCTAGCGAATTTTGAAGTATTAACATGTATGAGATAGAATAAAGTTTTGGGACTGCCAAATACGACTAGTTTTTACTTTATAATTCAGTACTTAAAGACCATTGTAAAATATTTTATTTAAATAAAATAATTATTTTGCAGTATATATACATTTAACGTCTGAATTTAAAAACCATTAAAACACCGAATAAATTTCTGATAAAATTTCTGGCATTCTAAAATCATTCAATATTATGGTTTCTTTTAAACCAATTAATAAAGTGAGTTCCGTTTTCAATAAGCATAAATTTCAATATGATAAGTCTAAATTACCCGGTGCCGTTTATATTATTCCCTGTAAAGATTGCAATAGTGTTTACATTAGTGAAACAGGTAGATCATTGGAAATTCGCCTAAAAGAACATACTGGTGCTTTAAAAAATGGTAATTTGAATTCAAAAATTGTCCAGCATTCACTTCAAACAAATCACATCCCGCTTATTGCGAACGCCAGTATTTTGAAATCGGGTTGCAACGCAATCACGGTAGATTACTCCTTGAGGGTTGGTTCACTCAATTGTGATCGCAGACTTTGAATGAAGCTCGTTCTGTCTCTAGTGAATATCGTCAGCTTTTAAAATAACTAACTTTAACTGTTCTTGATTTGTTACGTCGTTTGCTATGCAATGGATATTTTGTACTGATGAGGCCTAGCGTGTCGCTTGGCGAAACGTTTACTACTTGTATTTTTAATTGTTTTTAAGTATATTTTTTTTAAAATTTTATTTTTGAACTGTGCTCAAGTCTGTCTTAATTTATTTTATTTGGTGTTTTAAAATAATTATATTTGACATTACTACCTCTGATCCGGTCGGTCTTTTGTTTATGTGTGCGTGTTTCTATTCCTTGCGATGACCGTTGTATCCAAATTTGTCTTATCTTAAGTTAAAATTTAGGATAGATAGAAAAAGATTTTTAAGGCCGAAACCGAAACCGAAATTTGCTGATTTTCGGCCGAAAACGAAAATGTCCAAAAAATTGAAAGTAATTAAATTGTATGCATTAAAGTAATTAATACATGAATAAATATTCATAATTACTAATTAATTATACGTATTTATTAAATATGCATAATTATTAATTAACTAGCCGCCCTTGGCGACCAGTTTGGTCTCCTTTAAATCTAAGCATTGTATCATGTTACTTTTATTCATAATTTAATTTTCTTGCTCAATCCTTCTCCAAATCGGAAGATTCTGATACAGAAATCATGAACTCGGTATTTTTATGTTGCCCGAGTACAGGTGATAAATCGCCAAACATTGTACCTGTCGTATTTTTTCTTATTTCATTAATTTCATTTAAAATATAATACTTTCACTCGTTTTATTTAAAATACATAACTTTAATTTAAAACTGAAATACTTAAAATTTATGATTCTCAATTTTCTCTTATTTAAAAAAAAAAAAAAAAAAAAAAAAAAAAGGAAAAAAAATAATAAATAATACTATAAACTATGGCATTTAATTTCAACATCAAAGCTTTGTTTTAATTTACCTCTCAATTAATTGTTTATGACAGTCGCATGAGATGGACTATAATAATACTGATGATATGATGGCGATGGAACAATATTTGGCGATTTATCACCTGCACCCGGCTAACATTAAATTGCCAAATTGGCTGTTTGGCATATAAAAATTGAAGCGGTCAACCGGGAACTGTTGATGACAGTCCCATGACTTAGGCTATTATTATAGAGATTATACGTGCGGCCCAAATTGGCACTCTGCGCCTTAGACCCAAAACATTTTATTTTCATAAAACGTAATTAATTCATCAACGACACAGAAAGATTTTCTAATTATACGAATTTCATTTAATTAAAAAATATTTTAGTTTCATGTATACACACCTCGATTTATCTTTTATAATGATTTCTGTAAATGACCATTTGTTATACTAGAACTTTCTCAAAGAGTATTCGAAACACTTCTTCGGTTTCGAACTGAAAATTTTCTATTACTGTTATGTCTGCAGCTTTTAATGAGCTTTTAACGAAAAAGTTTAGTTATATATGTATTGCTTGCTTTATAATTTGCATGATAGAAATCATAAACAACGAAGTTCATAGCAATAATCAGTCTCATTTGAGCCAATAAAGCTCAAATCGATGAGTAATGTTGAAAATTTCCGAAGGAAGAAACGGAATTTTTGGAATACTCGCAGTTTCGGTCCAGTTTCGGTCCGGCCGAATTTTCAGCCGCATTTTTGCTGAAAACGAATTTTCGGCGATACTCAGATTTTGGGCCGAAAACGAAAATAAAACCGATTATTCGGTCGATCTCTAATTAAAATAATTATCGATTTTTAAATAAATAAGGTTTATTTTATATATTAAAGCACATAAATTAACATCTGAATTAGATCATTCCTTTAATAAGGTTTATTTTATTGGCTAGAACAAAAAAATATGATAAACGAATTATTTTCAAAATGGCGGCTGTCTGAAGAGTAAATCAAATTTTCATCTTAAAGTAATCGGGTGTACCAATCTCATACATGTTAATACTTCAAAATTCGCTATCACAGTGTCAAAATTAAATGACAATCTATGCTCATTATGTGAATTCAAAAAAAGAAAAAAATACCGTGTATTAGTTCTTGGGATATGACTATCTCTGAAATCGTCTAAATCCAGCAAAACGCAGCATAGCAGCGCCACCTATTAGGTGATTTACACCAGAACCTTATCATCATCAACATATGTCAACGTCTAACTGAATATGAAGCTTGGGGGAAATCCGTTCATTAGCTTTGAGACAGAGCTATTGCGAAAATCGTTAAAAAAAACTAGCATAGCAGCTGCACCTAATAGTGATTGACAACAAAATCTACTTAGCAACAACTTGTTTCAACGTCTAAAATGAGTGTAAAGTTAGATGAAAATTCGTGCATTAGCTCTTGAGATTATATTGCGGAAATCCTAACAAATGCAGTATAGAGCGATTTATACCAAAACATAATCAGCAGCAATATTAACCAAGGTATATTTTAATCTGAAGTTTGATGAAAATTCGTACGTTAGTTCTTGACATAGAGCTATTAAGAAAATCGTGCAAAATGCAGCACAGCAGCGACACCTATTATGCGATTTACACCAACACGTAATCAGCATCATTTCATATCAAGGACTAACTCAATCTGAAGTTTGATGAAAATGTGTAGATTAGTTCTTGAGATAGAGCTATTGCGGAAATCGTGTAAATCCTGCAAAATACAGCATAGTAGCGTCACCTGTTGGGCGATTTACACCAAAACATAAACAGCGCCAACTCCTATGAAGGACTAGCATAAATTGAAGTTTGATGAAAATCCGTGCATTAGTTCTTGAGATAGTGTTATTGCGGAAATCGTGAAAAATGCAGCATAGAAAAATGTAGCACGCCACTTGTTGGGAGATTTACACCAAAAACTAATCAGCAGCACCAATTTATATCAGGGACTACCTGAATATAAATTTTTTTTAAATTCCGTACATTAAATCTTGAGATAGAGCGCACACAAAATTTGTGTCACATACAGACAGACAGAGTCACAGACTCACAAACAGACATTTTGTAAAAACATGTTTTTGGGGATCTCTGAGTAGAGGCCTGCACGAGCCAAATTTGCAAGTCCGGGCCCGGACCGACTCATAGAAAAAAAATTAGGCCCGGTCCGGCCCGGTAAAAATGTTTAAAGTTCGGCACGAGCCTGGCCCGGCCCAGTCCGGCAAGAGTTAATTTCTACAAAACATTAATTTTAGGTAGCTTTCATTACAAAAAGCTACCTATTGCAGCCGTTCGGAGGAAAGCGATTTCAAAAAATTTTGGTATATTTTCATCGATCATGACCCCCAGACCCCGAAACCACCCTCCGTTCAAAATTGACTTATATATATATATATATATCTGACCTTTGTCACACTGTAACTCTCGTATTTATGAACCGATTTGGATGTAATTCGGTGTGTACATAGTACATACCAATGTCTCGACCGAGTTCGTTGGCCAGCTTCATCCGCCATTTTGTTTCAAAATGGCGGCCATTTAAAATTTAAAAAAAATTAAAATTTGAAATGTGGTACCAAAAAATTTAAAATGGAAAAATATTTTTTTTATTATGTATTTGACCTTTATACAAAGATTCCGGAGCAGTTTTTGTTTCGTCTATATCTTAAAAAATGGCTGAGTTATAGCATTTTGAATTTCTAGCGTGGCTGACATTTTGAAACGTCCTGAATTTTGCCACGCGATAAAAGGCGTATTTATTAACAGATTTGGATGTAATTCGGTGTGTACATAGTACATACCAATGTCTCGACCGAGTTCGTTGGCCAGCTTCATCAGCCATTTTGTTTAAAAATGGCGGCCATGTAAATTTTTAAGAAAAATTTAAATTTGAAATGTGGTACCAAAAAATTGAAAATCCCAACAAAAAGTTTTCGGTAAAAAAAAAAAAAAAAAAAAAAAAAAAAAACCGCCAAGTTCTCCTTAATGTTTCGGCGAAAAAAAGTAGTGATATCTGAAGTTCGCACAAGTTAAAAGCGAAACATCCCAAATCTTTCATTGAAAATGGCTTCCTGCGACTTGGCCGTTAATGCCTTCTACAGCATTTCAAAATTAATGATTGGAAATTACGCATTTATGAATTATTTAAATATTAAAAGTAATATTAGAATGCAAAGAGAAAATTCACATAAAGACATTATAAGTAAAATATTTCTGATAACTACCATTCAGTTTCAACAAACATTAGTTTTGATTACAGATCATTTAGTCCACTTGTGGTTTAATTGCCATTTTGTACGGTCTAAAGCTAAAGTCATTAACGTAAAACCCAAGAAATAAAACAAAATTTACTTACTTCAAATCTCACAATATGTTACATTATATTTTATTGTATAATATTGAAATCTTGTGTATTGACGAAAGAGATTTTTTTCGTTTGAACATTTATTATAGTTTGTTTGCATACATGAAGAGGTATTCGATTTATAAACTGTTAAAAGCTGATACTAATTATGTTTTAGCAATTAGGGATATTATCTTCTGAATACAAGTATTTTGTTATTTTTAACTTCTAAGCATTTAAATAGTAGACTGAAGTGGTTTAAATGCTTTTTTCAAATGTGTATTTTATTTCTGTACTCTGTGCCACAAAATGCCTAACATAATCAAAAAATGTAGTCGGCATGTAACTCATTTGTACATATTTTAAAATTTGAAAAACTCTGTCGAAGGCATTAACGGCCAAGTCGCAGGAAGCCATTTTCAATGAAAGATTTGGGATGTTTGGCTTTTAACTTGTGCGAACTTCAGATATCACTACTTTTTTTGGCCGAAACATTAAGGAGAACTTGGCTCTTTTTTTTTTTTTTTTTTTTTTTACCGAAAACTTTTTGTTGGGATATCACTACTTTTTGTATGTTTTTTTAAGTTTGTTATTCTAAACTATATTAATATGAAAAAACTTAAATTTCGGTACTTTTATGTTAGCCGGGAGCAAATCTCCTCATTAGCCTTTTGTTTTTTTCGCCAATAGCAGTTTTCCTTTTTCACATGTGTAAATTAGAAACAATGCTTTGGTTTTCAAATAAAATATTTTGGTTTATGTTATTATTTCTTATTTATTTATTTATTTATTTATTTATTTCTATGTTAAATATTCTATTAAATAAAATGAGGGAAATGCATCTGTTTTAAATGAGATGACTGAAAAGTATATATCTTTAAATGAAATGAATGCAATATGAACAATGGAGTTGGGAACAGTATTTCGCGATTTGCCACTTGCGCCCGGCCAACATAAAAATACCTAAATTTATTTCATTGAGCTTTACAAATTTATACTTTATTTCTTTTTATATTAAAGTACTAGCCGCCTCTAACAAGCAGTATTTACCGTATTAACTCCATGTTAAACGTTGCATCATGTTACTGTTATTCATAATTTAATTTACTTGCCCATTCTTTCGCCAAGTCGGAAGCTTTTGATAAAGAAATCAAGAACTCTTTACGATCATGGATGCACATCATATATTTTGTGTTGTTATGTATTTCATCATTCGTGACAAATATTTCTTAACTCACTTAGCAGTTACGATTCGTTCTCTAATGCGGAAATTTTTAAACCTATTAAGTAATCTTTTCTAATTGGGCTCACTGCCAATTATTGTATTTTAACTAATATGACTGGGTACAAGTGAAATGGTTCTTATGAAATCCTTTGACAATATCTGCATTTAGATTAAACCATATTGATGCTAATATATTTTTGTTTCACGTTAACCTTTTCAATAGACTCGATTACGGAAGAATAGAAGGTCTACCGGCTCACTGCTATGATCCTTTTGAAAATCTCTCATTCTTCTCATCTGATCGTGTTGAAGAATTAGTCAATGTGCCATGGTTTTAAGATTTTAGCTAATTTTATTCGAAACCTGAAAACTAAAATGCGAGGAACCCGGTTATAGAAGATTCATTCATTCTAACGTACATATCGATTAACAGGTTACATATTATAGAAATATAATAATCATAAGGTGAACTGGCAGTTTCAGTGCTTTAATAGTTTTCGTAAATTCCCTTTATATGATACACAAGTTTTAGCGGTGTAAAGATTAACAATATAGTCACAGTAAGTATAATAACAGTACAATATAATAGCAATAGCAGAGGTTTTGGGCAATGACGAAACTATTAGCACTTTGGAAATATTAGTACGTTATATCATTTAACTATTTAGATGATATGCGGATAAATATAAATAGATGACTCGCATTAATAATTAACTCATTGAAAAATAGCCACTAGCGTCCAATATTCACCAAGCTTGGCGACATTTAGCAAAGTTCCGCCAAATTTGGTAATATATGATGTCAATTCTCAAATTTGGCGACAAAGAATGTTTTGTTTATTCTGACGTCATAATGATGCATATGTATTATGTATTATACACATACCTATAATATGTATGATGCAAATGAATTACGTATTATATGCATATGTAAAATATGTATGATACATATGCATAAGTTCATTAACATCACTAAAACGCACTTAAAGGAATAGTGTTCCATAAAGAGTAGGGATAATTGCCAGATTGACCAGAGTGCTATTGAGATTAGAATTCCGACATTTATAATAGACCGGGAAGTGTCTGCACACACCATCACCTCATCGAGTTCACAGCTGAAATTTCAGGATTAGTTAAAACTAGATTAGCATATTTAAATGCAACTGGTCTGTTAAGTCATATCTTGGTAGAAACCACCTGAAGACCTAATTTTAGTGGTTAACTGATAGGTTAACTATTGTATTTTCCTGCATCCAAAACGTTGGAAACATGGAGGAATGGGTGCAGGAAAACACAATGGAAAATCCACCAATTAACCCATAAAATTCGGTCTGTAGGTGGTTTCCACAAAGATATGACTTGGCAGACCAGTTACATTTCAATACGCTAATCGATATTTAACTAATCCTAAAATTTCAGCCGTCAACTCGATGAGGTGATGATATGTGCAGCGCCTCCCGGTCTTTAATAAAATTTGTTTTAAGGAAGTGAAAGATAGAAAGATGGACAGATAAACTGAAAGATTTGCCTTATTAAGATTTTTGTAAAAGCATATAAAAATTTATTCAGCTTGAAATCATGTAATACCTTTATAACTCGGGCTAATTTTCTGTAATCGGGTTTTGGCGACCAACATATCTTATCTATAACTATAATCTTTCTTTTACAGATATAAAATTAACAATAAATTAACAGTAAGTAGGCTAATAATACAATATAATAACATTAGCAGCGGACTTCGGACGCCGCATCTGTCGCACATCGTTAAAGACAGTTTATTAGTTACACATTTCATTTAATTAAAAGGAGATTTTTAAACTTTCATTGGAATTAGGATATTTTTCCACTATAGAGACCTTGGCATTTTTTTTAAATCTTGGCGCAATTCGGACTTCAGAAACTGAGATATGTTGCCAAATGATATAAACAACTATGAAAACAAACCTGATGAACTCTTATGTTATTTATATATGTTTTTATATACATATAAACATTTTATTTATACATGTATAAAATATTATTTTTTATATACACATATTTATGTTGGTACATAAAAATAAATAAACGGGTTTCTTACATTAAATAAATTGTATACATATTGAAAAAATTGCTTGTGTATGTGACACAGTAAATAAGTTGCCAGAAAATACGTTATTATCAAATTTCTTTTCTCGTCAAGGCTATTTTCTGTATTTCGCTAAGGCTACTATATCGGAAACGTACCGAATTGTGGTTATATTTTGCTAAATGTTTTATTGTTTTAATATCGTATATATATCATAACCTATACTGATTAAAATTTTTAGGTATATTCATTTTTTCTATTTAACAAACATCTTTGGAAAAGCATACTTTTAAAATGTTATTCTGCTTGAAATCACGTGACTCCCTTCAAAACTCTGTAATCGAGTTTTGGCGACCAACATTGGCACAATTGAATGTGTTAAGGAACTGTTTACGGCCAAATGAACACCCCCTGTTTTAAGGGTTTAGAGGCGGAAATTCTGTGTTTTCAGATTTTTCTGGTTAATTGTGCTACAAACCCGACTTACCTGTGAAATTTCATGATTCTACGACTTTTAGAAGTACCTTAGTTATTTGATGATGCGAAGTGAGTCAGTGACAAAAAAGCGCTTTTACGGAATTTAATATTTCGAAAACTACTAAATATAGAAACATGAAATCGTGGAATCTTAGTTCGGTTTGACCATACGAACATGTGTATAAAAGAAAAATTTCTATATCTCTCCCTAAAACGACGTTATGAGGGGGTGAAAAGTATGCCGAAATGGTTCAGGAAAAGGTAGCTTACGGCTTGTGCAAACTTGGCGGACGCACTGCCGTGCTCCCAGATTGAAAAAATATTTTTTTCGTATGTGTTTGACCTTAATACAAAGATTCCGGAAGAGTTTTTGTTTCGTCTATATCTAAAAAAATTGCTGAGTTATAGCCTTTTGAATTTCTATTGTGGCTGACATTTTAAAACGACCTGATTTTTGTCACGCGATAACAGGCGTATTTATGAACCGATTTGTATGTAACTTGGTCTGTACGTAGTACATACCAATGTCTCGACCGAGTGCGTTGGCCAGCTTCATTCGCCATCTTGTTTCAAAAGGGTTGCCATTTAAAAAAAATAAATTTAAAATTTAAAATGAGGTATTAAAAAATTGGAAAATGAAAAATATTTTTTTTTTATGTGTTTAACCTTGATACAAAAATCCGGAGCAGTTTTTGTTTCTGAAAATTTGTTATTTTGTTTATATCTTAAAAAATGGTTGAATTATATCACTTTGAATTTCTAGCATTGCTAACATTTTGAAACGATCTTGTATTTGTCACGCGATAACACACGTATTCGCCTATTTCGATGTAAGAAGGCATGTGGATAGTATACATCAATATCTCGATCAAGTTCGCTGGCCAGCTTCATCAGCCATCTTGTTTCAAAATGGCGGCCATTAAATAAAAAAAAAATTATATTTAAAGTAAGGTGCAAAAAATTAGAATTTGAGAAAGGTTTCTTTCTTAAGTATTTGACCTTGATATAAGGATTCAGGAGCATTTTTTGTTTGGCTTTATCTTAAAAAACGGCTCAGATATAGCAATTTCAATATCTAATGTGGGTGACATTTTGAAAAATCTGATTTTTTGCCTGCGACAGCACTCGTATATATCAACCGATTCCGATGTGAGTGAGCATGTGCACATCAATTACTAAGGTCTCGACCAAGTTCACTGGTTAGCCTCATCCACCATGTTGTCTTAAAATGGCAGGCACTTCAAGAAATCGCCGAATTTGGCAGCCAAATATAAGTTACTTTAAATAAAATCAGCTTGGCTAAAGCCGACTAATTTCGCGAAATTCTCATTCATAATGATTTAGTATTGATAAAAATTAGTATTGAATCTCCTGTATTCGGTTTCTACTAAATTGAGCTTCGTGTGTTTGAATAACATAAGTTGGCTTTTTTAGAATAAGGAATATGAAATCTACCTCTTCCTCCCGGCACTGGCCGGAAGGACTTTTTTACGTCGAGTTGGTTAAAAATTTGTCCCGTACGAGGAGTTCTGACGGAAAATATTTACCTTAACTTTTTTATATGTTTATAATATTATTTTTTTATAGAAGTGGCACAGGCTGCGAAATTAAATTTTTTAATGAATCGCTATTATTTATATGTAAATGTTTCAGTTATCATTAATATTGTAAATCCATATTTCATATAATGAAGTGTTAAAAATCTGAAAAATGCTATATAGTAAAATCTTCTGATACTCAATTACATAGATAAGAAAAATAATGCGTTTTAGACAAGTTCCCTTCTTAGCAAGTGTAAATGTATTATATATTCTTTTCTTACGTATTAGTATATTAATTTTACATGGATCAACACGTTTTTCAGTTTAAAAGAGCCTTCCGTCATAGGCAGGTTCTTTTTCACACTTTTACTATATTTTGATAAGCGCTGAAATTTACGATTCTTCAAAAAGTATAAATGTTAATGTTTAATTGTAAAAATGTATGCCTTTTTTGCAAAAATCTTTGGGCCAAGTTTAATTTTACTGACCTTTGAACGGACAGGTCACGCGGAGACAATGATTTTCATACGGGCTGGCTCAAAAGTAGGACTGAAAATTTTGGGCCGAGAAGACTAGGAAAGAAACCAGTCCCGGCTCTGAACAGAAAAAATAAGTTATGTCCGGCCCAATTTTTCCTGTAAAGAGTATGGCCCGAACCGGGCCCGGCCCGTAAAGTGTAGTCGCTAGGCCCGGCCATATCCTTCAGAAAAAGTGTGGCTCAGGCCCGGGGAATGCTGGTAAGGAATGCTCGTGTAGTAACTTCCTCGCAATCCTGTTAAATTAACTGGCATCTTTGGCATAGAAGAAATCAACATATGATTATGAATGTAACACCATAAGAATTAATCATATGGATAAAATGCGGTGAGTATATCTTTGTATCTTTTATAAAGATCTTTGCGCAAGGTAATATCACAATTTCCTTCTAGAATTGGAAAGCTTATTAGAAAAAAAATTACGAATACAGCAGAAAGTTTCATAGCTCAATATAAAGATTCACTTAAATTCAGTGCATTTTCTCAGTGCCAACATCTCACGTTTAGTACTAAGGAATTCTCGCGTAATAACTTCCTCGCAATTCTGTTAAATTAACTGGCATAGAGGAACTCAACATATGATTATTGATGTAACACCATAAGAATTAATCACATGGATAAAGTGCGGTGAGTATATGGGGACAGTGGCGTAGCCAGGATTTCGTTTCGGGAGGGGTCCAAAATTTTTCCTTCAGGTTATATATAGTAAAACTTATGAAATCGCAAATATTGGTGAAAAATCCCGTTTTACATAGGTTTTCGTGTTTACAGGTGTAATTGTATAGTATTCTTTTCGATAGCAATGTGGAACATTTCTGTTTAAGACAGAATTCTGTTATAGGCAGGTTCCATTTTTGCAAGTTTTGTGTATTTATATTAATATACTTATTTCTATTAAATGAATAGTAAAACCTGTCAAAATAGCATATCTCTAACAGAATCCTGCCTTAAACGGAAGCTTTACGTGGTCTTAATATGTATTGCCATACAATTAAATTTGCTAAAAACCTGTCTGAAAAGTGATTTTCACCGCTCTTTAGTGAAACACAGTAAAACCTCTGAAAGTGGAATCTTTCTATTACGGAATCCTGTCTCAAACGGAAGAGTTTCAGGCTTCCGACGAAACGAGCAATAGATCATATTGCGGTAGTGTATCTTAGAAGTATAATTATTTACACTTCTTTAAGCGGAATCATGTCTAAAATGGAACATTTTCCCAGTCCCTTACGATCACGACTTGACAGGATTGACTGTGTATGTATAATAGAAACATTTAGTGTAACTTTAAGAATTTAGGTATGTCCTTATTTAATTTCTTAATTTTAAAAAAAGCATGGATAAAAAAAAAGAAAGATCAATCTCTGTAACTGCAGCTAATAATACATTGGAGTTACATTAATATTTATCAGTGAAAAAGATTTTACAAACATCATGATGTAAAAAACTGAGTGCATGTGAAGAGTATTAATTTATTTAGCACTTATTAGTAATTTATTTAAATCAAGTTTCATAATACATAACATTTGCCTACAATAAAGTTAGGATCATGTGGTTAAGTTTAAATCAGCAATTTCCATGTTTAATTTATTGCCATTGAATTAAGAACTTGCGCTGTAATAAACATTGGATTATGATTTTACATAAGTGTCAGTGAGTCGTTAGTTGCAATTTTTTGGGTTGGGGTTTTAATCTTTAAGAAAAAGATCTTGCAATTTCAGCTACACAAACTGGTAATGTAAGAAGCACACGCATCAAATATAGTTCATGTCAGGGTTACCAGTTTGGCTTCTTTTAATTTGAAATTTCAAATTCACACCGGAAATTTTGAAGGAAGAATCTTTCCTTTTTGTAATCACAAAGTTTCTGTCATAAAGCAAATGCTATTTTTACTTTCTGGTGCGAATTTGGATATTCTTAATAAAAATGGAGGCCAAACTAACAACCCTGGTTCATGCTGGAAAAAAATAGTTTTGTTACAATTGTCTAAAACAGCCATAATTCTTTTTTGGTTTTTATGTTTCGCCATTTTTGATACCATATTCGATCTAATAGTTGCTTCCAATATCCGATCGTCTTTGGAAGTTACATTTTTGTAACAAATTTATTTGTGATGGATTAGCACGCTTTTGGAAGTATCAGGATGTGTAAAAAATAATGGTGGCTTCTGTTATTGTACTTCACGACCAATTTATTTTAGATAGTTCGAAATAGTTTTAGATCATTCTCCAAGTTCAGCAGTAAACTCCGGACTTTCGTACGTGGATTAGCTTCAATTTGATTTCTTATTGTTAAAGACAAAGTGTCACCCAAGACCTTCTCAATACACAAAATTGTTATTGCCACCATGAAATTTCTTAAAGCAATGTTTAAATGGGCATTCACAATTAGTAACTGGGGATCAAATGAAATGTTGAATTCAGACATTTTTTTCTGTGGGATTTCTTCAGCTCTGGAAGGGACACTTCGGAGTTCCGTGGACGGGGTAGCACTTCTAGACCATTAATAAACATAAAACCCCAAATTTTTCGTTTGCACCCTTAACCCGTTCGGGAGCCAGCATCTTTTCTTAAATTTTATTCCTTTGACACCACTTTTTGTCAAATAATTAAATTTAGTTTATCAATCGAGAAAATGTCTTAATTAGATAAGGAAAATTTTACTTTTAATTTTTAGTGGTATTTAAAACAAGTTCTGTAAGCACCTTTTGAAGAATCATATATGCACCCATAGTCCCGGAGGGGTTAAACAACTTGACATGAGTCTTAAAATACGTTGTAACGTGATAACGTTGACATTGAGTTACCAATCAATCACCTTTCATTGAAGTTCCCTTAATAGAATTAACACAAAGCACCTTTTTATGGTTATTCCTTTAATTTTTCTCGCCAGTGTATTTTTAAAGTGGTAACAAATAACCAGTCCAAAAATAAAATTAGTTATATTAATTGCTTGCAGCAGATTTAAAATAATTGATAATATTGACCGTTATAAAGTAAACAAAGATAAGGGTCGCGAAACTCAACCAATGTGCCATTATTGCGCTCGTGTAAACTCGTCTTTTCCTATAAGTGTCGGCAACAGTTGGTCCCATCGAAGTCCAAGATAAAGAAGTTTTACGTTTAATCTAGTTACACAAAATTTGTGTAAACGGAATAGCAGGTATACTTGCATAGTTATCCTTCCGTCTCGGTACATAAAAATGTGTCTGTTTATGAGAGGATTCCGTGTTCACAGAAAACCTGCCAAGAAGGAATCACAATTGGAATAAGTTTCATTTCAGATGGGTTTCAAACGTTAGCAAGCATAAATATATAGTGTTGTTTTGTCGAATCTTGAATTGTTTTCCTTTGAGATAGGTCATGTTCACAGGTTTTACTGTAATACATTTATGCTCTTCAGAGGTGTACTATAGAGTGAGTACATTTTAGCAATTTTAATGGATGTGAAAACAGAAAGTTTTATAACGGAAACCTGTCTAAAACGGGAAAGTTTGTAGCCCCGGCGGTTAACCTACCTTTGAATATCTTCTAAGATGAACACCTATTTAAAGCGGAATTTTTCGGAGGTTCTTTGTGATTCCGTCTTAGCCGTTTTTACTGTTGTATCCATGATTCAGTAAATTAGTTGTTCGTTCGGGTCCGGGGGAGGGGGTTCCGGACCGCCTGGACCCCCCTTCCTTGTCTACTCCACTGTATGGGGACCATGGAACCAGAGAAGTACCATTTTCCGGAGAAAAACTAACGTTGAACCATTTGATAATTCTAAAAAGTAGAACCATCAGAAAAGGGTTTACTTCATTTTTCAAAACTGCTGATTGTTATAAAACATCTAAAATTGTTCAACTTTTCAGCATACTGATGTAATATGTTTTAACCAAGCAGAGCAAATAATTTTAGGGCCTTTAAATATACTGCTTTTGAACATGGTGATATCCACCAGTTAATATAGTAATTAGAACGCTGGTTAGAATTCAGCAGGACTTGGATGTATGTAACGTTATTTTAAAAAGAGGTTACTATCTGATTAACCCGTGTTTCTAAACGATACTTCTAGTCACTGCATGGAAAAAAATGTTACCATTTTATTGTTAGACATTTTACCAATTACCGGTTCAACATTTTACCAGTTCATAATTTAAATTTTTATCAGTTTATGGGTTAACCTACGCAAGCTTATGATTAAACCAAAATTTTCGAACAAGGCCTCATTACCTTATCATGACACTTATTTTGATACCATACTTTGGTGAAATGCTTAAATAATAGTTTTGCAATTATGCAATTTTTAATCACCTAATATGACTGTCCCACAAACTTGTTAAAAATGTCACAGTTACTTTTATCAATGCAATTTTATTAAATATAATGCTCTCACTTTCACATGTCAAGTGCTTATGAACGGAAAATTCATTTCTACCTAATTTTTATACTTTTCAGGGATCTGAAACTTTGCAGGGTTGTCAAAACATGTCACTTTCTAGGTCAAAGTTTTAAAAGCAATACAGTGATTGAATTTTCTGTTCCTTTGATCAGATTTTCTAAAGTAACATTCTGCAAGAAATCCTATTTCCCATTATTTTTGAACTACGATACTTCAAATCAGTTTTATTTTTTAAATGTCGCAGCGTATTTGAGAGAAATTTCAAAAAACAGTTTCGGCAATGAAATATTCTTCGTACAGTTATTTGAAAATGAAGGTGGAAAAGCTGATCTAGTCAAGAAAATTTATTTTATTCCATTATTTTCGCTTATTGGTGTTATTTTAAAGTAATTTTGATAGAGTTATTGCTCTAAGACAAGAAATGTGTTAACGAAACAGGAAAAGCAAAAAATAAATGAATAAATAAATAAATAAATAAATAAAATAATAATAATAATAATAAATCCTCTTATAAAAATTTTATTTAAAAATTGTATTTAACCTTTTGATCTGAGTTTACTAAAGTATAATTTTGCAAGAAACTCTATTTTCTATTAGTTTTTAAATTCTGCTATTTGAAATTAATTTTAATTTTAAAATGAAGAAAAATATTTAAGACATTTCAAATCTCAGTTTCACAAATCAAATAATTTTTGAAAATTATTATTATACTGAAAAATAAAGTGAAAACTGTAGCAGTTTAAAATATTTTATACTATTAAAGTAATATGTATTTATATTTTTTGATTTTTTTTTAATTATTAGTTAGTGTAGGAAGATTGGCTCCCTGCTCACTGTCAAAGTTTGTTCACTGGGTGTGAAAAACAAAAGTGATGTTATAAAAATTTTTATTTGGAAGTTGTTCTCACAATAATTTTTCCAAAAAAAAATAAATAAATAAATAAATAAAATAAAATAAAGCGGAAAAAAATTATTAGTTTTTATTGAAAATAAAGTTTTGATCAGCAGTAGTATAATGTAGAAAAAAAAAAGGCAGAAGCACCAAAACATGGCTTACTTAATTTTATTGAAACTCCTGATTATATTGAAACTTCGATAATGATTCAATCTTTTATAATTATTTGGCAATATGTGACAGCTAACAACGACAAATAATTCTACTAAATAACAATATGCTAAAAACAATATGCTACTAAAGAGCGCAACGACATCCGCCTCTTTATATAGCGCTCATAAAGCTGGCAGATAATCACGGAGTGTCAGGTTCGTATCTCAGGTTAGACTTGGTTCACCATCGTGTGTTGGATTTCCCATTTAAAAAATATTCTGGTCTAATTAAGCCTCTTATGAAAAGGAGATCTCTTGACACTTTATCGTTCAAAAATTTAACAAATTTATGGTTCAAACTACATAAGTTTATTCAGTCCCAGCAAACACAGAGCTATCGGTAAGCAATCGGGCGACAGCCGCTTGCCTCTACCGGCGGTATTGGTACGATACCGGTTGCCGCTACCGGTTCCGTATCGTTTTTGATACGCCGCGCGAATGCGGCCCGATTCATAAGACAAGAAGCCGGTCCGGTGTCGGCAAAAAACTATGCCGACAGCACGCCGATAGCTACGCATATGAATGCCGGTCGCAGCCCGACACCAGCATAAATTGAAAAAAAAAAAATCTGCTTTGATGGCGCTATCTATGAGACACCGTGGAATGTATATTTGGAAGGAACATGTTTCAGCGTTGGGAGAGGCGGGGTTTGATCCATCGTCCCCAGGGACAGGAAGTAGACGCCTTCACCACTCAGCCACTGAGACTTGATCAGTGGAGGATTATATGAGGTCATAAAGGGAAGACATATCGATAAGTATTGGTTGTCGTTGAAAGTAAGTGGTAGATGGGAAGATTTGAATTTTGAAGTGTTTTTATTTTATTTATTTATTTATTTATTTGTAATTGTCTTACACGCGTGCATTTAAAAGTTAATTTAATATTTAAGTGAATGAAAAAAATACCTTAGCGAATTCGTTAAAGCAAACGAATTTAAGAATAATTAAGATATATATATATAATTTAGAATAATTAAGATATAGATATAATTAAGAATATATATATGTTTAAGAATAATTAACTATTAAAAAAAATTTTAGAGGTTTTGTACAGTTAATCAAAAATTTTTTTTTTAGGACTTATAATATAATTACATGAATTGCGTTAATTTACAAAATATGTATTTTTAACATGGAAAAATTTATTTTAATAAATAAAAAGTTGGTAATTAATAACTTTTAATTAGAATAAGAATTCATTTTATATCGTTTTGATGATTTAAAGTAGAACATATATTTAATGAGTAATGAGTATGTTGCAATATTAATTTGTTACTTATCAACAGTTTTAATTAAAAAATAAAATAAGAATATTAATTTATATATTTTCTTTTCTTTAGGAAGACATCTTTAAATGGGGGATATTTCTGAATCTTTCTTATAAATTTAAGAATGCTTATTAAATAAAATAAGTGAATTTCAGAGGTTTTTCTCTTAATACAATTTTCTCTTTAGGAATTATAATATAATTAAATGTGTTAATTCAAGAAATATATATTTGTAACATAGAAAAACTAATTTTAATAAAAAAATAAGTTGGTAATTAATTACTTTTAATTAGAATAAGAGTTCATTTTTTGTAATTTGATAATTTAATGTAGAATATATTTTTATTAATTATGTAGAAATAATGATCAACATTTCTTAATCATCAAATAAAATAGAAATATTAATTTATCTTTTTTTTTTTTTAGAAGTGTGAGATTTCTGAATCTTTCTTTTAAATTTTAATGCTAAAAAGTTGGGTAGTTTTTTTGTATTTTTATAGCTTGTAAAATAATTTTAAAAACTTTTTTAATAATTTGATTTTTAGATAAAATACCAAACATAGCTATTGCTTTTAAAATGAATATAATAGCTAGAAAATATGTTCAATTAATTTATGATTTTTTTTTTCGATTAATTTTATAATGAATAATAATTTTAAGGAGCGATTTAAAAAACTCTTTTGATGATTCAAATAATTGTAAGTCCTTTTTAAAATGAATTCAACAACAACTTTTTTTAAATAAATAAATATAGGCTATTTTTGACATTTATTTTGTTTATCACTGTTAGAATTTTATACGAAATACATGAAATATACATATCTTATCAAAACTGAAACTCAAACCAAACTAAGAAAAAGAAAAAAAAAAGTGTCGGCTAAGAGTAAAAATTCCGAATTCGGACCGATGTTGGCAAATCTCATCGGGCCACTATCAGAAATCATATATCGGTCCTGCGTCACTTGCCGGCGTAAGTCGCTTGCCGATATATAACCATAAGGGGACCGATTACAGTAACCGGCAGTCGAAAAAGCAGATTCTTATGTTTCAATTGCCGACATGCTGTCGACGCTTCACCGAAACCACTGTGCCTATGCCGACACTTAACCGACAGTGCCAACTGTGGTCCGATCGTGTGCCGAAAGGTATGTGTTTGCTGGGGTGGTCATACAGCTGGCAGAAAATCATGGACTGTCGAGTTAGACTTGGTTCATCTTCGCGTGTTGGGTAATCCTTTTAAAACCTCTTAAGATGGGTTATATTATAACCCACCTAAGGTTAATTAAGATGTATACCAGGAACTTTCAATTAAGTTTTACTTTTATAACTTTGGGGGTGAAGAATGTTGAAAATTTCTTTTCCTTATTTTGAAATAAAATTTTTCCAAATTTCCGGTGGGAATTCGGCATTCCATTTCACAAACGCAATTGCTTGCCCCTCAAAGGGTTTAAAGACAGTCCCAGTCTAATTAAGTTTCTTTTGAAAAAAGAGTCCTGTTACAACTTTATAGATCGACAATTTAACAAATTTATGATTCAACCTATTTAAGTTTGTGATTCAACAAACGTACTTAATTTTGGAGCAACGCATCATTTTATGGCAACATTTTCGGCAGAATGCTTTGACGAAATTTTGAATCAAATTTTTAATAGATTAAGTCTTCTTTAGAATTTACAAATTCATTCCTTCCCACACCTATTCAACCATGCCATTTTAAACTTGAGGTCTTTGTAAATATTTCTTTTTATACGCATTGAAATAATCTTATAAAATATTCATCACAGCAAAACCATATTAAAAACAGTACGGCTGTATATAGTCAAAGAAGAAAAATAATCGAGTACGTAATTAGATTTTGATAAAATATTACTAAAGTAAGTGAGCAGTCACTAATACTATTTTTTCATTCTTCACCTTTAAATCACCATTTTCTCGTGTGTGTCCATCATTCAAAACAAATTTTTGTTACCAATTATAATGTTCGTTATGGTCAAATTAGAATATAACATTTCCTAAACATAAGTTAAAAAAAAACATATTTCCCATAATTTTGTAAAATACCTCATACTGTGAAATGAACATCAAACAAAATTTTATTGATTTCAATGAGTTATTACGGAAAAGAAAGATTTCGTAGAACATTAGTCATATTCTTTGGCAAAGTTCATAGACAATTCATGAACTACAATTCGTGGACTAATTTATGGACTACAATTCATGGGCGAATTTATGGACTACAATTCATGGTCTAATTTTCTATGCTGTTCAACGACAATTAGAACGTCGTTCAACTACATCAAAATATTTACAATTAGAAAATCAATATATTTTCTTCAAATTTCTTTTTCAAAATATTTCTTCATTTTGTCTCATTTATCACCGTCTCACACTATTTTTTTTTCTTTCGTTCTTTTTTTGCTTCTTTTTAATCTCTCTCTATATATTTTGCACCCCCCCCCCCTTTTCACTCCTATTAATGGCGTTATTTTTACAATGAACGAATTTTAAAATATTTCATCTCTCTCTCCCTTTATTCTGCCCCCCGCCCGCCCCCCCACCTCAAACTCTTTTTATTGACGTTATTTTTTATAATGAACGAATTAAAAAATATTTCAAGTTTTGAAAATTACTTCAAAACAAGAGTTAAAACAACTTAAAAATACGGAAAGTATAGGCAACAGCTTGATGATTACCAATTTTTTCTATAAGGTTTACCTATTAAAATATGAAAAGATATGTTTAATACTTTTTTTTTCAAGTTTCACATTTTTTTTTTTATTTATTTAATATTAGAAATTTTTGAAGATAAATAATGCAGCTTCTAGAACTCATCAAATTTGATCTTATAGAAGTTTGCCATGTTTCAGACGAATACCTCATAGAAATAGATGTTTTATTTTACATTTAAAAAAATTATAACAAACGACCACAATTCAAAATCTTAGTAATTAACCACAGTTCAATAAGTCATTAAAAAAAAGATATATTAACAAGAAATTTCTTATAGCATTTTTAAAATATAACAACAAGGAATCTTCTCAATATCGCATTTTTATTTTCTTATTTATTTATTTTTTTTTTTTTATATTTATTTAATTCACAGGGTACAAAATTCTCCTGGTTGATTAGTTATAAAATTATAAAGATGAATTTTTCCTAAAAAGGATTTGTTTTCTTCTATCGTATAACTAAAAATCTGAGAATACCGGCCCCTGCCCTCCCCATCTTGAAAATTAAAGATGATTATTTTTTCACCACAATGAATATTCAAATAATCGAACCAGAAAATTCAAATAATTTATACAAAATTCTATTCAAATTCAAATAAATAAAATACTTTATTTTATCCGAAAAATATTTATTATAACCGAAAATTAATAAGTTTAAGTGCTGTGGTCTAATTTGTGCTATTTTTGGCAGAAAAAAGAACGGGAGAAAACTTGTAGTATATATATTTAATAATCTGGCTTTTTTTTTCTAAAAGTTAAATAAAAATCAAATCTCGTGAGAAGAAAGGGAGTTGTTGTAAAAATAGTTTATGAAATTCTAATAATAATTTTGAAACTGTAGTTCATATTATGTAAAAAAGAATAGAAAAAAAAAGGAGGGCTGGGTTTATAAAGCACTTTGTGTTTTATAGGGATATGTGAAATAACTTAATTCTTAACAATTAATCTATCGAAAGTGATAAATCGAAATTGACTACTTAAATGTGAGTAGTATTGGTATTTCTACTATTTGCATGCATTTAATATATTAATGTGATGTTTAACGCGGTTCACTAAAGAAATTTAAAGTAAAAAAATAACTTTGAAAATTAGAAATGTTTTTACTATTGTCAGTAGATGGCGCTAGTTGCTAAGAAATAGAAAAATTTTAAACTGTAGTTGATTTTGTCCACAAAACGAAAACTTTTCTGAAGAAATTTGGAAGATTTTGAATGAAAATGATATATTAGAAAGAATGCGGGTGGGTGATGGTGGTGGTGTATATGTGTGTGTGTGGGGGGGGGGGAGTACATATTATTATTATTATTTTTTTGTTAACATAAGCAAAATTAGATCCTCTAATAGTAGGGCTGTACAAACAGATCAAAGAGATCGGTAATTACTCAAAGACGCCTCCTCCCTCTCACCATAAGTGTGATACAATAAAACCTTTTTAGACGCTAACGCAAAACTACCAGTGAAAAATTTCGTTTTATACAGGTTATTTTAATCTTAACAGCTATAATTGCATAACTTTGGGTGGGGTGGGGGCTGGACCATATGTTTTTTTTTTTTTTTTTTTTTTTTTTTTTTTTTTTTTTTTTTTTTTCCCGTTTATTGTAGGATTCCGTTATAAACAGAATTTACTCTATTAGAAAAAAAATCTTAATAGTACTTTTTTTTTAAATCTATACAGTATAAAATTTTGCCAAAAAACACATAAATCTACTATTTCTGGTAAAGAAGAAAAAAAAGCAATTTAACAAATTACAACGACCATTTGGAAAATGATTTTTTCAAAGACATAAAAAATCGCACGGAGTTGATCATACATTACGTACGCCATGAATTAAACATTAATAGTGTTATATTATAGTGTTATATTAATAGTGTTATATTGTTTAATTGCAAGCGACAAAAATCGCCTACGACTCCTCAGATTTCCTGAAACTTACGTATTATCCAAGCATTTCATTGGCTGTTCGGGAAAAGGCTTTTCCATCGTGATATTTCCGAGAAATCTGACGACCCATTATAAATGAAATTTCATTCTTAAACTTCTAAACTACCCACGATATTACTTTTTACACCGTCGTATAGAGAAAAAAATGTACTTTTAAATACAATTTATTTGAAATCTGTATCTCAATTTGTTTCTGAGTTATTAATTTTTTTTGTAGCTTTAATTACTTTTTTGTCATAGTGGCAACAGAAGTATTCACCTCTGTTGAAAGAAAGGGAAATAAAGGTTACTGTATAGACCAATCAGAAAACGAATAAAATGCGGATTAAACCAATAAAGAGCTTCAGATATGCTTTTGATTTCCTATCCTGACGAGGACAATTGCCATTTTTCCAAATGGTTAAAAAAAAAAAAAAAAACTGGACCGAAGCCGGTTCCCGTAGAAGTACCGGGCACTGATAAATTGTATAGGCTCCCCTCCCCCCCTTCTGCACGGGCCTGTCTAATAGAGCTAAAATATTTTGTGCATAGAATGAATTGCTTGAAGGAACATTGATATTCATTAAAATCAAATGTGTTTGAAGATTTTAGGGAAATATGGATATGCAACTTACCTTACACTAAAAATATGGTGTGGTGGAGTTGTTGTTTATGACGGTCGATTATCTGCATGAGGGATATAGGCCTTATGAGGAGTGCCCTCCGTGGGGCCTTTCTAAGGGAACCTAACCCGTATTTAGGCAAGGTTTCCTAAGGCTCGAAGAAAACAACGAAAACTCCGAACGATTAGGCCGACGGGCACGGATGTGTTTGAACCCAACACCTTCCGTCTACAGCTTCGAGAACAGAACCTCTCAGACACAGGTGGGGCACACAAATATAATACTTTCATGTTAACCGAGCGCAGGTGATAAATCGCCAAATATTGTTCCCATTACAATCACTAATATTCAATTTCAATAAAAATATTAACTTGTTACTCATTTCATTTGAAATACATAACATTAATTTAAAATATATATATTATATACAATTAAAATACATGCTTTTCATTCATTGCATTTCCAATTTAAAAAAAAATAAAAATAAATAACGATAATTCCTCATCTAAAACACTTTATTTCAACATCAAGCATTGTTTCTAATTTACACATGCGAAAAACAAAAGTTGTTATTGGCGAATAAGAAAAATGCTATTGGCGAGATTTGCGTCTGTCTAACAAAAAAGTACCAAAGATAATTTCACAAAAAGTTGTATTGTCCTCCTTATGCCAGCAACGAAATTTGCAAATTTTCACTTTGACTGTCTATTAATTAATTGAATACTTTTTTTTTTTTTTTTTTTTTTAACCTAACATTACAAGACATTTTCGGATAATATATCAGGTCGATTATGAGGGTACAATAAATACTTAAACAGCATTACACGAAATTTTGAAATTTGAAAATCTATGTCGTTGGCATAAAGGGGATTCATTAGTCTCGAGAAGACACTCGCAAGCGAGTTAATATTATGGAAGGGTTCTTTTTCCATTTCTCATTTGTATTTCAATATTTTAAAAATATTTTTATGCATGAGATAGGCGAGATCGATCTCTAATAGGCCATTTTTTAATGCTTCGATTTTGGTTACAGATTTTTTTAATAAAGGTACTTTTACTCTCGGAATAGGCTTCCGAACCGCCTGATACTGAAGTAATAAATTACACTAGCCTGCAAAATTTAGGTTGTGCCGTGTATATTAGCTTTTAATAATTGATTCTTATGTTTTTTGTAGCGCTGAATCCGAAAATGCCCTTCTTCTTTTACCATCACGTTAGGATTTTTTGCAAATCGCAAATTTCACATTAAAAAAGTTAAAGAAAAAAAAGGCCAAAACCTGTTACTATAAAATCGATGTGATTGTTGCGTTTCTTAACTTTTGATAATTGATTTTTATGTATTCTTCAGCTCTGAATCCGAAAATGACCTTCATGTTTAACCATCACATCAGGATTTTTTGCAATTAGTAAATTTCAAAGTTAAAATGGAACCCCTCCCCTCATCGGACGCATGAGCTGTTTAGCTGTAAGAATACCCAGTATAAATAAATTATTGAATTAAATACATTTAAATTGAATAATAAAAACAAATTACATCTATTTTATAATGTCAGATTTTCGCTGTTATTTTACTTTTGACTTTGAAATTCTCGATTTGCGAAACATTCTGCTGTGATGGTTAAAAATGAAGATCATTTTCAGATTCACCGCTAAAAAGCACATGATAATCAATTCTCAAAATTTAATAAAAAAGAAAAGTGCCCAGCTAAACTGATGGCATTGAGCTCACAGGCTATTCACACTAATTGTATATTATACTCTTATTTTAAAGAATAATGCCCCTCAAAAAAATAAGTGAAGGGGAATTAGCCCACGTTTCCCCCTTTATACTTAACCAGTGAACTTCCAAATCTAATCAGCGAAACTCCTTATCATAATAAACCGGTATACCAAATTTGGAGCAAATCGAATAATCCTGCAAAAAAAACCATTTATCTAAATTAAGGCGTGGACTAGCCTCCCTTTATCCTTAACCAATGAATCCCCAAAACGAATCAGAGAAGCTCCTTAACATAATAAACCGGTATACCAATTTTGGAGCAAAGCGAATAATTCTGCATGAAAAACCCGTTTATATAAATTAAGGGGGGTGGACTAGCCCCCCTTCCCCTTTTATCCTTAACCAATGAACCCCCAAAACTAATCAGGGAAGTTCCTTAACATAATAAACCGGTATACCAACTTCGGAGCAAATCGAATCATTCTGCATGAAAAACACATTTATCTAAATTAAGAGGGGCGGGCTAACTCCCCTTCCCCCCCCCCCTTTATCCTTAACCAGTGAACCCCCAAAACTAATCAGGGAATTTCCTTAATATAATAAACTGGTATACCAAATTCGGAGCAAATGGAATGATTCTTCATGAAAAACCCATTTATCTGAATTAAGGGGGTGGACTAACTCCCCTTTTCCCCATTTATCCTTAACCAATGAACCCCAAAACTAATCAGGGAAGTTCCTTAACATAATAAACCGGTATACCAAATTCGGAGCAAATCGAATCAATCTGCATGAAAAACCCGTTTATCTGAATTAAAAGGGGTGGACTAACCCCCCTTTTCCCCCTTTATCGTTAACCAATGAACCCCCAAAACTAATCAGGGAAGTTCCTTAACATAATAAACCGGTATACCAAATTCGGAGCAAATTGAATGATTCTGCATGGAAAATCCATTTATCTGAATTAAGGGGTTGGACTAACCCCGTTTTTCCCCCTTTATCCTTAACCAATGAACTCCCAAAACTAATCAGGGAAGCGCCTTATCACAATGAACCTAGAAAAAAATTTTGAAGCAAATCGGATGTTTCTATCAAGAGTTATCGCGTTACGTATATACATACATACATACATACATACGTACATACATACGTACATACATACATACAGAACGGGCGGGCACATTAGCTCTCAGGCTTTGATAGCCTGTGAGATAATAAAAAGCAAAACCATCACATCTATTTCATAGTATCAGATTTTCGTTATGTTTTTGGCTTTTTAACCCAGAAATTTAAGATTTGTGAAAAATCCAGGTGTTATGGTTAAAAAATGAAAGTCATTTTCGGATTCAGCGCTAAAATATACACGAAAATCAATTATTAAAAGTTAAAAAACACAACCATCGCAGTCTTGTGTTATTGTAAAGATTAGATGACGGTATATTTTCGACTATAATCCGATCCGTGTGTAAGCCTAGAATACGATTTTTCAGGGAAAAATCGTCCAAAATCGGTACCCATATATAAGCCGTGGTGATGAAAAATTCAGTGAACGGAAAGTTAGCATATTATTGTGCACAGCAATAGAAAAAATGCACTCTCCTAAATTATTGTTCTGCTCTGTCTTTCCAAATCTGATTATTTGTGTTCCGCTCCTCCTGTAATGACTTTCTCGTTTATAAATACCAAACCTCTTATTTTTTTAAATGGGAAAGTCTTTTTCTGCTTTACACGACAATGACAAACGGCGGTAATTTAAAAAAAGTTGACATCGACTCGCTATCTGAATAGGTGAAAAAAAAGAAATTGGCTTGAATTAACACAAGAAATGGTCATCCGATCTTTCAAAAAAATTTGCATCAGTAATTTGATGGGCGGAATTCAGAATAATGCCATATTTGAAAATGATAATGATGATGATGAAGAATTAGAACAGTGGTTCCCAACCTTCTATTGGTCATGCCCCACCAAATCCTTTGAAAGTCACTATGCCCCTCCCTTAATCTGTAAATTACGTCTCTTATTATTTAAAAAAGTGAACTCTTATCACACGGTGGAAGCATAATAGAGCCGTAACAATAATTATTCATTTCACATTTTTTTACTTATCAAAGAGGTCAATCTTTTGTCACATAATTTTATATATGCAATAAGATTATACCTATTCGTCTTTGTGCCAAAGAGAGTTTTGTTGTACTTATCCAACTTACCTCAACATTAAAGAAAAGTGTCATTTGGTCTGCATTTTTGACTTCACAAAATACCTTGAAGAGAGACTTGCATTTAACATTAAAACTGATAACATTCCCACAGTTTATAATTCTTTTTTCTAACTTATTCAGAGTTGGTGGAAAAGCTTTCAACACCAAATTTTCTTTCTATGGATAACACAATACACAAGAAGCATTTCAAGATTCTCATCTTTATTATATTTAAGTAACCATTTCTCCATCACAACACATTTTTCTGATTTTTCTTGCCCAATATGATTAGTTGTCTTCCATGTATTACCTGATTTTAAAACTTAACCCTCTGTCTACCAGAAGGGTCCAATGGACCCGACATGTATATTCAAAATATCTATTCAAACCAGAAAATTTCTTCAAAACAAACTAAATGTATAAATCAGACAATAATAAGTTAAATAAACAAATTAAATAGTTTTAAGTAAAAATTCTGGTGTAGAATGTTTTTATAAAACTTGAGTAAAATTTCCGGTAGTTCTAGGGTTAAAATGTATCTGTCATCATGTAAATGTATTTACTGTTCAGGATGACTGCACTAGAGCCATAGATATTTATATGCTATTTGAGATTTATAAGTTTTATAAAGTACGCAGTAACTTGTTGAGATATTTCATATATTTTTAAAGTTAAATATGTTCAAGACAGTCAAATTTATATATACATTTAAGTAGTTTCCCCTGTAAAAATCCGTCGTGTTTCTTATAGAAGAGCGAATAGAAGTAGAAAGCTCATTCATTAAACAATCGAAAGCGTTCGAAATATTGTAAAATTCAATCCCAGAAAAATTAAAGTGAGATTTAATACTATAAAACGATGCAAATAATTATTCGGGTTCTAAATCTTTTTATTAGGGACATTTTAAAAATGCAGTAACAAAAACTGATAGTTTAAATTTTGCTTGTATTCCATTTATTTTTCGTCTGCATCATTGCATTAAAAAAAAAGACACAAAAAACTGATAGCGAATGAGTGGGTAACAAATTTGAAATTGCCCCCCTAGAAAGTCAAATTCAGCCCAGTGGGGCGTACGCCCCACGTTGGGAACCACTGAATTAGACACTGATGATATTTATCCTCATGCAACAATGAAAGAGATGAATTTTAAGGATCTACTTAAAAATTCTGATGAGTTGGATAAAGAACGATAATTCATGACTTTTTTAATTGCGAAAAAATGGAATCACATATTATTGTTAAAAATTTGTGTGATTTTTTTTCTCCATCTTTTATAGTTTAGAATGTCAGTTTTGGAAATTTTCTTAGGCTCGTGTATAAGCCAATCCCCCCACTTTAGAGCCAAAAAATGCCCAAAATTTCTCGGCTTGTACACGGCAATATACGGTAGACATTTTTAATATTTGCAATATTTGTCCAAATGATAAAAATTGCCATTCCGGCCCAAAGAATCCGTCTTGTTATTCAGGAAGTTAATAAATGTGCAGAGTTCTACAAACAAATGCTACAGTTTATGGTGAATCCCGTGTACTTTAAAAGTAAGCCTTTAATGCATGATGTAGTATATGAGGCTATTCAAAAACATTTCTTGTGTAATGCATGCAGTTTTTTACCGATAAATGTATTTTGTATTCAGTTTTATACATTTATATTTCACCACCTACCACAAGAGAATGGTTACAGGATGCAATACAAGACCGATGAAACCGAGTTTTCGAGCAGAAACCAATGATAAGTTTTGTAAAAGTTCAATTAAAAATTTAAAATGTTATATATAAAGTTAAACACGATTATCCTTATTAAAGTAGTTGATTTTAAATAATAAACCTACTATAGAAATATAAACTATGTAGAAGAAAATGGATATCAAATTTGTAAATTTTCAATGTTTGGTATAATTTGAAAATGAAATATACGTTTTAATGTTTTTTTTTGTCCTTATTTTTCCTTCAGCAAATAATTATCATCATTTCGACGTATACAAGAAATTTCAGAGAAAAATTACAAGTGTGCGTTTTGCGCCATGAAAGATAACAAATTAAGAAAATTTGAGGATATTAATTGACATTTCTGTATTATATGCGTAGTGTTGTTACCTTTATGTTATACTAATAATGTTACAATAATAATATTACACTTTTTGATGTTTTTTACAGTATTTGTATGCTACTTATAGCACGAAGGTTTTGTTCCAAAAAAGTAAACTAAATAAGGTTACGTGGGGCAACTGGGCCATGATTTTACAATGTGACTCTGGAGATTCCGGCAATTCGGCTTCAAAAAGCTAATGTTCATTTGAATTAAAGTCTGAACTTTTGTAAATGTGTTCAGTTAGGTTCCATCTATCAGATAGAAATGCTCAAAATTATATTTTAATATTTAAAAAAAAAAAAATATGCATATTTCATCTTTCTTTCCTCATGGGTCCAGTTGTCCCATAAATATGGGGTAAGTGGACCAGGAGAGTCTATGATCCACACGCGTTTATTTATTTATTTATTTTTTCGTATGAGATCTCAGGTCCTGTTTGAAAAAAGTGCAAACAACTTAAAAAAATTTAAACCAGGCAGATCGTGTAAATATATATCAACTAATGAGCGTTGTAAGGGAAACCTTTGCTGTCAACTTGTCTAAAAAAGGCACTAAAATTGAAAATATTAGATTTATTTATACCAAAAACATAAAAATTAAGTAAGTACCTATGTACTTCAGTAAAGGTAATAAGTAAAAAAGTTACATGGGTATTTTAAGGGAAAAAATAACAATGTAAATCTATGAACAAACGGCTACGTACTATGAAGTATTTACGTACTTCATCTGTATCGTACAATTTCAAGGTTTGGCTATCTCGCTTTCAGGGGCAAGGTACTTGTATTCGTAAAATGTTGAAATAATTTAATGACACCAGCATTTACAAGAGAATTTATTTGTAAACAAGCTAAAATATATTTTCGAGTACTTAATAAATGTGAAATTTTCATTATAAGATTCAGGTGCCAGTGTGGCAATTAGGGATTAAAATTATGTGATACCAATAACGATATCGCCCGCCCTTCAAGAAGTTAAGAAATTTGGTTTGATACCACCCAATATGCTTTTTTTTATTTTTATTACGTAATTTTAATAAGGTAGTCTATAATTTTCTTTATTTTGAGCAAAAAACAATGGAGAAATTTATTTCCCGTAGTAAGAGAAACTAAAAAAAAATTATTTATAACTATTGGACCATGTTGGATCCAGTTACTCCTGATATACAGGGGATGGACAAAAATATGGAAACACCTAAAAAAACATATTACTATGCCCTCAAAATCCCTTCTTACGGAGCTGCCTTCTTATTGTTTTCGTGCTGACAAGTTTTATGAATTCCACATTTAGTTCAGCTGTGACTTTTGCAGCTGTCGTCTTCTTATCTTTCGTCACAATCAACTTTAATGGTCGTCTGTCACGATCATCTAACGCACACTTTTGTCCGCATTGTGACTTAACGGGTGATTTTTTTTATTTCCCTGTATGCGGCATAAATCTTCGATACGGTGCCTTTTGAAACATGAAAAACTTCGGCTACCTTGGTAACGGAAGTACCCATCATACGAGCACCAACAATTTGTACCAGTTCGAATTAACTTAGCTTAGACGCAAAGCGCTCACAACTACAATGAACACATGTTTTGACAACGACTGACACTTGCAACATATTGAGGGCATTGTACAGGTGGCGTTAGTGGGAAAATACAACAGCGCCACCCAAAGGATTGGGTGGAATCAGCATTTCGTTCAAGCACGCGTTTCACGAAGTGTTTCCATATTTTTGTCCAACCCCTGTATGTCCCAGTTACCTCATTCTTGAAAAATTTATAGGGTAAGTGGGACACCGGGCCTACATTTGAAACATGAAATAAATATGCATAGATACTTAATAATATTAATGTAGTTATATGCCTAATCTTTAAAAAAAAAGATTGTTTGATAAAAGTACTTACAGTATTTTAATAAAAAGCCGAGGAAGTTCAACCAAATGGACGTTGTTTTAAAAAAGAGAAATGTAAATTTTTCACAACCTACTACAGTAAAGAGAGAGTTATGAGTGAGTTAACACACGTTGTTTTAAGAAATAGAGATTAAGGTGCATTGTTCACAAAAGCAAAAACTTAAAAACATCAACGGTTTTTTGTAAAATAGCGTATGGCCCAGTTATCCTCGTCGGTCCAGTTACCCCAGCTGACCCTAATATACCTGAAAATATACAGCGTGTCCAAAAATTTACCGTACTAAAGAACTCACTGTCTGTAATTTTTTTAAAAATATTAAATGTTATCGTCTTCTTATGATTGCATGACTTCTTGAGTTTTTATCGTTTGGTTCTTTTCACTCCCAATTGGTGCTAGAATTAAGTTCTATGTCATTTTGTTCCTCATAGTGAAATGAGTTTATCACGCATTCAGAGAATTAAGCTGCTCGAAACTTATTTTGAATGTAAATAGTATGAAAGGTGCGAAGATGTTTGGCAAAATAAATATCCAAATGATGCAATACCGAGTAAAGATGTGCTATATCGGCTAGTTCGACGATTTAAAACGCGTTTGTACAAACATGTGCAAAAGAGTTGAGCTTTGCTTCCTAGAAAGGGGTGGCCATTTTGAACATTTATTATAAATGTAAGTTCAGTATTTTTGACTATGTGATGTTAAAAGTGCTTTTTTATCATTAGCGTAAAAGTAATACTTTTAAGGTTTGCCGCTTTGTGAATAATAAATACATATGTCGTCAGTACTGGAACTTTTAGGACACTCTGTACGGTCCAATGTACCTTGTAGTGTTGAAGCCAATTGGTAGGGCCCTCACCTGGCCGAACCTGTCCAATGTACCTTGGGTGGGGCTTGTGATGCGTTACCCTCTCGTACTTGATTTTCTTATTTTTCCTTTTAAAAACTATATATGAATCCTTAACGAGCATACATTAAAGTAAAAATATTAAAAAATATATCACTTTTATATTTTTCCTTATTTTGAATTTATTTTAAATGTTTTCCAAATGGCAACACCATGCATTAAGCATATTCTATGCATATTCTACGATATTTCTCTGGTCTTTTTTCTATTAATTCTCGGGTGGCATTTTGCAACACGGGGTTCTGTTTTTTCTTATTATTCCAAGGCACGAAATTACTTTTGATATTAAAACTGTCAATATGTTCACTGCTGTTTAATAGTTACCAAAATACAGTTCGTGATTTACAGGTTCAACAACTGGATGAGTTTGTCTAGCTTTGACTCAAACGCTAACCTCCAAGTCATGTCCATCTGGCAGACTGGTTGTATTTTTTTCGCAATAAATATCAAAATTGTACGCAAATCTTGATACTCCTGCGAAAAATAACAGTTTAAAAACACATTTATGATAATTTTTTTTTTTTTTTGGGGGGGGGGATATACTGCTTCATATGGTGACGAGACTTTTGCGCACTTATTTGCTTATAAACACAGAGAGATTTTTTGATGGGAATGAATAAGAATTTCCATTCAGGATACCGACTATTGGTCTGAACTTCAATAACTTATCTTTCTCATTGTACAATGTATTATTGTTCAGATGGGAAAATTGTCGTTTACTGTTCACTTTCAAATGTATTCAGAACATAGTGCGACTACCTGGTGATACACCAATGACAGGGTTCCCAAACAATCTTATGATTTTAAAGTTTGCCACGCTACTCAAGATACAAATGCTTAGATACTTTTTTATTTCTTTCGAGCATATATTGAGTGGTTTTTGAATATGTTTTAAAACACTATACAGGCTTGCTTGTTGAGAAATATGCTCGAGACGTACTGGGTCGAAAAATACAAAAAATATTTATATGGTGTTTTTAATGATAAAATGCTTTCAGACAGAGAAACATCTCCAATAATCTTTATCCAGGAAGGATCTGGCTGAAGAGTTTGAAGCTTTCACTTTTTTTTGTTTACGTTTACCTGGTTGCTTTTGTTTTAATGTAGATGGAATATTCACTATCCCAACGTTTGCATCAAAATTCTAGTCAATTTCATTAGCGGATTTATTTGCTTGTAAATCACAATCAGTCTCATCATAAGTATCTGAACCGTTTTTGAACAGAAGGTTTCGATGAAAAGGTGGATCGTCATCCCTGTCAATGTAAGAAATGACACTTTCACTAGACAATCCAATACAAATTTCTTCTGTTTATATTTTTTTTTCAGCATCTTTGCTTTAAAACGTATGTTGAACATGATGAGGCAGATGAACAGATTTTTGATGAAAAAATAGACAAAAAGCAAGATGAAACAATCAACAAATTCATTGAATAGAATAATAAAAAAGTAAATAAAAGCAGAACTCAATTCATGGTGTTGCAAAAAACCTTACTGAAAATTATTTAAAATCACTTTTAAAAGCATATTCTTTTGAAAAACATTTTTTTGAAATGGAATTTTGCATTTTAAATATTTTTTATTTCTGTTAGAAATCCATCTATGCCTAGGAAAATGGAAGGCTTCAAAAGTTTCTTTTTATTTGGCAACTGATAAACAACTATTATCACCTTTGGTATTTTTAATGCACTAAACCTAAGCATAGGGTCAAAATGAAGGCATAAATCATAAATTCATCAAGAGGCAACGGTAAATAAACGATAAGGAGAGAAAATTTAATTTGTTGCCAATTGCCAACAGTATGTATTAGAGGGTTAAGCCGTAAGGTAGGCTATCCCGCCTGCCGGAATACTGTCCCATAGGGTGGTCCGAAAAATACTTTTTCTTCGATTTTCGATGATGGGTAGTGCGGAAAAGTTGCTACTAGTGGCACTATGTTCACAGAAAAAAATTGAGATTTTTCGGGCAATTCCTTCATTTGCCGCAAATGGCTTGAAGTTTTGCTCGAATGCTGATTTTTAAACTTTTTTAGCAAAAATTTAAAAAATATTAAATTTAAGTTATTTTAGCTGAAAATTACTTGAAATGTCCTGTTTAGTGTACGAAATGTTTAAATAAGTTTTGATTATGTATTATTTAATAGTTATGTGCATTTTGAATCAGGTAACTTTATAGCTTTTTCGCGTATAAGTGAGCAAAAATTGCAGGAATTGTGAAAACAGGGAATAAGGATCTCGTTATCGATAAAGACTTGGTCAGGAGGCAGAAAAAGAATGTTGGAAAGAAGATACAGGAGGAGGAAGATCTTGGAGAAAATAATATTAGAAGCATCTTTTTTGATAGTAGAAAAAATTAAACGATCTTCATAGGAAAAAAGGGGAACTAGCAGCATCGAAAGACGAAACAAAAATCACCATGTTGTCTGAACGTGGTTCGAAATATTTAGGTCACTTGACACCTTCTTCTGGTCACCGCGGAGAAATAGCAAAATATTATATAATTTTCTAAGCCAGAATATAGTTTGCTTTGGAAAAAATCAAGAAGAGAACTTAAACATTTGATATGTATTCTTCATACGAACGAGCTTCCACTCTGACAGCGACATCAACTGTCTAAACTAGATGGTAGAATCACTTGACCTAAGACCATTACCAACTAAAACGGAGCTAGATTAATAGGGTACTCAAACCTTCAGCCTTTTGCGTTTCTGATGTCCATAAAACAGGAATATACTCATAGTCACACCTACATTTTCACACGCCGTTAGTGATATGCGCTTAGTATTTTTTTGACGGTGCAGCTTGTTCCCCTTTTTTATATGCAGATCGTGTTATTATTTCTATCATAAAAAATATAGTTGTAATTTCTCATCCTCCGAGATATTCCTCCTCCTGTATCTTCTTTTCAAGTTTCTTTTTCTGTCTCCTGACCCAGTCTTTATCGATGACAAGATCCTTATTCCTGGTTGTCACAATTCCTGCATCCTGCAACACAGATGAAACTCTTAACGCAATTTAATTATATGATATACCAGTTCTGAAAGCGGCGAACGTTGTGTGAGAAAGTGATATGCATTTGGGAGTGTCTGCTTTTGAAGGCCCTGATTCAAATTCTGATTAAGTCGAACTGCCAGCTTCAAAGTTCGCACTTTTTGAATCTTCTGAAAGTAGCTGTATTTTAGAGCAGAAAAATAATTAACATTCCATAATGCAGTTACTCTCATCTCCTATTTCCTTCCTCATCCTCATGATGACTGATTGCGTTTTCATTGGTTTCTACTCCACATTCTTCTCTCCTTCCAGAATTGCTGTCAAGACATGCTGTGGTCCGGCATTCAAGTATGTGACTCTGAACGCATCGAAAAACCGAAGGAAGAGCGAGGAACATAATAAAGACAAAAGAGAGAAACCGACGAACGAACCAAACAATACTTACAATTTTTGCTCAGTTATACCGGAAAAGGCTATAAAAATCGCCTAATTCAATATACACATAACTAATAAATAATAGATAATCAGAGCTTATTTAAACATTTCGTACACTAAACATGACATTTCAAGTAAATTCAACGAAAATAAATTTAATTTAACATTTTTAAAATTTTTGTTAAAAAGTTCAAAAATCAGCATTTGAGCGAAACTTCAATCCAATTGCGACAAATGAAGAAATTGTCCGAAAAATCTCAATTATTTTGTGAAAACTTAGTGCTGCCAGTGGCAACTTTTCCGCACTACCCATCATCGTAAATTGAAAAAAAGTTTTTTTCGGCCCACCCTACTGTTCAATGTACCTGAAAATAGGAAAACACAATTTTAAATTTTAAGAATGCGATATCCAGAACACAGATACTATACAGAACACTATACAAAAATATTTTTAATAAATATTTCTAACTTTAAAAAAAAAAGAAAAAGGCTTCCTGATGCAGTTTCAATTTTACGCGGTTCAATCCATCAGGCCAGAGAGCAGTTCGAAATTGAATCTGTTGGTAAGCAATGCACTGCTAAAGCAGCAGTTGCGAGCGTGGCTTTCTCGGCATGCTTGTACGCTAATAACTTGATTTTATATTGATTTTTTTTAAAGTCAGGAATTTTTTGCCCATCCTCTATTAATTAACAATCCCTGAAACAAACCGTATAAAGACTGAGGAAAATTCCGTGTAGCGACTTTCTTTTCAAACTGATAACACTACCACCTTTGATGATGTGATGACGAAATGTTGAATGAAATGTTTTAAAGGTGTTTATTCAGTTTAATTTTTTGGAGTTTTGTTGAACTTCTAAAAAAGTTCGTACTAATTTTAATGAAATTTAAAATAGGACCAATTAGAGAGTATCTTCTTTCAATTAAAAAAAATTATAATGAAACGGTCGCATAGTTTCATTGTAATCGCCGAACATAAACAAAAAAGAAGAAAAATAATAATACGCGTCGAATTGAAAACCCTGTCATTTTTTTGAAGTCGATTAAAAGTTTGTACGATTCTTTTTTTTTTTGGACGAAAGTATTCAATATAAGTGATTGGGGATCCCAATATCTTTTTAATTAACCTATATTAAGCATTTTACCAGCAGGGAAGACTGGGCTATGCTCCGTTAAAATTAGCTTCGTATTAAACTTGATATAACTATAATGTCATGCTGTATTAATCCTCCACTATCTGACTATATCGTTCTTCTGTTTCCTTGGCACGACGTTGAGTTGCACGCTTTCAAACCGTTTAAAGAAGGAGGAAAATCGGCGGGTAGCGACTTTCTCTTCAAGCTGATAAACCTATCATCCTTGATGATGTGATGAAGAAATGTTGAATGAAATGTTTTAAAGATGTTTATTCACTTTTATTTTTGTGGGGTTTTGTTGAACTTCTAAAGACGTTCGTACGAATTTTGATGAAATTTAAAATGGGACCAATTCAAGAGCATCTTCTTTCAATTAAAAAATATATAATGAATCGGTCGCATAGTTTCATTCTAATCGACGGAAATACATAAAAATGGAAGAAAAATAATAATACGCGTCGAATTATAAAACCTCCTCCTTTTTTGAAGTCGGTTAAAAAGCGTGTATGATTTTTTCTTTTTTAGACGAAAGTATTCAATTTAAGTGATTGGGGATCCCAATATTTTTTTAGTTAACCTATATTAAGCATTTTACCAGCAGGGAAGACCGAGCTATGCTCCATTAAAATTTTGTATTAAATTTAATATAAATCTAAAGTCTTTCTGTATTAATCCTCCATTCTCTGGCGATATCGTTCTTCTGTTTCATTGGCACGATTTTGAGTTGCACACTTTCGCAAATTCTCAAGACGCTTGGAACGATCTTCTGATAATTCTTGCTCTTAATTTCTGACTTAACAACGTATTTTTTTAGCTTTTCTTCGAATCGATAGCTACTCTCGTTTGTAACAGCTTAGGCTCTATTTTCCCTGCTTCTTACTCTGGTTGCTTGCTTTGGCGTTGTAGATGTTGAAGACTCATCACAATAGTCCGCACAGTTTTCACAGTAGGTACTCCATTTCGTCCTTGCTGTTGGAAATTAAAATTTTCCCGCTTCATAGGGCGTCCTGCTGATATAATTCTGGTAATCCAGAGCAGTCTTCACAAAATAACAGTTAAAATGATTCTAGTAGTACAGAACAGCCTGCATTGTACAGCAGCAAGCGATTCATACGGGCATAAACTTTAATCGTTTCATAGATTTCTAAGTCCTTTACAGATAGCAAGATTAACTGTCCAACGTCACGGGCTTTAGGCTTTGACCTTAAAAAATCGTTACATAGATGTGGGATTAATTGTGTTAAAGTTCTATGCAACCTGATTGGTTGACTTCTGTTTTTGAAAAATTTCAGAAGACACTATTAGTTGAATCATGTATCTCGGCTCTCATTGGGAATTTCTAGAAAATTCCTTTAGATTCTGAAAGCTAGTTTTTTCGCAAAATGTTGCCAAATATCGACAAATTTGGCGCCAAGCATGTGTTTTGACATTGGTAATACTGAAAGTCGATTTTCTCGCACACATTTCGTCACTGTCGCCAATATTTCACCAATTTTGTAACTTCGTTTACTGCCAACTGTTCAGCAACTTAATACCTGTTTCATCCTTCATTCCTATTGAAATGCATTGACCCCTAGTGACCCAAAATGACTCACTAATAGATTTTTTTGAACATGTGACCTACCTAATGGTCTTCTCGTACTCCAAAACGGTAGGATGCAGAATTTAGCCAAAATCATTAAAGCCGTTTGTTAGATAAAATTTACATACACACACGAGATTTGCTCGTATTATAATGTATGATTCATCTATCTGCCAAATGAGCAATTTATAGATAATTATTTTACATCTTTTCAGGTTTGATATATTTGTATTAAGCTTATCCTTTACACTCGAATTTTTCTTTTTAATACTATGGAAAATTCGGAAATTAATTTGAATAAATCTTTTATATTTAAAATATGAATAGTAAATTTATGACATCTTTCAAGTGTGACATTTACATAAATTTATTTTTTTTTCGGTCTGTGAAAAAACGGAAGTTATATAAATGCCTGACAGTTTGTTTTAACAAAAGCCCCCGTAGTGTCTGAATAATTTAACACTAATGCATTTATGAGTGATTTTAAACTTCATGAACATTTTTATATGTATGATATTTATTGAATTTCCTTGCAAAATATGTTTGTATTAAATCTATTTATTTGACATTATTTTCAGTATATCCTAATATATTTAAAAGTTTCATAAATTTTAAAATTACTTTAAATAAATCTTTGATCCTTAAAATATACATAATAAACTAATATCTCATTTTCCATGTAGAAGATTACATTTGGGAAATTTTAAATTTTCATTAACTGTCTAATATTTTGAGTAACGTGAAAATCATATTACTTCGAATAAAATTGGAAGTATTAAATTACATTTATTGAAATATAAATGTATTATCACTGTCTTAAATCCGAATGAAAGCTGAAAAAGAAAACAATTTTTACTGGTAATAAACTCTTTTTCAATAAGTAAAGTCAAAATTATATTGGAAAGTTTTTAATGATTTATATCACTTAAAGAATGTCAATCCATTTAATTTAGATTTTCTTTTACCAAAGTAACATTGAAACATTTGTGAAAAGCTTTTAGCATTAACCTCAATATGCTAAAGATGAAATGGGATCAAAATTCGATGGGATATCTTGTGACACATATCTCTAGTTTCGATAGCCTTAGGCTAGGGGAAAAATTCAATTTTAAGATTTTAAAATGAGAAAAATGTCAGCTCTATCAAAATAAATTTCTTCTGAAAATGTCATTTCAAATAACCTGAAAATGACAACGCTGTACATTTATGTGAATATGAAAATGATATACTTTCACTCATGAAGAATAAAAAGAATGAATTTTGCATGAACTTGAAGATTTCATTTTAAACTTCAAATGTAATCTATTTAAATTGTATATATGAGTTGTTGTGACTGCTTTTCAATAAAATAATTATATTTTATATACATGAAAGGATAAAAAGTAAAATCCTTTTAAAATTCAAAATTAAAATTAAATTTCCAACTTTAAAACTAAAATTCGAGATGATTTTTCTAACTTTTAAATATAATGCTTAAATCTAATTTGCCACTGTCGATTTTATTTAAAAGCCCAACATTTTTTACCTTCAGATTTCAATTGTGGGTGATCGTTAAGATAAGATCTGCTGAGCTTGTGCTTCTTGAAAGCGTTTGTGGTTAGTGATGCACCCGGTTCTCGGCTAAACCTGTTTCGACATAAAGCTCCAGGCATCATTCAAGAGCCAATTAACCCATAAAGTGAAATTAACCTTCCAGATTGACACATTCGCCCTCTGCTAGAAAATGTCCCAAATTTTTAACAAAACTCATGGGCTCCCTCCAGTAGTTCAGTGTTTTAAGATTTTTGAGATTACGCTAATAAATTTATCATGTGAAACAACAAAAGCTGTAGTATCACGAAGCCTCTGGCGGACTCGGGACTACCGTGCATCGTCGAATAAATAATTTTTACTTCAAAAAGTGAGGTCCCGAGTCAAATTATTTTAATATTGCTTCTTCTTACACAACAAACTTCGATTTATGACAAAAAGCAAACTACGTAAATCGGCATACTTAACATATATGAAACTCTGTCAAACGCGGAAAAGGTTTTTAGAAGTGAATTAAATATATGTGTATGATTTGTCTGATCTTATCAAATTTCCTTAATTAAAAAATAAAACTATATGTGTATCATTGTTCAAACATAAATTAAATTTGCTCACTTATTAGTTTGTTATTATTGCTCACTTATTTTAATACTATCACGTGATATGCTATAAATATATAACTCGCGTCTGAACAAATGTAACTCACAATACACATACGGCACCACACACCAAATCACTATGCATTTATATCACTTCTTATGATGTAATGAGATTTCACGCAAATCAATGTTAGTCTTTTGAAAATTTCGCTACATTCTCCAATTTCATGTATGAAAATCCGAGTTCAGCTTTTCGTAAAAACGCTATATTTTTGACGGAACAACCAGTTTACGCCCTTGTTTACTATACTAATTTTGATTACTTGTGTATTATCCCGTCGTCTACTTTCATTTTCAAAAAATAATAACTGTCCCCGAAGAATAAGATTTAACGCCAAGAATGTAGAATCATTTATGTCACATTTCTTACACGCTCGCGATTTTTAGCAAATAACCGTGGCCGGATGCTTCGTCCGTGTATCGAGAAAACCAAGGTTTCCGCCAAAAAGCAACAAAACACACTATAAAGTTATATAAAAAATCACTTATACTCATCAAACTAAGCTAAGGGGCTGTGCATTTGTAACGTTATCATTTAAGGGGGGACGGAGGTCTGATAGGCTCGGGGGAGGGGGATTTGTCCTTTGATATCCTTATCATTTTTGACACAACCAAATTTTTTTAGTCTTTAATCTATTTTTATGAGAATACAAAGTTATTATTAAAATCTTTAATTTATTTAAAATTAAAAATTCCCAAATATGTAATAACCCAACGTTTGGCATGCCTATTCTTCCGTCATATGTGTATGCATATATAATCTGCTGTTGCTGTTCGAGAAAACATATGCGAAATATGATACTTTGTGTTTACCAGTAAATAAAAGAGAAATAATTTTGTCTACCTGTTTTGTTGATAAAAAGGGTTGTTTGCCTCCCCTCCCGTGCAAGGAAAGTGCAAGAAGAGATTATTATTGTTGAATTCATTATATAACAAAAAGCTATTAATAAATTCTTTTAAATAGTAACTATTTGTTTTAAGTGTTATTTATTTCATATATAAAATGATATTTTATTGGCTTTTCTTCATTTTGAATCAATAAAGTATGCGAAAAATAAATATAACCTTCTTTGTAAATCACTCCAAACAAAAGAAAAAATTCCAAAAATCAAAAAATATTTTAGACATTGATAACGATATCATTGCGTGGGGCGGAGGGGGGGGCGAGAGATGATAACATATGATATCTTAAGAGGGGAGGGGTCTAAAATTACCAAAAAGTTGATAACGTTATATAAGTACAGCCCCTAATACTTGCTAAAAGTGATAAACGTATAGTCTTACTAAAGCTCTAGTCAGTTACGGATACAGCTAGAGTGTAACAACAGCATTAGCCAAACTATATAACAAAGAACCGTTACAGATTGGTTTTTAAAATAGTTCAATAAGGTATCATCAAGATTTAATTTACCTCGATGCTAGAATCAATAGAAATCTTTTTACGTAGCAAGAATTTGTGCAATGATTCAGCTTCCATGGGTTAACTAGAATTTGGACCAGTTTCCTTTTAAAATTTTATTGAGGAAATACTTGTATCAATATAGGTCATGATTATCGTTTCGTATTAATCGCCGTTCGATCGATGAAACATGTAGATCAGAATAAATGTATTTATACTCTTTTAAGGTTTATCTGTTTTAGCATGTATTAGCTTAGTTTGAAAAAAAAACTAGATTGAATTTTTCTTTTACTTTTTAACATAACTTTCGTTAATTTCTATAATCATTTTCGTGCCTCAGTATTTTTCGAAATAAAGTGATACCTCGGTTTCATAATCTGTCCGAAAACAATATGCGAAATCCGAAACTGACGAAAACCGAGGTAATTATTCCATATGAATCTATGTAAATCCAATTAATTCTTTCTAAAGGCTCCAAAATATGTGTACTAAAAACAAAATTTATAGAGAATAGGTACAGCATTTAATACTAAATACAATAAGAAATTAATATAGTGTTCTTGGCGTATGGTATCAAAGCATTATATTTGAGATCACTCCCCTTTTTGGTCTTTTGGCAGTAGGACTATCTCCAGAATCCGAAGACCCATGTCGTAAAAAACTGTCCAAAATTGTCTGTTTCTGCCACCTATTTAATATTTGCCTAAAATGGGGTAAGACGTTATCATTAAGAAATTTGCAGACCCGGCTTGCTACAGCTTTGTCTGGGTGATTTTTCTCCACAAACCTTACTGTGTACCTTACTCCACATAGAGAAGATATCCTAAATCTCTGAAGAAGGCACATTCTCCTCTGTCTGTTTCCCCTCATCTGAAGCCACTTCTTCGTCTGCCGTTTCTTCAACTTCTATGTAAATGTCTTCCTACTCTTCAGTGGTAAGTTCTTCACTTGTATTCATCCACCATCTCTTCCACATCGTCACCATTCACCTTCAAATCCATGATTTCCCAAAATCAACAACTGACTGCAACGCATGTGTAAAATCATCAGGGGAAGGCTCAAACCCTTCGAATTCTCTCTCGTGTACCTGTCAAGCCTTATCTATGAGGATAATGCAATTGAGGATATTGAAATGTATTTTTAACTCTTTTAAGGACAATTCTACATTTGGTGTCACCTCAAAGCACCTTTGAAACATTGCTTTTGTGTACAGTATCTGAAAATTTTAAATGACATCGTGGTCCATAGACTGGATGAGTGGTGTGATATTAGGGGGAAAGAACTTCACTGTGAGGATATTGAACTCCTTCAATAATGTATCTTTCAAATCTTTGGGGTGAGCAGAAGCATTGTCCATTACCAGAACACATAAGAGGCTACGGATTATCCAGGAGGTATTTTTCTCCCCCTCTTGCCAACCACTTCATTCATCCACTTATTGAAAATTTGCCTCGTGACCCATGCTTTCATATTTTCCATCCACATCACACACAATTTACTTTTAATCACATTGTTTCTGCTAAAAATTCTTGAAGTTTCTGAGTGGTACACAAGTAAAGGTTCACTTTACAATCACCACTTAGCTTTACCGCACAACCAAAGAGTTAGCTTATCTTTCATAGGCTTATTTCTTGGCAATGTTATTTTTTCTCGCGTGTGATAAGCGTCCTCTTATGCACTTTCCTCCATAAGTGGCCAGTTTAATGAAAGTTGAAGACTTGTTGGTGGATGCATCCTTCGGTTTCTACGTAATCTTTGAATTCGGACACAATTTTGTCGATCCCAGACTGAGAAAAATGACACTTTCAAATCTGAGTAAATCTAAGTTTTCATTTTGTTATGAAACTTTTTGTTTCAAATATGACGACCCAATGCTTTCAATTCTGAAACACCAGAAATCCTTAGTTTCAAACAAAATTACTTTTCATTCATTAAGCGTAGGAAATGTTACCAGGGTAGTTGAATTTATTCATATTATATCATTTGTTATGATTTCGAACGAAACGCTCCTTTCAGTGATAATTTATAACATGAAATGTAGCGAACTACATTTTTATCGTGTTCGCGGAAGAACACTTAAATCGTGTTCGCGGAAGAACACTATAATCGCGAAAGCGTAAATTTTAGTCTTCAACCTTCGAAATCGAAGAATGGGTGAATTCGTAAAGGAAAGACTTCGCAGGTAGGATTTGACAACTATCAACAATATATAAATACAAACATCATGTATAATTGTGAATAGACATCATGAATAAAGCGTTATGTGCTCATATTTGAGTGTGTCCATGTTTTCATAAATAAGTATATACATGTTTCAAACTTGTGTAATTTTGTTTCGAAGCCATTTTGACTATGTTACATACACAGATTTGTGTATTTTTTACTCAGTTTTGAAAATGTCGTTTTTAGAGTGCAGACTTGTCCGAATTCTGCACCGTGCCTAGTAACACTGTGTATGCCAGTGCAGCTCTTGAATTTTCCAAACCAGCCTCTTCCGCTCTTAAAATCACTAAGACTAGCTCTCGTCCACGGAATTTTCTGAATGAGATCGGAATACAATAGTCTGACCTTTTCACATGTTTTAAATCTTCAGTTGTTTGCTATCTCTGTTTCGGTAGCACATTCACGCCTTTCACTACATTAGCCGCTTTTATTACTCCTCTTTCCAATTTCATTCATCATTCCCTTTTCACGGTTTTTCCCAATGGAATATAGTGTGGATGGCGATTTCCGGTGCACGAGGCCGATTTCAGCAATCTTAATGTCGCTCTCATATTATTAAATAATTTATTTCTTCAACTCGATTATGTTCCTGGCCTTCTTCTTTGAAGAACTGCTGACTCTGGGAACTTCTTTTTGGTTCCATGATGCAGCGCTCACAATCATTAAAAAAAGTACAAAAATATACTGGAAATAAACCAAATTTTTTGCCTAGACGCACAAAGTAATGCACACACGACGAGAAGCAACGCCACATTGAGAAGGAGATCTCGTGGGCCATAGATCACCTTCTTTGTTAACGGAAAATGCAGGAAGGTCACAAGAGCCTACAAAATCCGTGGCAACCGACGAAAACCAATACATTTTTTTTCCGTAATAAATCGAAGAAAACCGAACCTGACGATAACCGAAGTGAACGAAAGCCGAGGTATTACTGTATTTTTCTAAATCTAAATCTTCGTCGAAATCCAATTAGCAGAACTGAGGCTATAACCAGCCGGAATGAAATTCTCATTTGTATTTTATATATATAGTCGAAAATTAACAAATTTTTGATATCATATATTTTTCAATATACGCTGTTGACACATTCGGGAATACAGCAAAATTTAATCGTATCTTTATAAATTCATACTCACAACACAAATATGTTAGCTTAGAATCGTTTGGAAGAAATATCAGAGCTTTTAATATATTTTAGTTAAAACAAACCATGTATTTATAAGAAAACAAAAACATTCTTTAATCTTAAACCTGAACATCAAAGAAAGCGAAAATAAATTACTTTTCACGCGCACATGAATGATAGAAAAGAGCTTTTTTTATTTTGTTAGACAGTGTGTTTGTTGCTATCATTAAAAATTTATTTGGATGAAAAACAATTTTTTTTCAAGTTTTATTGTAAAATATGTCGCCATATTAAGATTGATTTAAATAAAGAACATTTTTTTAAAGATTGAGTTAAATATCTATGGGTTTTGTTCTATTTTGAAGCCAATTTCTTGAGATAATTAAAAAATTATTATGATGTACTCCTTTATTATGCATAATTAATTATTTTAAAGTTTGTAAAAGTTAACTAACTCCTTTCACTTTTAATGTTCATTCTTTCTGCCTTTTCTTTTAAACGAAAATCCACTTGTTGCCTTGTCAAAATTCAATATCTTGACAATTCCAGCCCATTACTGAACACTTTGTAGTATTACGGAAAACACCATATTCTTGAAAATATTTGTGTCATCAAGTTCTGTGTATCAAAGATCGCAATAAAACAGAGAAATAGCAGTTAAATTATATACTATACTAAAAAAAAATTAAACAGCCTCATCCACAAAATAGATAAAAAAAATCCCTGTCGGCCCGGCCTACAGTCGGGGGTAGATTTCGAAGTTAAGTATACTAATTTCACAAAGAAAAATCAAATCATGATTACAGATAAACCCACTTTAACAATTTTATCTGGCTGCTTTTGACGAGTTTTTATTTCATTTTTATATTAACTAGTTTTATCAGAATCATGTTAGGGCGGTATTCAAAAACATACTTTTCCATACTCAACAACTCTAAATTTTCTGGCATAACTCCAGATTAATTTTTAATAGGAAAAGTATGAAACTTGTTGACTTGATTTTTGAAGAGATTTATAAGCGACCTGTGTTTTTAATTTTCGGTCAATTAATTAAAACTTGGTATATAAAAAATTATTTTCTCAGTAAGAAAATATTTTTCCTTTCTATAACACAATCACTTCGGGAAATTCTGTTCAAAATGCCCACTTTGACATCATTTTTTGAAAGATATTCTGCGTCTGTCAAAAAATCGATCATTACGGTACATTATATAGTTTCTGAATAAGCGAATCTACCAATTGGATGAGTTTGAGAGCAAAAATGAATTAAAAATGAGTCAGAAAATAAGCAGTTTGGATTTGAATACTCCTTTAATAAGATGATTTTTCCAGCACAATCTACTTTGGGAAATTCGGTTCAAAAGGCCCACTTTGACAGCATGTTTTAAAATATATTCTGCCTCTATCAAAAAATTGACCATTATGGTACATTATATAGCATCTGAGTAAGAAAAGGTACCAATTATAAGCCTTTGAGAGCAAAAAGGAATTGTAAAATGAGACAGAAAATAAGCAGTTTGGATTTGAATACACCCTTACTAAGATGATTTTTTCTTCAACAGCTATGTATTTTTAATTTGTTTTTGCTGTAAGAATTGGTCCTATCCAAAACTTGTCTATATAGATGTTGCAGACAATATTAAGAAGATATATGATAAATTCATGGGGATTTTATATCTTTTGAATTGAGGGAGTTATGGATTTTTTTCTTCTCAAACGCCCTTTTTGTTTTGGTTTTTAATTTTTTTTGCGGTACGAATTGGTCCTATCAAAAACTTGTGAATATAAAAGTTGTAGATAATCTTAAGGAGATTCAGGCTAAAATTAATTGGATTTAATATCTTGATAATTGACGAAGTTATGATTTTTTTCTCCCAAAAACCTTATTTTTTGCGCCCCTTGAGTCCATTAACTTTATCAAAAATCTGTGATACATAAATTTTTGGCCCTATTTTTAGAAGTAATAAAAATTTTAAACTGATTTGATATGTACAAAAATTAAGAAGTTATGGGGAGTTTTCGGTTTTCACAAAACCCCTCCCTACTTCCATCCCCTTGATCCGATTTTGACCATTAACGAACTTGGCCGAGATTTTATGCCCCTTCATTTTATGTATCAGTTTGGAAGAGATCGGTGCAGAATTGTGGAAGTTATCGTGTCCAAAAAAAAGTGATATATATACATAGATATATACATAGATAGATAGATAGATAGATAGATAGATAGATAGATAATGCTTTTTACTGAGGGTGGTTTTGGGCTCTAAGGGTCATGATCGGTGTAGATCTGCAATTTTTTTTCAGAAATTCCCACATAGGAACGACGCCAATAGGTAGTATTTCATACGAAATCTACCTAAAAGGAACACGTACATAGTCCTAGCGTTTCATTTTACATTAAACGCGATGTCCCATGATTGTCGTTAAATGCCATTATTTGGCGACAGTATATTTTTTATCAAAAGCGGCCTTCGGGATAATAAACAACTATCTTATTTTATTAAAGCTGTTTATATAAACCATATATATAAATAAGGCTAGATTAACTCTCTATATATTTCATATTCTATCATAAATCTTTTCTATAAAGTAATTAATATGCATTTCATTTTGACATAGTAATGAAATCTATCTTATTTAAAACAACATACAGAGTTTAACTTTTCTCAGTATCATTTTTTGTGATATAAAAGCAACAAATTTTTAATATCATACATTTTCAATATACGTTGCAAACATTTTGGATTAGAATGGTGTAGTAGAAATACCAGAGCTTTTAGTATGACTTAGTTAAAACAAACTATGTATTTTTAAGAAAACAAAAACACTGTTTAATCTTAAATCTGAACATCAAAGAAAGTGAAAATAAATTACTTTTCTCGTCCACATGAGTGATACGAAAGACCCTTTTTTTTATTTTGTAAGACAGTGTGTTTGTTGCTATCATTAAAAATTTATTTGGATGAAAAACAATTTTCTTCAATTTTTGTCGCAAAGTATGTCGCCATATTTAGATTGATTTAAATAAAAACATTTCTTTTAAAGATTAAGTTTAATATATTTATATTCGTGTTCTGTTTTGAAGACCATTCTTCGAGATAATTAAAAAAATATGGTTTTTTTTTGTTTTATTAAATGCCATTAAAGATTTAAATAAAATTGTTGCTTTAAAAATGTTTAATGAAAAATTTGGAATAGTTTGGAAGCTGCATATATATATATTTAATTTTCTTTAACAAATATATAAACTGAAAGAACTCATAGGAAATCTGATACGTCTAGACGATGTGAAATTATGATATCTTAATCAGTTTAATAGCCTGCTGTCAAAATCAATATCCCTTTAAGACCGGGAGATTTCTTGGTAGAAATTGAAAGTTTGGGTGGTTTCCCCTTATCGATTTGATTGAAAAAGAAAATATTTAACACTAGAACGGCTGTAGGGGTCATTTTGACGCCTGAGTGCTTTCGTCCGTTGATTACTTTTGTTTGCTTGGGCGAAATCGTTTGAAATTGTTTGACTTTTCCTAAATAGATAACATATATTTCTAAAGAAAAATTCAGCTTTCTAGATTTGTTAGTTTTTGAAATATGGGCTTGTATTCCTAGAACGGCGGACGGGGGTCATTTTGACCCCTTTAATAAAATACTCTTTGTACTCGAAGCTGCTTTTGTTGCTATACTATATGTTCAAGGAGCAATAAAAAAAAGTGTTTAGATTTATATTCATTGTCGTCCAAGGCATGAGGAATACTATTTTGCAAAGAAACTACCTCAAGAGATAGATTCAAAGAAAGAAAAAGATTTTTTAGGTTTGATGAAAAGACAACAAGATCTAGCAGACTACAGACTGTTAAATTTGCTCTTGCATCTAAAATGTGGAATAAATTTATTGAAAATTGCAAAACATGCTACCGACCAGGACAAAATATTACAGTTGATGAACAATTGTTCCCATCTCAGGATAGATATAAATTTACGCAATATACGCCAAATAAATCGGATAAATTTGGAATAAAATTTTGGTTGATCTGTTGACGTTGATACTAAATACCTCTTGAATGAATTTATTTATCTAGAAAAGGATGAAGCAGCCAATCCTTAATTACGTTTATCGGAAAATGCTGTCATGAAATTAACAGATCCCCATCTAAACGAAGGGAGGAATATTACGACAGATAGCTATTTTACTAATATCAAATTAGCAGAAATGTTAAAAGCTAAAAATACAACTTTGGTTGCACAATGAAAAAGAACAGAAGAGAAATTCCTATATCATTGAAAAATATGCGCAGTACTCTTTATTCATCGAAGATAGCGGAATGTGATAATATGACACTTACCATCTATCAAGCCAAAAGAAAAAAAAGTGTTTTTCTACTTAGCTCATTACATTCTACTGTAAAAACTGAAGACAATCTCAAGAAGTTGCCCGATTCAATAGAATATTACAACGCAACGAAGTATGGTGTGGATATCCATGATCAGATGTGCCGAAAATACTCCGTGAAATCGGCTTCTAGACGATGGCCTGTACATATCTTTTTCAATATTTTGGATCATGCAGCTTTAAACGCCTGGATAATTTATAAAAGTGTAACAGGCAAGCCTATCAGCAGAAGAGATTTTCTATTAAATTTAGGAGATGTGTTTAGAATGGATCTTATGGTTTGAAATCTCCCAAAGATCTTTCCTGAGTCTTCAGAAAAAAAAAAAACACGAAAATAAAATAGATATCAAGAGAAAAAATGTCAAGTACAGACATGCAATGGAAACAAATCTCAAGAATTTTGCGCACCATGTTTCAAAGTTGTGTGCTGAAAATGTACTGGAAAAATTGCTATTTTTTTTTTTTTTTTTTTTTTTTTTTGTATACAACAGAATTAATTCCTAATACGTGCGTACAATTTGGAGTATTATAAGCATTAAATAAAATTGAAACAGAATGCTTAACATATTAACCATTCAGCTACACTTATAATGAAATAACGGAAACAACAGAACATTTTTCTCATTTATGGATTTAGAGAGTGAATCATTCGGCGAGTAAGTAGATGAATATAAATATATATTATTTTATAAATTGTGTTTTATTTTAGTTAACATTAGTTTTAATTTGTGAAAACATTAATTTTAAATCGATTTTTATATCAAATTAATGAGTTTTTTGAGTAGTCGTAGTATGATCCAATTAATCGCCCTGTAGGCGTTACATATACAGTACTTTAAAAATTCAATAAATTATCGAATAATATTAAATATAAATTATGAAATACACGTAAATTACATATTTTTGCCAATGTATGGCTTTTAAAATTATTTTTTGTTATTAATAATTATTTAAAATGACCCCTTCCCGCCGTTCCAGTAGGTAAGATTTTCCCGCCGTTCTAGTGTTAAAAAAAATACCCCATGTCAGGTTATGCAAAGGGAGGACCCGCACAATTGTGTGGGTTCGGGCTTAATGCAGCCGTTTTTGGGCTAAATCTACACAATTGTGTAGTTTGGGATTATGTGTACAAATATCTAAAAATAAAAGTTTAAGCAAAAAAAGTTGTTGTTTATTGAGATAATTTTCATCAGCCACAATGAAAATGTGTGAAACAATTTTTGTTTTTGGACAGACCACTACAATTTCATTTTCTGAGATGCGCTCAATGTTCGCACCACTCCTAAGAGTCGTTGACAAGTGGTATGCCCTTCACTCCGTTTGGATTGTGCCTGATCCTTCAAATTTCTTTTTTTTAGTTTATCCAGCAACGAGAGTAAGGACTACAGCAGGTCCTAAGCCCAGATCCTTGTGGACTAGGACTGTACTTTCCCACAGGTAAACTACAAAATTTAAAACTATCCCAGGTGATACTGTTACAACAGAGTGTGGTTTGTTTCTTATATACTGCTTTACTGAAGCACGTCCTAAAAAAAGGAATCGTCTGCTCATCTATGGAAAATTTTCACAAATCTACTGGTAAATTCTAACAGACACTACGGAATCTGCCGAGCATTTGCTGAGCTTTCCATAATTTATTATTTATTCCTGGTGGCTTACTTGCTGTGTCGACAAAATGAAATGAATTTATCAAACTTAAAAATCTATCTCGTGATATGCATATAACTCATATAAAACTTATAAATCATATATGACATCTATAACTCAGAGCAAAAACATACAGTTCGTTACATGTGCATATTATATATCTAATACTATCAATTTTAAATAGAAATCATGAATAGTACAAACATATTTAAAATTAATCCGGTTTAAAATGTAATTAAAAAAAATAAATTGCTAAAAACATAAGTTTTAAAAAAATCAGTTAAAAAAAAAAATTTATGTATTAGGAATTGTACCCATTTTGGAAGCGTTAAAACCCGGACCCGCAAAATTGTGCGGATCATTTGTTTTTCAACATTTGTAAAGACTAATTAAATTTATCAAAGACAAAATCAATTAATATCATGAATAAAGTACACTGGTTATCAAAAATTAAGGAAAAGTCACAAAATGCTAATTTTTAAATACGCGAATTCTCAAAAGGAAGTAATATAATTTGAATAATTACTATCTCTGCAGAACAGCTAGTCCATATAACATCTCATTCAGGTCACACATGGTCACAAGAGTCACAGTCACTACGGCGAAACAAAAAATAGGAAATTCCATACGTCTCTTTTATGAGTCTCAAATGACTACTATATGTGACTCCACTGACAGGTCACTGTGACTGCTGCTTTGTGACGAGTCGCCAGGTGACTTTGCAATGTCGTTTCATTGAGACTCTCGTGTGACTCTCATCTGGAGATTCAATTTCAAAGTCATTGTGCACGTTGCATTATGATAAATTACCAAATAATGTCACATTAAAGTCACATGGTGACTTTCTGTCACATAACTTTGTCAAATGGTGACAGAGACCCTACTGTAAAGTCACCACTGTGAAAACTGGTGAAAAGTCACCATGTGACTTTAATTTGACATTATTTGGTGATTTATTATAATGCAACGTTCACAATGACTTTGAAATTGAGTCTCCAGATGAGAGTCACACGAGAGTCTCAATGAAATGACAATGTAAAGTCACCTGGTGACTCGCCACAAAGCAGCACTCACAGTGACCTGTCAGTGGAGTCACATATAGTAGTCATTTGTGACTCATAAAAGAGACGTATGGTATTTCCTATTTTTTGTTTCGCCGTAGTGACTGTAACTCTTGTGACCATGTGTGACCTGAATGAGATGTTATATGGACTAGCTGTTCTGCAGGAATAGTAATTATTCGAATTATATTACTTCCTTTTGAGTATTCCCGTATTTTAAAATTGGCATTTTGGGACTTTTCCTTAATTTTTGATAACCAGTGTATATGAAAAGAAAAATTAAATCTAAGAAAACATTAAAAATCATATTTAAAAGAAATTACGACAGTCCATACTTTTTGTCTATTGCTATCAGATGATATAGTCTCTTTACAAGCAGAAAATCCAACCCTGTATTTTCGTTGGTGCCCCCTTGTTGTGTCTTATCAAAACATCTGAAGCCAATTAACTCATATAAATGTGCAGATTTGGTTTTAAATCTCACAAAAACAGGAAATAGTCATTCTCTTTTACTTTAGTATCACCCGCACAATTGTGCGGGTCAGGGCTTAAAGGGATATTGTCTTTTAAAATCGGGATTATGTCTTACCACCACCTTTTAAAGGCAATCCATAAATGATGTTTCACTTTTTTTCAATATTTTTTATCCTCTCCACCACTCCTTTGTCAATAAGTGTCACACTTCACCATACGCATTTCTCATCCTCTTGTCATATGTCACGCTATATTGCATAAACTTATGCTTACAGTTCAGAAACAAAGCACTACGTTATAGATCATATTTTTAATTTTATTTTTAAATTTTAATTATGTGTAAATATAAAAATTATTCGTGTACTTATTTTGTATGAATTAAGATTAAGGCTTACAACAAAAACATAATTTAGTAATATAATATTAATATGAAAGAGCAATTGAAAACAGTTGTATTTTGGAACTTGAAATGGAATTTCATATATTTGGTTTTAAAACTTATGAACTTTTTGAACACAAATTACTTTAAAACAGATTGATTTTTAAAAAAAAGTCAACCGATAAAATCGGGTTTTTAGGTGTTTTCCACCAAGATATGACTTGGCAGACCGACTGCGTTGTAATAAGGGAATCGTGTTTTAGCTAATTCTGTAATTTCAGCCTCCAACTCAATGAGGTGGTTGTCTCATATGGTTCGTACGCCTTCTTCAATTTTGCAGACCAGAAATTTTTTGGCACCAGTATTATCATATAGAAAATTTCTTCTTAAAAGAAGGCGAAATTTCTTTTTCTACCTATAAAAAGATACTGGTAGTTTTCTTGTGGAAATAACGGTATCCGTACAAACCATGTGCCTGTGCTGCCAGCTTCCGGTCTATTTCACTAATCACTGGTCAAACAATCCACTTCGCTGAAAGCTTCCGCATATCTTGGATCTTAGAATTATATACCTTACACGCTCTCGGGAGATGTCTAGTATACTTGCTATCTTTTTTGGCGGATATTCGCCGGTAGTCAATAATTAGCTCATGAACAACAATGCACGTTGCAGTGTCAGTTGCGGAGTGTGGGCGCCCAATGCGGGCCTGATCTTCAACGGAGAAATGGTCAGTCTTGAAACGTGATATCTACGTTTTCACAGTACTGTAGGAAAGACACTTCTGTAGTATTGTTTTAATGACTCAGTTTGAATGTCCTTTGCTGACTTTCCCGACAGAAACAAAAACCTCATTACAAGTCGTAACTCCAAAGACGTAAAACTTTCTCGAGCCTCTTCTATCTCAGATTTTACCTGCAAAAGAAAATTCTAATAATCAGAAACACCTGATTTTGTTTCAGTCACATACTAAGATTTTTAACTTTCCAATAAGCGCAAACTTATTTTTCTATTTCAACTATAATTAAATAAAGCCAGGAACTTATCAGCACCTCCTCGTACATATGTGTGGAATTATATTTTCATCTGCATTACTATAAATAACTTGTAATTAACTTGTAACTTGTAATTTCTGTAGTTAACTTTTAAGAGATTAGCAAATAATGTAAAATCAAATTAAAAAAATTCAAATCTGTAATTTAGTATACAAGGTGTCCGGGCTATAAGTATGCAAAAGTTGTGGCTTATTATCACGGAACTAGCCATTAGAATATAATAGACTTCACCTCCGTGGATTCAAAACCCCTCCGAGATTTTAAACCATTGAACAAAACAAAAAACTGAAACTGTGGATGAGTGGGTAAAAAGCATCATAGAAGCAATTTGTCTAATAACTCCTGATATGCAACGAAACATTTGGGAAGAACTAAAATACCGTTTAGACCTTTGTCGTGGTACCAAAGGTACACACATCGAAATCTATTGATATTTTGAGAGATACTATTTTTATTTAAATAATTTTGCTTTTTAATTCTGATGGATATCTATCCCTGTATATCTATTAAATACATAACATATGGGGTTGATAGATTTTAGCGATAAAAGTATTTATGATGATATTTTTTATTTCATGAGATAAATTATAGTTGTTGGAATGAATATGATACATATATTCTATACGTGCATATGGGGCATTCTCACAATCTTTTGACTTTTGGGGGAAAAATCTCGCGAAATTAAACTTTCTAAAATAGCATTTTAATCTGATAGACGAATGCTTTAATGATTCAACATAAAGAAAAAATGGTCAGCAGCGAAAAAAATTTTATTTATCTGAGGTTTAAGTTAAACTTGCGAGTTTAATTTTCCTTACAATTTTACCACTAAAACATTTTATTTTCTTCTAAATTTTTACTTATAATGAATTTGCATAGTACCCACAGGACATTCAAATGAGAAATAATAAAAATGTAGTTTTTTAGTACAAAATTTTGGTATAAGATTGTTTTAAAGGGGTGTTAAAGAAGGTATAGTAAGGTAGAAAAAGGGGAAGATATAGGGGAAAAGGGACGGTAAGGGAAAAAAAGGGATAGTAATGAAAATTACCACATATTTTTAGTCAAATCATGTTAAGACTAAGTGATAGTCACAATGTTCATTGATCTTTAGAAACAGTTATTTACATTGGATTAAATTTTAAAAAAATAATTTACCTCGAAAAGTGCAGGAATAAACCTTGGGGACGGTGACACTACCAATAAAGCCACGATGCTTGAAATTGATATTTAAATGCTGATTTAGATTCTACAGTAAATTTCCTGCCAAAGAATGTCACACATTATTTTTCCAGCATACTTCTGCGCGAGAAAAAAAAACTTGAAAGAAATTCTGTGGCTGCATCTGAAGTGATTTTCTGTATAATTTTAGAAGAGGGATGATAAAAAATCTAAAACCTAGGGACAGAGATTACAAAATAATAACAACCCTAAAAATGTGTGCAGGCTAATTTTTAGCTACTTATTTATGTAAAACAATAGTTCCAGTTTCAGAAAAAAATTACATCGAATTATTTTTATTGAAATAATTTTATCCAGACTGATCGAAACTTAAAAATCAGCATCAGGGACACGGGACGGTATAGGCGTTTTCCAGGTGTTTGGACCCCCAACATCGTCCAAAACTTATTTATCTCGTTAATATTGTTGTGCAATCATGCAATGGGATGTTCCCAAGTATATGAAATAAAAAAAACACAACAAATTGTATTAAAATAAAAATTATTATTCAGGGACATGAAAGTCAATAGATTGTGAGAATGTCCCATATACTATATGTATGAACATAATATTTATATCTATACTATATCATATTTTATATTTATACATTATACATATCTTCTACTGTCTTTAATGTGGCAACTATATCATATTTGCTGCATTTATATTAATAGAATTTCAATTTATAGTGAAAAAATAATAAGGTTACTGCAATTAGTATTATCAGCGCCATTGTTGGCGCGGTGTATATTCTTGGCACTTTTAAGTACCAAATGTTTTTATCCATACTAAATCATATTCTATAGTGATGCATAAATGTTTCTGCTATTCCCTTTAATATGAGAACTGTGTCATATTAATAATACAGTTACAATTTGGAAATAAAAAATAATAATGTCACTGTAATTAATATTATCTGCTCCATTGCTCGCGAGGTGTATATTCCTGGCACTGGTAAGTATGAAATATTTTTTAGTTCATAAACATGGGGGAAGCAAAAAAGTGTTTTATCAAAGTCAAACATATAATAACTTTTGACACTAAAAGTAGCCCCAATAACATCAAAATAAATTAATAAAAAGAATCTTTGTAATGAAATTGTGTTTACAAGATAATTCTTGTTGTGTAGAATAGAAACAGCCTTAAATATGTGCGTTAATAATCAGAATAGATTTTCTTCTTGCTACTTTTCACAAATTTTGCTACAGAATCAGGTTCTACAAAGCAATTAGTGTATTATCCCTATTTATCATTAGAAGCGTGTAAGAATTATTTTAAAAATCTTAACACAAAACATTTAACAACTTTCTTTACACTCCAGATAGTTTGCAAGTAACCATAAATATAAGGGTTTTTGACATTTTCTTTTATGCTCAACTCTCTAGAAATGCCACTTTTTTTTTTGCCATTTTAACATCTAAAAATATGTCTTTGCAGGATATGAATCTTAGAACCATTCTTCCATAAAACAACAAAGTCTTTTTTTCTGAGGAAAAACCCCATTAACCCTTCTCATTTTTTCTGTGTCATCCTGTTTGTCATCTTTCATTCGTATTTAACAAAACTTAAAGTATTTTTTCCCTTACGTATTGTCCTTTCTTATTGTATCTATGTAATACATTTTTGTAAAAATGCGTTTTACATGTATTTGTTTTAATGTTTATTTTGGTAATGGATTTTATTTAATTTTGCATTAATAAATTTTGAAAAAAGAATTTAAACACTTTTTTTTCGGTGTGACATAAAAGATAAATATAGACAAATACTTAATTGATTCAGCTTGGACAAACAAAGGTTCATTTAGAGATTAAAAAACATTATATAGATAAATATACATTGTGTAAAAATTTTTATTAACAAACCAAAATTACTTACATGTTTAATCAATAGAAGCTAGAAGGTAATTATTTCGAATAAAACACTAGAATTTGTTAAAAGTTGCTTTAGAATACAAATTTATGCAATGAAACGTTGATATTTCAAAAATTTCGGCTTTTCATTAAACGTGTTGACAATTAAATTTAGTCATATGTCTTGCGGTTATTGGCGTAGTTCAAAATGCAGATATTTATCATTAGAGGGAATATTTTCTGTCAATGTACCCAATATTGGTCCATGTATAGCCAATATTATATCCAATGTTCGCCAAGATATAGACAGAACAAACACTATTGGAACAATGTATGTTTCTACTAGGCCTTGCTACTTTATTACAATAAAGTGAGAAATTACAGAAATTATAAAAATGAGCTTTTAATGATGTTACATGTATTTATAATGCTATAGGCTAAATATGAAGGTTACATTCAAACCGCATTGCATATCACAATAGTATTAATTTCAACTGTACAGTTATATTTCAAATTTTTGTAGTCGATACGTTGCGTTTAAAAAATTATTTGACCAATTTGGAAAACTCAATCGTGATTGAACTGGAGTCATTTTGATCAAAACTTACGCAGTTCTATAAAGCTTCCAAAAAACTGTATACAGAATTTGAAATCTATTTCGATGCATAGCTTAAGTATTGGCAATTCAGGGAAAAGGAATCATAACAGTGTTTTAGGTTAGTTATTTGACTACAATAAGAAAAAAAATTTAAAACTCAGTACATCGCACAACAATGAATAATTTCCACAGCAATAAAAAAGCAATGAAATGTCTTTCATTTGTTCGGTCTTCTAATTAAATCATTTTAAATGGTGCAGAAAGCATTGGAATCATAGCTACATTGGCGAGAGCAATATTTATTTTCTTAAAGAAACACGATTTGATTTTGATAATAATTATAGGCATGCGTTGTTTTTATTGTTTCCAAAACCCCTCTACCACTCGAGCAAGATAGCTGAATAATTTGGAATGGGTGTTTCGTCTGCTATTTTAATTGGCACTACTGGAACAGAACTCTTTCTTGGACTCATTGTTTTCCCCATATCCAGATATTTAACCGGAAATGGAGAATCACACGACTCAGTACCTCTCTCTTTTCCACATGCTAAACTTTCAGTTGAAAAACTCTCCTTATCACTCACTCTGCACACAAAGATGTGGAAACACACGGAACAAACAGCAACGCTTCGGATCCAGGAGGACACAGTCTAAAGAAGAGACCACGCTTAGTGCCGTTTAACTTCGATGTTTGCTTGAGAACCCGTATTTAATAAAATTGTGCGCTGCAGGTCCTCCTAAGTTAAAGCAAATTTAATACGAGGTGAAACGCATGCGTACGAAAGGGTTAAAAATATGCTTTGGAGATAAAAGTTGTGGAAATCACTATTTGTGTGAACTTCGTTTTGCTACGTACATATATTTACCCGTCGACTTGAGTGCTTACACATAGAAAGGTATTCTTGAGTATCATTTGATCATTTTAGGTGGTCTACAGCCGTTAATTTTTATGTGGCAATATCAATTTTAACCTATTCGTGTTAAATTAGTTTCCCCATATTTTGGAGTTAAAAGAATTTTTCATGTGCCCTATTAACGTCATATTTACCGCACATTAATTTTACAGAATAAACCTGTGTCGCATTAAATCACAAATGTATATTGCTATTCTCTGACCATGTCAAAATGTGATTTATCATGTATGTAATTTTTTAGCACATTCCAAGAATTCCAAGTGAATTATTTTTTTTTTGCCGCTGTAAATAAATATGTCGGTTAGAAATGAATGTATTCCCATTTTATACTGACCACATACCACACACTTAAAAATATCGGAACGTTACATATCTCAGAATTTTAAAAATATATTTTATTCTCATTTAAAAACATTGATTATAGATACTGATGATTCGGCAAGATTCAGGAAGTTACTTACGACGAAATAAAAATTTTGCTACGTTTTTATTGTGAACAGATAATGCCAATTACGTTACTTTTCGACTGTTTCATTTATTGTTTTCCATCAATATGAACTTGTGGAAATACTTGTAATCTGTTCCATGTATATTTGTGTAATAAATTTTATGTGCTTTTGGAATAAATGTTTGTTATGGTAACTCTTGGAGTTTAGTAGGAACTACTATAAAATGAAATTACAGTTTTTTTTCTTTTTTAAAGTCATAGTATCATATCAAATATCATATCATCATATGGTCATATATCCCATGATATCATCATATAGTCATATAATCATATCATCATATACACATACTATAAACATACATACAAATATGGAAATGCATAGTATAAAATATTTATTATTATTTTTTAAATTTTAAACAATTAATGATTCTGTACATTTTTAGTGTCCTTGTAATTGTAGCCCGGTGTCTATGATATGAATCTTTTTTTTACATTCTCAATTACTCAGTTATACTCTATGTAACAAATAATTAAGATTTATAAAACATTTTTTTTTAAACAGAAGTACTATAACACAGCTCATCACAAACATGTTAGTTTATTTGAAATAACCTTTTTTATTTCTTCATTTTATGAATACATATTTTCATTCTATTGAGCTATAATAGTATTATTTTGGTGTACATCGAATACAAAGCAATGAAGACAGTGAAGATTCTCAAAGCGATTAATTTTTATCATTATATAATGAACACTTTTTATAAACCGAAAACAAACACACTCTTTTGTACGAAAAATACTCTTGTCTGGACTCTAGAACATCATTATCTTATTCTTAAATAAATCAAGTCATGTAATTTGTGTTCTTTGATGAGTTTTCATTATGTTCAACAACCTTGCAATATGGATTCTAGAAATTAATTTTATTTCCGACATTTCGGGACTAATTATAATGTGGTTAATTTATCCAATTATTCAGGTCGAAGAATACGCTGTTATTCTAAGACGGAGATGTTGAAACCTGTTAAATTCCTTAACTGTTCATGTGGTGCTTTGTCTGCAGCAGCTTGCTGTTAGTTAATTAACTTTCTGTTTAAATCAAAAACCATGTTCTTGCTCGATAACCTAAACATGTTCCTACTTTATAATAATTGTATTTGTATTCAGATTGAAGTTTAAAAAAGGATTTAATTAAGAATATATTTTTAAACATTTGTGGCTCAACAACTCCGATTTCAAAATTATTTAGTCAGATTTTAGGATATATAAGTTTAAGCCTTAAAAAAATACAACATAAGAAAAATATTGCAGAAAAGATACTTTTTTTTATATCTGCTTTAAAGAGAAAATTACAAACGCCTCATAAGTTTTCTAATACGAAATTATGAAATGTACGAACTTGTAATAAAAAAAAATATTTTCTATTGTCTGCAGGCTTTTTAATTAAAAAAAATTACTAAGTTCATTTTAGAAATAACGATGCGAAACTGCTAAAATGATAAGTAAAACTTTAGCACAGAAAATTACCTCAGTACCGCCATCTGTTGAAAAATATATGAATAATTTATATTAATTGCTGTGTCGGGGGATAACAGCAATATATAAAATCTTCTTTTAAGGCTCACTATATAAGCGACATTGACTTTTGAGTATGTTGCAGATATGCGACGCGGTGATACAAAGGGTTAATATATTATTTTTATTAACATTTTAAGAGAAAATGCTCCGTTAGTTAAGATTTGAGTGAGGATGCTGAACACTTGAGCAGCATTGAGCGGTTACCTAGCTGAGATCAACTTAACACCCAGTCTGTTGATTTAATGTCTTATGTAATTATGAGCCATTGGGAAAAGAAAAGGCTTACTTTTATTAAAAACTACATGATAAATAAAAGAAAAAAATTATATATAAAAGCTAAAATTAAGAACTTATTTTTAAGAGATAAAATTGAGTGAGATCCAGTTTGGATTGTCTGTGGCGTGAACTTATTTGAACTTACGAAAGCATTGGAAGATTTAGATCCTAGCTATCTGTGGCGCGTTATCAATTCTATTATTCCTTGTTTGCGAAGTTGTGTCAAAACGAATGGTGTATATATTGAACAATTGGTTTAAATAATGTTATTTGTTATAGCTTTCTTTTGTTAAAATAAAAAGTGTCATCAGGTAGCGCAATAAAAATAAAACAGCGAAATAAAAAAAAGTGACTATATATTTCTATTCTTTTTTGTCTGGAATTCTGAAATTTTCGTTTGCGAGTTTTAATTGTTTTTTTTTTTTTATGGAAACAAAAGCAGGATATTTTTAACACCGTCATACAATAAAAAAGAAGGCTTTTTTAAAAAAGAAATTTTAACTCTTCCAAAGGTTTTTCACTTAAATTTAAAAGACTTTCAAAGAGATTTTTGGCTAATAAAATATTTTTGTCGGAAGTACCGTAATTTTTAGCGTATATTGAAAATTTCTTTTAAAACTATCTTTTATAAACAAACTTCACACTGAAAAAATTAGTAATAAGATGAAAGTCTATGTTGGAAATTTATAGATTATTTTTAAATTATAAAATTCAATTTTTTCATATATTTGTTTCTGTGCATTTAAGTACATAAATAAATAAATGAAAAACTTTGAATATTTGCAAATATGTCTATATATATATGTGTGTAAGGACAGGGGTTTGCTGTTTACTAGAAGTCGCGTTTTTTTTTTTTTTTTTTTTTTTTTTTTTTTTCATGTAAAGTGTTCGCATACGAGTTACGACACAAGGAAGACGACTTTTTGATTATCTTTAGGGACCTGAATCATTTTTCCTGTTACAGCTCTTTTTTATTGAATCAGGTTCAGCTGGGTTGAGAGAAGGTAGTCGTCAAAAAAACTTTAAAAAATGCTCTTTCGTACGACGGAGTTTCTTACTAGCAATTCATGATGGGAAAAAGCCACGAGAAATCACCTTTCCCGCGTGTAAAAAGACGTAATTTACATTATTCTCAGAAGAGGGCACAGCTGTTAAAAAACAAGATTAAACTTTAATTCCATTGTTTATTTAGCTACTGATTAATGGTATGGGGTTCTATGATGAAACTGGGCTTGATCGCCTCAGCTGCACCAGTAACCACAAACCTCTGCAAAAAGAACTAACTCAGCGCTTTTTATTTTAAAAATCGTCCGAAATAAACTTGTCAGTAATAAACGTTAGGCTGGGAAACAAAGTTATCAGAAGTAAATCAGCTTTAAGCTTTAGAATTAAAGCTAAGAAACAATAGGTGGGGATTTTTTTTTTTTAATTAACTTTAATTTTAATTTTAAGTTTAAAAAAGAGTTTAATTTTTATCTTTTCATATATATGTAATTGATATATATTTATTAATTTATTTTAATTATTTAGCAGAGTCAAAGAATTCGAAAATTTTCAAATTCTGATTATGTTGGAGTCTTACAAGGGTAAATGATACCTAAAATTTATACATCAGGATAATGAAAAGCTTATATTTATCTGCTGGAACTTTAGACTCATTCAATTATTCTAGGTTTATAAAATCCGGACATGAAAGAGGGAAATAGAAAATTTTTACCATCTATACAATGGCGCCAGACTGTTATAATTTAGGCAGATTCTAACAATTGTTTATGAATAAAATGAAACATAACTGTACGTGTTACTGTTATTTTCTTTTTGTAACTTGGAAAGTATTCAAACATTAAACAAATTTAAACTAACAATAAATTCTTAAGTCCATTAAATTAGAAAAGCAAATTGAAGACAGTTTGCTAAAGATGTAAATCCAAATATATCTTGCGAATGTATGTAAAGTACAATGATTATTTTTTTTTTCAAAACAAATGTTATACTGAATGGTTTGTCTATTTCAGATTTTTCCATTTTTTTTTTTTAAAGAATTTTTTTTATTCTGAATCATCATCTGCACATCAAATTTATGTTTGCTCCAGAAATAAATGTCCAAAAATACAGTCACTAAAATGAACTAAAATTGTATAAATGGAAAAAATATGCCATTCCAAAAAATATCTTATGTAAATTTCCTTTCCCTTTTAAAGTCTACAAAAAAAAAATCGCTCTGGAAAGCCCCTTAACCGCTTCCTTTACAATTAAAAAGAAAAAAAAAATCATCATATTTTTCATTATTGAGCAAACACGTCATTGCATTTCATATCACAAAACTTGGAAAATTGTCAATCAAATGCTATATATAATTTATTTATACATAATTTATTATATTATATAAGGATATTTTCTTTCTTTTTAAGCTTCAGGCCGAGTAAAAACGTGATAAAACAAATCGTAGTGACAAATTATGCCACGCCCGAGTTTTCTCGGGATAATAATTAATTGTAATATATACTAATCCAATATAACTCGGGATAATAATGGAAGTGGTTAAACAACTTTATTTATATGACCTTTCAAATGCTCATATATAAGCTCAACTTTGACCGAAAGGCTGTTTTGGCTCAGCAATTCAAGAACTTGAATATGCTAGATTTTCCAAAGAGGAGACATATAGTGTACTGTCTACCAGTTCCGAGTAACTGAGGAGGTTGTCACAAGATGGCGGCTTCTTTTTTTAAAATAGGATCTTCAGTTTCTGATTACCGCCAGGGCAAACATCCTACCAGTAAAATTGAATAGAAAATTTCGTCTTATTTAAGCGTCTTATTTATGGAAAATTTACTCAAAAATGTCGTAAAAATTTCTATGTGATTTTAGTGGTATAAGTATGCCTTGTAAAACTGTCAGTTTGTTACCCTGGTTGTCACAATATGGCGGAAACGGAGGTCCTAATTACCGCCAAAGTAAAGTCCTACCAGTAAAAATGAAAATCTGTTTCCATCGTTATTTATGAATGAAATTTTGTAACAATGAGGTTTTTAAATAAGTTGAACATTTCTATGTAAATCTACTTGTGGTAATTTCCACCGGCGGTAAACAACGCCTGCGATAGCGGTTACAGTTAAAGCTTCACTTTTTTAAGGATATGTCACTTCCTCTTTATTAATAGTGCCATGGATTTTCCAGGCCTTCTCTCCACTCTCTATATGCTTCTAATATTTTCTTTGCATTTTTGCATCAATTCAGAGAATATTCAAAATTGTTTAAAAAAAGGTGTCTTTCCTTCTTTAGGAGTAACTCTTTCATGCCTGAAAATCTTTTAAATTCTACCTAAACATTGGTAGTTGACATATTTTCATCATTTTTTTTCAAATATCTGCTTTTAAGTCCTTACTAAGTTATTGTTTTCACAGAGGCATCATTGGGTAGAATGTAATTCTTACTCACCATATTTCATGTAAATAATATCATATTTGCATGAAAATCTATATTGGAAGAACTTTTTTACTCGAAGTCATTGCATCCTATTGGTAAAAGCTACGGCTAGAATGACAGTGAAGAGCAAGATGATGAAACTCAGTTACAGAGAAAAGGAATTGGTGAACGGAGTGTCCAATTACTCAGTTTTAAATTAATATCAGCGTAATCACTATCTCATTCTCGCTCTCCCTCCGACCCCCCCCCCCCCCCTCCTCTCTTTCTCTAAGATATATGCAAGTTTACAGACAATTTAATTGTTATTTATTTATATTAAATATTTTCAACTGTTAAATTTAGTTTTATACGCAAACTTCGTTTATTTATTTTAAATAATTATGCCCTGCTGTCAAAAATATAATCAAATATTATTACGTTTAAATTTATTAATCTGCATTTATATTTTGGATCTATTTTTTACATCTATTTAAAAATTAATCATTTATAAATAACTAACCCATATCAAATATTTATTTATTATTCTTTGTCATTCATCATTTATATTAAATTATTATAGTTACTGTTTTAAAGGGTAATCCACATATAGTTTTTATTATTAATATATTTTTAATTAGTTATCTTATATATATAATTTTTACCGTCTCTTCCGAAGTGATCGCTAAATGTATTATCTTATGATAGAAGGCAGCGCAATATGTGATCTAGTAATAGTGGAATTACTATATCCCCCCCCCCCCAACTCCATGGTTGTATTAGTAGTATTATACTTATAATATTTCTGGTAACAAATGCAACTCATTTTTAGCACATTTTAAACATGCTGTGTCAGTTCTGGATTAGTTTGTTCTTTAAATGGTATGTTTTCTTTAATCCATTTTATAGTAATTTTTTATCTCCTTTTTTCTTGATTTACAGTATAATGTAAGCCAATGAATTTTTTAGCTTGTTATGGCTTATGCAAAGACGAAACCGTACATGTTATTTACAGAACTCAACGTAATTTGGTTCTGAGGATTCTGCCTTAGTTCAACAAATATTTCCATTTTTCTAATGTTTACTCTGCTTTCAATTCTTTATTTCGCTAGTTGCGATGATTTGTTTTATTTTATTTTTATAAGGAATAAAACTTATATTTTAATTTGCATATTCAAAATTATATATGATTATTTGTATTGGTTTATAATGGTTATATATATATATGTATAAGAAAAACTATCAATTTGTGATACGAATTGATATTTCTCCAAGTAAGTGGAAAAGTTTCCAGGCTTCATAGCCTTTACAATTCCATGATCTGGTCTCTCTTGGACATAATCACTCGACCTGGGCAACTTTTCACTGATTTGGAAAAATATCAAATCATATGATATTTTTATCAATAAGTATGATTGAGTAAAAAATAATAAAGTGAGCTCGTGAGATGAACAAACTAATCTATATTTTATACTAAAAATCAATTGAATCCATGTTTAAAATAAAATGATAGATATTCAACTGATTGATATTCTACATATCTTCATTCATTCTCATTAAGACCAAAACTCAAATAAAAAAAAGAGACTTCATCTGGGTAAAAGTAAATGCCAGCTATGTTTTATTTTCTAGGCTAACATTAAAAGTTTTTCTTTCATTGCCACTCTGTACAGCAAAAGATAACATAAGACTTAAAAAAATCTCGTTTTATTCTTGCCTTTTCTCCTTTTAGCTGCCAATAAATGTGATAGCCAGCGCTAAAATGTCGGTGATAAAATAAGACAAAATCGCTGGTTGTACGAGAAATAAAACAGTTAGAACTAAAGGTTTTAGGAAACTAACAAAGAATGTTTCTTCTTGTAATCAAATACTGATATGTTTCAGATACTTTTTTCATGTTGTACGGTCTACCTTTTACTTTTCTAAAACTTTATCTTGATAATCCAAGATATTTTGTTTTCTTTAGAAAAAAAATAAAATATAAATAACTTTTTGAACAATTTAAATTTTAAATCTTTTCTTAAATGAAAATATAAAACAAATGTACTAATTAAATGTATGACAATAATTGAAAACAAATTTATTATAATTATGAGTAGTTTGAAATAAAATAATATAATAATAAACAAAACGAAAAGTCTGTACTATTATTTGCAACACATCATATTGATTGGTAAAGTATCAGTATGAAAAAAAATGTATAATTTTCATTTCTTAAAATTCTGCTGATTTTACGTTCTAGGTTTTATTGCATATTCATTAGCGTAATCTATGAAAGTATTTTAGATATCGTCGCCTCTGTTGGAACTGTAGGACATCTAGTAATAATCGAAAATGAGATGTCTGATTTACTGCTATGAAAAACTGTGCCTGCATCTACTGAAACAGTAGGGAATTTTTATAAAATACATCTGAGATATAGTATTAAACATAATTTTGTGTTTCAGAAGTTGTTCCACTAGATGCAAACACAGTTATTCGTAGCAGTAAGTCAGACATCTCTTTTTATTATTACTTACTTCTATCTTCAATAGAAGAATGTGTTGTAATCGAAATTTTTTTCGTCTTCCGGTTTTCTACGGATTTACACGTTTTAAGGGTCAGAGATCACAAAAAATATGTTTATACAAAATGTCTGTCTGTCCGTGTGTCCGTATGTCGCCATTGTACCATCAAAAATTGTATGAAATTATGCATAGAATTGAACCATTTTTTTTTTTTTTTTAAGTTTTTGGCTATGGCAAGCAGGTCATCCATTAATTTGGAAAAATCCGCCAGTAGGGGACGCTGTAATAGCGATTTTTGTGCATTTTTAATATTGTATCATCCAAAAGTGTATGAAGTTATGCATAGAATTGAACGAATTTTTTTGCGTATGTTTTTGGCCATGGCGAGAAGGTCCTTCCTGAATTTCGAAAAAAATACGCGGTAGGGGGCGCTGTAATAGCGATTGTTGCGCAATTATTGTGCATTTTGAATATTGTACCATCGAAACGAGTATGAAGTTATGCATAGAATTGAACCAAATTTTTTGTATATGTTTTTGGCTATGGCAAGAAGGTCCTCCCTGAATTTGGAAAAAATCTGCTGGTAGGTGGCGCTGTAATAACGATTTTTGTGCATTTTGAATATTGTACCATCGAAAAGTGTATGAAGTTATGAATAGAACTGAACCAAATTTTTTGTGTATGTTTTTGGCCATAGCAAGAAGGTCCTCCCTGAATTTGGAAAAATTCCGCCGGAAGGGGGCGCTGTAATAGCGATTTTTGTGCAATTTTCAATATTGTACCACCGAAAAGTGTATGAAGTTATGCTTAATTCGAATAAAAATACTAATAAAACTAATTATAATGAAATATTGACATGAGATAGACGAAAGTTTTTGGAATTGGCACATCCAGCTAGCTACTAGATGTCCTACTGTAACTTTGATGTGACGATATAAATGTATTTTTCAGAAATATTCTTTAAATGCGCAATTCACACCGTAAATAAAAGACTGATTATTCATCTAGGAAAACATAATATAACCACGAATGAAAATATACAACATAGCCATTTCCGAATTGCGCAGGATCCCGAAAAGCATTTTTTATGTATATAAATATAAATATGTTTTCGAAATTTTAACAAATATTGATAAAATTGTTTTTATGTATAATTATGTTGTTATGTGTTATTATGTTAAAAAAAACTTTGTACTTTTTTTTTTTTTTTTTGCTGCCACTGTTTTTCGGAAACGTTTTTGAGAAGTTTATTGTGCATTAATAAGTTTTTCATCCCGGAATATAGATTTTTCGGATAGTACCAATTTACAAGAAAACATTTTCATGTTCGGCAACCATGTTTTAAGGATGATTATGATAAATTAACAGCATTAGCATTAGCATAGAAATTAATACTATTTTGTTATTCCTGAATGTATAAATTCAATTACACAGCAGAAAAGGATTTAATGAGGATTGATAGTATTCTAAAAATCCAAATTCTAGTTTCAGAAACTTGATTTATACACTATACATGATACTCGGAAACGCTTTAAATACCTCTTAGAAGTAAAGATGTACCGCAATAAGTAAATTGATCAAAAAGCTTACATCGTTCCATTGGTTTAGGATGGGATTAGCATTATTTTCTGCTATCAAGCGAGCATTTAAATTTTATGCTCATAAACGTGGGTTTACCCTCCTCAATCATCCAATCTCCGCAACACACGGTATTATTTATGTGTGTCTGTATGGGCTGGAACAATCCATAAGTATCCACAATCTCACGTTGCTAGATTTTGGATGCTAATACATGTGTGTTAGTAAAAATTCTTCTGCGAAGGTAGAAGAACTTCTTCACAACAATTAAAGACATAAATAAAGAAACGAATGCCCAAATATTCAGACTTTGTTTAGTAGTGGTGAAGATTGAAATTTTTTGTTCATAAGAGTTATTGGTTGAATAAAACATAATCAGATCATAACGAGAGCGAACATAATGAGAGTGTTACGTTTCTTAACAACAAAAGAATTATTTACTATCCATGAATACAAAATATGCATTTATACATAAGAAAAACATCGTAGATACTTCGTGGGAACAAAAAACGGGAGACCACGCACGCGAAAAATACTCCATTGGACATTTGGTTGACGATTCCTTGCGTATGGTATAAATTTCAAAACTAAACGTTGCAAATCATGCACGCAATATTAATTTTAAAATGCGAAAAATCGCCACTGGATAAAAGTGTATAATAAAAACTTGATTTACACAATGATATTATACGTAACAATGATACGTACAATGATATTATATGTAAAGAATGAACGAAGAACGACACTGCTGTTGTTAGATTATTTTGCCTGTAGCAGAACCTACGCAAAACTTATTTTATTGTTCTCTTCAATGGATTTGGAATGCATTATCTGAATTTTCTCTTGTCCAAATTTTTATGCCATTATGAGAGGTTCAGAATCATAACACCGATATTAATTAAGAAAGTTAAATTTTAACAACCTTGCGTTTTGGCACAAAACAAGTAGAAATGTTGCTTAAGTGATTTGCAGGTAGCACACTCAAAATTTTATGAAAAAAAAATGAATAGATAAAAAATGATTAATATTTGGCTTTATTACACAAAGCTAATGTTAAAAAAAAATTATAAATAAATAAACAAGGTAACTTCAAATGAGTAACGCCCAGCTTGCAATTATGCAAAAAGCTCATGGTATTAACATTGCGTATATTTTCGTTTAATTACTGAGTGCAAATAGAGAGGTTTGACACAAGATATTTTTGTGACAAACACATTTAGTAAAAATCTACGTTCTTGCCGTTCGTGTATCTTTACAAATAAAAAAAACGGTGGCATACACATATGGAACATAGTTAGTTTTTTTCCAAAATTGCTGCAACCCACATTCCACAACTTGGCAATACTAGCTGAACAAGTTCTATTAACCCTTTGGACTCCAGCATGTCTTACACAAATTTTATTCGGTCGGCACCACTTTTTTAAAAGAAGTTTCCTTCAAGTACACAATTTCAAAAATGCTCTGATTAAACAAGTAAAAATTAAATTTAAAAAATCAAAAAAACCGACTGCGTAAAAAGCAAACTAATTAATTATTTCTCATGAAAATGAAACTATTTTTTATATTACGTATTTTTTTATTTACTTGTATTGATGGCATTTAAGTTGTGTTTAATTGTTAGTTCCTACCTATAAACACTGTTTTGATGAAGCCTATAGATGTCTATGCAGGTTAGAGTTGCAGTAAAGCTAGAGATCCTACCTACATAACTTCCAGGTTGTGTAATATTTAAACGGACCATCTGACTGTAAAATAGTCAATGAAACATAGTCTTCATTTTGAAAGAACTATCCAATGATATGCCACTCAATGTGGTGCGTAAAAAATAAAATTCGTCTATACCGCTATTTTTGTATTTTACAGCCGCCATTTTGAATTTATAAAAAGAAAACGTAGTCTATAACCATCGGATGGTTAAGACGAATCAATAGAGAGCCAAATTCATTAAAATCCATCCAGCCGTTTGGATATTTCGAGGGTATAAATAAATCCACATACCCAGATACGCGTGAAACACATAACCCTTCCTGGCAGTCGGGTAATAAGACAAATTTCCTTTTCAATTACTATGGGTGACAAAAACAAATTTTGCAAAGAAAGATGATGTCACCGCAGCGGCGACAACGGAATGCGAAGAGTTAAATCAGTAAGTGTCAACAAATATTAGCTAGGTGAAATGAACAGGCTTGCCAAGTTTTTTGACATAATCAAATTTTAATGCTCGTATACCGCAACATTTTTATTTATAACTGTAGTCATGTATGTGGTTTATGGCTCAAGATTTCGTATAAATATTTTCGATCGATTAAATTTTATTTCTAGCTTACCACTTCTCTGGTAACCATAAGGACGATTTTACTGCTCGTGGATCAGGTTTCAAACTCAGTAGATATTCCTATATTAAAAACAATGACGTATCCCGGTGAAAAAAAAAAAAAACTGTACGCGAATCGATGAATTTTTATATATTAAAACATTCCTTACTTAAATTAAATATATATATAAATACATACAGATATAGAAACATAAATAACGATCAAAGACGGAAGATTCTTTTTTGAAGTCGTTTAAAAAGAGAAAAAAGCAGAAACCGTTTTAAAATGCGAATATAAAAAAGTGATCTAAAGAAAGTAGAAATGATTCTCACACTGCTAAGATTACTGGAGTAATATACACACACACACACATATATATATACATGATATTCTCTATTAAAAATCAGGAAATAATACTCTCAATAACTTTGTGTTGCTTTATTAGACAAACTTCAAAAATTAAAGATAAATAATTTTATGCAAAAAGAAATTACACTGTAAACAATCGCTTTTTTTCTAGACATTTTGAAAAATGAAAAAATTAAATATTTATGAGAATAGTTTTGAAAAAAAAAATTAAAGCTTTTAAAGCTTAATTTAAAAAATAATGCTCACTCTAAATTATATTAGCGCATTATGAAGAATGTCTGCAGAGTTGGATTTAATTTTTGGCATTTTGAAATTTTATTGAAATTTTTAAAGACATTAAAATTTTGAACCACGCAAATATATATTAGTATTTATCGGTACATTACACAGCTGATGCTTTAATAAGTTTACAGTTGCAGTTTTTTTTAAAGTTGGAAATATAGAGAAGAAACAGATTTAAACTTAAACAGAAAATATGCATGTGGTTATTATTATTACAGCAATATTTTTATAGTACTGCAGTACTCTCGTTATAGTGCGCCTCGTTATATGACAAATTCGGATATATGGATCTGTCTCTTGTAAAGAGTTAAACCTTAGCACATTTCTAAAGTAATTTTACACGTGTATAGTTTACAATAAGTGTCTCTATCATTATAAAGTTCTTAAGAAAATTTTAAGATAATATTAAAAGAAACTTGTTGGGGACAAAAGAAAATATTTATTTGTAGGTTATTATATTTCGTAACTTTTAATGTCATGGGTTATATTTTTCATTCCGATGTATCCAGTTTTCATGGATTACTGTACTTTTATATCTTTAATTAGAAATCAGAACACGACAAGATGCTAGCTGAAAGTGCTTCAATTTACTTCGAAAATAAATAGAAATAAAAAAATTCTGAAACATATTTAAAAGTTTTAACGACTTTTCATTCAACTGATACTTTTGCCCATCTAAGAAAAATCAAATTTCTGTTTTATTTTATAAATTTATTCCACATTTAGAAAATTCTTTCGAAAAGTACTTCAACAAATGAATCCTTAAATTAGAAAAAAAGTATTTTTTTCAGTATTTTGTACGATAATATTAATACAGTAACTTAAAATACTATAAATGCTAAGAATTATTTTTTACCACGCAGTTACATAACTAGATGGTTATTTGACGAAATGGCAACAGCTTATGTTTTCATTTCCCCTATACGTTTTAGTCATTTATCAGGGGTTGAAATAAATTTGTTTTTATTTGTCGGAAAATTGGAATGATTAAGATAAGTTTCCTTCTATTTTCAGATATGTTTAAATATTTTTTATTAATCTACAAAAAGTTACTGAACATTCCAACAGTTTTTCAATTATGTTCAAATACTCTTTTAAATACTCTTTATTAATATGAAAAAAAGTTATTGATCTGTATAATGTCATCAAGTAATTTTATATGGTTGGTTGGTTGTGTTTATGACGGCCAATTATCAGCACGAGGGATATAGGCCCAAAGTGGGGGGGGGGGGGCGCCCTCCGTGGGGTTCTTTCTAAGGGAAACTAATCCAAATTTACGCGGAAAACCAAGAGTCGAAGAAAACCACGAAAACCCGAACGATTAGGCTGACGGGCGCAATTGGGATCGAACCCAGCTCCTCCTGTCTACCAGCTTCGAGAGTAGAACCTCTCGGCCACTTTAATTTTATATCAGTTTAAGACATCGGTTTTGTGTGACTTTTTAAAATGCTTTAGTGACATATTTTCAGAATGTTAAGTATGCTGGTATTCTAATGTAATTACTTTTAAAATATAATTTATGAAAATAAATCTCATTTAGCCCTTATTTTTAAATAAAGAAAATACAAGATATAAATAAATAAATATAATTGATGAAAATGTTCCTTTATTAAATTAAACATAGAAAATAAATTCCAAGAATAATTTGTAAAAAAAAGGATCTGATTTCGATTGCTGCTTCATGGTATAATTTTCGATTGCTGGTTGATGATACTACCAGTGTCAAACGAAATGTTAAATTAAAATACACTATGAATTATTTTAGTTTTCATAATATTAGTTTGTTGAGAAAATATACACATTCACGTTAATTTGAATTAAATTTTGTATAAATCAAATTTTGAAATATGTGATAAAATGTGTTTAATACCCTGAACAGATAATTTGTTGGATTACACGTTCTTTCAAATTCTTCTATTTATTTCAATGAATATCTGAATAAATGTTTATAATTATATAAAAAATTGAGTTTTAATATTCATCCATGTTTAGGAAAAACATTGTAGAATGTGACAAAATTGTTTTACATATTATTTTGTATTATTTAAAATTAGCTTTTGTAAGTCTGACTACAATCTAAAATGTATTAAAAATTATTTTATAAAGGCTGAAAATCGAATAAAAGTCCAAGCAAAACTTTGAAAAAAGCAATAGAATGATTAATTTTAAGAGGGAACTGTATGTAGTTTAAAATTATTTTAACACATCTATAATAATATGAATAAATTAAAAATGGCAAAAAAATATGCAAGAAATGAAAACAATGAGAAAAAAAATTAAAAATGATCTTTTTATTTTTAAAAATCATAATTAAAATATCAAAATATTACATTAAAAACATTATAATAAAAACATAAATAGCTGCCTTATGAAGTTCCGGAACACAACAAACATAATTATACAAAAAGCAAACATGGAACAATAAATAATACAAAACGATTGCAAACATTACTACATAACACAAAAACATAAAAAATCACATGCGTTTGATTTCTATAATATTGTATAATTACGAAAAATTATTAAAGCATTTTTCAAATAAAGGAAAAATAAATAATACTGAAAATTATGTTAATTTCTAAACTAGTTATGAACTATGAATTCGCATTAAATAACATTTTAATTACAGACTGAAATTTTAATATAGGTTGCGTTTGTATTCAAAAAATTATATTATCCCAATCCGTTGATTCAATTATAGTTTATTTTATATGAATGCATTGCAGATAATATGAAAAGATTCATCGTTTAAACGTCAATTTAAAATATTCTATATCTTACTTCGGAGCAACATTAGAAAGTAACAAGAATTAGAGAAATGTATAATGGTGCAGGTAAACTCTTGAGTACATGGCTTACTATTTTAATTATTTCTCATACCTATTTTTCTTAAATAAGTGTTTCAAATAGTTGATAGTAACTTATGTAAATTTTGACATTAATAATATATTCGAAATTTTATCTATGAGTTTTCTGGTGTCGTTTTTATAAAAACATTTATTAATCTACCACTTTACTCTTTAAGAAGTAAATAGACAACGTAAAAATACCACAAATGTAAATATGTGTGTATAAAAGCGCAGACAGCTATTCCAGATCTTCTATTATCATTATTATCCATTATCAGCGTAAAAGTCAGAATTATTAAAGGCAAATGTTTAAAACACAGAAGTTTGCAAGTGACGTAACCCACAGCTAAGGGCGCAATCGGAGTTACTTCTGTTAATTTTAACTTTTTACATTTATGATGAAACTTTATAAGCTCCAAAAGAATAGTCAGCACTTTTCTTCGCACATATTTATCTTTGTGCTATTTTCACATTGTCCATTCATTCTTAATATAACGGCACAAAATTTAGTCCTCCCATTTCAACTTTAGCCTTTGTCATAACCAAAAGGTTTAGGATTAGGTACAAATAAATACGACTCCTGCGCATTGCTTAGTTTAAGAACTGCACAGCACATTGCTTAATAATTAAAAAAATGAGGTCTATTGAATTAATCAAATGTATGTTCAAAACATTACAATCATAAACTACAATGAAATACTTAAAACTGCAGTAAAAATTTCCTTTTAAGAGCTGGGAAAATATTCGAAATCGTGAGGAACATATTCTGTAAAGCATGGAAATAAAAAAATAGTCAAAGACATAGGAATCCTGTTATGAAATTTCAGAATAGTCTTTTTGTTCATCTAACATTATACCATACCTACAATACAGAGTCGGACACATTTTAAAGTCTCTTAAAAATAATTGACAATAACCATTAGCGTGAAGAAATATCGGAACCATCGGTGCTATTTTCATAGTGTATGGAGACGCGATGTTTTTTCGACATTATGGGTTGAGGTTTCTGCTTCTTAAATCGGCAAGCTGTGATCATGCAAGCAGAAAAGCCACAAATCTCCACTAAGAAGAAACTTCCAGCAATTAGTGCAAACAAAGTAGGATCAAAGCAAAAGGTGTTGTCATTACTTCCAGGAAGGGGCCCAAATCTGTTAAATATTCCTTCTTTTCGAAAATCTGTAAAACATAAAAGAAAGATGTCACTACTTTAAATGGAATACTTCAGCAAGAAATTGTTTAAAAGAATTTATAGTGAAAAAAAATTAAGCATGTAAAAACTTAATTTTTTGAAAAGTGAAAATTACACCCCCCCCCCCTTTGACAGGCAAATTTAGAAAATAAAATATTCACGTATCAACGCCTTATATAAACACACATGGATTCTTAATCACTGAAACTTCTTCGAAATTAACACTTTGTTACATATCAAGCTTGTATTCTGGTTAAAGCTGCTCATATTTTGAATACAGTAAAGCCCCGATTATCCGCGAAGCGATTTTTTTTAAGCCAACAGCAAGGAAAATACAACAAGCCCTACCAATAAATATAAACAGAAAAATTCATGTATTCGAAAGTAATAGAAGAATATTTCTGGATTCGGTTGCCATGTTTAAAATATCAGATATAAAGTCTTGATGTCTTTTCTTGATTTTATTAACAAAACGTAAACACAGCAATTAAAATATTTAATATTTAAATGTGACTATTATGATAAATTCCAGGGGAGCATATCAAGAATAGCTTCATTTTTAAGATAGAAAAAGTGTTTCCAAAACAAGAAACAAAAACAAGTGACTGATTTTTTTTTTAAAGGGGTAATTTAACACTTTTTGTACAGTATGGCATTGTTTCTTGTTTACTGTTCTTTATTTTAGTGATTTAGACGTAAAGGTTTCTGATGCACTGTGCATATGTATGTATTTTAAACATTTTATAATGTTTTTTGTACACTAAAACATAGTTTTTCTGTTGAATTTCATTTTATTTTGTGCTTGTACCCCATTTTCAGTCTTTTTCGGGTTATCCGCGATTTTTGTTATCAGCGGTGCGCTTGCCACCCAATTCCGCGGATAATCGGGACCGTACTATTGTAAGTTCACAGTTAAATCCATATATCTACTTTTTACTTTTTCATATTATTTCGAAATTGATTTCTCCGTTTATTTACGTTTATCATGCAACTGTATAATTCTAATCTATCTAATTGTGCCATCAATGATATATTTGTCGATATTTTTTTCTCAAAAATTAAAGAAAATAAAAAAAATGATAAAAATTAATTATATGAAATTAAAATTTGATTTTTTTTATCGAAACCTTGTGCTTTCGAATGATTGTTAAAAAGACTTGTGCATGCTTGTATTTTTTAAATTACGAATAAACAAGATATGATATACAAAGAAGAAAAACAAGAAAAAAATATCAGAATGTCACTCAAAAAGATATTGGATAAAAACGTATAAGCATTAGGAAGAAATGTAAAATAAAAAATAAAAAATATATTCGAAAACTATTAAAGAAAGCAATAATTTGAGTGTTCGATAAAAACCCATACTTTTAAATATAGATATATGTCTAAATAAAAAGTCTCAAAGATTTACGTTGTGAAAACCTTTACAAATGTTTCAGATAGTAGGAGTACATGGCAAAGGGAATGAAGTGTCAAAAATGCACAATTATTTTGTAGTATTACGGGATGAATCGAATAAAATATTACCCATCGAAATTTGACAAAGTAAACAAAGTTTAACATGTAACTGTAAGATGAACTTATAAAAAAACAATAAAAATAATTGAAAAAAATCAAACTTACATTGGCTAACTGAAAATAACTACATTTATCATAACAGTATTTTTGTTAATTGAAACTTTTGACAATATTGAAAAATTAAACTTTAATTATCTAATCCTTAATTTATTTAAAAACACAGTCAAATTTATAAGGAACTATTATATGAACTTTTAATGAACGTACAAAAATAATTGAAATAAACAACAAGTAACAATTGAAATTAAAATCAGTCTTACGCTGACTGCTTTAACACTTTGAGGTAACAGCTATTTCAACAGTATATCTCCCTCAGGACTGAGGCTATTAGGCACTATGAATTTTGAAAAAATACTTGGAAGGTATGTATTTTAATAATTTTTTATTATAACATTCAAACTGTTCTTATTCATAATAAAAGAACTATTTAAATGTACTAAAAATTAATATTTACTGAGAAATTATATATATAAAAAAAGTATGTTTTGTATATTTCTAAAAAGATTCCGCATAAGAGAACACAATTTTTTAACATAAAATTTTACACAGACTTGAATAAATACTTATCCAAATGTTGTACAAATATCTGAAAATAGACTTTATTTGTATATAAATATTAATTAATAAAATTTGCTTTTGTGTGGTACATTTCAAAGCACAAAGAGCAACACCACAAGGTTCACAATCAGTTCGAATTAAACTCTGATTCTAGATATTTTCATATACTAACATCTTTTTAGTGCTGCCAATTTTTTTTTCAAAATAAAATGTTCGTAAATAATATCCGGAAAGACAGCGAATGTTTATAGTAGGTATTTTTATAGCTCAGCTAGTTAAAAGGGGACCAATAGAGACTCGGGTTTAGTTCGCTTCACCTAAAACGGCAACCCGAGTGACACTGGGTCTTAGACCTGAAAATGTTAAAATTCGAAAAACCTATTTTATTCAAGAATAAATTTTTTTGTGAAAGAATAGAAAATTTATCGCCTTCTATTTTTAGACATTTTTGACATGCAAATTTGATCATCATCGCAAAAGAAAAGAACATTTTTTTAGCGATTTTTTTCGATAAATTAACGGGTTCACTTTCGAACGTAAATTGAGGATACGGGCAAGTATGAGTCTTGAAGTTATGTGTAATCGAATAGTGTTTTCCTTTTTCAATAAGTGAATTAGAGCTTGAGTTATAAGTGATTGTTTTTTTATAACAACGTTTATCGCGCTGTCACGTCCTCAAGTTTTGTTAAAAAGGCCCAATTTGACAGCATATCCTGAAAAAGACTCACTTTTTATCAAAAAATTGAAACAATTCTTTTGATTTCGTAGTTTCTGAATAATAACACTTACCAATCTTAAGCGTTTACCATTAAAAATGAATACATGGATGTGTCAGAAAGTAGGCAGTTTGGAATTGAAAGCAGCCGTTATTATCGGAACGCTGTTACATGTATAAATTTATTGTTTCAAACAAAGTATGTCAATGAGAAAGAGAACAATTAATAAACAGTAGTTTAAACCATAGTTAAACCTCAGTTAACTGCACATTTACGCACATTATTTATAGTTAGCAATGTTTTTTGTTTCATTCGCTTCCCAAAAGAATCCGTAAAAAATGATTTCCTTTTTATTCCAGGCAATAGGAATTTTACGTAGACAAATTAATGGTAGTTCTGAAAATCGGTTTACTTTATGTTTTTTGGGTCGCTGAATCCGAATTTGTAACTTCCCACCAAAACTTCCCCCGAAACCTCCCCAAATTTTGGTAAAAAGCCTCCCAAAAAAGGTTTTTATTAAAAAATTAATTATTTTATTTTTTTAGGAGAAAAGTATCTAGAAATTCAGAAAGTAGACAAAATTTGCTACAAATTAGATATATGACATTATGACTTAGGATGAAGGGGAAGGGGGGATCTGCCTCGGAACATGCGCGCGGTGCTGCGTGGATTAAGTTGCACAATTCCACTTAACCACTCATACGTTTACATTCGCCCTCCCATCTCCCCTCCGAACTTTCCTTATAAGGTTTACTTTAAGTTTTTTGGGTCGCTGAATCCGAATGTTTAACTTACCCCCCAAAATTTCCCCCCCCCCCCGAAACCCCCAAAATAGTTGTTATTAACTTAAATTTCTTATTGTTTTAGGGGAAAAGCATTAAGAAATTCAGAAACTAGACTTCTTAAATATTTAGAAAAATACATGAGTAATTATCTTAAACTCCAGGTGTGCAAACAGAATAGTACAGGTCATATATTTCCGTGCAGATTTTTTCCAGAAACCCCATAGGGGACCGTCAACAAATTAAAAAATAACGAATATCTTTTGCAGAACCCTGTAAAAACTAACGTAGCAAAAGCGTTCAACACAGTAGATTATGATTAAGTGCCTTATTGCAATAAACTGTGTTAATTTTTATGAGAATAGCATGTATATTCGTAGAGAAATTAAAGTTCTTACAAAAAGAGTCCCAAATTTTGCAAAGTTTTTTGCTTATAATTTGTAGAATTCTTAATATAAAAAAAAGTTCTTTTCAGAAAGTATGACAAACAACATTGTACATAATACTCTGCAATCAGAATTAAAAAATAATAAAAATGAGATGAAAAATGAGCAGGTTTACTAAAAAACGTTTCATTGCGCATGCGCGAATGCAATGAAAATATAATGTGTATAATGTATTAGCTAAGTGTATAAAGCAACTTTTGTGAAAGTCTCAAAAACATAGCTTAAAAATTCTGAAAATTATCGTTGATAAAATAAGCTCGAAATCCGTTGTTTCCAAAATGGAGCAAAAAGATGAGGGATTGTATCCAAATATCCATTAATTAGTGCCAATTTAGCATACTCAATACATAGGCGTACCCCCCCCCCCCCCCGCTTGCGCAGACTCGAGCACAATTATTTTAAAAAATCGAAATTTACAAAAGAAAAAAGAAGAAGTGAAAGCAGAGTTCAATTAGTTTAGTTCAGAAAACTAACAGCCTAGTTTTGAAATGTGATAAAAAAAAAAAAACCCACGTTCTTTTGTTTTTCTTTCTATTTTTTTTTTTTTTTTTTAAGAAAATTAGGTTGTTTATCTTTTTTAAAACTAAAATATTTACAAGAATCTGTATTAGTCATAGTAAGTGAAAATGGTGGCTTTATAATCCCACTTTGACATCTTTTGTTTGTGGGAGATTTTTTTTTTAAGCCGTTCTTTCTATTGCATGTTTCTGCAATTTTATGAGAAATTAATGCAATTTCTTCACGAGGATAGAAACTATTCGTCTCTTTGCTTTCATAGTTTAAAGTCTAGAAATAAGCAAAAAAAAAAAAAAAAAAAAAAAAAAAATTGAAAAGGAATGCAGATGTGAAACGATAATTCCTAAATGAGATTAGCCGGGGAAAAAAAGGGGGGGGGAGTGTACGCAGACCCTGCCTCCTTTGAAAATTAAAAATAATAACACAGAAAATTCAAATTAATCTGGAGGTTGGTTGGTTGGTTGAAGTTCGTGTTTCGCCATTCGCCATTTTTTGACATTCGTAAAAGGCATATGGTTGCAGTCTTTCAAGTCAATATAGTATTTTTTTTTCCTCTGAAAATTTTTATACGTTTTTTAGTTTCTTCTCGTTTCACGGCGTTCTTTTGAAAGTAGGAAAAGGAAACCGGTTTCAACCAAATCAACCAGTGCAGTAAATTTTGACCAAATTCGCGATTTTATTCTGCCATCATTTCATGATATTTACAATTTTTTCCGAAAATCGTTGGACGAAATTCACGTCTTTCTACGCGATCTTTTGTCGAAATCCGGACTTTTCACCAATAACCTTTGACAAAATTCGTGTTTTTTACCGCGATCGTTTGACGAAATTCGTATTTTTAACGCGATATTTTGAAGAAATTGGCATTTCTTTAGCACAATCCTTCGATGAAATTCGCGTTTTTCTACGCGATCTTTTGTCGAAATCCGGACTTTTCACCAATAACCTTTGACAAAATTCGTGTTTTTTACCGCGATCGTTTGACGAAATTCGTATTTTTAACGCGATATTTTGAAGAAATTGGCATTTCTTTAGCACAATCCTTCGATGAAATTCGCGTTTTCTTTCCACGAGCTTTTGATGAAATTCGCTTTTTTCTTTCCGTAATATTTTGACGAAATTAGCGCTTTCTTTCTCCGATCTTTGATGAAATTCTCGTTTTTACCGCGATCCTTTGACGAAATTTATTTCCTGTTGCGACTGATTGGCGAAACTGATTTTTTACAGAGAGATCATTTGTCAAAATTCGGGATAGTTTTGCGCGACCAATCGGGAAAATTCTCGATATCTTTCCGTACCAATTAACAAAACACTCTACTCTTTTCCGCGACATTTTGACGAAATTTGCAAAAATTTTTCGTCAATCGCTTATCGAAATTCGTAATATTTTTGCAATCTTTTCGCAATCCTTTGACGAAATTGACGATTACTTTCTGCACTCTTTTATCGAAATTCTCGATATTTCTCCACGATTGTTTGAAGAAGTTCCAAATTCTTCCGGGACCGATGAGAAATTCCATAAAAGAAATAAAAATTGGGGACTTCAAAAACATTTTAAAATACTCACTGAAGAATCGCAGGTATCTGAAAGAATTTGGAGGGGGGAAATACTGCACAGCATTTTTTATTATACGAGATTTTCCTTTTCTGTGCAAAAATCGCGCGATACTGCACGTTATTTCAAACACTGCCCCTCAAAGAAAAATTCATTTCTAGAGAAATTGATTTTTTTTACCGAACATAGAATTAAACAAATCAAGGATTAGGGGTGCGGGGGTGACTACATTCGGCAATGTACTCCCGAGCCAGCTACGACCTCTTCTGTCTCGAAACCAGCGAATCTTGAATTATTGCGCTTTTTAATTCGAGCCAAATTAAAATTTCAGCTTTTTCATAAGAACTGATTTGACATTATTCCAATTCGAATTTAATCACGGCAATTGCAAAAATTACCGGAGAGTTTTTTCTGTTTCAAAAAAGGTAAAAAAATACCTCAAAGCACGAAAACCCCCGCTAAAAACCGCATCAAAAATTCGGAAAATATTTAAAAAAAGACACAGGGAACGAAATTAACTAATTGGGTAAAAGATTTAAACCGGATTCCTTTTAGGAATGTCGAAAAAAAATCACCGCGAAATGCGAAAAATACCCTCTAAAAATAACATTAAAAATTGTTAAAAATTGAAAAATCGCTGTAAGAATCTCGAAAACATCTTTATTAAAAAGAAGACAATGTTTACTGGATAAAATATTGAAATCAGATTATTTTTTACTAATTTGAAAAAAATTGTCGCAAAATGCGAAAAAAATCGCATAAAAAATTAATTGAAAAAATCCAGAAATTTTCTTCGATATGCATTCAAGCATACAGGTCCTGTCAAATCTTGCGGCTGTGCGGGCTTCATTGTTTTTTCAGTGTTCAGCGCGCGCGCGTACACACACAGAGAGACAGACAAGCACCAATCTTTATTATTACAGTTGCATCATGATAGTATAATTTTAATCATCTTGATAAAATTTAGTGTATATTATCATGACCTGCTTTATCATTCGACACATTCTGTGGTAAAAACATGAATTACCGTATTTCCGGCCTATAATCCGCGGATCAAACAATTATGTTCGGACCCAGAAATCTTGTTTCATAAAACGTAACTTCTTAAATCGCTATAAATATTTAACTTCAATAATGAAATAAAATTTCTGGGTAGAAACATGATTGTTTGATCCGCGGATTATAGGCCGGAAATTACGGTATTAATGAATATTATAATTATTTATAATATTATAATAATTATTTATATAGACTTTCCTCCAAAATTTCTTGGGCACCTCCGGTGATCCCCAAGAAGCCATGGAGTCACATTCTGAAAAACTTTCGTGCGTATGTACTGGTGTACTGCATGTATTATCTGAGATTTACCATCCGACACAATTTCATCTACAAGACTTTGGCTGAGATAATTTTAGATCTCATGCAGTGTTTCCCTGTGCCTATGCCTATAGAAGTTTCCAGCATGATTAAATGCCTTTTTTAATCTTTATAAGAAGTTAGGGTTCCAAAAGGTTTTACACTTGTGACTGCACTTAGTCACTGTCTTATGTCAGTGCTGCAAGGGCATTTACATATCTTTTTTTTTTTACCAGTGGATTTAGTTTTAATGTTTTGAACCCCTCCTCACGCAAACAAAAATCGCATTTGGGCCCTTTTAAAAAGAAATACCACACAATTATACCTTACAATTATACCCTTACCAAGATGAAAACCTGTCTAAAACGGAAATTAGACCGGTTTCGTGAGGTTTTAGCAGGTTTTACTATATAAGATATTATTTGTATCCAACATGTTCAGGTTAAAAAGTCTGGGCACCCCCCCCCCTGTTCAAAAGGCTGGTTACGTCTATGCAATATTGCACATACTACTGTATTTGGACACAGCCTCTCATCTTTTTGCTTCATTTTGGAAACAATGGATTTCGAGCATATTCTATCGACTGTAATTTTCAGAATTTTCAAGCTATGTTTTTGAGACTTCACAAAAGTTGCTCTATACACTTAGCTAATACATTATGCACATTATATTTTGATTGCATGCGCAGTCAAACATCTTTTAGTAAACCTGCTCATTTTTCATCCAGTTTTTGTTATTTTTTAATTCTGATTGTAGGGTATTGTGTACAATGTTGTATGTCATACTTTCTGAAAAGAACTTTTTTTTATATTAAGAACTCTACAAATTATAAGCAAAAATCTTGGCAAAATTTGGGACTCTTTTTATAAAAACTTTAATTTCTCTACGAATATACATGCTATTCTCATTAAAATGAACACAGTTTATTGCATTAAGGCACTTAATCATAATCTACTGTGCTGAACGCTTTTCTGCGTTAGATTTTACAGGGTTATCCGAAAGATATTCGTTATTTTTCAATTTGTTGACGGCCCCCTATGGGGTTTCTGGAAAAATCTTCACGGGAATGTATGACCTGTAATATTCTATAGAGTCAAAACACTGCTTTAAACACTAGTGTCACGAAGGAAATTTTCACCTTGTTATTAATAAACTTTATAATATACTTATAACTACTTAAAAGGTGACACAAACATATAAAAATCTTATTTAATGCAACCCTGAGACCTTTCTAACACACACGCGTTCATTTTCAAAAGGGAAAAAAATGATTGACTGAATAGAAATACATTTTAAAAACAAAAATAGTACGCATGCGCAAGCAAATCTCGGCTTGTCCATGCGTACTATTTTTGTTTTTAAAATGTATTTCTATTCAGTCAATCATCTTTTTTCCCTTTGAAAATGAACGCGTGTGGGTTCGAAAAGTCTCAGGGTTGCATTAAATAATATTTTTATATGTTTGTGTCACCTTTTTATGTAGCTATAAGTATATTATAAAGATTATGTAATATTCTGTTTACACACCTGGAGTTTCAAGATAATTCCGCATGTATTTTTCTAGATATTTAAGAAAACGTCTAAAATCGCAAGTGACCTGTCACCTTTGGCCATATAGTGTATATATATGTATATATTATTGTTCGAATATGTTAGCTTTACTTCATATAATGTATTCTGTATATAAATCAATAAATGCAATCTTAACAGAAGACTATCAAGTAATGTTAAGAGAACTTGATAGTTGTCTTTTGATTTTCAAAGGTATTATATATATCTATATATAGAGAGATGAAAAATATTTTAAAAAGTTTAATAATTTCGAAAAAACCCGGTAAAAATTGCTTATTTCAGATTTCGGTATAAAGTTTCAAATTTATGGTTTGTTTAACTTTTCTAGCGGGAAAATCAGGAAATTATTAAAAATGGTCTACTTTACTCACGCGAAAATACTTGCTCTCTGTAAAGATAAACTTGTGGAAGAAAGTTTTTTAAATATCTTGTTTGCATTTCAGTATTTTTTAATTAATTTCTTATCTTCGGATTAAATAGTTGAGGTCGATCTCTACAAATTCCCATTTTTACTGTTTCAATTTTGTTTGGAGGGTTTTTTTTTTTTTTTTTTTTTTTTTTTTTTTATCAAACTTTTTCACTTTCCCGAAAGTGAAAGTATTCGAATTGTTTAAAAAAAATGCAAAGAAAATCGGAACAGTAAAAAATGATCTTTGTAGAGATCAACCTCATCTATTCAGTGCAAAAAGAATTATTTAAATTTATTGAAATACAAAGGAGATATTTTAAAATATTACTCTAATCATAGGATTAAAATTAGCGAGCAGCTGTTTTCGTGTAGGAATTCGCACTTTGCAAACCCCTTTTATTACATCGGAGAAAACTTATAACATCGAGCACAAATATTTGGCTCCAAGAAACTCTTTAAATGGAAGACTTGAAATAGGAGAAAGATCTGAAAAAAGCTGCGAAATTAAATACGGTTGTTTAAATAAACTGTAGATTTAATGTTCGAATAAAAGCTGATACTATAAACATTAACCAAGCCGAATATGTTAAATTTGACTTTTTAATAAGCTTTTTTTAATTATTCAAGCAATTAATTTAATTAGGAAAGAAAAAAATCAGATATTTTTGTTCTGTTTATATAGTCTAATTTGTCCGTTTAGCAGAAATCTTCAAACATAAGAGCTAATAAGAGCTAATTGTTAATAAAACGTATAGTATTTTAAAGAAGACAGATGTTATTAGCCACATAAATAGAGAATAGCATAGATTTTGTCATAAACATATATGTCTTATGCTTTATTTTTAAAAATAAGTAACACCGAAAGTAATGAAACATTAGTGATACCTATAGTAGTAGGAGCTGTTACTGGTGATGCATAATTTTCAGTCTGGTGAAGCTTTGTGCCTTCAAAATCCCCAGCTTGTATTGCTACACTTTTGGAAAGTCTTGTTTTTGCCAATACTGATTCGTCTTGATGCACGTCCCTTTTACGACGACCATATGATGACACTGTTTCGGTGTCATCATCGCGTCTTCCTGTAGGAATTTGGCATAATACCTATAACGAGTGAGAGAAAAAAAATGTATATATATAAATTTTAGCAGTATATTCTATTTATTTAGTTCTTACACAGAAAGCATGAAGATTAGCGGCAAGTTTTATTTTTTCTGATATTATCTTGCCGTGACAAATTCGCAGCAAATCTCCCGCAGGGTATACCATCACCCACTTGAAATAGTAGTTTGTTGTGAAACTGATGGCAAGACTGTCCTTAATTCACGAAAGTGACGAAAACAAAAAATCCCTCTGTTGATTGAATAGACAATCAGCAGGTACGCAGAAATTGCAGAAATTTTATTCGGTTGGCACCTCTATTTTTAAACGCTATACTTATCAAATACCAAAAAAGGCTCGAATAGGAGAGTACAAATATTACCCTAAGTTGTTTATGGTGGTAAAAACGATGCATGAAACCTGAACGGTGCGTATGCATCAATAGACCTGATGAGGTCTATTGACCCCTTCGAAGGGTTAAACTTATAGTGAAACAGTTGTAAACAGTTAATGTAGCATGGAAAGATTACTACTTTGCAGTAACTTTGCAGTATTTTTGATTACTTGTTTGCCGTTAATTTGTAATACATTTGATACTGCATGAATTTAACTTGCACGTCAAGTTAACTGCAAGTTCAAAGTGTAGTGACTTCGGCGTTTGCATTATCTTGCTACAGTTTTGTTATGAACTTTCAGTCTTGTCCTGCTGAGCTTGCTGCAACTTTGCAGGTTTTCAAATCAAGACTTCTGCAAATTTACTGCAAACTAAAAAGTCCCTGCGGGCCCGGCCTACAGGCAGAGGTAGATTTCGAAGTCAAATATACTAATTTCATAAACAAAAACTAAATTATGATAAGAGATAAATCCACTTTAACAATTTTATCTGGCCACTTTTGACGAGTTTTTAATTCATTTTTATATAATAGCTGGTTTTATCAGAATCATGTTAGGGCGGTATTCAAAAAATACTTTTCCATGCTCAATAACTCGAAATTTTCTGGCATAATTCCAGATTCATTTTTAATTTTAAAAAATATATATATATGAAACTTGCTGACGTGATTTTTGAAGAAATTTATAAGCGACCTGTGATTTTATTTATTGTTCAATTAATTAAAACTTGATATATAAACAATTATTTTCTCAAAAGGACAATATTTTTCGTTTCTAACACAATCGCTTCGGGAAATTCCGTTCAAAATGCCCACTTTGACATCATTTTTCGAAATATATTCTGCTTCTATCAAAAAATCGATCATTACGGTATATTATATAGTTTCTGAATAAGCGAATCTACCAATTAAATGCGTTTGAGAGCAAAAATGAATTAAAAATGAGTCAGAAAATAAGCAGTTTGGATTTGAGTGCATCCTTAATACAATGATTTTTCCAACACAATCCGCTTCGGTAAATTCGGTTCAAAATGCCCTTTTTAACAGCATTTTTAAAAATATATTCTGCCTCTATCAAAAAATCGACCATTACCGTACATTATATAGTTTCTGAGTAAAAAAACCTACCAATTGGGAGCCTTTGAGAGCAAAAATGAATTGTAAAATGAGTCAGAAAATAAGCAGTTTGGATTTGAATACACCCTTAATAAGATGATTTTGTTCTTCAACCGCTATGCATTTTTAATTTGTTTTTGCTGTAAGAATTGGTAATATCCTAAACTTGTCTATATAGATGATATAGACAATATTAAGAAGATATATGATAAATTCACGGGCATTTTATATCTTTTGAATTGACGGAGTTATGGATTTTTTCTTCTTCAATCCCCCCTTTTTTGTTTTCGTTTTTAATTTTTTTTGCGGTACGAATTGGTCCTATCAAAAACTTGTGAATATAAAAGTTGTAGATAATGTTAAAGAGATTTATAATAAAATTAATTGGATTTGATATCTTGAGAATTGGCGAAGTTATGATTTTTTTTCTCCCAAAAACCCTATTTTTTGAGCCCCTTGAGCCCATTTTTAACTTTATCAAAAATCTGTGATACATAAATTTTTGGCCCTATTTTTAGAAGTAATAAAAACTTTAAACTGATTTGATATGTACAAAAATTAAGAAGTTTTAAGTCAAAAGTTAAGAAGGGGGTTTTCTGTTTTCACAAAATCCCTCCCTATTTCCATCCCCTTGGTCCGATTTTGCCCATTAACGAACTTGACCGAGATTTTATGATATATATATATATATATATATATAAAGTTTTTTACTGAGGGTGGTTTTGGGTTCTAGGGGTCATGATCGGTGTAGATCTGCAAAAATTTTTCAGAAATTCCAACCTAGGAATGATCCCAATAGGTTTCATATTTCATATTTCATATTTCATATTTCATATTTCATATTTCATATTTCATACGAAATCTACCTAAAATGCTATATGGGTAAGCACGGATTATACATAATCATACACTAACAAATTAGTACAGGTAAAACATTTTTTTTAAAAACAATTGATGGCCATTCACCGAAATTTGGGAAGAACTTTGTTTTGGCACTAGAACTGAAGATTCGATTAGTCTTCACAAATTTAAATCGTTTAACCATGTTCTTGGGCAAAAAAAGAGAGCATTTTTAAACCAGAGAGTGATGCAAATTAAAATTTTATTACTAGGTCACGTAAGGCATTATTTCTTTTGTATTTTTAAATTCTGAATCGAATGGTAATATTTGAAAGCCGATACGATAATTGTTTACAACGTTACGGCCGGATTTATGATGGACAAGTAAAAAAATTAAGTCAATTCCGACTTAGGTCAACAAAGATTAAATTTAATTAATGAATTATTATTTGAAAAAACTGTATTAACATCAAGTGTCATCCTCTACAATTTAAAAAAAAATGTATTTGAACTTGCGTGGATGAATAATAAGTATTTTATTAACTATTAAACTTTTTTATAAAATTAATTAATTAAATTAAATTAATTAATTAATATTTGAAAAAGCTGTATTAACATCAAGTGGCATCCACTGCAAGTTTAAAAAAATGTATTTGAACTTGAGTGGATGAATAATAATTATTTTATTAGCGATTGAAAATTTGAATAAGAGAATTTTTTTCTCCCACATAAAACTAAAATTAATTAATTAAATTTAATTAATGAATTAATATTTTAAAAAACTATATTAACATCAAATGTCATCCACTACAAGTTTAAAAAATGTATTTGAACTTGAGTGGATGAATAATAAGTATTTTATTAACGATTGAAAATTTGAACAAGATATATAAATATATATAGTATATATAGGGAGAAAGTGAACTAATAGTACGAATTGAAAAAAAGTCGAAAGTTATAGTTTATGCAGATAAAATACGTTTTCACAATAACAACTGATGGCTTTTCACGAAAATTTGAAAGGAAGACCGTTTTGGCACTAGAAATAAAGATCCGATAAGTCGTCGAAAAATAAAGTTGTTTTACCGTGTTTTGGGGGCAAAAGTAAGGCATTTTAACTCAGGGGAGGTGGAATTTAACTTTTTTAGTTAGGTCATGAGGGGTATCATTTCATATTTATTTTTTTATTCTGAATCGAATGTTATCCGCAAATCCATACGATTATTCCTTACAAAGTTCTGGGTGGTTTTAGAAATACAAAGTAGAAAATTGTATATTATTATTGTCACATTTATTTTACATTTAAAACATATTCTTTATATCATATTAAATAATCTCAAACTTATTTAATGTCCTCAAAACAGCTATAATCAAACTCCGGATCAGCCCCATTCTTCCCACCTCCCCCCCCCCCCCCCCCCGAAAAAAAAAACACGGTAAAACAACGTCATTTTAAAGGACTCATAGGAACTTCATTTTTAGTGCCGAAACTATGTTTTTCCCAAATTTTCGGGAATGGCTATCAGTTGTTACTGTAAAATCATATTTTACCTGCATAGAGTGTAATTGTTGACTTTCTATTAATAAAACCTGCCGTAACTTTGTAAAAAACGATCTTATCGACTTGCGAATGGTGTCATTTAATTCACAATAAAAAATAAATAGTAAACGATGCCCCACTCGACATTCTTAACAATTTTTTATTCACACCAATTCCGATTGCGCTAAAGTTCCCACCTTTTGCCCCCCCCCCCCCAAAAAAAAATACCTGATTAAAACAACCTGCATAGAGAGCAATTGTTGACTTTGTATTAATAAAACCTGCTGTAACTTTGCAAAAAACGATCCTATCGACTTACGGATGGTGTCATTCAATTCAGAATAAAAAATAAATAGTAAACGATACCCCACTCGACATTCTTAACAAATTTTGATTCACTCCTACCGGATTGAGCTAAAGTTCTTCCCTTTTGCCCCCCCCCCCCCCCCGAAAAAAAAACAGAGTAAAATAACCTGCATAGTGTGCAATTCTTGACTTTGTATTAATAAAACCTGCCGCAACTTTAGAAAAAACGATCTTATCGATTTGCGGATAGTGTCGTTCGATTCAGAATAAGAAATACATAGTAAACGATACCCCACTCGACATTCTTAACAATTTTTGATTCACTCCTACCCGATTGAGTTAAATTTCGTCCCTTTTGCCCCCCCCCCCCCCGAAAAAAACAGAATGAAACAACTATAGTCTTCTATTTGCGGATCTTCATTTCTAGTGCCAAAACGAAAAATTTTCCAAAATTTTCGTGAATGGTGTTGTATTTCATTCAATTTTTGGTCGATTTTACCTCTACTAAATGAGAATATTTTTACTAAATAGTAATAAACAGTAAATTTAGCTAAACAATTTCCAACATAGTTGAAAAGTTTTTATGCATTCGGTTTGCCTGGTTGTTTGTCTATCAGTGCTCAAACTCTCGTAAATATAGCCGGATTGAAATGTAAATGCACAATACATGGAAGCTTTTTCAGTACTATTTTACGTGACCAGTGTCCAGACCAGTTTTATCCAGTGAAACTTTTTTTGACAATAAATGGTTGAGAATAGAATTTTGCTCCCCGATATGGCATGGACCGTGTGATCAGGAATGCTATATCATGTAATGTAGATGCTATTTTGTTCTAGTCTAAATTATTAATTTCTTCATCAAAATTTCGAAAGGAGGAGAACTCAAATCCCTATAAAATCCTCCCAAAAATCCCTGGAATGAAAATAAATTCAAGAATAGTCCATTATACGTCTTTTTGCACCTATATTGACACCCAATCGTGAGGAAAACATTCGCCTCCGAGTTATAAAGGCACTCTGGGAACGCTCCCGCTGAATATGAAGGTTTTGTCTCCCTAAATAAAACTGTTTGCGTACATTAACGAAATTATCCTGTCTATCTCCAAGTTTTCAAAGTAGTAACTTAACCAACTTCGACAGGATGCGAATTTTTTAATTATATTAAGTAGTATGCTAATGCAGTGTTACAACGTGATTTTGTTGTTGTTATTGTTGTTGCTGTGTCAGGCGAGCAGAAATTTCGGAATTTATCAAAAAATGTTTTGTTTTTATTATTTTTATAATATTTGAACCTTTATAAATGTACATTTTGTACGATAGCCGAAGTCTTTAAATTACAGACGTACAAGCCGCGAATACTGAAAGGCGGTCCCGCGGCTCCTGCGAAGGGCAAAATTTTAAACAAAGTTATTTCGAAACACTATTTTTTAACGGTTTTTCCAAGACAACTTTTTTGACTGATTTACATGCTTATTTTTTATAAATAAAGGTAATTAAATTTTCTACAAACTATGCCTGAAAAACAAACAAAAATATTTTTTTCGTGTTCTAACGAAAAAAAATCGCAATTTTTATGGATTTTACATTTTTATTGTGTGTTTATAAAGCTTAATTTTTGTTGTTGCTTGATGATTGTTTCATATTTAATCGAAATACAAAGTATCTGTCTAAAGAGAAAAAAAAAAAAAAGTTAACTAACGCCCTGTCACCGCCGCTGCCGTAAATTCATTTTTACGACCGGAGGAATTTCTTCGCTAATATTACAAAAACTATTGCATACAAAAATATGAAAATTGGTATTATTATGGGACCACCGTGGCCGAGTGGTTAAGGCACCACGCCGCTAATCGCTTGGCTTGAGAGCGTAGGTGGTCTGCGGGTTCGGCTCTCGCTGGCTCGGTTGCACACTCTTTGTGGAGATCCCGGCTGTAATTCTCTTGTCTTGTAAATTTCCTTGTGCTATCCCGTCCTTGTATATTGAAGAAAATATTGTGGAACTATTTCTGTGTATAAAATAAAGGACCATTCGAGGCGAAAGCTATTGTAGCTATAGGCCCAAAAGCAATCTCCACTTCGGAGGAATTCAATACTAATGTGGTATTATTACAGAGAAATTATTCATAAACACGCTCATCAAGACAGTTTTTAAATCAAATGATTATACTAATATGTATTTAGTGTTAAAGTTGGTTGATACAGTTCCGTTAAAAAAGCTTTATAGTGAACGAAAACCATGTATAGAAATGTAAAAATTTTTTCTATGAATGTAATATCTTACTGTGTGTAGACTGCATTTATTTTTTTAATTTTACTGACTTTTTGTGTATTTTTAATTTAAATTTCCATCATTTTAATACATATTTTTTTTTCTCATTTAGAGAAAGTCACTATTTTAAATTGCTGCCAATTATAAAAAGTGCGCAAAGAATACTTTCCTTTAAATTAAAAATTTATTTTCATGAGGCAAAATAAGACAAAAAGAAAAATTTTAAAACAACAATTAAATGATCACTTGCTAAAAGTAGTAAAATACTGAAAATTACGTCATAAAAATTGTATTTATACGTGAATATTAAAAAAGAAATAAAACTTTAAAATAATTACATTAAGTGTTAAAAGCAGTAAATGGAGGGAAATTACGTCATATTTATGATGGCCAAATAATAACATTGCCAAACAGTTTAAATTTAAATGTATATTTATACGAGAGATTTATTTCATATTTCGAAATGAACTTTTGATGTATAGTTGCGAATTCTAAGATAGCGCAAATAATAATATCTCTTTTCGAATAACAAAAGTATTTGCACGTGAATCTTAAAAAGAGAAAGATATATTTTACAAATTACGTGAGGTTCAAAATGATACATTTAAATTTATACACTTACAAAATAATACATTTAAACGACTCTGTTTGCTTAGTTCATTTTATATAAGAGGTTTTTCAAATGCTGTTTACTAATCTCATTTAATCAACCGCGGAAACAGTCATTAGATGTCTCAACAGCAGCTGATTTGGCTAATGAAAATGAATGGAATCCCATTTACAGGGAGATCGCCACTGGCTGTTTAATTGAAATTCAATCTTCCGTAATCTTTTTAAAGCAGATCAAAATAATGTTTTTTCAGAGTCTGTGGTGTCTGAAAGGAGGTTAGCGAGCTTAGGGCGTACGGAGAAAAAAATGGCAACTCAAAATCATCCAAACTAGACTTTAGAAACGCAAAACTACTTTTGCAAGATGAATTTTGTCGTACGAATTTAAACTTTAGTTACTGTTATATGCAAAGAATTTTTTTTTTTAATTCTTTATAGAACATAATTAAGTAAATGCAAAAAAGGCGTAATTGTTTAAATAAATTGCACTCTTCGTAATCCACAATCAAACTTCAGGCAATTTTCGTCATTTGAAGCCTATAGTAAGGTAGTTAGCATTTTCCCCTGTTTTAAATGTCGTTTCTCTTGTGAATATTTTAAAGGCATTACCGGTTTGCATTTCTCTAAGCATGTTTCTACTTCTGCTTCCAGCTCCAAAAGACTGCTACCCGTGAACGTAAATGCTTCCAAAAAGCCTTCTAATGATTTGCTTTGGGGTTCAATTGTACGTACTTCTCTCATCATTTTTGCTTCCACGGGGCAGCTGGAAATAATTTAAAAAATAAAATGTTAGCAAAGTATTTTCGGTAATAATCGGTAATCTATAAAAATGCACTGAAAAAACAATATTAAAGTCCTAATTATTTTGAGAAATTTGTAACTGCTCTTTTAATTTTATGCTAACTTTTTTTTTTTTTTTTTTTTTTTTGTTTAACTTCTTAAAACATAGATTTATTTCGATGGAGAATACCAGATGAAAAAATGTTTATTAAAATGCTATCATTATAATGTATGCCTAGGTATTACCATTTAAGGAACTAACATATGATATATTTATATTTAAAAAAATAATTAACTTTGCATTAAAAAGATATTACTGTATTCAAATATTTTATAGATTTTTTTTTTTTCAGTTAGTGATCTCCCAGTTACTGAAACGTAAGTAGTAACTAACACTTCAGCAAAAATCAGACTCAAATAAGCATTATATTGTAAAATTCTGCAAAGTAATGTTATCTAGTGGTAAGTTAAGACATTTATTTGTATTTTTGAAGCAATTAATTAACCACTAGCAGGCTAAGAACATATTCACTGAGGAAGGAACTTTTGAAGACACAAAAATACCATTTTGAGTCAATAATATTTCAAAAATTAAGGAAGTGTTTTATTTTTAATCTATTTTTAATGCAACCATCATAAACTCTTTCTTAAAGCTGTACTTGTAGAAACTAGTTAAAAGATGTCTATGATACGTTTGGTTCATGATTAATAGTTTACCGTTATTTCATTTAGCTTAAGGGTCTCAGGTCTCTCAAAATTGGAAAAAATGGACTATTTTCAAAATTTAATATTTTTAAATGTTATTCATTTTAAGACACAATTATAATTGGAATGAAAAATATAAGTATGTTCTTCCATTTCCTGAATTTAAATATTGCAGGATGCAGAATTAGCATTTACAGGGGGCTCCAAACTGTGAGATATTTGACGAGCAGAAAATCGGTATAACAGATTTCGCGCAGGATTACAAAATAAATTTTGAAACAAGAATGAAAATTTTGGTACCTACTTATACTTGAGATTATAATAATTACCCCCCTTGAACCTAAATAAATTTGTATTTAAAAAATTTTTATATTTTTATTTGTTGTATTTAACTAGCTCAAAATTTAGAAAAATTTAACAGTATAATCACCTAAAAAAATATTTTTTTGAACAATAAAATAGAAATTTCAGTTTCGGTTTGTTCAGACTAACATGAAACATATGTTTTTGAAAATTTCAAGAAAAATATTCAGAAGTTTTTGAGATATCGTGCCCAAAAATGTCATTTAGAAAAAAATGACTTCAAAGTTTCGGAAAAGTCTCTTCAGCTATTTAGCGGGTATAATTCTAAAAACCATAACTTCTGTTCTAATAGGAATTTCAAGGAAACAATTATATCAAAGTGTTCAGAAAAAATAGGAGCTTTTAATCTAAAAAAATAAAAATTTCGAAAATTTTAAAGCCTTAAGAGTTCTGAGACCCCTTATTGGGGGGGGGGGGGGGTGACAGTTATTGGTTCCATGTATTTCATTTCACCAATCTCTGACAGAGGTATCAATTATTGATTATATTATAGAAATTTGAAAACCAATTTCTGAACAGTTTAAAAAAAAACATAATAATAAATTAAATTTGTCTTGTACGAGGGCATTTCGAAAAGTAAAGATACAATGGCTCGCATTCCTTAAAGAAACATTTATTTAGAAAACGTAAGTTACATCTTATTAACTGGATTATTTATTATTTTTCGACATAATCACCCCCGTTATCCAAACATGTGTTAAGTCGGGGCACAAGCTTTTGTATCCCACAGTCATAGAAGGTTTCTGCCTGTTGTCGGAACCACATTTCAACTTCATCTTTGATCTCATCATCATCGTGGAATGATTTTCCACTTCCGGTATGATCTGATGCAATTCTTTCAATTTGAGACGTCTATTCGCACGAATTGCTTCCTCCGTTCTCTGAAGAAGGGCATCAGAGATCACAGATGGCCGACCTGTTCTTTGTTCGTCATGAACATCGGTCCTACCTTCAGAGAAATGACGACACCATTTCGTTACATTTTGTCGATTCATAATGTTCCCATAAACAGAAACAATTTCTCTGTGAATAGCCGCTGGTCGCTGACCTCTTGCATGAAGAAAACGTATGACGGAGCGCACTTCGCATTTGGCGGGATTCTGAATGGGCGGAACCATTTTAAACACGACCTACTCCAACCAGAATCAACGTTGAAATGCCGAACGACCGTGAGGGGAAAGCTAACGGTTCAAGGTTAACACCTGTGTTGCCAACTTGCTTGCCAAAACTTTTCTTTTCCTCCGGTGTACGGTGTATCTTTACTTTTCGAAATGCCCTCGTATTGAATATTTATGTTAGTGTGAAACCACCTGTAACTGACACTTTAAAGAGTCCTTGTTCGAATCCCCATTACAAAATTTCAAATCCATTTTATACTATCTTTCTTTTTGAAATGATAGTAGATATACATTATAAAGTTATTGTTTTAAAAATTCTGAAAATTTCTTCATTTTAATATTAAAAATTATTTTTTTCAGTTGTAATTGTCATCAATAAAATTTAAATTGTTCTACCAGTATCTGAAACCATTCGTCAATTACTGATTCATAAACAACAGTAATTGGATGTTTGCATTACCAATTATTTAAAACTCGAAAAAAAGGGTACATGCATGTGTAGTATGATATAATATATAAAAAAAGTCTAAGATTTTTTTTTTTAAATCAAAGATCAAAGTAATTTTAAAGCATAAATTACTTGAAATATAAAATAACTCTTGTTTATATCATTGCAAATAAAGTGTCAAATACTGGCTCACTCAGTGTCAGTTATTGGTTTTTCAAAATAGGATTGGTGTCAGTGACTGGAGTTTTTGACCATATTTATGAAAAAAATTAATTTTTAAGAATAAATGCATAAATTTTCAAAATGTATTTCAAAATTTTTTTAATGTATCCCTACTATGATTTCATAAACAAAGATAAACATAGAATGTGTTTTAAATTTTGTAATAGTGATGTGAACAAGAAAGAATTTTTAAGGTACCAATTACTGGGTGTTTTACCTTACCAGAAATATTGAATAGACTAAATAGGAAAAAAATATATATATAAATAATAAAGTAATAATCAAATTTAGGCAACAGTAAATGGGACTACTGTGTTATGATACACGATTACTTATGAAAATAAGGATTATTTATTTAAAATATTTCAAGAAATAAATTAATTTTAACTGTTTTAGTTAGTCAGAAGAGCATGTTGTATGTTTCTCCTGCGCGCACATATTATAAATAACATAAGTACTTACCAATATAGATAAAATTACAAAATATTCAAGTACAAATCTTGCAAAACTATACATCAGTGGCAACAACAACAACAACAACAACAAAAAGTAACTAGTCGGATGTGCCAATCCCAAAGCTTTCTTCTACCTAACGCATGTTAATACTTCAAAATTCGCCACCAGAGTGCCAAAATTACATGGCAATCTACGTCAATCATGATAACTCTAAAGGGTCTATTTATGTGAAAGGGAAAAATAATATGAAGTTTTATTAAATTCCGTACATTAGTTATTTCTATAGAACTATCGCGAAAATCTTGAAAAATGTCGCCTAGCAGCGCTACCTGTTGGGCGATTTACACCAAAACGCAATTAGCGTCAAATAATATATAGGTATAACTGAACCTGAAGTTTGATGAAAATCTGTGCATTATTTTTTGAGCTATAGGAATGGCGGAAATTATGAAAAATGCATAGCAGCGCCACCTATTGGGCAATTTATAGAAAAACTAATCAGCATCAATTTATATCAGGGATTAACCTAATCTGAAGTTTTATTAAATTCCGTGCATTAGTTTTTGAGTTAGAGCGCCCACAAAATTTGCGACACATACAGACAAACAGACTCTCAGACAGACTCACAGATAGACATTTTATAAAAACATGTATTTTCTGGATCTCTGACCCAGTGGTAAACAGAGGGTATACGGTGTTCCTTAAAAATTTCCAGAAGGTATACGGCGTAAACCACCGTATACCCTCCACTACATCCTTGCTCTGACTCCTATAAACTGTCAGTCCGTCGAAAACCGGAATTCGGAAATTTTAACGAACCGAATGCTTTCCTTTTGTAAAAACAGAAGAAAGAAAAAAAAAAACATAAAAAAAAAGATCATATCACCATTTATCATTTACATTCATTGAGTATTAAATTTAGATCAACACTTTTTATATATCTATATCTGTTAGCAATATTTTCATTTCTACAAATTTATCTTTAACATACATGTAATCTCATAATTAAGTATTTTCACACCCCATAATCTTTCTCTGGAATCGAAAAAAGAAAAAAAAATAACTAACACTTATGCTCCGTAATCGATAAAGCAAAGATTTATCATTTGGGACCAGATGTTGAATCAAGATCTTGTGATAGAATGGGACAAAATATTCGAGCGAGAAAAGGGTGGAACGATTTGATAAATCGGAACAATTAATTAACTCGCTCTTGTATATTGCTTTCACACCTGCTTCTTTATTAATAACCACACCTGCCTAAACTTTATTACACATTAATAGATGACTTCAGACAGATTCCATGTTTATTTCAGTAAGCTAATAAATTGTGTGGGATTTTTTTGTTAAAAATAGCTTAAATAGTAAAACTGTCATAAATAAAAAAATATGCACTAAATTTTATAGGAGATTTAAGTTTTAGTGATATGAATTTCAAATCTTACTACAAAATAAAACAAAGAATATTTAATTTAATAGATATTTACATTTCAAAAAAAGATATTCGAGGATAGTGCAACTATGGATTATTAGTACATAAATTTCATTAAGAGTTTCTTAAAAGATGATTTCGGGAATTTTGTTTTATAAATATATTAATATTTAAAAGTTTTACAAAAATTTTCAGAGTTTTTTTTTCTCAATGAGTTTTAATATATAAAAATTAGTTCTTTCAAAAAATCTGCATACCACACTTTCAAAAGAAATATATACATTTTTATTTTACAGGTATGTCATATTTTTTTTTTTAATAAAACACAATATTTAACTACTATTTATTAAACATATAAAATCCCGCTACTCTTTCTCAAAATGAGGATTAATTTGATCCAAGTCAAACATGTTCTGTACCAGAAAATGGTCATTAACTGTGTGCTGCACTTCCAGCTTTTCCTATCATGCCGCCATACTTCACACAAAACCAAATCATTCTTTTGAAAGTTTCACTAAAATATCGTCATTAGTTTTACAATTGAAAAGCTGAGCGGATGAACATGTTATGCTACATTTAAAAAAATATATTTATCTCTTGCATGAAAGCGTTATGAGGTATCCTATCACATGGTGAAGCTAAAATACTAAGATTCCATTTAGTCTTGCAGATTTAAGACATTATTCATTAATATTTAATATTTTAATACTTAATAATGTCAATAATATTAATAATTTTTAATATTTGTGAAATTAAATATGAATATGTTTTTTCTGAGAGAGTTTAGCACCATACCTGTTAATATTTTAAACACATGGTATCAAATAGAAAATAAATCATTAATATTTACAGCAAAAACTTTCACTTCAAATTTCTTCAAATGTCATTTTTATTACTTAACATGTTCTTCCACTTAGGTCTTCAATTATGAACGGAAATATAGCTTTAGTGTTGAATCAGACATCCTAGATTTTGGATTTAAAAAAAAGTAGATTACGACATCATTTCTTATTTTAATAGTATTTGTCTTGGTGGCTATAATCACTGATCTTATTTTTTCAAAGGCGAAATTTTTACGAAAATCATTGTACAATGATTAACCTAACTAGGGTATTCGGGTCTTTTTTGGCCCATATCAAAATTATCTCTTTTAGATCTATTATATATATTTTTTTTTTAATATTTTGCGACTTTGTTTCCATAGTCATGTGCTAAGTTTACTTCTAAAACGCATTTCATTGAAGTATGTATTGATTGTACATAATTGAATGTTTTCTACATATATTTTTTGTTTTATCAAACAAATGTAAAAATAAAAGCATGTAATAAATATTGGAAAGGCACATCTTACATTGTATTGTTCGTAATTTTGGAGTGATTTTTTGTGCAGAATGATCGAGTTACAGCATTTTTATTCCATAAATACAGAGAGGGTCATTAAATTTGTACTCCCTTACGGTTATGAAAAATTAATTGCAAGAGAATGTTAAATGTTAAACAAATCCAAAAAAGAGAAAAACAATAAATGAATTAGAAAATTAATTATTAATATTAAATAAAATGTGAATATAATGCCATAACATTGAATATGACACCATGGGTCATTTTCGACTTGAATAATTTAGGTCTAAGCTGTATTACAAGAACCCTGGATAGTTCAAAAAAACTTTTAACAATACAGAGTATTGTGTATCACTTCATATTTAAATTACAATCCGAGAATAAAGCTATTTATTTTATTTCTTTTTTATAAGTATAATAGAAGAATGTATTGCAATCGAAAATTTTTTCGACTTCCAGTTTCCGATGGATTTACGGGTTTTAGGGATCAAAGGTCCCGAAAAATGAGTTTTTACAAAATGTCTGTCTGTCCATGTTTCCTATTTGTTTCATCGAAAAGTGTATGATGTTATGCACAGAATTGAACAAAACTACATTGTAGGTTTATTGGCTATGGCCAGAAGTCCCAGTGAAATTGGGGATATTACGCCAGAAGTGTGCTCTGAGATAGCAATTTTTGTACATTTTCCTTATTGTATGATCGAAAACTATACAAACGTATGTAAGTAATTGAACCAAACTTCATATACAGGGTGTTTCATAAAAGGTGGACAAAACTTTAAGTGATAGTACATATCGAAACAAACAACTTTCATCAAAGAATGCATGGTCGGGATTAAAACGTAAAGGTGCTAGAGGGCGCCGAAGGTGATGTTGTTATACGAGGCAAAAGCATACAAAGAACGATTAAGTGACACAAGCAAGGGGGGAAACCACTCTCTGTACAATCAGTGAGCCCCTGAACAATTTTCATTTGTAGCTCCGTAGATAAAATACATATCAACCTTTTCCCAATTAGAGAAGGGCAACATCTACCGAAACTTTCCTTCCGCGATTGACAGTTGCACACAAGGATAAGCGGCTTTTATGTATTAACCGAAGGGGAACATTGCATACGCGTTCTTCTTCTTCCCCCTATCACATATGCTTGCTATTACTGTCGTGCTTCTCCCGATAAATCGCAAAAGGAATGGAGTTTTAACGTTTGAATGGACCAAATTTCCAAATGCATCATCACCTTTGCGTTTTATTTATGACTATGCATTCAATGATGAAAGTTGTTTGTTTGGATGTGTACTATAAACTCTTAAAAATGTCCCCATCTTTTATAAAGAACCCTATATATGTTTTTGATTATGTCCGTCCGGTCACAGTTGATATTGGGGATATTCCCCGTCGCTGTGATAGAGATTTATTTGCGATTTTTCTTTTGTATGATCGGGAAGTGTAAGACGTTATGAATAGAATTGAACCAAAATTCATATGTACGTGGTCCTCAGGTCCCATTTGCAAATGAGAATTATTCCCTCGGAAGGGGGCGCTGTGATAGCGATTTTTGTGAGACTTTCTCGATTTTTTGCAGTTTAAGGGATTTATGGATATTTTTGGACGAAAGTTTACCTTTAGATATACTGTAATAGCCCGAGGTTTGTATAAAAGTTTGGGGAAAATAGGGTTAAAGGTGGCGCTGTCATAAGGAGTTTTCCTCAATTTCGCAGACGGGCTGTCCTGGATCATATTGAATCACTCAATTGCCAAATGTAGGTTTAATTTACATATCTGTAAAAAACAAAACTTTTCGCGTTTTTTATATGTTACCCGTTGATTAGACTTCATTACGAAATTATTTTTGCCCCTCCCCACTAATGCCTTTGAAACATGTATGCACAAAAAAGAAGTATCAACATATATGAAATAGAAGCAAGTTTTGGGATTGGCACATCTAACTAGTTTTATATGTGAAATGTAAAATCAAAATCATAAATTTATTTCCATAACACAAACCCAGTATTATCTATGAGAGTGAGATTGTTGGCTCCTGATCCATCTTTGGCAACTAAATTTCTGACGAAAATCCCATAGGTATCTGTAAGAAAGGAAAAATATATCTCTTAGCGTCAAAATATATATAAATCCATTTGCATCTTTAGCGAATACATGTGTCAGTTTTAGGAATCTTTTTTTTATTAAGGAAAGCCCATGCTGGAAATTCCGAAAGAAGAATTTTTTTATGTAAATACTGAACATCAGCCATTTAATAAAAGAAAAAAAAAACTATTCAGAATTGCTGGTATGAAATCAGAATTTCTTAATTAAAAAGATATACATGAAATGCACGGCTTCGACTGCAAATGGATTAACAGGTGAAAAGCATCAACATAAGTTATTTGCAGTAAGATCAACAAAAATAAATGCATAAATAAATACGTGTATAAAATAAATATTGGAAATTATTTTGTAAACTATAAATATGCCATAATGATGTTACTTCTATCACACCTTTCACAAGCTAATCTGCAAATTTAAATTAATATTTTAAAAAATGTAAATTAAAATATAAAAAGTAAAGTTAAATTCCAAATTGTATTATTCTTTTCACTATAAAAACATTTTTATGCAAAATTTGTTTTCCTTAATTTTTGTAATTGTTCAATTTTTCGTTTTGGGTTTTTTTCTTTGATATAAGGAATTTATAATATTTTCGATTTATTTTCAAATAAATAAAATTGGCGGAAAGATTTCAAAATCTTTCGGCTTAGTTAAACAGAATTTTTTTACTTAAATGCATTTTCCCCACTGGTTAAAGCTATATCGTTCTGAAGTTTTTGAGAGAAAATTAGAAGCAAAGCTATATACAAATAACTATGTGAAACCGTTATGTTAATCACTCCATTAACTCATTAATTATTTAATAAAAACCAAATAAAGCATTTAAAAATAAGAATATTTAGAACACTTCCTCAATCATAGTTAAAAAATGATTAATATATCTTAATATAAAGTATTGATTTTGAAGTAGAAATATATGGATGGTTAAAATATGTTTGTGACACAAAGTTGCATCTGAATAAGTTGCACCAAATAACATGATAAAAAGAAAAACTTTTTAAAGAAGTTTTAAATAATTCGTTTCTTGTGTATTAATCATCAACTAGAAGCAAAATTTATCGCTAAACATTCTTATTATCTACTTATATAAAATCTAAGTGTCGGAAAGTGTTGGTTAACTTTCCAGTACGAACCCTGCAATCTATATATTTTAAATACAAGACTGTTTTTTTTAGTCATCTACCCTGAGCTTTCTATTAAACGAAATTTGCTAATTATTATTTTTTTTAATGAAAGCTGTTATTTGTAGGTGATATTCCTATATTTTTTACATGTTTTTTTATGATTTTTTTTTCAAAATGGTGACAATTGGATTATTTCCATTGTTTCAGGATAAAAGAGAAATAATGAAAAATATTCAGACACGTGGCTTTTTGGGCGTATTTTTTCATTTGTAAGTTATTTTCAGTAAAAAAAAAAAAACTTATGCACGTGCTTTATTTTAATAAGATAATGAAAATTCATATTTGTTGCGACATTACGAGAATAACTGTGTACTGTGTTTTTTTATTATGTTAATGCATTATGACTTGATTTATGTCATTTTTTTAATACGATTAAATAGAAAATATTTTTTTTAATTTGAACATTCTTTAGAAAAGCATAAAAGTACGTATATAAAGTATGTTTGAAAAATTTGCTCCGTTGACGTTGTGCTTAGCTTGAAATGTATTTTTAAAACAACAAAAATAAGGAGAGAAATTGTTGTGATTGTGTACATACTTTTCACTGATTTTTTATTTCTTAATTCTAAAGAATAAAATTGGAGCCTTTATTTATCGTTGAACTATTTCAGAAATTGAATATTGAGTAAAAGTAATATCCTCATCAATTGTATTTGTAGAAATCACTTATCATTTTTAAAATGTATTTTATTAGAATACAAAATACACAAGAATAAAATTTTTATGCTCTTTGTTTGTATGAAGTCTTGTGAAAGTGGAACGCATAGCAACATCCGTCATTTTTGCCGGGGGTGATGTACTAGTTTGTAAATAATGGCAGAAGCTTCAAGATATAAACTGCGCTTATTAATTCTGTAAAGTACGAAAGTAGTAACTACCCCCTTTAGTAGACAGGAAATTCTGATGATTTTGAAGGGGCCACAATATGGCCAAAGGTGACCGGTCACTTGCGATTTTAGACATTTTGTTAAATATCTAGAAAAATACATGAGGAATTAACCTGAAACTGCTTGTTTGTAAACAGTATAGTATAGGTCATATATTTCCGTGAAGATTTTTTCCCGAAATCCCACAGAGAACCGTCAACAAATTGAAAAAGAACGAATATTTTTTCAATAACCTTGTAAAAACTAATGTAGCAAAATCATTCAAACTCTTCATTGTTATGAGGATAGCATGTATACTCGTAGAAAAATTAAGGTTTTTATAAAAAGAGTCCCAAATTTCGCCAAGTTTTTTGCTTATAATTTGCAGGGTTCTTAATATAAAAAAAAGTTCTTTTCAGAAAATATGACAAACAACATTGTACACAATACTCTGCAACCAGAACTAAAAAATAATACAAATTGGATGAAAAATGTGCAAGTTTACTAAAAAATGTTTCACTGCGCATGCGCGAATGCAATCAAAATATAATGTGCGTAATGTATTAGCTAAGTATACAGAGCAACTTTTGTGAAAGCCCCAAAATCATAGCTTGAAAATTCTGAAAATTATCGTCGATAGAATAAGCTCAAAATCCGTTGTTCCCAAAAGGAAGCAAAATGATGAGGGGTTGTATCCAAATATAGTAGTACGTGCAATATTGTGTACGCTATCTTAGCACTAATCAACAGATATTTGATACAACCCCTCATCTTTTTGCTTATTTTTGGGAACAACGGATTTTGAGCTTATTCTATTGACGATAATTTTCAGAATTTTCAAGTCATATTTTCTGAAAAGAACTTTCTTTTATATTAAGAACTCTGCAAATTATAAACAAAAAACTTGGCCAAATTTCGGACTGTTTTCATATAAATCTTAATTTTTCTACGAGTATATATGCTATCCTCATAAAAATGAGCACAGTATATTACAATGTACTACTTATTAATAATCTCGAGTTTGAACGCATTAGCTACATTAGTTTTTACAAGGTCATCCAAAAGATATTCGTTCTTTTTCAATTTGTTGACGGTCCCCTATGGGGGTTTCGGGAAAAAACTTTCGCGGAAATATAGGACCTATACTATCTGTTTACACACCTACAGATTTAAGTTAATTCCTCATATATGTTTCTAGATATTTAAGAAAACGTCTAAAATCGCAAGTGACCGGTCACCTTTGGCCATATACAGTAATTGGAACTTTTGTAAAAAGAAAAAAAAAGAATACGATCGTGTGTTATTTGGAATTTATCAAATTTCACAGTATTATACAATTTCCAAAATAAAATCAGATCATATTAACATTTTCTGGTTTTAAAATTCCTTTCCATAGAAGCTAAGTAGTTCCCAATAATAAAATTAATGAAACAAACGTACATAAAATAATTAATTTAGATATAAAAGAAATATGAACAAAAGTTTTTAAACTTAAACTGAATATAACTATCTATTAAATCTTAGCGCATAAAAATCAAGGGAAGTTTTAATAGTATAATATAGAGAGCATATGCCAATCTGATACAATGATATGTAAAGAGATTAAATAAAGATAAATTGCATAAGATATATTCATTTAGAAGATATGAAAACAAAAAACTTAAGGAATTTCCTGTAAAAACAGAAGGATTGAAAGCTTCAGAAAATAAAACTTGAAAGGGTGTTGGGGCTTATAAATGGCTCTTTTTCAAAAAAGGAAAAACTCACATATATGAGAGGGCCTTATATTCGAAGGGGGGGGGGGGGGGGCTTACTTTCGCTACTTGACGGTATTTCGAAAAGGAATATAGAAGTAACAGTTATAACTTTAAAAAATATAGTTAAATATTACGTAAAATCTTGAAATTGCATGCCTTACAAATTCATCAAAATTTGCCACAGTCATTGAAAAGGCCAAGAACCTAGTATGTTATTCAATAAAGCAACAAAATACTCGTCTTATTAAACTTGAAAATACTTCACCGTATGCTGTTCCTTAGAAAGAAGATATACATTCTTTATGCAAAGGACCAAAAATGTAAAAGAAAACACACAAAAATTAATTTATTTATCAAAATTTTATTTTGTCGCCTGCAATGTAGGTTTCATCGAGTCAAATGCCAGTGTTTCACAGCCGTTGCAAACTTCACATACATTTTTCGTAATCTGATGGAGATATGTTCTTCGGCTCATTAATTTCAAACAGAATTTCATCAACTTAAGAACCTTAAATAAAAACTGCTATCATTTCAATGTTTGTCCGAAAAAGTAGATACAAATTCCATATTTTTTGCCATGCGTAGAGTAAATAACTATAACATACGGAAAAAAAAGTAAAATACTGTAAAATTACCCTTGTGGTAAATTGTGCATGTCTACCCAATGATCAGTCAAGTATGTATCTTACCTTTTCATGGGCGATTTTTTTATGGTGAGAAAAAATGACTTTTTTTACCGATTTATTCATTTCATATTAATAGGTATTCAAAAAGAAAAAAAAAAAAGGGAGGGGTATTGAAAAGTTACCAAAAAAAAAAAAAAAAAAAAAAAAAAAAAAACGTCCACATTTATGGCCGCTGAACGTTAATGGTAATTTATGAGTGAAATGGTTTCTTATAAAATAAAAAAACTTACTGCAAATTTCTTTCTTACATTTCTACAAATTATTAAAAATTAGTAAATTTAATATATGTGATATTATTTTTTATTGAATATTAACGATTTAATCAAATTATCGAACAACATTGACTGCCGAAAAATTACTTCACCTTTTTTTTATATCTCCAACTGTACATCGGCACAAACAAACCATGAAATTTTTACTTCTCTTGTTGAGGGATTATACAGTGGATGAGTTATTATCAAATTTTTGTTATTTTTCTTATAGGCAGTAATTCTACTTATAAAAAAAAACTAAACGTCCACATACGTGGCCGAGAACGTGAAGATATTAATTTTTTTCTTTCACTACTCCTCAGTTCTTTCAGTATATTTTAGAGGTACAGTCGCGGAAAAAAAGTAAACACCCCTACTAACTCCTCAACAAATTATCGTAGATGAAAGTTACTGGTACCGAACAATTGGAAATAAAGTCTACTTTTAAATAATGTATATATAATTTGCTTAGGACCAATCTACAGATTAAAACGAACCCAATCTTAATTTTTTTTTCAATGACAATACCCAGTATTAACAAGATATTTCACATCTTCGGTTCAAACTATACCTAGACACCAAATTTTAAGTCATTTGAATGATAAGTTTGTGAATTATAAACATTCAAAATTTAGTGCTTCTAATGCTAAATTACATTTTCATATTTTTATTAATATCTCCTGAAATTATACTCCTAATGTGCTAATTTTTTGTGTAGCAATAATACTAAAATACCCAAACATATATACGTTCCATTTGCAGTTTTTATAATTTTATGATACGAATTATGAATTATGAAATTAATATTCGAAAAAATTATGAATTGCAACCTACAATCTTTTTGGTGGATTTATATTTATTAATTCCTGCTTTATGGAAATCCAAAATTTCTCATTTTTCTTCTAAGAAGTTTTCAAATTATGCTTAAAAGACGCAAAATGATGGTTTAAAGGGCCGTCTATGATAAACGTGACTAGGTATTTTGAAATTTCTTATGCTATCCTGTATTCTAGCAGTCTTCAATGACTGCTTGAGTGACGCTTAATATATCTTGATTAAGAAGGGTGCTCTCTCTATAAACAATCGGGTATCGAACTTCAATTTGGATACAGCCCCTAAAATCCGCTCGTTTTAAAATAATTAATCTCTCGGAAACTTATTGTACGAATTGCATAAATTTTTTTAGCCTAATTGAAGGGTGTAGAGTTCATTTATGGTGTCAGAATTGCGTACTGTTATTTAAAAATAACAAAGTTATGGTTCGTTTTAATATGTAGAGAGCCCTGTAATCAAATTTTATGTACATTACTTAAAAGTAGACTATAATTAACAATCGTGTGGTACCAGTAACTTTGTTCTACGAAACTTTTTGCAAGAAGGGGTGTTAGTAAGGGGTGTTTACTTTTTTTTCACGACTGTAGATACCATCCAATATATCTATACTACTCGAGGAATGGGAATGATTTTAAAGGAATAAAGTAACATCACGTGGAAATTTTTTAATAAGTACCACACCCAAAACCCATCCTATCCCTAAAACTGAAGTCTTATCCTATTTGCCCATTTATGTTATCATGTAAATGCTAGGTAGAAATGCGGATTTTAAGAAGCATCTTTATATCCTTCTTTTTCCTGAAGCTACTAATTCCTCAAACAGAATATAAAAACGCGTTAACCTTGATCGAGGTATTAGATTCATAGAATACATAACTTGAGGGCACTGATGCTGTTCCTTGAAACCGAGTAACATATTAAGTAAAAATATAGATTGGAATTAACCCGTTTAATTGGGGAAAAGGAAAGGGTCAATGAAACAGTGCAAAGTCAAATTGGTAGGAAATACAGTGATACTTTTTGTAATTTATTTTTATAAATTTGAGTTTCAACACATTTTTCTTTCAGAATTCAAATTTAGAATTATAATTATAAATAATTTCATTATAGTAATGAAAGATATGCAATGTTTCTAATAAAATAATAAAACAATGAAGAATATGTAAAGAAATAAAAATGCAATTACTTAAGTTTAATCGGTAATTTCTTGAAACTTTATAGTTTAACATACTTTCTGCGTTATACATTATTAAAATATATAGTGCTTCTGGAAAGTTTAATTAAAAGAGTAATAGTCCAAGGATGCTTTTTTTAGTTAATAAAATAATAATTGCATCATAAAATGGAAAAAGTAAACAATTGTCATAAATTAGCAGAAGTTCCCAACAAAATGTTATTACCCTAATTTTATAAATATACGCAAGAAAATCACTTGTCATTAAACTACAGTTATACATGCTAAAAGTAAAAAAAAAGTTCATTTAAACACTTATAAATACCTTTTAATAAACATAGCTACATCTTTCGTAAGCACATTCTGCGACTTTTTCATGATCAATATTAATAAATCAACTATTTCCGCTAAATTAAAAAAAAAAATCCAAGAATCAATAGAAACCTATATGCGTATCGAGAATACGTGTAATGATTCAGGCTCATTTAACTTATCTAGAATTTGGGACGAGGTACTTTATAAATAGAAATAAATTAGGAAATAGACATTCAGTGATGTCCATTGTTTATTAAAGCACCTGCTTTTCACCATAAAATAATATTCCAAAAAACTTCAAAATATATAGTACTGAAAACACTTTAATTGCTTAAAAGTCGTCAAATATCAATAAAAACATTAAAATATTGACATATTTCCATTGATTCACTCAATCATCATCAGAACACATAAGATACACAAATACAATGTACATAAAATGCTGTTTGTGAGATCAGTCCCTATTATAAAGTAAAATTACAATACCCTCTATATTTTCAACACTGCCCGTTGTTCCATCACACCATTGTCTGTCCGCTTCGCAAAGTTGTTCAACCATTCTACCCAATTCGGAATATGAAAAAACAACGTATCATTACACACTTTTGAACATCTTATATAAATTTCAATCGATTCCCTTACAAATAGTTATAAATAAAAATCTGATCTATAAATCATTTACCTTCATCGAATAGAATGTCGATATTCTCTTTTTAACTAAGTCTTTATAAGGCCGTATTTTCACTATTATATTTTACATTTGCAATATGTTCCTTGCATCTAATGCTGAATTTTGTTTGGGTCATACCTACATAATAATTTCTATACTCCCCTTTCTAATAAATAGAATAATACATATTCTCGAAAGGTCACCCTTATCCATCGATTAAATTTTTGTACTTAAAATCGTCTTTAATTTCGGAGGAGGTCTCGCGATTAAACGTAAACCAGACGCTTTTAAAGGTAGTTTTATAGATTCCTCCGAAAGTAAAGACGATTTTATGCACAAAAATTGATCCGGTTGATAAGGATGACCTTTCAGGAGAACATATTACTCCCTTTATTAGGGAGGGGGGTGAGTGTTAGAAATTATTATGTAGGTATGACCCAAAGTAAAATCGGTATTAGATGTAAGGAATACATTTCAGATATAAAAAGTAATAGGGGAAACACGGCCTTCTAAAGACTTTGTAAAAAAGATAATATAAATATCCTATTCAATGGAAGTAAATTGATTTATAGATCTGATTTTTATTTACAACAATTTGTAAGGGAATGGATTTAAATTTATATAAGATGTCCAAAAGTATGTAATGATACGTTGTCATTTCATATTCCGAATATTTGGGTAGAATGGTTGAACAACTTAGGTAAGCGGACTATAGTTGGAGAAACAGGGAGTGTTAAAATTATAAAGAGCGTTGTATCGTCAATTTACAATAGGGACTGATCTCCCATTCCAGTGTTAAATGTACATTGTATTTGTGTTTCTTATGTGTTCTGATGTTAATTGAGTGAATCAATCGGAACATGTCAATACTGTAATGTTTTTACTGATATTTGACGTCTTTTAAATAATTAAATTGTTTTTAGTATATATCTTGAAGTTTTTTGAAATGTATATTTTATGGTATTACTACATAATGGACGTAAATTAAGACTTTTTTCTTTATATTTAAAATAATATTTGAGGCACTTGCTTTCACTATATATGTGACCTCGTGATTTTTTGTTATCAAATTCAGTTTTAAAATTTTTGCGAGGATAGCTTATTTATAAATATTTATCTTGAAAAAATCGCCGATTGCGCTTACGAAACATGCAAGTCTGTTCATTAAAAGGTATTTATAATCCTTTAAATGTGCTTTTTTAAATTTTAGCATGTGTATACTATTTTTATTTGTAACAAGATAAGTTGAGATGATATTTGCAAAGATTTTCTCTCTTTCGAAATTTCAAAATGTTTGAAATATTCGATGTTTTTATGACTTAGTATTTCTAATTTACATACATAAATCTTAAAAATAAATAGAAAAGGATTTGTAGTTATGTTTACTTTTACATAACTGTATAGATTCTTACATTACGGGAAATTTGCATAAGCTCACGTCAAAAAACAATTATAAGTAAAATATTTTTGAAATTCCTTTCACATACTTTCGTCTGACATTCTAACTTGAACTCTTAGAAGTTCTCCAAGAGAAACGGTGTCTCTTTCTTCCCCTTTCATGTCAATGATGTGCAAGGAAAGATCTGGCAGAGCCGGTGAACCCCTACTCCTGTCACTTGATCCAGGATCTCTGTAAAGTGGAAAGAAATTTTGTATCTTTAATATAAATCTACTTTTATAACTCTCCTACCAGCAGAGATAAATATAAATTTGTCTACGCTGTAAAAAAACGGACTATAATATGGAAATACTACTGGCAATCGAGACGCCAGTACTATTGCGTCTCGATTGCCAGTAGAATTTCTGTGTTTTAGTCCGGGTTTTTTTTTTTTTTTTTTCAGTGTATTGTTTATTATTTCTTTATTTATAATCTTAGTTAAATACTGTCCTTCTTATCCTTCTTATCTTCTCTATACTTATTTTTCAAAGATCGTAAACTCCGCAAAGTTTCTGTTACGGAATCACCATTTTGATTAAAAAAAAAAAGTTTCAACAGAAAAGCATTATCTTATAAATTGCACTACATTTTCCGTTGAAAAATCATGAGACTAACAAGAGATTCATTGGGTCTTTTTATTTAATATTTTCATTGTATGCTACCAGATACTTGCAAAAATTTGATTATATACCGAATTTGTATCAGAAAATGTCATCTGGTGGGCATTTAATTTTTTTTTTCTGCTAAATGTCTTCCGCAAATCTTCATTTAGACATATTCTAGATTTCATCTTTTTCTGATGAAAAGTTTCGACTGCAGACAGCTCTAAGTATTTGAGCTTTAATTATGTACACCCTGTATGTCTTGAAAAATGCTTCAATGAAACGGAAACCTGTAGACAGTTTACACTTAAAAACGGTTTACAGTTTTTATGATTTATTAAACATTTTAGTAATTAATGAAGTAAATTATCTCCGGGTGTTTGGATTCGTTATAGAGTGATTCAAAACTCATCGTTCAAACTTCGTGAGGAGGTAGGGAATACGACAGAAAACCGATTATACTTAGAAACGTATGTCTGCAAATGTGGCATGCGTATGTAGAGGGCGCTGTGTGTACTCAACCTTCCATTGCATCCCAATCATTGTGTTGACTTCCCTAAAACTAGTATTACATCTTCTCCTATTTTTACTTCTCATTGGACTTCCACGAAGCCTTTTACATCTTTAAAAGCTCCAAAAATCTTGTTAAATGACCTTTTTTTAACGCTTTCATTATATGACGCCTGGAAGCTTCTCGTTTAATTTTATTTTTTCCGGTTCTTTTTAACCTTTATTTATTTATTTATTTATTTATTTTGGTTTCTTTCTTACTTTTTGTTTTCATTTTTATTTTATTTATTTTTTGTTAGTTTAATTTTATCTTTGTTTTTAATTTTCTTCGTTCATGAATTTTTAAATTTTGGTTTCACACCATAATTTTTAAACGTCATTAATGAGATTTTTGGAGTTTTTAAAGATGTAAAAGGCTTCGTTTAAGTCCAAATCAGAAGTAGAAAAAGGAGAAGAAATAATACTAGCTTTAGGAAAGTCAAAACAATGATTCGGACGCAATGGAAGGTTGGGTACACAGCGCCCTCTACATACGCATGCCTACATTTGCGGACACACTTTCCTATATAAAATCGGTTTCTTGACGTATTCTCTACCTGCCCACGAAATTTGAACGATAAATTTTGAATCATCCTGTATACAAACAGTTTTTCCTTATTTTTTAAATATTATACATATTTTGAAGAATAGGGATTAAAATAAGGATTTTATTCAAAGCAGCTGGCTCCTGAGATGACTAAGGAAAATATATCTTTATTTAGACTGTCAAACAAAATGGTTTAATGTTTTATATATATTTTCACAAAATCATGTAAACACATATTTATTCATATAAATAAACAAATGCATACACATACCTATCTGTATACATATGTATCTATGTGTGTGAGTATATGTCTATATAAATTATCTAATATGCTTTTATATTCTTGCACATGTTAACGCAAAGCTTGCGTGTCTTGTGGATAAATTAAATTTCAGAAATTTAAATATATCGAGCAACGCTAGCTGAAATGTAATCTTCAAGTAACTTATTTACTCAATTAAATTTAGAAAACAGAAATGTGAAATACATAAAATATACAACTCAATACGACTTAAAAATTTCATACTCTTAGAATTAAAAGTATTTGAGAAAAAAGAACTTGAAATTGCACAATTTAACATTTCAGAGATCAAGATTTCTTAGACTCCTTATAGTTAAAAGGCCAGCATGGAATTTTAATTACAATTTCGCGATTTATAAATCTTCTTGTTACAGAGTTTAATAATTCCACGTTTTGAACTCTGACTCCAACAAAATTAATATGGCTGACAGGCACTTAAAATTTTCCTTCTTTTCTGCTCTTATAAATCACGTTTACTTGAACATTGAAAAATCGTTTTCAGAATGAAAGAACATGACATAGAGCAACATGATGTTTAACGAACCGTTTATTTTTATCACGCTGTCCTGAAACTCCGTAACAGATGTTTTGTGTCTTCACAGGCACTGGCGCCTCTAGCTGTAAATGATTCAAAGCTTACTGAAACTTTCTATAAAATTGCTTTAATCGATAATATACATTGTTGCGTATTTATATAATAAAATGTCCTATAATGTACTTTAAACTGTTCAATCCCAGACCCTGATGCATGTAAATGATGTTTGTAAATTATTCTAAAATTGCCAAAATTTTATAGAAACGAGTTTTAATTGTTAATATAAAAATTCGTATACTACTGAAAAAGTTACATCACAGTGTATTTTAAACTGTTCAATCCCAACTAGTAACGCACATAAATGTTTATACATGAAAAAAAGTTTGTTACAACTTTTTTATAAACTAGTTTTAATTGTTAATATAAAAATTCGTTTATTTCTGAAGAAGTTACATTGCAGTGGATTTTAAAATGTTCAGTGTCAACCAGGAATGCATATAAAAGTTGTTTATACCTGAATAAAAATTTGGTGAAACTTTCTATAAACTAGTTTTAATTAAAAATATAAAAATTTGGATATTCCTGAAGAAGTTACACTACAGTGTATTTTAAACTGTTCAATCCCAACCAGTAATGCATATAAAAGTTGCTTATACATGAATAAAAGTTTGGTGAAACTTTCTATAAACTAGTTTTAATTGAAAATATAAAAATTCATAAATTTTTTAATGAATTATCTTACAGTTCCTTTTAACAGTCCCTTTCTAAGCACATATTCTATTGGTTATAAATGAAGTTTTTAAATGATTAATGGTAGTTGGAAGCATGGAGGAAAGAGATAGATGGTGATGCAGTATGCCGTAAAAACGGTTTGCAATATGATGCGCGTTGTCGCTCAAATTTAAATGCCCTCATTTGGCCCAAACAAAACAAGCACCTGGAACAGGGACCGAATTCTTTGACATCACCCGTGCATTTTTTATCTAAATGAAAGTGATCTGATTATTTTTAAGCATTCTAAAGCAGTATTCCATTGTATTATGAATTAAAAACTGTATTACTTAAAGTTTTCTTCTTTTTTTTCGTAAAACAACATTTTTGTGTTTGGGCTGAATATAGCGGATTTTAGGGTTACTTTTTTGGCGTCACCCCCAGCCACCTTAGTTCATCTCTATTCTTTCTCTTTACTCTATGAGTTGGAAGCCCCTATACCTACCATATTAAATGAATGTACTGTTTCTCAGAAACATCCAAAGGTATTCACCTAAAATGTTTTATATACAAGGTGATTTACACAAAACTCTAATCAGCAACATCTTATGTCAAGTTGTAACTGAATCTGAAGTTTCATGAAAATCCGTGAATTAGTTTTTGAGGTAGAACTATTGTGGAAATCGTAAAAAAATCAACATAGCAGCGCCACCTGCTGTTCTAACTAATCTGCTGTAAAAACTAATCAGGACCAAATTATATGAGGGACTAACTGAATCTGAAGTTTGATGAAAAGTAATGCATTAGTCCTTGAGATATAGTTATTGCGGAAATCGTGATAATTGCAACCTAGCAGCGCCACCTGTTGGGCGATTTATACTAAAAACTAAACAGCACTAATTTGTATCAGGAACTAACTGGATCTGAAGTTTGGTGAAAATTTGGGTATTAGTTCTTGAGATAGAGCTATTGCGATAATCATGAATAATGTCACGTAGCAGCGCCACCTGTTGCGCGATTTTCACTAAAAAGTAATCAGCGTCAAATTATATCAAGGACTAACGGAATCTGAAGTTTTATAAATATCCGTGCATTCGTTCTTGAGATATAGCAATTGAGAAATTGTGAAAAATGTAGCATAGCAGCACCACCTGTAGGACGATTTACATCAAAAAGTAATCAGCACAAGTTTATATCAGGGACTAAGTGAATATAAAGTTTTATTAAATTCCGTTCATTAGTTCTTGAGATAGAGCGCCCGCAAAATTTGTGTCACACACAGACAGACAGACTCACGGACAGATATTTTTTAAAAACATGTTTTTATGGTACTCTGACCCCTAAAACGTGTAAATCCGTTGAAAAGTGGAATTCGAAAATTTTCATGAATCCAATACTTTCTTGTAAAGATAGGAGAAAGTAAAAAATCAGTAGAGCGAAAACAACAAGATCTTCTACTTCAAGCCTATTTTACGTTTAAATTAGTGCTTATAACGAAGCTCTAGTGTTTTGTTTGACACAGTGTGTCACATTTATCGCATAAAAACTGGGAATACATAGTTTATATCTGAGATGTCTAATTTTAAAGACATTGGGAAGCCTTAATGCTAAAACAAAAATTTTCAAATAAATTAAATAACAATAATATGTTTTAGGTTTATTTTATTTCATTTTATTTACACCACAAATATTATTCATTCTAAACCTAAACGCAACTTTGAAGCGCACTGCTTTAATTCCAAATATTTAAAACTTTGATTTGAATAAATGTATTTGAAATTAATGCAATTAAAATATTATTTTAAATTACATTCCTGAGGGTTATATCTAGTATCATAATATGTATAATCTTTAAGAAGTTAAATAACAATTCTCGCAAATTACTCGCAGAAATTGAGTATATAATTAAAATATTTAGTATCAACAATTTAGTAAATAGATAATTACTTAGAAAAGCCTAGATGTAACTCAGTTCAATTTGTAGGATTTAATTTCGGTCGGTGTTCCTAAAAATGTAATTTTAAAGAAACTTTCATTTAAACAAGTCTCTTGACTTAATTAAATTTTATTTTTTATGTTGTTCCTTGAAACATAATTACAACCACCCCAGAACCAACCAACACCGTAAGAGTTTCTTTAATTTCTCATTTACGTTGTAATATTAAGAAAAGGTAAGAAAGAAACAACATTTTTTTTTCTTTAAACATCTTCATTTTTTAAAGATGAAATTACTTTCTTTTTCTAATGTCATGGAAATGCATGCAGTGAAGTAATTGCAGTATAGTTATAATTTATTTTAAACAAATTCAGAATATTTACGTACTCTTTCAGTACAAAATAGATTAATATTACGGATTTTATTCTTTTTCTAAGGCTGACGCAAACAACACATAACTATGTAATCTCTTTCGTAAGTATAAGTGCTGATTTTTGTTTTTCAATAAAATACAGAATTCTTATTAAATCTTTTATAGTTTATTTTTTTCTTCCATATCGTCTTTTTACGTCATATAATATGCTTTACATCGTAACAATTCAAAGTGAAAATACCCTATTTAAAAATGTCGTCTATAGAAATCGTCTGCTCAAACGAATAATTTTCACAGAATTCTTCTAATATTGCATTTAAAGGAAATCTGTTCTATGTAATCTCTTTCGTAAGTATAAATTCTGATATTTGTTCTTCAATAAAATAGAGAATTCTTATTAAATTTTTACAGTTTATATTTTCTTCCATATCGAATTTTTTCATCGTTAATATGCTTTACATTTACCGTAATAATTCAAAGTGAAAATACTCCATAAAAAAATGTCGTCTGGAGAAATCGTCTGCACAAATGAATAATTTTCGCAGAATACTTATTTTTTATCCACTTTAAAATTTAAACATATTTGCTAATAGTGCATTTAAATGAAACTTTAAATATTAAAAGACGCTAAAATGTAAAATTTAAATAAAATTTACACAATTTAAATAAAAAAGCCCTCATATTATCGTGTTTCATTAAGTACTTTATTTAAAAAATAGAAATAAAACAGACAAGAGTCGTCACCATTCCGTGCGGATTCTTTTTTTTTTTTTTTTTTTGCATAACCCATTTATGCCTACCGTCTCATTTTTCGGACGCTTCGAATTTTAATAAATTCGTATAAATTTGTTCTTCTTTATAACATTTTAAATGTATTTATCTGTTACCGACAGATGACACCAAAAGATGGATATTTATTTGCTTAAATGAAGGAATTTTTCGGTGTTTAGAGATTTCTCATTTTTCAAGAGGGCGAAATGAGTTTAATTGTGTTTTTACTATCGAGAAAACAAGTAAATAAGTCAAAATCTTATTAAATCTTTACTTTTGTAAACTTTTTTGAAATATGTATTTTTTTTATTGTGAAATTATATGTTCAAGCCTATTTTCTATGCATGTTTGTAACGTACAGCATGTAGGGCGCTAGGCACATATAGGTACATGTTTTATTAGCCATTTAGGGAATAATTATTTATGTAAAGTCCTTTTTGAGACGATTATAAAAGAAATAGTTTTTAAGCCTCAAATACGGTTTTTCTTAAATTAGTATTAATAATACATATGTTATTAGTCTCTGTAAAAAGTAAATAGATATTTTTAATAGTTCATAAAAATACTAATTATAGTATATAATATACAATTTAAAAGCTTATTTTATAAAAATTTAGACGAAACATATAAATTATGCATATCATATTATTATAAATATTATGCATATTCCCATATGTAGTATGTTTACATTTTACCAAATAAACACAAAAATATTTTAACATATTTTTTAATTATTATTATTCAGTTCATTTTGCAGCATTTAAATGTGATTTTGTAAACAAATTTGAGAAAACAAAAATTCAGACATAAATGAGTTCAGTTTATATGGAATATACTTTTTACTACTGAATAATAAAATTAATAAAACAAATCTATGAAATATCCTCTTACGTAATGTTAATATCTGTTTCTTCTGTTTTGTTGCCGACGTCAAAGGAGCACTGGACTCCGATCGCTTTGTCCATTGCTGTCACAACGTGGTCGTTACTTTGAATGACTAAAATATTTGAAAATTTTCCTTCTTCCTAAAAGAAAAAATGACAATTACTCATAATTACATCTTCAAAGTTTAGAAAAAAACATCACGAATATTGCAAGAAAAGTTGGATTAGGTAACTCACAATATTAAATATGAAACATTATTTCGTTTAGCAAGAGAAAACAAAAAATATGTTCTTCTCTTTCAATGTTCTTCCATGACAACCATTATATAAAAGAAACAGGAAAGAAAAATTATGCTTCAAGCATAGATTATGAAACGTTGCCCAACACATTTAGAATAACGTAACAAAACTGCACCGGTTAATAAGTTAAAATAGTATGTCTAATTCAACCATATGGAAATGCATAACACACTTTGAAACCAAATTCCAGCTGTTCCTATCTACAATCGGAAAATTATCCTAATTCTTTGAGCAGCCCTGTATAGGGTATATAGATTTGTATCTATTAACTACATGCATGCCAAAATTTAGTTCATTTAAGAAATACATATATACTTGAGTTGAAATTTATGTTTCAGCAATTTCCGCTAATAAGGAGAAACAAGGAAGGGATGCTCATGAATTCTTTTGTTCAGCCCTGTACATGAAGTATAGAATTTATATACAACTAGTAAAATACAAAGAAATTGTTAAACTTAAAAGCGCATGCCGGAACGGAAAACGCACTTCAAGCAATTATAACTCAAAGACAGTATTGTAATCGATTTATTTTGTGAGTGCCTGTAAATGAACAACATTTGATATGAATGCCCTATTCTATCGTAATCATCTTGTAGAGAAATATCCAATGATATATATTAGTTTCAATACATTTGAAATAGCGTAATGTCATTAAAATACTCTGCAAACGATTTTTCCTCATATACCTTAATGTAATGGATTTTTTTTGGGTACCCCTGTAAATGAACTATTAATCCCACATACTTCATATATAATACGAAACATTGCTAGGTGACCGTAAATAAGGTTTATCTATGTATGGTAATCCGAGTATATTTACCGAAGTCAGAGCGTGGACAGACGGATAGACAAAGGCAATGCATAAACACTTTTCAACTTTGTTGGAAAGTGTTAAAAAGATATTTTTAAAGATAATATATGCGGTAATAATTTTAATAGAACAGAGTTTTTATTTTTTTTACTACACGGAACATGGGAGTTCATAGTTATACGTTATATTGCACTCATAATTGCATATTTTCCATGTCACATATAAATTGTCCAATGGCTAAATTCTAAGCCATTCGGCATAGACATATAGTTCCAAATACAAAAATGTTTTAAATGAGGTAAAGAAATATTTTAAAATCCATTTTGGGTCAATAAAAACATTTCTTAGAAAATTACGAAATATTTTATACGGTCCCTCGATCCTATAATTTATTTTTATTAAAAATATCCTATTCAGCTAAGAAGTAAGATGAAAAACTCTCATTCTTCTACGATTAAAACTGACCGAGTAATAGCTGTTTAAAGGTGAATCATCTTTTTTACTGCGAAACAGGGGTCGTTCAGAAATTTACTAGAAATATAAATAATCGTCAGATAAAAAATAATAATAATAAATAGTTGAGAGTAAAAACAACATTATAAAATAAATTTGAAATCTTTTTTGACATATTAAAAATATATATGCAACTTGTGCTATACATGTAAGTTAAAAAATAACAGAATTTTTGTTAAATGAAATGATGAAAAGCAACAGTCGCAATTCTTTACAAAATTAAACAGATTTTAAAATGCTATTAGATTACCAAATCTAAAATTTAATTAATACAAATTAAAGTTATCTTAAAACATGCTCGAAGTGACTTCCTTCGACTGCAATGCAGAAATGTACACGCGAAAAAAAAATCCTTTTAATAGTTTAAACACTTTGCGTACGATCCCTCTAAACATGGCCAAACTCACCAGTGTTCAGAGTGTTCAGATGCAGAAAATTGGTATAAGTCATGGGATTCAAAGTTTCATAACTCAGTCAATTTTAGTGTTAGTGAATAGAACATTTTTTGTCTTATTCGTTTGTGTAATAGGAAATTTCTACTAAGTATCACTTATAAGGATCGGAGGACCGTATAAAAATTTTAATTTCGTGGATTTTTAAGAAATGTTTCTGTTAATCAGCACTTCTTTTAAAATAATTTTGCACCTCATTTAATTCTTTGAGGAGCAAAGCAACTCCATTCCATAAATGTTGAAATGAATGAATGACACCGGAATTTACAGACATTTACATTTATTTGTAAATAAGTAAAAGCTATTTTTCACATACATAGTAAAGCAGTTTTTTTACTAAAATTCTGGTTCCAATATGGCATTGAGAATTAAATTTAAGTGGCTTCATAAACATACCACCACACCTGAAAGGGTTAAAACATTTTTGAAGTTGAAACTATATGTCTATGACTAACGATTTAGAAATTAGCCATCGGACACTGTTGAGAGTAAATACCCCGTATATATTATATACATTGAAGAATGTGCGTTTGACATTTATAAAATATCTGATTTGTAAGATCACCTACAATAAATATTGCAACTAAACATTTCCAACCGCGTAATTGAGTTTTTACGTGCAAGAGTAACAAAAAATTATAAATTTCAGTGTTAATGATAATGTTTTTAAGTATCAAGTTTCTCTGTAAAACATATCTTAAAACATGAAAACGTTTATTTGAGAATTGATAGCATCTGAAAAAACTGTACTCCGTGTGGAGAAAACTTATAAATAGATTATTAAAACTACTCAGAAACGTTTGCGAAAATTGGTGTAAGGAAAAGAAACTTTCTTTTTACAAAATCTTTTTTACATCTCGGAAATATATTGGTTTCTAAGTTTTCTAAAGATTAAGTCTTCCCAGGTTCCGTCAACATATGACACATTTTCCGACTCATTTTCAAAAGTATAGGCATAAAATTGGCAGACCTGACTAATAAAGCGATTTTAAATCGAATAATGTTCTTTAATTTTTTGATAAATGGATTATTTATTGAGTTACATATATGATTCTTGTCACGTGACAACAAGTTTTTGCGCCTTTTTCGAGCTGCCTTATTACGAATTCTATTGCAAACGACCACTTTTGCAGTATTTTCTGAAACATCTTCTGCCTTTAACAAATTGAAAAACGTCCTTCGATTACATAGTTTCTGAATAAGGACACCTGCCAATTTAATGCATTTACGAATAAAAATGAATTCAGAAATGTGTTAGAAAGCACCCCCTTTGGATTTGAGAACTGACTTAACTGATTAAGTACCGTACCTTATACTGCACATAAATGAAATAAATTGTATTTTATACATATTAATGAGTAATTAAGAAGAAGAAAAGCGATATAGTATTTTTTTACATGAGGTACACTGAAAAATGATATCTGTAATTCTACAGATGTAAAGTTACAGAAATCTGTATGCTTGCTAAAATTTAATCTGTACACTGTACAAAAAAAGATGTAAATCTACAAAACTAGTTTTGGTAAAGCTACAGAAATCTATAACTTTACAAAAGAATCTACTAAAATTACAGTAATCTTATTTAAATTTTATCTGTAACCTGAGTTGCAGTAACATAGAAAGTTCTAGCCACCCCAGTTTCCTAAAACATTCTTAGCAACCTTACAGATTTTTTGATTTACGGTGCAAAAGGGCATCTGTTACATGAATTTTCGTTGTTGCCGTTGCATAAAAAGTTCTATGAATCCCAGTTTCCTAGAAAAGATTTGCTAACTTTACAGATTGTTTTTTACGGTGTATGATAATGTCGCGAAAACACAACATCAGTACAAATCAACTACACTTTTGCCATATGAAAAGTTTTAAAGTATTTACTGTGCAGCGGTACATTACATTTGCTATACATAGTTAGCTACAACATACGTATCTTGAATTACTGAATTTTATTTCATTTTTTCACTATATCTATACGAACACAATACGAAATTGATCAATGAAAATTTTCAAAACATTCCTTACTATTTCACTAATATTTCTAATTTTTTACAACTCGAATCAAATAATAATTGTTTTCTTGAAAATAAAAGTCATATATACAATATGTGACAATAAATTTGTTGAAAAAAAAATATTCACTATAAATTTAAATAATCTCAAAAATAATGTTGCGAAAACCCAACGTCAGTCTGTAAAGGGTTAAAAAAGCTATTGGGGATCGTAGGCAACTCCGAATGCGTTATTGTACATTTTCGTTCTTGGTTGTATTATATTTTCTTACACTGTAAAAAAAAAAAATAAATAAATAAAAAAAATTTATATTTATGGATGTAAAGTTACAGAAATTTGTATGCTTACTAAAATTTTATCCATCCACTGTACAAAAAAGGTGTAAATCTACAAAACTAGATTTTGTAAAGCTACAAAAGTCTGTAGCTTTACAAAAGAATCTTCTAAAATTGCAATAATCATACAAAAACTTTATCTGTAACCCGGGTTGCAGTTACATAAAAAGATCTAGGCATGCCAGTTTCTTAAAAAATTCTTAGTAACCTTACAGATTTTTTTATTTACGGTGCAAAAGTGTATCTGTTACATGAATTTTTGCTGTTGCCGTTACAGAAAAAGTTCTAGGAGTCCCAGTTTTCTAGAAAATTTTAGTAACTTTACAGATTTTTTTTCTTTTACAGTGCATAATAAAGTCGCGAAAACACAACATCAGTACAAATCAACTACACTTTTGCCATATTGAAAGTTTTAAACCATTCACTATATAGCGGTCATTTATTACACATATCTATCTACAATATCCGTATCTTGAACTGCTGTATTTTATTTCATTCTTTCACTGCATCTACAAACACAATACGAAATACACTGAAAAAAAAAAAAAAAAAAAACGGAGATTCTACTGGCAATCGAGATGCCAGTACTATTTCCGTATTTTAACGGAAATATCCCTCCAGAAATTCCAGAAATGTGTATTTTTACGGAATTTTCCCCCATAAATTACAGAAAATTTTCCGTTTTTCTGGAATTTATAGGGGAAAATTTCCGTTAAAAGTCGGAAATATTACTGGCGTCTCGATTGCCAATAGAATCTAAGTTTTTTAGTCCTTTTTTCTTTACAGTGTACACTGTTAAAAATTTGCAGCATTCTGGCAGGTCATTTAACCGTTTTTTTCGAAAACGGTTACACAACCGTAAATTTAACACTATTCTGACCATATTATTGGCCATTTTATGGTCAGAATATAGTTAAATTATTGTTATGAAACCGTTTTTTTCAAAAAACGGTCGAATGACCTGCCAGAATGCTGCAAAATTTTTAACAGTGTAGATCAATGAAAATTTTCAAAGCATTTCGTTCTATTTCACTAATAATTCTAATTTTTTGCAACTCGAATCGGGTAATAATTATTTTCTTGAAAATAAAAGTCTTATATACAATATGTGACAATAAATTTGTTGAAAAAACAATATTCACTATAAAATTTAAAAAATCTCAAACATAATATTGCGACAAACCCAGCGTCAATCTGTAAAGGGTTAAAAACGCTATTAGGGATTGTAGGCAATTCTACAGGAGTTATTGTACATTTTCTTTCTTTGTTATTTTCTTAGATTCAACAAAGTTTGCCTTTTTTTACAATGTGCCTTAAATCAAAATTTCGATGTGCTTCATGCTGAAAAGAATTTAATCTCTTCTACCTTTGAAACTGTTCCACATTCCGAGCCGCTGAGAGAAATTGGAAGAGTAAATTCCATGGAATTGGTGAAATCTGCATAACACGTCAAAGGTCGGTCCTTAGCGTAGACTTTTCCCTTGAACAAGGCATTGGTTTTTATTTTAGCCATCATTACATCCTGGTGGCAGTCGACGGAAACTGTAAATGAATAATTAAAATATAATAAGTATTAAATAACAAACGACATGCAGACCAGAATAAAACATACTAATCTTGATAAAAAATAACTCTTAGTTAATAGGCTAAAAAATTAATAAAATGAATTAAAAAAAAATTAATAATATGAAATTTACGCTTACAGAATAATTTATATGTCGGCTAATAAACACTTGATCATTCTTCACAAAAATACATATATATATATTAAATTTCAGTTAATTTACTTAAAATCACATAACTTAACACTAAAAAGTCCGGAAATTTTACTCAAGTTTTATAAAATTATTTTACACCAGAATTTTTTTTGGAATTTTTATTTAACATTGTTTAACTTGTTTAACATTATATCTTTATTGTACCTTTTAAATTTATTTTGTGAGGAAATTTCTGGTTCGAACCGAAATATATTCATTTGGTAGGTGTCAAATGAGCCCTCGTGGTCCTTTTAGTGTTGAAAAGTATGTGTTTCGGGTTTTTACACTCCTCATCAGTACAAGTGACATAATGACCGTAAAAGACGTCGACAGCAATAGCTACAGTTAAAAAATATACATTATTATTCTCTTTTTAATATGTGTTTAAATGTTTTTAAACAAATTGTCTGAATTTCAATTATTTTTATTTTGTAATTGTACTGCTCAGACGTAATATGTATACGTTTTTAAAACTGATTATTCTTATTTATAATAAATAATATTGATATTTATTCATTTGTATTTAACCTTACCTAGATTTTTTTTTCTATAAGGGATTACTTTTAAAGTGACATTATTAATGCATCTATCAGGGTCTCCAGTTTGCCCTCCTGTTTTATTTAGAAATTCCAAATTCATAACAGAAATATCAAAAAGTAATTTTTGGTTTATTTAAGGATATTTTGTATTTGCACACAATAAAATTCCGTCTTTCCTAGTTTCTGGTATAAACTAAGAATTTTTAATTAAAAAAATACAAACTGACAACCCTTGTATGTATGACATTTTATGTGATAATATACTGTATGTAAACAAGTTACTCCTATTTTGTAAAAGCACTTATGTAATAATTATCTTGTTCTATTTATTGTATTTAGCGAATTGCATTTATTGTAAAACATTCTTTCAAAATTTCGGGATATGTCTTCTATAATAAACCTTTGGGAAACGGTTGGATGATGCGTTCACCGTAAATTAATTATTCTTTATAAAATATTTCATAATATTATTGATAAACAAGCAAGTACACTGTAAAAAAGATGTAAATCTACAAAACTTGTTATAGTAAAAGCTACAGAAATCTGCTCCTAAACTGTAAGCTTACTAAAGTTTTATCTGCACACTGTAAAGAAAAAAAGATGTAAACCTACAAAACTAGTTTTTGTAAAGCTACAGATATCTGTATGCTTTCTAATATTTTATCGGTAATCCGGGATAATTATAAGATTTTTTTTTTGTTGTTGTTGTTGGAGTTACATAAAAAGTTCTATGCATCTCAGTTTCCTAGAAAATTCTTAGTAACATTACAGATTTTGTTTTGTTTTTTACAGTGTAGCGTGAATCTGTTATATGATTTTTTTTGTTGCAGTTACATAAAATGTTCTAGGTATCCCAGTTTCATAGAAAATTCTTTGTAATTTTATAGATGATTTTAAGGTGTAGATGCAAAATAAGCTTTTAAAAGTGATTTCGAAATAAATGTTTATTAACAATCTTACCTTGCGTTCAACCACAGATCACTCAAGGCTAACATATGCAATGGTACAAAAGTGGCGAACATAATAGGGGGATTATTTTCAACGATCGCACAAACTCGTGAAATTGAACACCACTATTTTAAAAAATATATTCTTCAACATATTTAATAACCTTAAAATAAATGAAAGATTAATATTAGCGATTACTGAAAATAAAAGTCAAGGGACCGAACAAAAGCTTTAAAATTTCGACCTACTACAGCCACAAAGTCTGTTCCGATTCAGGGGATTGTAGTTCAACCAAGAGAAAGAGACAAAACATAAATTTTAAAACCCTTCTAATTTATGATTTCAGAGTTATTAAAAAATTAACCTCCAAAAGAAAAGTAGGTACGTGATTTATGATTAGGAATTGCACCAATTTTTTGCATTTCTGTTTAAAAACATACATTTCCAATTAAAGAATGCCTGATTCCGGAAATTCATAAAAACATAAATTAAATAAAAATACTTTAAATAAAGCTTTACTACTTCTTTGGTTTCCTATATGCCGATCATTTAGGAATAACTGATAAGTCAAACAACAAACTAAACGCAGAAATGACTTTGAATGAAGACATTTTTGCGATATAAAATGATACATAAAACACATAAAAAATCCATTTTTTGTTTTTTTTTATTTTGGCAACAGAAGCACATTCTTTTCCCATTCTATGTCTTTCCCTTTTATTATTTGTGGATATAAAAAATATCCGGTTCAGAAAAACTGCTAGAGGCTAAAATCTTTTCTTTCCAGTTTTGACAGATTTCTTCATGCCTAAATTCTTCTTTTTTTCTTACTTTTCCTTTTTTTCCTTTTCTTTTTTGCGCGCTTTTGGACAGTTGTTTTGTGGGTCATTTAAGCTTCCGCTGAATTTTGCTGTGTTGCAAATATTTGGAGCAGCTCGGAAAGATAAAATATGCCATAGGATTAGATTTACACTATACTTTTTCTTCTGGAATTCAAAAGTTTCATGTTCTTTTTATATGTTTTGATGATTTTTTGTAATATTTGAGCGATGTCGTAGATTTCGTGAAAAGGAAAATATATATAATATATGTAATACATTTTTTGTAAGAGTGTATGAAATCAAATATTGAATTGCAGCGAGAAAATATAGTAAGGAATTAATTTTAATCTGAACTGCAATTAAGTGCAAAAACATTTTGAGGATTTTCAGATGTTATCCATTGATTATGTAATACAAATTTCATGATTATGTTGATTTTTTCTTAATTTCTTAATTGATACAGGATATCACACTCCAGTAACCCTCCCCCCTAAACTCTTGTCGCTGTTTTGCAGTCGCCAGAACACTGTAATTTTTGTAACGTTACTCCGTAAAATTGGTGGTAACATGTTGCCTTTAATTTTATGGAGTAATTTAGCTTATATAGTGATGTAATTTAAACTGATATAGCTGGTGTAATATTGCACATTAGTGTAACGTAACACAAGTTATATCGATTAAATTACTCAATAAAATGGAGACAGCATAGCTGCCACCAATTTTATGTAATAACATTATATAATGTTTTTTGCAGTGCCGTATTCCAAACAAAAGACATTTTTAAGTGATTTTATTAGGTGTATGTGTTTTAAATAAGCCCACAATTATCTAAATACGTAATTTAACTTTAATTAACACATATTTTGCAAGCATTACACCAATAGAACCCAATAAAGAGGTCAACTTGTTATAAAATATTCTGTGTCTGCTCTATTTAAAAGCATGCAGTTTCGAAAAGCCAAAACTTCTGATTATATATGACCTTTACGATATTGAGCTCTCTTTACTTGTAGATATGGTAGTTTTCTACAAATATTGACACAGAATGTGGTTAAGGGGGTCCGGGACACATTTTAAAATAATTTGTATTTATTGAGTTAAAATTCTGATTTTTTTTTTTTTTTTTTTTTTTTTTTTTTTTATGGTTAACCTTATCATTTGTAAACAAAATCACATGATAAAACTTCTCAGAATTTTTTTTAAAAAAATTAAATTTAAAATTTATTTAAAAAGTGGGGTAATTTAAAATCGTTATAACTCGAAATATTATTTATAGAATTTCATTTTTTTTTCATTTAAATAAACAGAAATATATAAGTTTTAATTTTGATTCAGCATTTTCAAAAATATTAATTTATAAAGAAATTAAAAATATTTAACGCAAAAAGTTAGAAAAAAGTGGTGTAACTTTTTTTAAAAAAAATCATATTTTCAAAAGTAATTTTTTTTTTCAAATATGCTGAATCAAAATTAAAGTAAAATAATTGAAAAATATATGTTCCAAGTTTGAACCCTGTATCTTTAACGGTTCTCGAGTTATAAGAATTTAAATATGAGAAATGGTGAAAAAAACCTATCACGAAGAAAAACGCATTTTTACGATAAGTCGTTTCCATGACAGCCATTGCTTGAAAGCTAGATTTTGAAAACAAACCAAAACGAAAAAATTAATATTTTTTGCTCTAATTCAGACAGAAACATGATTTAAATGTCATTTTAAACAGGAAAAAACAGAGAAACCTTTTATGAAATAAAATGTTTTTGCAAAATTTGAAGATTTTTGTGTCCCGGACCCCCTTAACTAGTTTTTGTAATGATAATATCAGATGAAAACGGCGTGTCCCTTGTACATTAGAGGCAGCTGCACAGACCATCACTTCATCGAGTTGACGTCTGAAATTCCAGGATTAGACAGAACTTGATTAGCATATTAAAATGCAACTGATCTGCCAAGTCATATCTTGGTGGAAAACATCTGCAAACTCGATTTTAGTGATTGATCGGTAGGTTTATCATTGTGTATCCCTACACCCAAAGGTATGGAAACATGGAGGACTGGAAACAGGAAAATATAACGGTAAATATATAAGTCAACCAATAACATCGTTTTTGAAGGTGTTTTCCTCGAAGATATGACTTGGCAGACTAGCTGCTGTTTTAATATGCGAATCGAGTTTTAACTAATCCTGGAATTTCAAACATCAACTCGATGACTGGATTGTCTCTGAAGCCGTTTCCTTGTCTATTAATAATTCGAGGCGCATACTGTGTGGCCTTATTAAAGGATTCGTGTTTTTCCAATTTGTGCTTTCAAACTAAAAAAAAAATTAAACTGACAATATTTCAATATATATTCTAAAAGTCCGTTAAACTATCTCGAACCTCGTAAAAAGATTGTAAAATTCAATTAATAATTTACACTGATTTCACTTGAAAATTTACTGACTGTTTTTAACAATGACGTCTCGAAAAATTCAGTGGTCTGAAAATGACGACCAGGCCAGTATCGGTTGCGGTTGAAACTATCCATGACAAGGACACATAAAATGTCAGGTACATGCTGTCATTTGTCGGCTCGAGACATTTTCTACAAGATATAAGCTAATGGACTTATTAAAAACATCGCCTATTTTAGTAGAAGAACCTTATATATAAAAAATCGTCTTTTACTCGTATTATAACTTGAGTTCTCATGAACAAATTTTGATGATTCTTGTACTATTAGTTAAATCAACTTAAAGAAATGATGTTAGTATATTATATATCATTCTACGTCGTTCCGTAATTGAATATGAGGGATAGTTCAATAGTTAGTGTATTCAGGTGACCCTAGTATGAAAGATTAGTCTTTATAAAACATTCTAATGAACGGATTTTTTCGGGATTTGCACTGTGAGATACATTTTTTTATATATTTTTAAAATTTATATCAACTTAGTTTCAGAATTTTCTAGTAAGGGTAAGAGTTTGTGAAAATTCAACATTATATGTTCTTTATAGTCTATGTGTTCTATATACACTACACATCTATATGTTCTTAATAATGGAAACATTTCTTATAAAATAGGCAAATCAAAATGTTTATGACGGAAAAAAGCGCTTAATGTTAGTTATTAAAGGAAACTGTGAAGTATGGAAGAAATTCACTAAATTAATTTTAATATAAATTGTTTCGCCCAGCTGGAAATTTACATCTGATATGTTTTATTTACCAATTAGATTAATTGTGTTAAAATTAACCTAGTGTAATTACGTATCCAGCGATTTCTGGGGTTCTATTACCTGCGATTTATTCTGTTGATCTGAACCAGATTTCAGACCAGATGCTATAATCAATAAGGTTAGCTGTGTGAAAAAGTTCCACCAGATTCGTCCGAGATAGCTAAGATGGTAGAGCATTGGCGGCTTCAGCCAAGAGATCCCTGTTTCGAATCCTGGTCCGGACATTTTTCGCCCAGTTGGAAATTTACATCTGATATGCAAGAAAGCATACAAAATTTGAGTTCGATTCTTAGATACTTTTTTTAAACATCCATTCTAGTTTTCCTAAATGTGTGTGTTTGTGTTTTAATTTATAAACTTATAAGGCTATGACAAATAATAAACCTTCCAAAATTTTACTCATTTAATAAAGAGAGCCTATAAAAGATTGTTCCAATTATAAATTTTTATAGTATCAATTATAAATTGTAATAGTATCAATTATAAATTTTAATAGTATCAACTGTAAGCGTTCTAGAGTGTTTATTGGTGGTTACAAATAAAGAGTAACTCAAACAGTTTCAGATAAGCGCATGCACGAGTAGACTGTTTGCAGTGCCACATAGGCAAAATCGTGACTAATGAGCTTACGTTATTGCTGGACTGAAGTTTTAAAAGCCGTTAGAGCCACGCGATTTTTCCTTTGGAGCTTTATAAAAGATCGTGTCTGCGTCCCGCCGCTACCTGATGATTTGCCAGCGTTGAGACACAGAATTGAGGAGGCTTTTGCGTCTATTACTCTGGACTTCTTAACCGAAGTGTGGGAAGAATTGGACTTTAGGTTGGATGTGTGCCGGTATAACTAAAGGTGCACCTATTGAACATTCGTGGAAAACTAAGTTAGTAAATAAAAACTTGTGTGGAAATATAAATCACCAAACATCAACCTTTAAACACACCCTAAAATACATAAGATAATGTGGGTAAAATCAGATGTATACTTTTCGTGAGTTCCAGGACTCACATCATCAGTTTATAAAATCTATTTATAAAAAAATAATATCCCCCCAACTACATGCACGGCGAAAACCCAAATGTCAGAAAATACAATACCGAAAGACCATCAAGTTCCAACAGCCCATGAAATCAAAGCGGAAGTGAAGTATCGTGACACAACAAATCCACCCAGAAAGTTGAGATGTAAGGTACACTAGACAAATCATTAAGCCAAGGGGTTTTTTAATCTATGAATATGAACAGCTTCAAAAGAGTCTAAATCTAGAGGAGTAATGCATTTCTTCTTAATGGTAGCTGAGGTTTTACTCACATCACCTTATGTATTTTATTGCGTGTTTAAACGTTGATTTTTGGTGATTTAAAAACTAAGTTAGTTTACCTTCAATTGGATGTATGATTAGTTGTAAATAGTCTAAATTAAACTTTTTTAATATACCATTGAAACTGGGACATTCGTTTATGGCCAACTTGTATTATAATTTTATACCAGTATTTCTAATCCTAGCGTAAAAGCCAGAAATTGAGATTTAGCCTCTTTTTCCTGAAACAAAGTTAACGCGAAATTTCTCTTTAAATTTAAAATGCAATGTTGAAAGTTAACAATAATTTGGAAAAAAAAAAATCTTTAAATAATGAAAAGGCTGGATTCTGTAACAAAACATTTTGCCGTTTTCAAAGTTTTATGTTTGAGGACCTAATAATTTGATTTTCCTTTACTTCCTTCATGATTTTAATTTCATACTGACTTTATTGTTGCAAAACAATCAAAAAGGATTTTTCGTTCTTTAAAAATGCATTGACAAGGATAAAGCACCTCGTCATCTTTTATCTAGCTTGCTACATTTTCGTACATACTAAAGTAACTAAAAAAGCACCGGACCGCGAATTTTTTTTTTTTTTTCTTTAATCTATTCTAATCTCTTAACACTAGAAAGGCCGGAAATTTTGCTCAAGTTTCATAAAATCAAGTTTTACACCACAATTTTTATTTAAAACTGTTTAACTTATTTATTTAACATTTTTATTATTTGTGTGGCTGTTTTAAGAGGCAGCATAGGCAGCTTCGTGAGTGTTCAGCGGGCTCTTTTCAGAGCCTCAGCGATCATCGAATAGCTCTTCCCGGCACTGTCGCAACATATCTCGGCATGAATTCTTGACTCTTCGGTGGTCCTTTTAAAAGGACAATTTCCAACCAGATCGTCGTTCAAACCACACAGTTTCAGTTAATAGGCACTTCTGTTCAGTTTTATTGCTACCAACTCTTCCTTTTATTTTATTTTTTTACTTTTTATTTATAACAAATCCTCAAAAAATTTATAAAATTTAAAAATTCATATGGAAAAAATCTATAAATATATCTTGTTATTGTAATGCTTTACTTAACCTTCCTACTTAGCATTTTTATTTTTCATATGAGCTCTTTTCCCTTGCATTTCTTAGAAGTTATATGTATGTCCTCCCTTTTCACTGCTACCAGCTATGAATTGCTCTAACAGTTAACCTCTAATAATCCTCTGCGGCGGGGATATGAGAAAGAGTTCCCAGGATTGAGTGAATTGTCTTCTAAACGGCTTATTTTTGTCTTTCAAACTTATTTTATAAGAAATTTCTGGTTGGAACCGAAATATATTCATATGGTAGGGGTTTAAATCACCCCTTATGGTCCTCCTAGTCTTAAACATCAGATATAATAAGGATTTTCTTTTTTTCAACCAATTGGTTCCACAGTATTTTTATCTAAAGTTTTAGAAAGGTACAGTTCACATTTCAATATTCAACCTTATGTTGCCTTTCGCTTTCAGTTTTACCCTTGACGACGAAGTATTTTGTCTTTATATCTGTTTTCATGCATTTATTCTTATTCAAAATTAAGTATTAATTAAATTACGTTAAAATGTAAGATATCTCTTTTATACAATTATTAGAGAAAGATATAGATAAATTAAACTGATTATTTATTATCCAACTGAAACCTTTTTAGCATCTGATTTGATGAAGTTTTGACTACTTGTTTTCAAACAAATGCTTCTGATTTCTTTAGATGCCAAAAGTTTGCATTCCAAAAAGTAATCTTGCCATCTTAATTGCATTTTTCTTTGAAGATGTAACATTTTGCTTAATATCTTATATCATGACTTTCTTTCTTATGCAGATATAATTATTAATCAAACTATACATAACGTAAGACCCGCTTTACTCTCAAAAATATACCGCAACACATATATTTAACAAAATATCAAGAAAAGTTCCCCTCATTATCTTTAAGTAATATGACACGTTACACAGTTACCGAAATAATTACAGGTGTATCGAACCGTGTAATGGAGCCAGTTAACCGATTAATTCTTCTTCTTCTAAAACCTTCTAAACACCAGTTGTGATAGAAACTTGATTTTCGTCCTTTAATCAAGCACTTCCAAGATGTTCATTATCTGAAGCGTTTATTCTTTGCTCTCTAAATGAACATTTCACCTCTGATCTCTTGTTACTATGAAACTACCACATAAGCTTTGATAAAATAATCGTTGATTTTTCCTTAAGTAATATTATTAATAACATCACTGCAGAATTAAAATTATAAAAATGATTAATGGGGTTTAAAATTTGGTACGGCTTTCTTTGCTTTTCAGCTATATGTTCAATTAAACACCTAGCATCTATTTTTACTTTTATTACGCATTTTCAATAAATTTAGATGCAAGACATATATGCTAGGTATATTCGTTGTGTAGTTTTCGACGTATAGTTTGCGTTTGTGAAAATAGGTAAAATCCTATTAGTGTCTGTTATAAACAAATTCTTCCTAAAATCTCAGATGATTATTTAAGAAACAAAAAAAGATTATATTTAATATGATAAATTTGTGCATTATATAAGTAGTGTGACACATAACACGTCTACCGAATAAAGTATGTGAATAAGTGTGTAGAACCGTGTAATATATCAAGTTAGCAGATTAATTTTTATCCTACTGAAAACTTTGATGAAGGGTTAGATTAATTATTTGAACCAAACACTCCTGATTTGTTTATATATATATCTGAAGTTTTAGAATCACAAAGTTTGCATTCAAAAAAGTAATTTTGCCATCTTAATTGCTATTTTTTTTCGGCGATCCAACATTTTGCTTAATATCTTCTCTCATGACATTCTTTCTTATACAGATATAATTTTTAATATAACTATATAAAACGTAAGACAATCTTTCCTTTCAAATATATACTACAATCCATATATTAGACAAAAGATCATGAAATGTTGCCCTCATCATCTTTAAGTAATAGGACACGTTACACAGTTTCCAAAAATAATTACATGTGTATCGAACCATATAATGTATCCAGTTAACCGATTAATTCTTCTTCTTCTTAAACCTCCTAAGCATCAGTTGTGACAGAAACTTGATTTTCGCCCTTTAATCAAGCACTTTCAAGATTTTCATTATCTGAAGCGTTTATTCTTTACTCTCTAAATGAAGATTTCACCTCTGATCTTTTGTTACCAAGAAATTACCACATAAGATTCGATAAAATAACCGTTGCTCCTTCCTTAAGTAATAATATTAATAATGTTACTGCAGAGTTAAAATTATGAAAATGATTAATTGAGTTAAAAATTTTATACTGCTTTCTTTTCTTTTCAGCTAAATGTGCAATTAAACACCTAACATCCATTTTGAATTTTGTTTTGTGTTTTCAATAAATTTGGATTCGAAATACATAAATCATGGAATTAAATGTGCTTTTGTCAACGCAGAAATCTTCGTTTGTGAAAATAACAGAAAAATCCTATTTGTGTCAGTTTTAAATAAATTCTTGCTATTGTATGAGATGATTATTTAAGATTAAAAATAGATTACATTTAATATTATTTTTTTAAAATTGTGTGTCATATAAGTAGTGTGATAAATCACATGATTACAGAATAAAGTGTGTAAAACCGTGTAGAATCAAGTTAACACATGAATTTTTATCCTAATCAAAACGTATCGATTTGATGAAGGCTTGGATTATATTTTTGAAAAAAATACTTCTGATTTTTTTTTATATCTAAAGTTTTAAATACAGAAGGTTTGCATTCCAAAAAGTAACTTTGCCGTCCTAATTCCATTTTTCTTTCAAGATGTTGTATTTTACTTAATATCTTCTCTCATGACTTTCTTTCTTATACAGATATAGTTTTAATGAAACTTTATAAAACGTAAGACGATCTTTCCTTTGAAATATATTCTGTAACATATATATTACACAAAAGATCAAGAAATTTTACCCTCAACATCTTTAAGCAATATGAGATGTTACACAGTTACCGAAATAATTACAAGTCCATCGAACCGTATAATGTATCCAGTTAACCGATTAATTATTATTATTCTTAAACCTTCTAAGCATCAGTTGTGACAGAAACTTGATTTTCGCCCTTTAATCAAGCACTTCCAAGAATTTCATTATCTGAAGCTTTTATTCTTTGCTCTCTAAATGAAGATTTCACCTCTGATCTCTTGCTACTAAGAAATTACCACATAGCATTTGATAAAATAACCGTTGCTGCTTCCTAAAGTAATATTATTAATAATGTTACTGCAGAATTATAATTATGAAGATGATTAATTGAGTTAAAATTTTTATACTTCTTTCTTTTCTTTTCAGCTAAATGTGAAATTAAACACCTAGCATCTATTTCTAATTTATTTCGTGTTTTCAGTAAATTTAGACTCAAAATATATAAATTAGAGTATACGTTGTGTCTTTGTCCACGTATAAGTTTGAAATAAGAGAAATCCAATGCAAATAAGATAAATACTATTAGTGTCAGTTATAAACAAATTCGTCTTAAAATCTGAGATAATTATTTAAGATGCAAAATGGATTTCATTTAATATAATATTTTAAAAATTGTGTGTCATTCATCGGATATTTGATTTTTGAAACGTATTTCATTTTACTATCAATGAAATTACTACTGAATGAATTTACTATTATTCAACTTACTATCTCTTATTTTTTTTAAACAAAAATTCACTGAGAAACTAAATTCCATATAAATCTCTAATGTTTAATCCAAAAAATACCTCACGCGGCTTTTTTATTAACAAGAAAATAGACATATCAAAAATGCAGCTACCGCATTTTTGTAGGAAACCATTTAACCCCTAACGGTTAAAGTACTCCTCCCAGGTACAAGTATCTCCAACACGAATTTATTCAATTGACTGCACTTTCTTTAAAGAACAACTTTGAATTCTACGTTGATATAATGTGCAAGAGAAATTTACTAAAATATGTACTTTTAAAATATAGTGGTGCAAATAGAATATAAAAATAGAATAATGTATGCAAAGCGTGGGCGGATATTTACCGACACTCGACCACAAAGGATTAATTCCCTTCTCGTTAAAAGTTTATTAATCCTTCTTTTCTTAAGAAACGTGTTCATTATAACTAAACTTTATATTCTGTAATCGCATGTGCATGCAACATAACTCCGCTCTATCATTATCGTACAAATTCATCGAGTATCAAAACTGTAAAGCTAATTCTTATTTACACGGTATATTCTCAAACTCTCACTATAAGGGTCAATATCGGAAAATTGGACAATTTGCGTCCACTGCCAATAATATTTCATTAATTATACTAAAACAAAAACCTGAAATATGTAATATATTGTAACATTTGTTATAACAATTACCATTTATAAATGAACATATAATGATGTTTAAACAATTAATTTTAAGCCTTAAACAAGCGAAATCATCATTTCAGTCACTGTCCTCAGATACAAATATCCAATATTAAATGCATTCTCTAATATTTTCTATAAATATTAACTTTTGCTATTATATATTCATACCTAAAGAGTATGAGAAAATATAATTCTCCTTTATTAGTATAGATTGTATAGGATAATATTGTAGTTAATATGTTTGTCCCTGAGGTTGACCCCCCAGTCCCTCTAAACACATATTTAGGTTAACAGATACTAGGTGGCATTGGCAGAATTTTTTCCATTGCAACAGCAACTAAAGTTCAACTAGTCACCATGGATGAAGGTAACTTGCTCTTCTTTTTGTCTCTTAGTTAGAAATATTTAGTTTTTGTCCTGAATAGGAATGAGTATTTTTTATAGCATCATTCAAGTATCCAAATTTAACTTTTTATTTATAAAAAAAGATTATTTCAACTTTATTTAAGTAACATTTAAATGTCACATGGCATATTTAATAATTTACATATATTCAACAAAATGGCTGTGGAGCTGTTAAGACTAAAACATCTCTTCAGTCCCCATCATCTCAGTCCCAAATATTAAACACTGATTATGATAAAACAGACACTTTCTTTTATAAAAGTTTATCCTACCCATAAATATACATCCTTGATCACAAAACACTGCAGCATTTAAATGACAAAACATGTATCATAGTATATAATTGTATGTGAGAGTTGGTACAATAATTTAAAAAAATAAATATTTGGGAGTGAAATTGTCCAGCTTTCAGATATCGACCCATAAGTATAATAACAACACTTTTCACTCACCATCGAAGCACGTCGAAATTTCCATAAATTCGTACCCTTCAGCTCTTACGAGTGACTCTGGAGGTGCTGATTTGCGAGTATGATGTGAGAGTCCACATACTTTGTATCGATAGTCGAAAGTCATAGATCTGCAGATAAACTCTTTCTCATCATAACAACTCTGACGGCACTCCTCGAGAGATTCCGCAGGTAGTGTTTTCTCCGGCAATAATAGCTTCCACTTTTTTACGACTTTTGTATTACAGAAACCTCGAGGCTCTAAAAAGAAAAATCAAACATGAAATGCTAAAAAATCATACAAATTCAGTACATGGCGATTGTTATAATCAAACATTTGCGTAGTGATAAGTAGAAAAAGTCTAAGAAAAAAATTCTAAAATATATTTAACTCTATATGTAATTTTATTTAATATGTAAGCAAGCATTTTAAAAAAGCCAGTGTATTAGGTCTACCGAAAATTTCTGTCTGATAATGTTATTTCACGCCTACTTTTTTGAAATGGTAAATGTCCCATTGTTTTCCCTTTAATGTGAAATGTGAAAACATTGGGAACTTTACCATTTCAAAAAAGTGGTGCCAATGAAGAAATCTGAATTTGAAAAAAGTAGGCGTGAAATAACATTATCAGACAGAACTTTCCGGTAGACCTAATACTGAAATCAGATTGTACTAATTAAAAATTGTATTAATAGTAATTATTTGGTATTGCAATTGTATTGTACTTATAAAAATTGAGTCAGTTTTAATAACTTTCATTCCAGACTATAGAGCTTTACATTCTTATAAAGTTTTTGTTTAATATCCAGGTTGGTTCTTGTGATGCTGTCGCATATTTTATTTGTAATTTTATTCTAAAATATTTCAAAAGTAAATATTTTCCCCCTAGAAATTTAATAAAAAGAACCTTTTTATTTTAATAGGTTCTATTATTATTGAGTGCAGGTTTCCAAATTTTAAATAAGTCAAACCAAATAATAAATTAGCTTTAAAATACAATTTTCTTTTTAAATATTTCTTTAGCACTTCACAGTTGACTAAAGTTTTAAAACAATTATACTTTATCTTTCTCCTTTTGATGGCCGTTATATTTATCTCGGCCCTCTTACGTCCTTAAAAACAACTTAAGTTTACCACTGGTATGCACCAGCGCATATGTTTTTCGGCCTCTGCCATAGGTTTGTAATAATACAACGCATATCTCATCAAAAGGAAAAACTGAATTATGTTAGAACGCACCTTTTCAAATTTTCCCAAATACTTCTCATCTAACGATCATTTTAACCGTACATTAATAACGTCTTGTTGGGAACGTATTTTTATGCCAATACATTTTATCTTGGCGGTATTGTATCGCAAAAATTATATTCATTAATGTAGTTATTGTGGTGGCGACGGCGAGAGCCCACACGCATTCGGTCAATGAATGAAAAGTTATGTCTGTTGTTTGCATAATTGCTGTATATGCTCCGGCACCATCGCATATGTGAGTTTTTATTTCTACATTGGTTTTAAATGAAAATCTTAGTTAAGAATTTAATGGGACTACTTAATCTTCTACCAAACGACATTTTCTTTCTAGAAAAAAAAATCATGTGTGGGAGTTCTCTATTATACGAATTAAGCATTCTTGGTGGTCAAACGCCACCATAGAACACGGTAAAATATGTGACAGCATCACAGCGCTCAGTTCGATATTCTCTTTTATATAAAATTAAAGTTTCAAGTAATATACAATAATGTAAATAATATTTAGTTATTTTTTATAATTAAACTAAATTAATACTATAAATATACGTGTTAAAATCTATACTCTTCTAGACTTTCATTGGTGAATCTAGATTTTAATGACTGGTGATTCTAGATTTTAAATACATTTTCAGTGGTGAAGATGATGTGAGCAGGGTAGAAACTATCCATAAGATTTTTATTTTTAAATTAGGTATTGTCATCCTTTTACTCGTTTTTAACACTTTCCAACAAAGTTAAAAAGTGTTTATGATTTCGGTTCTTCTGGTTGTCTATCCGCCCTCTAGCTTTTGTAAATATACTCGGATTGCTCTGAAATTTTTCGATGTTATTAAGGTTCACCATAGAACTATCCTTATTTCAAATTAAGTTTGTAGCATGTTTAGTTCATATACAGTGGCAGTCAAAAGTATACCGTTACATTACGGCCAAAGGGAAAAAAACGTTTCAAATACTTTTTTAATGATGTTACATGCTTTCAAGCATAAAAAAATTGATATGCATTTATGAAGTGCACTAAAATAAGCATTCTGAAGAATATGCGGTGCAAATAATACTTATTATTCATTTACAGGAGCAAATTATTATTCATTTACAGGAGCAAAAAAAAATTTCCGTTACATAATAATATGAGGATGGGGGAGGGGGGTTGTTTGCGGCGTACTCTAATTATCTTAAACTATTTCATATATAATGAAATTTATGCACAGTTCTGGCACAGTGTCTGGCACAGTTTTGGGGCCACGACCCTTATGCCAGACATTCGATTTTGTATTCAGCTATTAGAAAAGAAGTGTTGCACAAATTTTCAGGGTGCCTCAAATACCTTCCCCAAAATGTTTAACAGCTCTTAGACTATGCATTTAGTTTACTAAGAAATGTTTGTAGAATATAGATAAAATGATATACAGAGTCAAGCAAAGAATTGGATACATAAACGTCTATGCATGATAGTATCTTGAAATGTGATTTCAATAGTTTTAAGAGGGTTTTAGTTTAAATTAAATTTTTGCTAAATAGTGGCGTGTAATACAGGGACTATGGGCTATGGACGGTAACTGCTGAAATCAATTTGTAAAATGTTTTATTCGTTTTCTAAAATGTTTACTTAGTTATCTTATTTACCTTATTTTCCTAAATAACGAAGTTTTGTTAAAGTATTCAGGAAGTGTTGGAAAGTGTTTCATAATATATGCTTAACGTATGATTTTTCTTTCTCGTTTCTTTCAAAAACGTGTTAAAATTTCGAGTTCTTATTATACAGCGGAAAATACGGTACTGATTTAAAAAATGTGCGCAGGATTTCTCTACAACCTATTTAAATTTGATTTAAATTTTCAGAAGACATAAGTATTATAATAGGCTATAGTTTAAATTATAATCTTCACTTAAATAAATATTTATCTATAAGTATAAAAAATTAATATTAAAACGCATGCCCATCGTTTTCTCCCAGGTAGTGATGGCAATTTAAAAATTAAATATTGATATATATATTTTTCGATACATATTTTTCGTTGTTGACATATATTTTTTCGTTTTAAAGACATTAAAGTTTGAAAAAGGTTATTCCTTTATAGTGGTCATTTTTTCTTTTTTTATTTTTAGAATGCTTGGCATAATTGGGGAATCAGAAATTGAGATTTGTTGTCATCTGATATAAACAGCTATGAAAACCGATATGGTGAACTTTTAAGTTTGTTTATATCTGCAAATATATACACAGTGAAATACGTTTAACACGAAAACGCTTAACATGAAAAATCGGTTAACACGAAATGATATCGCGGTACTGACAGTATTACAATGCAATTTAATACAGTTTTGTTCTTTTAACACGAAACAAAAATCGTTTAACACGAAAAAAAATTCGCTCTCGAGCTAGTTAGTTTAAGTTGAAATTGGCGAATTTTGTGTTAAAACAACTTAATTTTGGGTGAAAATCAGAGAATTTTGTGTTTTTTGTAAATTAACTGTGTTTTATGAGCACAACGGCTGAGAAAGCGGTACGAAAACAAACTGCTAGTTCCCTTGGAATAAAGATGAAACTGCAATTGATGAGAAAGAAGGACGAAAACAGAAATCTGCAAAGAGTTTTGCATTGCCAGTTCAACATTATCAACAATAATAAAAAACAGGGATTCCATTACGTTAATATTTGTGCGCAGTATGTTTCAGCCTGAGAAAAAAAGGATGAGAACGGCTAAGCATGAAGATTTAGAGACAGATTAGCTTATTTGGTCAAACGAGGTAGATCTTTGAATGTTGACAAAGACACTTCAAAAAAAAGGCATCTGATTTCACCCCCCCCCCCCCGAAACAATATATTGTTTACTTGCTTTTCATCCTAGTGGTGGCAACTTACTAGTAGTTTAACAGGATATCGAAATAAAATTTGATGACGGCGAAATATTTGTGAGTTTTGTTCTATTTTTAAGAATCTTTTAACGCGAAATTCTTTTAACACGAAAAATTTTTTCGATCCCCTCAGTTTCGTGTTAAACACATTTCACTGTATATGAAAACTTTATTTATATGGATGTTATTAGGGGACACCGGGACTGAATGGGGTACTTAAGGTTTTTAGTAAGGTTTTAGGTCAAAGATACTAAAAAAACCTCATCTTATACTAAGAAACCGTTTCTTTATACATTTTTAAATAACCTGCAGTATACAAAGTTGTAAAAGAAAGTCAAGATATAATTTTTAAAAATTAAAACTAAAAGTAACTCAATGAACTCTATTCTGCCCCTTGCAAGGGGCAGAATGGGGAACAATGGTTTTTGGAATATTATAGTTTATTTTTATAGTGTTAAAACACCAGCTTGAGCTGCCCTTGCATGACAATTGCACTTGAATGTTGTTTTGATACAATAGTTATGCCGCTTTCTTCGGTGTGGTAAATTCTGGTTGCAGTTAGTTTGTTAGTTTGTTTCTTTAATCAATAAATCAAAAAAACTAGGAAACTGCATCTTTATTGAATCCCATTGCAATTATATATTTATATTTATATATTAGTATGTATTTTTTATAATATATATATACATATATATATATATGTTAGATATTCGTTATACAGACGGGACAAAACACCGGGTCGGAACAGGGTGCGTACCCCATTCAGCCACATCCCGTTCTGCCCTGCGCGTTAAAATTCACACATGACTACATTAACCATTGATATTTTGATCATTGCATTGGAAAAATATATTTAAAAACATGATTAATTCAATGGAATTAAAGTTAATTGGGAACAAAATATGGAAAGAAGACTTAACTTTCTTCGAAAATTTCCAAATATTACAGTAAGACATACAATTTATAGCTAAAATTTGCTAAAGTGTGTTAGTCAATACCGGCAATCAGACAGGCGCTACGCACCAACGTCCTGCATGCAACTAATGCTGGTGAAGCTTTGCCGTGCTACTCTAGCGCCACTGGCGGGAAATAAATGCAGTATCCTGTTCTACTCGGGTACCCCACTCCTCCACGGTTTCCCCTATTTTGTTTCATATACAACTTGCTTCTGTTTACATGTAAAAATACATAAATAACTTCTTTATAGGTAGTGAATTGTATAAATATTTAAAAATATATGATTATGTATATGAAACAGAGCCGGAAAACAGGTCTGAAAATTCACACAAATAGCAGTTTTTGAGAAGGTCCCTGTACTGGAAAAGATCTATGAAAAATATCGAACAAGAAATATCGTACATCAGTTTTTCAGAAAAATTGCATTTTTAATATTATTTTTAGTTTGATAAGTGTTATTTGCAATCATTTTAAATTCAAATTTAAAATTAAAATTCGCTTACCTTTTTCAATTTTGCTATAGTGTGGTATACCTTTTTTAAAATTATTTATTTTAATATTTCTGTAAAAAAACCGCCAAAATCTTCTCAGAGTTTCACAATTTCAGGTTTTCTTCTCAGATAATCAACATAGGCATGCGAGTTAATGTTATTTTTTTATATATATTTATAGATAATATTTATTTAAAGTGAAGATTTTAATTTAAACTATAGTCAATTAAAATATTTATGACAGAACAAGTATCAATTATTGCTAAATAATTGCAAAACAGATTATACCATTTATTGTAATGTGCTGTACCGCTGGCTCACATATATATATGACAGTTGAAAAAAAAACCAATAAATTTTGATAAGTGTAATTAAAATGTTTATCGTAGTCTCAGTTGTCTTTAAAAGCATTTTTTGAGAAATTGTTAATTTTTTAGATGCGGTAAATTATGGGTTAAAGGTCTATTGTATCCTTAAACTAAATTATGAAATTTTAAAGTATTTTAAAAAAATGATTTTAAATAATAATTTTAATATAATAATTAAAATAATATTATAACTCTTACATTTAACATAAATATCATATTCACAGATAGCATGAGATTTTACCTTTCACGCAGTTGTTTTCAAAGTAATCTACAATAAATCTAGAATTACTAAGAGTAACAGCTTTGTCTGTTGATGAGAATCTGTTGAACGGACTCAAGCGGCATTCATTTAGTTGATAGTTGAATTCAGCCGAAAGACAGGAAAATTCTTTGTGATGTAAGCACGCCGCTTGACATTCTTCTTTTGTGTGTGCCTCCACAACGATTTTATCATGGTCGATTCCTATCAATTCTTTATTCCGGCTTCGCTCAAAAGCCCAGTTTCTGGTGCATTTTGAACCTGTAAATATTACAAAAAATGATTAAAATAATAGTAACTATTAGGTTGTGGTCATCATAAAACGTTTTTTCTATATAAATCAAATTGTCTACAAACAAAATAAAATGGCAATCTATTTGTCTCGAGATATAGCTATCAGGGAAATTGGGAAAAACAGAGCCTAGCAGAGGTACATATTATGCGCTATACACTCAAAACTAACAAGGTTTTATTTAAATCCCCTTTATCGGGCAATAGTAATATACTTACCACTTAATTTTTATTGAAAATTGATCGATTCGCACCGGAATTTTTAGTGAAATATTTTGTTTTTTTTAATGCCGCTGATAAAAAAAAGCCGCAATTTATTTTTAAATAAATCGTTTTTTAGATTCTGGTGACAGTAAATCTTCTCGACATGCTAGCCACAGAATTGACTTCTCCGATAAAGGGTTAAATCAAAGTCTAACAGAATATGAAGTTGGAGAAATTTCCAGCTTTTAAAATATAGCTATCACTGAAATCGTGAAAAATTCAGCATAGCCGCACGGGGTTGCCAGTTTGGCCTCTAGTTTTATTCCAATATTTAGAATTTATACCAGAAAATACAAAGAGTATTTTCAGATTTATTTAAGGATAGGCATTTCGCAATTACTTAAAGTGAAGATTCTTCTTTGGAAAGTTCCGGTGTGAAGTCGGAATTTTCGAATGAAAATGAAGGCCAAACTGCCAACACTGTAGCAGCACTACCTATTGTAAAATTTACACTGAGACCTAATCGGAGTCTGTTTATCTCGGGGTCTAACAGAATATGGAGTTTTATAAAATTCCGTGCATTAGTTCCTGAGGTATAACTATTGTAAAAATCGTGAAAAATTAAACATAGCAGCGCCAATTGTAAGACCAAGCAGTTTATGCCAAGGTCTAGCTGAATCTGAAGTTTAATTAAATACTGTGTATTAGTTTTAGAGGACAATAACGAATTTAATAAAATAAACTTATTGGTGTATGTAGAAATAACAAGTGTAGTCCTATGAAAATTCATATATTTATTGATCAAAGCATGATATATGTGGTATAAAATTGAACAAAATATTTTGCTGAACAGCTGACTAATTTAGTAACTTTTACTGAGGCCGTTTATACCAAACCCTAATGCAATTTATGTCAAGGTCTAGCTGAATCTGAAGTTTAATTAGTAAATGCTGCGTATTAGTTCTGGAGGACAATAACGAATTTAATTAAATAAACTTATTGATGTATGTATAAATAATAATTGTAATCCGATGAAAATTCATATATTTATTGATCAAAGTATGATATTTTTGGTATATAAGTGAACAAAATATTTCGTTGAACAGCTGATTAATTTACTAACTTTTACTGATTAATTTACTAACTTTGAAAGAAATACACTAAAGACAAGTTAAAAGCTTTCAAGATTTACTCCTGTCTACACAGGTCCTCTCTCTCTTTGCAAATATTTGAACAGCGTTGGTTAAAGCTAACACGAATTTAGATCTTCGATGTTGTGTTATTTTAGGTGAAACTCTCTACAAATAAAAAATATAGGATATGCATTTAAACATGTTCCCTTTTCAATTTCTTGCTAAAGCTCTATAAGAAATTATGTAAGATAACAACAAATCTACATTTCTATGAAAAATTATCAAAACATTTTAGAAAATATATTTTATTAAGTCCTAGTGGGTGTAGTTATGGCTTTCATACCACAGTAAAGCAAATTAGAAGAAAGGTGCTAGTCGAGCTAATGAAGGATTACGAATAACTCTATAATGAATATTTATTTTTCTTTGAAAGTGAATATAAATCTGTTCAGAAACCTTACTAAACAAGAAATATCACTTTAAGTAACGCGCTTTTAAACCAAATGTTAATGCATTGTGATGCACAGGGGTGGACGGGATGACCGTCCCGTTAACCCAGCTTTCGCTTTAGAGTACAAGTGCTATCCCGTTCGTTGGTAGTCTTAAATCCACTACATATCTTAACGATATGATAAAACACACAATACTAGTGTTTACAATATAATACAACAGTTAATTATGAATAAAGCACTGAGCATCTATTGTCAAATTTAAAGACTCTTAAAATAGAGGGTTTCAATCAAAAACGTAAAAGAGAATTTCGCTCCTGCACTGTAAAGAAACCACTGTAGATTTGCCAGAACAAGTTCGATCACAGCGAATGTGCTGTATCTTTCTTTGCTTTCCTGACTATATTAACATGGAAAATACAGTAGTTGCGTAAAATTAACTGCACAATGTGCTGGCAATTTGAACGCATTTTTTACAGCACAAACTGCTGGCGTCCAAATTGCCAGCACATTCTGCTGTTAATTTTACGCAACTACTGTATTTTGCATGTTAATATAGTCAGGAAACCAAAGAAAGATAAAGCACATTCACTGTGATCGAGTTTGTGCGCGAGATGATCAGTACTTTGTACTGTAAAAATTTCGTTTTTTTTTACAGTGTGAACACTGCCAAAGGGTTGTTCCAAAATGAAGTTTACAACTTTGATCACGTATACTTCAGATATCGGGTAGTATTTTATTTCCTTAATAAAAAGAGCATTTCTCTAATTAACATTATTGTGTAACAAATATTTTTTTTTTAATGACCTGTATTTAAAATTTTGTTCAATATGTAAATTGAAATAGTGAAATTTAGATTTACATTGCATGTTATTTACTTTCTTTACTCATATACTAAAAAGAGAATACTACATTCATGAATAAAAACACAGACTGACCCATTGACCTAATGGGAGAGTCTTTTGGCACACTGAAAAACAACTTTTCAGTAGAAATACTGGTTATATTAGTGCAGAGTGGCACAATACAGTATTTGTAATATGACTTTGTGTTCTTAGTCATAATAATTTTAGAAACAGCAATATTTAAAACGGACAATTTGAAAAGTGACGCACGTAAACAATAAATATGTCGTTACTTGTCATGAACTGTGACGTCAGATGCATTACGCAGCGCTTTCGGGATGCGGCAAATAGTGCGATATTAAAACAATCATAAATCGATAATAAAAGCTCAAAAATATGGTTAAGTTTTAGAAAGTGCGGCTTGCGGCATAATGTCAACACACACACCTAAAGTTTTGTTTTTTCTTTTTTACAGGTTAGTTAATTGACTAAAATGGCGACCCTCCAGTAGATGGCACAATGCGTGGAATGGTTGACCGACGCAAAATCTTACACCCAGGTGCTGAGGAACTTCCGGACACATTACAACAGCGGACCACAATCACATCCGACCATCAGACAGTGGTACACGAAGTTCGGACGTTAATACGCAAATCCTATACCGAACATGACAGGAAGTGGAATATCGCTTAGATATCATGCGTGCTACAAATGAAGCACACATTGAACTCTCTTAAACGGCTACAAAAACTTTAGGTGTGGTGAACGCACCTTTCTACTTATCCCTATTTCTGACATATATCTGATCAAAGTTGTAAAGAGCATTTTGGAATAGCCTGTAGTATGGTCCTGAAAATATTTAAATATACATTGTTATCGAAATGCATTTCTGCATACAGTTTAAACGATATTGGTTTGTTAGATATTTGATTTCTATCAAAATAGTAAAAGAACGCATTTTTCCTGGAGCTTGTCCATAATTAGGTTCGGTCCTGAAGTGACTTCAGTATTCCATTGTCATCGACAATACATATGTACGAAAAATTTGAGCAAATCGATTTGTAATACATGGGATTTCAAAAAACGAAAAAGAGAATTCCTGGATGCTGCGTTTAATAATATACACATCCGAAAACATTTAAATATACATTATTATCGACAATGCACTTCTGCATAAAATTTAAATGGAATTGGCTCTTTAGATATTTCATTTCAATTAAAAAAATAAAAGAAAATATTTCCTCTTTATGAAACTTGAATATAGGATTGTGGACATGTGAGCATGTTTGCACAACTGAAGCAAAAGTGATTCTTTAAATATATGATTTGAATAAAAAAAAGTAACAAAAATGTTTTTTTCCTCCTGATAAGATATGATGTGGGTTGTAAATTTCCAACAGGGCGAAAAATGTCCATGCCAGGATTCGAACCAGGGATCTCTTGGATTTTTAGTATTGTTAATGGGCATTCTAAAAAATATAATACATGTAAAAAATCTACTAGAATTATCAATAAAAAAGCAGTAGATCTGTGCGAGGCTTCCTCACCACAATAATAGAGATTATCTGTTGTTACGATTTTTCATTAACTACAGTTTTTTTTTTAATCAAACAACATGTTTTAACTATATATAAATGTACTACCTCAAAAGCCTCTTGTAGAATCTTTCGAAAAATACCTCATCCATCGCTGTCCAGAGTATGCACAAGCATCGTATGTGAAGAGAAAAAAGGATATTGATATCAGAAATAATGCATATGATGGTTTGCACCTATTTTTCTTTTACTAGGGAAGCCAGATTTTAATCCATTAATGCTTGTAAAAATGTTTCATCATTAAAATTCACCAAAAAAGATTTTTCCCCTAGGTCATAAAGAAACGGGGTTTTTTGTGTGTGTGTGTGTGTGTCACTGTGAACTGAATATACATGCTGCACTCTTCAAACTCTACAGAAAGCCTGTTTTAGTTCACCTCGAAAATTCAGATTCATTTTATTATGTTTGTAATAGAAAGACATAATTAAAATAAACCGCAAATGATTTTTCTCAATAGGCGATAATGTAACAAAATTATTTTGAATGTCTCTGTATACGAACGAGAAATGCTACACTCTACATTTTCGACAGCAAACATGAAATTGTAAAAATCAACTAACATATATCAATCACATGGCAATCCGAATATATTTACAAGAGTTATAGTACGGATAAACTCCAGACAGGCAAACCGATGTTATAAACACTTTTTAACTGTGTTGGAGTGTGTTAAAACACATACTAAAAAAATTTATAAATTTATAAAATCAACAAATATCCGTCATTTTTTAAGTAAAAATTGCACTGTAACTTGTCTATCTGCGGCGCCCCATTTTTTTGCTCCCCCCCCCCCCTCCAAAATCCCTTTTCTTATGACAAGTCTGCCCTAAAAATTCGGCTTCGAAACTCCAGGTAAATCAGAAGTAGTTCGGGCAGCGGTGGCCCAGTTGGCAGAGCATTGAATCCGCAGCTGAAGGCCGCGGGATCGAGGCGTACTACTGACTATAATCCAGCATGTACGCTAATGGCGTACTCACTTTGAAAGAAATAATCACTTTGAAAGAAATAAATGAAACAGAAGATAAAACCTTCTTTTGAAATTTATTTCCTGTCTACACAGAAATTACTCTCTTTCTTTACAAATATTTGGCAACGGTTGATTAAGACTAACATACTTTTAGACCTGCTATAGTGTAATTTCTTAAAGATAAACTTTCTACAAATCTAAAATCTAGAGGTTAAGAAAAAAAAAATTATTTTCCTCTTTTCTTATTATATTAATTTAGATCTTTCGAACTGTATGAGAAAACAACGAAAATTAACTTTTGGGAAAAGTCCTAAAGAATTGTGTAACATATAGATTCAATTAAATTCTAGTGGGCGTATTTGAATCATTTCAAATGCAATAAAGCAAGTCAGTTTGCACAAAAAAGCCAAACAGGACTAAAGAGTAGCTGCAAGTAACTCTATAGTCAGTATTTACATTTTGTTCAAATGAAGTATGAATCATTTCAGGAAAATTATTAGAAACTAAACAAGAAAGAAAAATCATGCGTAAAGCATAAATTACGAAAACTTTCCAACACATTCGTCTTTTCAAATGCAATAAAGCTAGTCAGTTTGGTCAAAAAGGCTAAGAGAGTTAATGACAAGCAAACTCATGAGTCAATATTTACATTTTGTTCAAAAGAAGTATGATTCATTTCAGGAAAATGATTAGAAACGAAACAAGAAAGAAAAATGATACTTAAAGCATAAATTACGAAACACTTTCCAACACATTTGTCTTTTCAAATACAATAAAGCAAGTCAGTTTGATCAAAAAGACTAACAGGGCTAATGAGTAGCTACAAGTAACTCTATAGTCAGTATTTACATTTTGTTCAAATGAAGTATGAATCATTTCAGAAAAATGATTAGAAACGAAAGAAGAAAGAAAAGTCATACGTAAAGCATATATTATGAAGCACTGTCCAACACCTTTCATAATAGTGTAATAAAAATTCATCTTTTATTAGTTGAAAGATGTTTAATATTTTAATAAGAATGCGAATAATATTTAAACGAATTAAAAATATTTTATTTCTTTTGCGCAGCACTGTATATATTCCACAGATTTGTAGATAGACCACATATAGGGGGGGGGGGGGGCATCTCTTGGTTCTTTTTTGAACTATGAATATTTCATAGTTTATTTGTATCAGCTGTCATGTGTCTTGCATGTATGACCTGTCAAATGTATGTCATTTGTAATTATGTATGCCATTTGTATGACAAGACGGTGCAAAGGCACACACTGCTCACCAAGCTATCAACTTATTTGAACGAGAAATTTCCAGATCGCGTAATTTCAAGCAATTCTGGTGTGAATTGGCCGCCAAGATCGTGCCATTTAACCACATTTGTTTATTTTCTCCGGGGGTTTTGTAAAGTAATGTGTACGCGAATGCTCCCCGCACAATCCAAGACCTCAAACGTTAACATCCGGCCTGAAATTTTGTCCATAGATCCGATTTTTCTGGGAAGTCATCGAAAATTTTGATGTTCAGATGATGGCATGTAAGCGCATCCGCGGTGGCTACATGTGCGATATTGTATTCCATACATAAATGGCATAGACCCACCTTCCATGTTCAATAAATAATTTCGATTTCACTCATAAAAAATGCAACTTCTTTCATAATAAAAAAAGAACCAACAGATGGTCCACCCGATAGTATGCAAACATTTACTTCAGTTAGGAAACGCATAATGCAGTTGAAAATTTTCTGCACCAGTTTCCTCCAATAAGCGGAAATGTCCTCTAATTTTTATGTACAGCCCTTTATAGGATCTATAAAACTTATACAAACCAAATAATATGCAAAATAATATTTAAATATAATTTAATTTCGTGTTAAACGCTATGTCGGTGAACGCTACCTTCCGGAGTACATTATCGAACGTCATAGTGGACGAACACTGGAAGTTATGATCTGGGATGCGACTGCTGCATCATGAACGATCGCAGCTGCTGCGAATTGTGGGTAATCTGAACAGCAAACAGTACATCAGTTAAGTACTGGTGCCCGAAGTCGCTCATTTCCTAACTTTCAACAGGATCTTATCCGCCCACATATTGCAAGGAATGTTTAAGATTTCTTGTGAGCAGAACACATACAGATTCCTCCGTGACCTACGTATTCTCCGGATATGTCGCTCATTGAACATGTGAGGGATTTCATTGATCGGAGTCTCGCTCGTTATCCTCCTCCTTCAGCTTTTACAAATGAACTTTGGGTACGCATGCAAAGAATATGAATTGCTCTTCCCCAGACAGACACTCAAAATCTGTTGACTCCATGCCACATCGTATAGCAGCACGTATAGCAGCACGTATTGCAGCACGTATTGCAGCGCGTGGCGACTGCACTAAATACTGCATTCGGACTTTTACTATTGTTTTTTTTTTTTTTTTTTTTTTTTTTGCTTTGATTATGTAATCATTTGTTTGTACCAATACCAGTCGTTTATGTTTTAAATTTCATTTAATTCTTGCGATTTGTTCATGGTGTAGCAATTTTCACAAACATGAGTATAGTTAGGCGAAAATAGCTATCAGAGCCTATGAATAATTAAAATAAACATATCGTCAATGTTTATTTCTCGCTGAATGAAAATACAAGTCGTTTTAGGAAAGTTACTGCAAATGCAATAAGTTCCTTCATTACGTTTTACAAGTTTTTATTCTTATTATTTATTGTTTTCAGTAGCCTTTATTTGATATGCGTTATATTTAATTTCGAACGTAACTGCATTTTTACGATAAAAATTATTGAACTTCTTTTGCCTTTATTCTTTTTAATTAGTTGACATTTTATTTACACACACAAGGCAACTAAACATTTTATTACCTTACCAGCAAAATTGTTATGTGTTTATGACTTTGGATGTCCAAGCTGTAACCTTGTTACACGTAATTGGGAATTTTTAAACGCAGTAAAGCAAGCTAGTTAGAAGCAAAGAGCTAACAGGCCTTATACACACTTAACAGGTAATAGTAACGTCAATATTTACTTCAAATGAAGGGTAACTACAAATTATTTTAGAAAAGTTATTAAAAAGATGGTAAATATTTTATTACGGGAAATAATCATTCAGTTATTCTAGTATCATTAATTTTATTTGTTTTGAATTGGAATATAAATTTATTTTATATTAATTCTTTTTATATAACTTAAGAAAATATTTAATTTTTACACACACACACACAATACAACATATCTTTTCATTTTTCAAATATTTGTTTGCAAGTACTTTAGAAACATATTGTCTAAATATTTAGAATATATAATGCAACTACATTTTACATTACAAAGTTTTCTGACAAGATTGTCTTTGTTTCATTTAAATATTTAGAAGTTAATGAATTAAAATATATATAAAGCACATATTTAAAAATGTTAATAATTGAAAAAAACCCTAATTCGCAGTTATTTTTTAGAATCATAGCTAAGTAAAACTATAATCAAATTAAAGCAACGTTCGTCGCAGTCACTGTAATTTGTGAATGAATTATACAGAGAGATTAAATTTTTTTGGACAAATTTGAACTGGAGATGGTGCATATTTCAACAAGACATTTTGTACACGAAATTGAGGTCACGGGAAATGATAGAAGTGGCTACTATCCTTATACATAAAGTGCTGAACTAGGCATTCCATACATCCGAATGTAACTGACACTTCCTAACGTTTCACTTACTTGAAACGTTTAGTATTCTATCACTTTACATGATATCATGACATTTCACACAAAGTGAGGTACGTCTGCTGAAAATTAGTTTCAAATATCTTAATCTTAATTAAAGTTTTGAAAACAGTTTTCACTGAATGTTGAATAAGCTCAACAACTTGACTAAGTATATTATCAAAGAAAAAATCTAGTCATATGAAATTAAAGTTCGTAATGGATTCGTCGTGAAACATTGATTTTAAAATCGGTTTTTTAAACTCCACAACGTACACTCTATTTCCTTTATAGTGGACCTCTCAATGTTTTATAATTGTTTTTAGAAAAATTAATGATTTAAAGCGAACTTTGGACTATAGAAAATAATCAAATGATTAGTATTATAGATGCCCTGAAAAGTCGTTAACAAAAGTTCGTGCCCGATTTACTACTAAATAGTTTTATAAAACAAAACCCGACTTATCTCGGGATTCGAAATAGCACGTTAAGGAGGTTAGTCACTCAGCTTACGATTTTCTCTCAATAATGTAAAGTCTACGGACATTTGATGCATTCGTATATTTAAAATATCTCCTCGGGAAATGAATATTTTTAACTTCTATTTTTTGTGTACGCTTCCTGAAAGATATCTCTTTTTTTCTTTAGTTCTCAAAATATTTCTAAAGTATAGACTTAATTTTATAAGAAGGGTTAAAATCATACTCACAGTTCGCCCGCTTTTAACAGATAAAATATTAAATTCAGCATAGATTTTAGAAATATTTTGAAAACTAAGAAAAGAAGAGACATCCTTTAAGAAGAGTACACATCAGAAAAAGATGTTAAAAACATGAATTTCCCGAGGAAGTATTTTAACCCTTTCAGGGGCAGAAGAATTCTGTTCGTAAAATGAGGAAATAATTGACTGACACCAGAATACGCAAACGAATTTCTTAGTAAACAACAAAATGCTATTTTGCACTTTAATTACAAAAGCAACATTTTATTAAAATATTCTTGGCGCCAGCTGTCAGTTTTGGAATTAAAATTAGGTGGCTAGACCCTCTAGCCACCGCCCCTGAAAGGTTTAAATATACGAATGCATCAAAAGTCAATAGACTTAACATTACGTAGTTGAATTCGAAAGCTGACTGACCAGCCCACTTAATGGATTAAATGAAAACAAACATATAAATAAAAATATTTAGAAATATGAAATGCTTCTATAAGAAGAAAATAAAAATAATTGTATAAGTTAAACAGAAAAGATTTTAATCGTTGAATTACATCATTAAGAGTGTATAAGAAAGAATAAAAAAGAAAAAGAAAAGCGTCCAGTTCAACATATGGCATTGAGTTTACAGGCTATTCACACTAATTGTATATTATAATCTTATTTATATCTATTATTCATATAAAAGAACTGACTCTTTTTGAGCAGAATGGTAAATAAATTAAGAGGAGGGGGGTTAGCCCCCTTGTTTCCCGCCTTTATACTTAACCAATGAGCTTCCGAATCTAACCAGGAAAGCGCCTTATCAGAATAAACCGATATACTAAATTTGAAGCAAATCGGATAATATTTCATGAAAAAATCAGTTACTAAATTAAGGGGAATTAGCCACCTTTCTCCCCTTTATACTTAACCAATGAACCTCCCCATCTAAATATGGAAGCGCCTCATGAGAATAAACTAGTATACTGAATTTCAAGCAAATCTGTTATCTGTTTCTAAGACCCATTTATCTCAATTAAGGGGTAATTTGGCTCCCGTCCCTCCCCCCTTTTATACTGAACCAATGAACACCCAAAACTAATTAGGGAAGAGCCTTATCAGGATAAACCTATTTACAAAATATGAAGCAAATTGGATATTCCTATCAAGAGTTATCGCGTTACGTAAAGACTACATACGTACAGTAGTGGAAAAAAAAAAGTAAACACCCCCTACTAACTCCTCAATAAATTATCGTAGAAGAAAGTTACTGGTACCGAACGATTGGAAATAAAGTCTACTTGTAAATGATGTATATAAAATTTGCTTAGGGGGCCATCTACATATTAAAACGATCCATAACTTTGTTTTTTTCAATAGCAGTGCCCAATTCTGACAGCATAAATGAACTCTACACCTTTAATTAGCCTAAAAACGAATTTTTATGCAATTCGTACCATAAGTTTCCGAGAAATTAATTATTTTAAAACGAGCGTATTTTAAGGGCTGTATCCAAATTGAAGTTCTGTACTGGATTGCTAACCGAGAGAGCCTCATCCTTGATCAAGGCCCCTTAAGCGCCACTCAAGGAGTCAATGAAGCGTGTTAGATTCCACTACAGCAGAATAAATTTCAAAATGTCTACTCACTTCCATCATAGACGGCCCCTTAAACCATCATTTTGCCGTTTTTTAAGCATAATTTGAAAACTACTTGGAAGAAAAATGTGAAATTTTGGAATTTCCATAAAGCAGGACTTAATAAATCTAGATCCATCAAAAAAATTGTAGGTTGCAATTCATAATTTTTTCGAATATTAATTTCATAATTCATTTTTCATATCATAAAATTATAAAAATTTCAAATTCAGCTTATTTATGTTTGGGTATATTAGTATTATTACTACAAGAAAAAATTAGCACATTAGGAGCATAATTTCGGGAGATATAAATAAAAATATGAAAATGTAATTTAGCATTAGAAGCACTAAATTTTGAATGTTTATAATTCAAAAACTTATCATTCAAATGACTTGAAATTTGGTGTCCGGGCATAGTTTGAACCGAAGATTTAAAATATCTCGTTAAAATTGGGTATTGCCATTGAAAAAAATGAAGTTTGGATTCGTTTTAATATGTAGATGACCCTCTAAGAAAATTTTATGTACATCATTTAAAAGTAGACTTTATTTCCAATCGTTCCGTACCAGTAACTTTCTTTTACAATGATTTGTTGAGGAGTTAGTAGGGGGTGTTTACTTTTTTTTTTCCACGACTGTACATATACATACGTAACGCGATATCTCTTTATAGAAATATCCGATTCACTTCGAATTTTTTTTCTAGGCTCATTCTCATAAGGTGCTTCCCTGACTAGTTTTAGGGTTTCTTTGGTAAAGTATAAAAGGGGGTACGAAGAGGCTAATCCTCGCTTAACTTAGATAAATGGGTTTTTCATGCAGAATTATCAAATTTGCTTCAATTTTGGTACACTGGTTAATTCTGATAAGGCGCTTCCCTGATTTGATTTGGAGGTTAATTGTTTAAGTATAAAGAGGGGATCTGAGGGGATTATATCCCCTTAATTTAGAAAAATGGGCTTTCTTATCGGATTTGCTTCAATTTGGTATACCGGTTTTTTATGATAAGGCGCTTCCCTGATCTGATTTGGAGGTTTGTTGGTTAAGTATGAAGGGGGAAACGGGAGGCTAATTCACCTCCTTAATTTAGATAAATGGGTTTTCTATCCGATTTGCTTCAAATTTGGTATGCCGGTTTTTTCTGATAAGGCGGTTCCCTGATTAGATTTGGAGGTTCATTGGTTAAGTATAAAGATCTGAAGCAGGCGGCGGGCTAATCCCTTCCTTAATTTATTTTCTGAAAGGCATTATTTTTTGAAGTAACACTATAATATACAATTAGTTTGAATAGACTGCGAGCTCAATGCCATCAATTTAATTGCGCACTTTTCTTTTTTATTTATATCATCTTGTATAGGTCTTCTTTTGATGTCCGTAAGGTTTTCTCTTAATCTTCCTTTTCACTTTTTGTAAAATTTCTTATTGAACATAATTATATCGTTTACGATGTGCAAAGGGAAAAAAAGGGAAAAGAAAGAAAAATGTTCAAAAGGTTAACAGTTATATGATGAATATTCATCTTTAGTTTCCATTCTTCATTTAATTTATTACCAAAATAAAAAGCTTGTTTTCATAATAATTAGAGAAGAAAAACAGGAAAAAATAGTTCATACAATTAATATTTTGGGAATTAAATACTTCGTCAATATCCTTTATAATTAGGATAACTATTTATCTTTCAAAGTATAGTGTACTTGAAATACACTTAAACCAACCATTTCATTAGACATTTTATTATTTTTGTTGTTAAAATAACTATATTTGAAAGGAACATACGAAATATTCTTCTTTTACAATTCAGTCTTATTTACACAGAAATTGCTCTCTTTCTTTGAAAATATTTGACTACGGTTGATTAAGGCTAAAATATGTTTAGATCCGCTACGCTGTGTCAATCTCTCAAGAGAAATGTTCTACAAATGGCAACATAGAGGATAGGTATAAAACAAAATTCCCCTTTTGTTACAAAAGTTATTCTTGATCTATGAAATTCTAACAGAATAGTGGAGCATAATTACTTACAAAAGTCTCTAAGCACTCTAACAAATAAAATTTATTAAATGGTAGTGCACATTTTAGAACCTTCACAAACACAGTTAAACAATATAGTTAGAAAATGGTTAATGAGGCTAATAAAGATTTACAAATAACTGTATATTCAATATTTACTTGTACTTGAAAGTAAGCACAAATCGTTTCAAAACTTGATAAAAATGTCTCTTTAAGTTATCAAGTATTTATTATTACTATGTATTGCTTTTAGCATCATACGTCTCATTTATTTAGCTTAAATTATAACTGAGTTTTTCATACATAAGACCTGCACCTTAATTTTTCTGAATTACTCCACTGTAATTTTATAACAATGATATTTTATAATTAATAGCAAATAAAATCTATAAATGTTAGTGGGCGTAGGTGTGCCTTCACAAACACAGTAAAACAAGATAGTTAGAAAATGTTAATGAGGCTAATAAAGATTTACAAATAACTGTATAAGGTAAAGCCATGAGAGATTGCACACAAAGAGGTACGGGAGGAAGGTGTAGAGTGCGCGCGCAGCAACTCCAGGCTGTACATATTGTACAACCAGGTGTACTAATTGTACAACAGCAGTAGTGGAGTGTCTACTTAAATGTGCTAAATGATTGACTCGAGTGTCTAGGATAAAGCATTGCTATTTTGTTATGTTTTCTCAAGGTACGTGCTTGAATTTTCATAACTTTTCGTAAGAATTTATGAACAATGTCAGTAGTACAATATATCTTAAACGATTTCTCATAAGCCACTAACCTGGACTAACGGTATGAACACCAGCGGTTCGTTTTAGAAGCGGCCATGTTTAAATAAAAGGCCGCGCAATCTGTCCTACCAAAATTGCGAGAGTGTGCGCATCTGCTACTTAGGAGAGATGACGCATTGTTCCCATTAGTTTCCATGCAAGGATAGATTACGCAGCTTATTGGTAAAATGACACAAATTGCAAATTATACGTAAAACATATGAATGAACCAATTTTGAAATAGTTTTTGAAAAACTCATAATTATAGAAATTAAATCTGGCAATAAATTAATTCACTAAAAATAGTTTCTCAGATAAAAAAAAATTGTTAAGTAAAAAAAAAAAAATTGTAATTGTTTCGTATAAATATTTTTGTTTATAAATTAATAATACATTTGTTAATAAATTAATCACACACATACATATATATATATATATATATATATATATATATATATATAGTGTTAATTTATGAACAATTAATTTTCTAATAAATTAATTTGTTAACTAAAGATAAATTTTCTAATATATGATTTTTTTTTTTTTTTTTTGCTAATAAATTTGTAGGAAAAGTTTGTTTTTCCTCGTTTAGGCGAAGATATCCTGAGTTAAGGGTCAGTAAACAAGGTATTAGCTAGAGTAGAGAGATTAAAGAAAAAAAATGAAGGAAAAAAACGGTCAATGAGAATGAGTGCACCGAATATCTGGAACTGTACCAGAATACAACTTCGACCAGTGAATTCACTATATTACTTGTTGCAGCTAATTGGACGAAAACTTCACCATTTATAATAATAAGTGCATCGATTGTGGACGACGACAACTTCAAACAAGAAGGTATTAAAACTGTGGAAATAAAATTGAATTAATTTTAAGTTAAACGTGCTATCAAGTAACTTAATGTTATTTTCCAAGCTTTTCTAGGCTTGCTTTTTTTATTCTTTAATTTTTTTTCTTCAATTAAAATTCTTTAGTTGTTCTTAAATTTCTTTCCTTTTTTGTGATTCTTTAATCAATAAGTGGAAATATTCACTCCTAATACAATAATATTTTATCACAAGAACCTTACAACACTGTATTTAATTGCATTTGTTATTGTTAACAAATTAACTGTAGTTATTCTTAAAAAACAACCTCTCCCAGCCATGTGCACAATCACACCAACCCTGTAAGGTTGGATTGCACAAAATAGCTTTTTGGTTTTATTATAGCTGTTGTATTAAGGGGGGGGGGGGGGGTGCAAAGTATTTATTTATACATTTTTATAAATGTATACTTATAACATACTTATTAGATTTATACCTATTGAAGCATAACAACAAAATAGCAATGGAAATTCAGAAAAAACATATGAGGTCAAAAGTCAAAATTATTCATGGATAGTGTAGCAAAAAATTTATATTTAGAATTTTTATTATCATTCTGTCAGATTGTACGCAGACTCTCCTAGCTTTACCTTATTTAATACTTACTTTTACTTGAAAGTAAGCACAAATCGTTTTGAAACTTGATAAATATTTCTATTTAAGTTAACAAGCGTGTCTTATCACTATTTATTGCTTTTAGCAATTTATTTAGTTTAATTTATAGATGTGTTTGATACATAAGACCTGAACCATACATTTTTTAAATTTGTCCACTGAAATTTTATAATTAATAGCAAATACATTTTTTTAAATGCTAGTGGCCGTGTTTGAGTCGTCTCAAATACAGTAAAACAAGTTCCTTAGAAAATGGTTAAGGAATATAATAAAGATTTACAAATAACTATATATACAAAATATTATTTTACTTGAAAGCAGTCACAGATCGTTTCAAAACTTGATAAATATTTCTTTTTAAATTAACAAGCAATTCTTATTATTATTTATCGCTTTTAACATCATACTTTTCATTTATTTAGTTTGAATTAACACCGACTTTAAATGAAAACTGGACTTTCTTTTTTTTTTTTATTAGTTCACTGAAATTTTCCACACAACGCTCAGAGTCACTCAACATCTCTTTATTTAAAGAAAAACTTTTTATTTTTTCCCAGTATTTAAAAGAAGTTTTGTCTGAAATTCTATTAGAAATAATTCAACTGAATTGTTTATTAACAAAATATTAGACTATGATGCTTTCGTTTTATTTAAATATGCAAACATTAATGAGTTAGTAATTACAAAAATACACAGAAAAATATATTAAAAATGGATAAAAATTATTTCTTCATTACTTTTTAATTCGAAAGAAAATTTAAATAAACAATAATCGAATTAAAGTAAAGTCTTTCTCAATTTCGTTAGAGATAAATAGGATATATACAGTTTTTTTCATTTTCACCTAGTTTCTCCTTCTCACTTTTTATCTTTCTATTTTTTTCTTTCATTAAATATACTAGGGATTCCCTTTTTTTCTGTGTAACAGAACGTAAGGTAATAATTATTTTTTTAATTCAAAATGCTAAGATATTTTACTGTTAATATACTTTTTTAGATTGTCCACTAACAATAACAAATATTTTTACACTGTCAAAAAAATCTGTAATTCTGCATATGTAAAGTTATCGAAAACTGTATGCTTACTAAAATTTAATCTGTACACTGTACAAAAAACTATGTAAATCTATTAAACTACTTTTTGTAAAGCTACAGAAATCTGTAGCTTTACAAAAAAAAAATCTACTAAAATTGCAGTGATCACTAAAGTTTTATATTTAAACCGGGTTGCAGTTACATAAACAGTTCTAGGCATCCCAGTTTCCTAAAATATTCTTATTAATCTTACAGAATTTTTGATTTACTGTACAAAAGTGCATCTGTTACATGATTTTTGTTGTTACCGTTACATAAAAAGTTCTAGGAATCTCAGTTTCCTAGCAAAATTTTAGTAACATTACAGATTTTTTTTTTTTTACAGTGTATATGAAAAATATCCATTATGTATTAAAATAAATTTTTCGAATTAATTAAAAACAATACTTTCGTATAAGTCGAATGCTGGGAGTTAACGGCCGATGAAATCGCCAAGGATTTCGCTGATTACAACAGACATTTGAATTGGGATTATTTCGGTGTTTTAAGCATGTAGATCGAAAACTTGTGTGTAAAATTTGTGTTTTATTTATATCTATTTTATTTATATTTATATTTTTATGGATGAAGTTTTAAATGTATTATCGGATATTATTCAGAAACTAAAGTTATTAATTAACTATTTATATTGTAAGTTTTAATTTTATTATCGGATATTATTCAGAAACTAAGAAGTTATTCAAAAACTATTTATATTGTAAGTTTTAATTTTATTATATGATATTATTCAGAAACTAAGACGTTATTCAGAAACTATTCATATTGTTTTAGGCGCAAGCTATTTACTTCTTTATAATTGGTCTGTATGCAATAGTAATAAAAAAAATTATGCTTAAAAATTATTTTAAACTATAAAATGTCAGTAAATTGAGATGTATACTCTAAAAAAATCTGTAAAGTTATTAAAATTTTTCTAGGAAACTGGAACTTTCCTAGAACTTTTTATGTAACGGTAACAGCAAAAATTCTTGCAACAGATACACTTTTGAACCGTAAATCAAAAACATCTGCAAGGTTACTAAGAATTTTTTAGGAAACTGGGATGCCTAGAACTTTTTATGTAACTTAAATCCGGGCTACCGAGAAAACTTTAGTAAGATTACTGTAATTTTATTAGATTCTTTTGTAAAGCTACTAATTTCGGTAGCTTTAGAAAAACTAGATTTGTAGATTTACATTTTTGTTTGTACAGTGTACAGATTAAATTTTAGTACGCATACAGATTTCTGTAACTTTACATCTGCAGAATTACAATTTTTATTTATTTTATTTTATTTTATTTATTTATTTATTTTTTTTTTTTTATTATTTTTTTTTACAGTGCCGTTTTCGAACAAATTGAATTTACTAATTAATTGAAGTACATTTTAACTATTAATTTTAATTGCTTAAACAAAACTACCGAACATGAGAAGTAATTTCTTACAAACTGCTTTCCCGTTCTTACATACTGCGCGCTAAATACTAGAATTATTTTAGTAAATTTTATAATATGTCAAGCAAGGACTTTTGCTGCACCATCTATACTTAAACAAAATATTTCCTTAAACAGATTTCAACTTTATTACTTTTATTTTTTACATATATACCTCTGAAAGGTAAACACACAAGAGATGATAAAATTTCAGTCAAAAAATTCAGTCGTGTCTGCATAGAAATGTTCTCTTTCTTTGCAAATATTTGACCGCGCTTGATTAAGAACAACATGAGTTTATATCGGATACGCCGCGTTCTCTCAAGAGACGTTTTGAAAAAAAAACTAGAGCTTATCCGTATACACTTTACATTTCTTCTTTCTCACTAAAAAAGCTTTTGATCTGTCGAATTGTATAAGGAAAACATGATGCTTCATTTATGTAAAAAGTTTCGAAAAATTCTATAGTTAATTACGAAATGAACAAGTCGAAAATTGTACATAATACGTGGGAAATGTATGGCGTACTATATATTATTTTTATAAATATTCGGATTTTGGTGCAATAGCTGTTGCACTCTTATGCGAAAATGCATGAATACAAAATTTATTAAGATTATAAATATTAAATTCAGTAATACGGATATTATAAGACTCCATCTTAAATAGGCTGGTTGGTTGTGTTTATATCAGCCAATTATCAACATGAGGGATATGGGCCCTAAGGGGGAGGTAGTGCCCTTCGTGGGTGTCTTTCTAAGGGTACGTAACCCGTATTTACGCTTGGAAATCAAAGGTTCAAAGAAAACCACGAAAATTCCGAACGATTAGGCCGACGGGCGCGATTGGGTTCGAACCCAGCGCCTTCCGTCTACCAGCTTCGAGAGCAGAATCTCTCGGCCACTGGTGGGGCCCATCTTAAATAGGACGTCATAACAATGGCAATCTAGAATCATTGCCTACCATGGGATATCATTGAATTAATTACGTATGGTAGGCTTTAATAGACTGAAAAACACTTTTATTAATATCTTTTTAAATTTTGATTCGATTTTCGTAATAGTTGAAATGACTAAAATTTCTGCAACTATTATTATTATATACAGTATCCCACCAAAGTCCTTTCCACCCTCCTAACATTCGGAACGACTGCTGCTATATTCACAAAAGTGGTGTCTAGGAATAGTTAAGTAGCCATGCTTTACTGAATGAAACCGCCTAAAGCGCACCTGGTGATAAACTGTGTAGCTAGAATTCCTATCTCGAAAACGGAAAGGGATAGATAAGGGTTCGGTTTTTAGGTGCGTCCGTAATTATGTAAATACGTATCACCTACAGTCGTCTACAGGTACGTTTGTCTGTCCGCATATAACAGCTCAAAAAACACCTAACTGAATGGTTTAAAATTTAATATATGTAATCGCTGGAAATGTTCGTCGAGTCATTTAAAATTTTAAGAAAATCGCATGCATAGATCAAATATAGTGACAGACAAAAGTATTCCGTTACATTATTCCTAATAGGAAAAAATAGTTTCAAATGCATTTTAAGGAAGTCACAGCCTTTCGAACATAATGAAATTGATATGCATTTATGAAGTACACTAAAATATATATTCCCCAGAATATGTTGCGCAAAGAATATTTATTATTCATTTACAGGGCAACACAAAAGAATTCTGTTACATAATGTTATAGGGGGAAACATTGTTTGCGGAGTATTTTAATTATGTTAAACTATTTCACATATAATGAAATTGATATACATTGCTGAGGTTTACTACAAGTTAATTCCTGTATAGTAGAAAGTACATAGTTTTTACAAGGACACACAAAGTATTTCGGATACTATACTTAATCCGAAATACTGTATATTAGCAATGATTGCTGGAACACTGTAAAAAAAAATCTGTAATCCTACAAAACTAGTTTTTGTAAAACTACAGAAATCTGCATGTTTACTAGAATTTTATCTGTAACCGGGTATAATATTTACCACTCGCATAGTAAAAATACATGAAATATCTTAGTGTCAACTGTCAGCCAATGAGAAAGGACTTCAATGATGACGTAATGACTATTCACGCAGCCACAGAGATGTTCAAGGCATCCATCTTGATTATGATTTCAAATTAGGACGCAAGTAAATATTTCTACTTTATGAGTTAAATTTTGTTATATTTCCATTCCTTTAATTATAAAATTGTTTCTGAAAATTATGTTTCTACATTGTTCAAGGACAATAGAAAGTATTTCATTTTGTATTCTATAAATTGCAATATTGTTTTTGTGTCAAAGTTCTTTTTCTTATTTTTGTAAAAGGTGTCCCATTCCTCCATACTCTCTCCTATGCTTTTAACTCTGAATATTGGGCATTTCTCTATCTATACACACGTATTATGGGTATTTGTTTTAAAACTATCAGAAATATTATACATGTGTTTGCGTGTATATGAAAAATGAAATATTGGTAATATTTTTCCTATTCCTAGAGAAGAAAAAATCGTTCTTAACTGTGCTTTAAATAAAAATAATTTATCACATTATTTATATACTTTTTATTTCTTAACCTTTAACTGATGTTACCGGTCTCTCAGACCGCACCTTTTTTTTTAATTTTTATAGTTTTGCAATTTTTTATATACTTGCAATTTTCAGTTTAACTACAAACACTACCGAAATTTTGTTCCGTTGTGAACTTAGTACCATCACCATACACTTTTGAATAGGTGAATTTTAATTATAACAGTCCTGTACAAAAAGTTTAGTACAAAAACACCATCCTATGAGTTAATCGTGCCTTTTATTCATCTTTCAATAAAGCGGTCTCACAGACAACTTCACACTAGTTGTCTTCACACTAGTTGTGACAATTTCTGTGACATCAGTTAAAGGTTAAGGAGTAAATTTAATAACACATTCATATTGAAATATGTATTTATTTTATCTGAAAAATTGTTCTGCTCAAATTCTTTGTGAAAATCTTAGACTTGGAAAAAACCTAAATATAAACATTTGCATTTTACGTGAGTTTCTGAGCGATAAAATGCCGAGTTTTTACTTTCTCATGCAAAGAGAGATACAGGGTATGTAGGGGTAAAGATACGAGTGGAGCAAAAATACGCACCGGCTGATTTCATATGAAGTAACATTTCTGCTCTCTTGGCCAATAGGTGGCAGTTTTGTTTCAAGTGTACTAGTCATTTGTTTAAACCTTTGATAAAAGTAGCAATTTGTGCTAAGAAAATGAGGAGTTCAAATTTTCGAATTTTGATCTAATATTTTTAAAATTTCACTTTATTCTTTAGCTAACAGTACCTGGAATTTTTACAAATCCAAAATTTTAGTGGAGATCGAAAGATTTTTAGCTTCTAAATGCCGCAGTTTACCTCGATCACATTTGTTTATACTTATGCGTAGCCAGTTAAGCAAAATACTGCAGAATAGGATAAAAGTACGCATCATCCTTGGGACAAAGATACGCACATGTTTAAGATACGGGACTTTGCCCTATCGTTTTAGCTAGATGCAAAGCTTTCCACAATTTCTAAATTTGTATTATATAAAATATAATAGCTACTTAACTAATATAAGTTAGTAAACTACATTTCCCTTTTTCTAGAAGTTTTTAAATATAGAACGTATGTACCTACCTACCTCCTTTTAAAAATCAATATTCTTATTTCATGAATCGCTTTTGTTTTAAACCTTAATCCTTAACTCCTGTTAACGGTCTCACCGACCGCTGTAATATTCAGGTTTCACAGTTTAACTTGTAACTTTCAATTTAAGTAGTTATGTTAGTTTAATTTTGATTCGTTTGGTAAATTAGAAGTATAGCTGAAGACTTCTGAATGCGGGAAATTTTACTATAATAGCCCTTTGCATAAAGTTTAGCGCAGAAACCGCCTCTTATGAGTCAGTCAACCATTTTATTCAATCAACGATTAAGCGGTCTCGGAAACCGTTTACAGTATTTATGAAACAATTTTTATCACAACAGTTAGAGGTTAACTGCTATTTGCGATCTCGCAGACCGCTATTTTTTTCATGGTCTAGTTTAGAATTTTCAGTTTAAATACTATCGAAATTTACTAATGCTTTTACATTACTCATTCATTTTAGTGAAAATGGGGCAAAATCCGGCCGTAATGGGGCAAAAATGCGCACTGTGTATCTTTGCCTCATCACTGCGTACTTTTAGCCCAACCATTGGGGCAAAGATGCTCAGAGCAATGTTTTTTTAAAAATTACAATTTCTCACGGAATTATAACTTGACAGAATGTCGTTAGATAGTGGAACGTGCCTAAGGTTTTAATACAACATTTTAATCAGTCGTCACATAAGTTTAGATCAGTGTGTTCATTAAAAATCAAAATTAATGATAAGTGCGTAACTTTAGCCCCCACCTATCGTACATCACTTAGGTGTGTCATGCGATTGTGTGCCATGTGGACAACTTGTCACCAAGCGCCATTGAAATCAACCATGATGGTGAATATCGATGGCCCTTTTTAACAAGCTGTCCTCACTTCAAATACTTGTGGGCATGATACCCACATATGTTTGAATATTAAAGTATTTACATTTGTCCATTTTCCTACATAAAACATAAATTGTTATTAGAGATGTAATTGTATATTACATTTCATAATATCAATAAAACACGATTTCCTTTCCTTTTATTTCGGGTTCTGGTTGAAATAAGTCTGGGTTGAGTTGCAGGTTGCCGAAAATTATTTTGGCTGATTCTGGTCAGGTTGCGGATCGAGGAAATATTTTTGGAGTGTTCGTGTCGAGTTGCGGGTTGACTTAAGTATAATATTCGGTTTTGTGTCTTTTGCAACTTGACCCGTGCAGGACTACTCTGTAGTCGGGAAATTTTCCATATATCAGGATTCGTACGGTCCTTAAAAGTACTTGCATTTTTCAAAAAGGATTTTTTTTGTGCTTGAAAGTGCTTATTTTCATACAAATTTTTTTTTAAGTCCTTAAAAGTGCTTTACTGTCATATTATTTATTAATCTGTGGTGGAACTCTTCTGCATTTCTTTTCATTTCTTATTTAAAAAATAAAGATAAAACCTCCATAGCTAACCTTTCTTCTGAAATTTCACCTCCCCTTTTTACTCCCTTCTCCACAATACCAAAGTTTAAACTGTTTAAAACTTTTTTTTATCCTTTAACTGATGTTACCGGTCTCACAGACCACTGCTTTTTTCAATTTTCATAGTTTAACTTTCAAATTTCAGTTTATCTACAAACACTACTGAAATTTTGTTTCGTTTGAAACTTTAGTACTAACACCAGAGACTTTTGAATAGGTGAATTTTAATTATAACACTCCTGTGCAAAAAGTTTAGTACAAAAACAACATCCTATGAGTTTATCGCGGCTTTTATTCATCTTTCGTTGGAGCGGTCTCACAGACCGCTTCACACTAGTTATGTGATAATTTCTTTGACATCAGTTACAGGTTAAAAAAAATTGCTCTACTGTATTTGTTACTTTAAGTGAATAAATAATCAGTCCTGAATTTCATTAACTATTCATTCCATCATATCCATTTCATTAAAATTTTATCTGAATTTCACCTTCAAAATTTCGTTTCCCCGTTTTCTTCACCTGTCACAGTAATAATACTTAAAGATTCAAAACTCTTTAAAACTGCTTAAATTAATATATATATATATATATAATATATATATATATATATATATATATATGTTCTGTGTCATTTTATTGTCACAATAAATAATCAAGATTTTTCTTCCCACTCGAAATTGGCATCCCCCCCCCTTAAAAAAAAACTTAGAGCGCATAGAATTTTAAAGTCTTTAAAACTCTTTATAGACCAATGGTAGGGGAGGAAAAAAGGGCCGCATTCGGAATTAATTTGGGGAAAGCTGGAAATTGTTTTAATCCCTTTACTTTAAGTCTAGAATGAATGTACTAAGTTTTCCCCCTCTTACTAGGTGAGTGGTTGAAGAAATGTACAGATTTATAGTCAAAAAACACATTTTTATTAATTACCATAACAATATCTAAAAAAAAACTAACTCTATTAAAAACATTGTCAATACAGATGTTGTAGAGGTTAAAATTCTGATTGAAATGTGTACTTAATATTTTTGTTGAATTTTTACAATTATATTGCAAAGTTTTGCCTAATTCGTTAATCAAGTGATTGAAGCCAGAACAGACGTGGTTATCAGTTTACCCTGTTTCTAATTTATAGGGGAGATGGGGGCACATGTGAACAGGGGGCAGATGTGAACATCGCAATTTTTCAATGGTTATTGTAAGTTTTTTTATTTGAAAAAAACTACTAAAGATGACAACACCTGTAGACATACGGTAAAAATGTTTTGAAGCTTTTTGACCTTTTGTTTGTCCTCTGTAGCCAAAACACTGTTTTTAGATCTCAAAAGTCAAATCTTTGTTCCGAGTTCATAAGCGTTTAAATTTATTTATTTATTTATTCATTTATTTGAATTTGAGTGTTTTAACATGCACTATGAATATTAATAAATATTTTTAATACAGTTCTTTTTCTTCTAAATTTGAGAAATGTTAATAATTTATCAATTTAACAGAAGCAGCAATGTGGGGCACTTGTGAACAGACAAGTTGGGGCAGATATGAACAGTAGGGGAGACCGGGGGAATGTCGCCAACCCGGGTTATGCCGCCACCCCACCTAGTTTAAAAACTAAAGGCAGTTTGATACAGTAAATGTGCCTGCACTATAGCGGCCAACAATATAAACAGTGCCTAAAGTGGGAGTGACTTTGCTGTACGTCGTTCGTCTGTTCTGGTGAAAAATGTAGTTTTCATCTAGTTGCTTATTATTTTGGAGCTTCAAATGAGTAGAGATAAGCACCTTTTATTGTAACATTAGGTATTTAAGATAATATGACCCGTAATCTACATGCATTCGCCGACATTTTGATGCAATGTGTTGAACAAGTTCGGTTCTTGTTTCGGCTTTGCTTGGGGATTTCCGCCATATTGTCCTCTCGGGGTAATGCCGCCGCCATGCAAATCGGGTGAGAAATGGCCTCATTTCAATGTAGTGGAGCCGATTCAGCAGAGTGACTTTTGCAATAGGAAGTAAATTGTAAGCTTAACCATTATTCTGCTCAATTACATTACTTTCTAACTATTTTCAGTAGGTTGTGTGTTTCCTAGTATCCATTTGATGCATGTACTAGGTCATTAAAGAGTGGCGGCATTATCCCGGTACAGTGGCGGAATTACCCCAGTGTCCTGGGTAATCCCGCCACTGTGCAGAGGTTTAAAAAATATTTTTTTATATATGCTTACTTTACAGTTATGATTACGGTTAAATTTATACAGGTACTAAAGATCATGATTCAGCTTTAGAATTTTTACTATTAAAAAATAAACATTTTTTCGAGGTGAAAAAATTTAAATTCCCTTAAGGTGTCGCCATTCCCCCGGTCTCCCCTACTTAAGTGCCCCAATAATCATTCTGTGATTCTGTTCTTTTCAGTTAACTTAATCATAAATAATGTCCGTTCCATTACCTATAATTTTCCTGAAATAGAAGACATTTTCCTCACACAAAGTTGATTTTGCATTGAAACTTCATCAAACACATCTTTCAGCAAATACATAAAGAGCAACAAGCTCGTTTACATTCAATTGTACTTTAAATATATTCAATGTTTTCTAAAATCCAGTAAGTGTAATATATTATTTTACTAAACAGTTTACAACAATATTTTTTATGCATTGTTAATACAAAAGTATTACCCTGAACAACTTTGCAAATTTTTGTATTACATTTATTCTAAACTTGCAATGATGGCTTACTTCCATATCTAAAACAGTTATGTATATGACGCTTTGAATGGAGATACATATGAGTAATATTTTAAGAAAGTAAAATTTTTAAACTGATAACTACCGTAAAATCCCTATTGTAACCCCTCTCTCTTTCAAAAGGAAAAGAAGTTAGGGGAGGGGGGGGGTTATAGTCGAGATTTTTTTAAAATCATTAAAAACCCCTTCTTTATCTATAATTTACAAGTAAATAAGGCAAATACAGCAGTGGGAATCTTTCGTATTTCGGCAGATTTGAGATAAATAGTATGTAAACGCACCCTCCCCAAAAATTTTCCCAAACAAAAACCCCTAAGCAAAATTTGTTTTAATTTCTTTTTTAAAATTGCTTCTGTATTTTTTTATTTTATTTCAGCAATACTTAATGAATCATCTAAGCTTCCACCCCCAAAATCTACTTATTTTCATTTTATAATCTTTTGCTTAAACATATCACCCAGAAACTAGAGAAATGTGTGTATATATATATATATATACTTTTTTATGGCGAATTTCACAGGTAATTAACTAATCATTACGATGACAAATGAATAACAGAATAAAAAGCATGTCAAAGGATATTTTTCCTTGTGTTCACATGTACCCCACGTGTGTTCACAACTACCCCGCTGATGGGGCACATGTGAACAATTTTTCGAATTTTTAAAACTATTAAAAAATGTAAGAACTATACAGGTTATTTTTAAAAAAATACCATGTATAAAAGAAAGTTCTATTTACTGTATTGAGTAGGTTTGGTTTATAGAAATTAGTCCTGTCATGAGAAAAAGCTATATTTATGCGAACTGTTCACATGTGCCCCCAACTCCCCTATATACATTTTAATTTATTGAGGTACTATTTGAGGATTTTAATTATTTTAGGGTTTATTTTGGATATTTTCAGAGTTATGGCTTAAACTCTTGATTACGGATTATAGCCCAGTGGTAGGAAATGAAAAAAAAGGCCGAATTCGGAATTAAATACGGGAAAGCTGGAAATTGTTTTAATCCCTTCGACATAGGTCAAAAATAAACGTACTAAGTTTTCCCGCCCTACTAGGTGCGACTTTGTCGCTACAAACAAATAGATAACTTAAAGCGCATTATTTCAAGATTTTTAGCATATTTCAAAAATGATTTGTAAATGATGGGAAATATTGTCTATGATCTCTGATTGTATTTCAATTATGCGTCGTATTTAATTTGACATATATAGCGAATAACAGTGCGTATGCATCACATTTAAGGAGGTCGAAAATAGTGGGGAGGAGCGAGGGAACAAATGAGTGTGCAGGATTATTGTCGCTAGAGGAATTATAGGTCAACCAATAGCACGATTTTAAACTGCGATATTTAACGAAAAGGACTAAGATGGTTTTAATAAAAATTATTTTCGACTAGTATACGAGCATCTTAAGTTAAATTCATAAAATTTTAAAACCTAAGGAATATTGAAAAAAAGTATTATAAGCTTTACATTTTTTTATTTATTTTTTTTTTTAAACTAAGGTTTAAGGTTGACGATATCAGTTGAGAAATGGCATGTAAAACGGCTGTCAATTATGTACCTCTTTCCTGATAACTACTAAATTATAATCCTCAAAATATACAAAATAAAGCATTAATATAATTACAGAAACATCGCGAGGGCCTCAACAACTTAAAGAAAATGCATGTATGTAATAAACGGAGGCAGGGCGGATTGATAACTCTGTCTCCCTCTTGATTAGCGCGGTTAAGACAAAATTTAGAAATAGAATTGCGACCCTAATGTTCAGCAAAATTATTAATATGGGTACTCATTTTATTCAGAATTTCAAATTCAACGACATTTGTATTAACAATGTTTTTCAAAAGAATTGTTCTGAGATATTGTTAAGATAATTTTAAAAAAGTGTTTTTTGACTATAAATATGTACATATTTTCTAATGTTCGCCTAGTACGTGGGATAAAACTTAGTACTTTCATTTTAGACCTAAACGGAAGGGATTAAAACAATTTCCAGTTTCCCACCCACTTAATTGCGAGTTACATCCCCCGATCACGGGTCTTTGAAATAGAATTGTGACAATGTTCAACAAAATTGTTAAATGTAGTTCTCATTTTACTCGGAATTTTAAGCTGACGACGAGCTGAACACGGAAATTGCAAAACCTAAATTTCATTCCAGATTTCAAAGTGCTGCCATTTGCAAAATGACGTCAGCGTTACGCACAGATATATTTGTTTTTTATGATATAGATATAGATTTTATTTTCATATCAAAATCTTGGTGGGGTTTTTTTCTTTTCAAACTAATTTTTTTCACCCTTAAATCCATTTATATCTGAATCAAATGAATACTCGATCATTTCAAAGCTACTGTATAACATCGTGTATTTTAAAATAATATATACGTAATGTGAGTCGTACAGTAAAATGCGCAGAAAAACAGAAAAGTGACTTCGGACAATGATTTTTTTTTTTAAGATTATTTTTGTATTTTTTTTAAAATGTATTGCAGTATTTCAAACAGAATTGAATGTATATGCTTTTTGGTATTGTTATTATTTGGTATTAATATTTTGCATAATTTGATTTTTGGAGTCTTAGGTGTAATTTTGAAATATGCTTGGAAAGGGAGGTGGGGGAGGGACAAGGTTCTTCCAGAATTTTAAATTCTTAAAGTTTGCCGTTATCATCCAAACTCTTTGAAATTTTTAGATGTTAAAAACATAATGTTTTCGTAGCCCGAGGGAAAAAATATTAATATTTAGTGGGAAAAAGGCTGGTAAGATTTTTACCACGATGTAACTGAGGTTTTTGCTAATTTTGACGAAGTTTTTGCACATTTTATTTAGTAAAAAATATTTATATTTGTCCGAATGTTTCGAAATTTTCGTAAGTAAATGTAAATCTTGCCTGGTGAGTTGCTCTAAAAAAGATTGTGTTAAAATACGGACGTTTAGTTAGTTTTATGGTAGAAAAATATAGTCTTTGTGAGGCGCGAAGTGACCTACGCTCACCAATGTATTTGAAAGAGTTAAAACTCTCAGTTAGAAGATTTTAACTTTTAGAGCATATATATAATATATATATAATATATATATATATATATATATATGCCGATACTTCTAAAATATCATCCAGCAATAAATTGCTACAAGTTTTCGGAAAACCTTTTTTCATCTTTTTTTTTCAAAAGTTTAACTGCTAGGTGGGGAGAATATCGTAAATTTAATATCGGAATGTATCAACGTGTTAATATTGGTGATATATCGCGATAACTACCGTAATGTGTATGCGAATAGAAAAATTGCTTATTTTAAAAGATAAAAGGCATGTTACCAAAAATTTTAGTAGAAACAGATGTAGAAAAGAGCTAATAAATGTTTCATGCTATTTTCTTCTACAGCATCCTTTAAATAAATAAATATATATAGGGGAAGGTGGGGCAAAATTGGGTACCATATAAGTTTGTTAGTCTCAAATGCTGTGAAATGGGAAAACAAACTTTGAACACTGTTTTTAATGTAAAATGAATCCTTGGCTATAATAAAACATTCTTTTCAAACAATATATATATATAATTGTTTATATAAAAAAATAGCTTTTTTCAAACGTATGCAAAAATCCGATTTTACCTCGCTGGTTGGGTAAAACTGGGTATCCATTTAAAACTACTGGAAAACTCATTTTGGTCAAAAAGGTCTTGCTTAATATAGTAAAAAATACATTTTTATTATTTTTAACAAAACGAAATTGCACATGTGTTCTTCCATGTGTAAAAAAAAAAATAATTCGTTGGAAAATTTTCTACGTTGTATAGGCCTGCTTACTTTACACTGTACGTTTAAGAGTTCTTTTAGCTTCAAAAATCACAGATGAATTTATCATCATATTCTTCTGATATACTACATGCTTCGTGTGCCTATCCGTGGCATTTCAAACATCGTATTTGGATTTAGAATTTGAGTAAAGTTCATAGCAAAACATACAGGTTTCATTGTCCTCTTCTTCTGAAGATGTTTCCGCAATCTTTTTTTTTTAAAGAAACTTCTTTTTCCGTCTTGCAGTTTGTTTGGCTTTTTTCTCCTTAATATCTGTTTCGACCTGTAATTTATAGGGAGAAGAAATCAAAATAAGTTTTTCCCTTTCTTTACTCAATTCTAAAGCCTTCCTTAGAAGGGGATAATAACTTTTTAGGCGAAATTAAAAATACAGATTGCTAGGCTATATAGTCTGAAGATGTCGAGTGGATAATTTTACTAATGTATTCTGTAGATGTAAAATTTTGAATGAGTGATGACGTCTGTGACTGTGATGTTAACTGCTGCATCTGGAAGCAGCTCGACGTGAAAGACGCTGGATGTTGTCAACTCGTTTATGTTCGGAAGGTTGAGCTCCATTATCCTGTGATGTTTCAGAAATATTTATTTCTGCAGCTATGCAAACCTGGGGTTGCATAGACCTAGGTGTGTTATCATGACTTTCATGGGTTTCTCTCTCACTTCCGAAGGAGCAAAAAGATGTCTGGAAAAACATTGTTGTAGGGAAAACTCCCTGTTTCCTCGAACCTTCTGATTGCAGTATTTACAATTGCTGCTCTCGAAAATGCAGTTTTAAATAATTTTCTAATTTGGTAAATTGTTACAGATCGCGCAGAGTTGAAAAATAACCACTTCTTCACCTCTTGTTCTTAGTATGAGCTTAGAGATGCATGAATGACACATCAAGGGGTTGAAATCGATGCGTTGCGTAAGGAAAGAATCATATATAAATACATTGCTTTCTCTTACTAGATTAACAGGATTCTTTTATATGAATTGAACACCTGTTAAGGATTTAAAGAACGGGCTTTTCAGGACAAGGATTGGAAAAATCTTTTAACCAAATAAAATAAAGACCTAATTTCGTAATCCATCCACTCCTATTATATACAGCAAATGAGTCTGGGAAAGTTTCATTCATCAAGAGGTTTTTTTCTTGCCTGTTTAATATTTGATAAAAAAAAATCCTGTTATAGATTATATAGCCTAGTTATATAGGATTGAGATTTTATGGATTATTTGTCAATTTGGGCAGATTATTTTATTTAGAGAAACAAGTCACGAAATATTTTTGCATTTTAAGTGGACCTATAACGCAAGTTATTACACCTCAGATTAGAAAGTTATTTATTAAAATGTAATAGGCATAATATAAAATTATGCTTAATTAGTACCATTATTTTGTTCATTAATAATTGCAAATTATTTAATTTCATAAATGTAAGTTAAAAATTAGACCCACTTTTTAATATAAAACAAAATCAAAATTAGTTTTTTTCATTATAACTAGATATATTTAGAATTGTATTATAACTTTACAGCATTAAGAATGCAATTTAAAATTCCATGCTAATTTATTAACTATACTAAAAAACATTCTATGAGTGTCGGACAAAATCGGGAATACCCAGTTTTGACCCACTCTTAAGTACCCGGTTTTACCCCAACATGACAGAGTTTAAAATATGGCGTCACTACTCTTAATTCTATAAGCAAAAGATCAGTAAAATTTTTTAAATATTATCAGGAAAGGAAAGAATTAGATGTAGTACTCAGGAATATTAATTATGCTGAAAAATAGTGGTTATACGCGTAAAATCTAGAATCAAATAAATCAATTTTTTAAGAGTAATTGAATCTAATTACAGTACTATAAGCGAATCCTTTTGTCCCCCCCCCCCACATAAATAAACGATTAAATTAATGCTATGCTCATCATGTTCTATAGTAAGCATCTTTTTGTACATTTCAGTGATGTGTATCAATTTCCATATGTTTGAAATAGTGTAATATCATTCCAATATACTACAAATGATTTTTCCCTACAGGCCATTGAAATAGACCATAAAAATCATCGATGAAAATCACAAATTTTCTAAAAAAAAATCAGTTGATTAAAATCATGATTTAATCGTTGATTAAAATCGTTAACACCCTATTGCAGCCAAATGGCAAGCATTAGTTTTTGTTAATCACGATTGATTGACGATTTTTTCCCTCAACAACCAATTGACGCTTTTTGAAATATTTTTCCACATTTGATTTAAGAATTTCACAATATTTTCCTTCTACCTAAAAAATGGAGAATTTTGCAGCTTTTTCTTACAAACTTTCTTTGCAGTTATCCAAAATTTTCAGCCTAATAAAATATAAAATTATAACTAAAAATTAAATAAACAGCACATAAAGAAAAACTATAAAATTATTAATTTAGATATTTTAATTCCAATATTTCAATTGACTAAAGTTCAATGCAGTTTTATTTATTTTTTTAAATAAATAAAATTCTGTGATTTGTGTTTGGTTGCCGTTTTCTCTGAGACGGGAAAATTTAAGTTTACCTGTGACCCTGTAAGAGAGGGGTAGGGGGGAGTTACTGTTCCTGCTGACCACTAAAATTTTCAAATTAGTGGTCCGAATGAATTTTTGTTGTTCTCGGACCAGCGGACCACCAATGATTTCGAACACTGATTTTTTAAATGCTGAAGATTTCCTTGTAAAAGAGATTTGAATTGATATACTGTTTAATTTTTTGATTAATTCCCCTGTGTGAAATTTGATTATTGTTATGTCTGCACAAGAAATATTTTATGTCTTAAAATATTTACTCTTTCATTTAAAATAGGTGGATAAATTAACCTGATGCTTGGATCTATTCCTGACTTGAAATCCTGATTCAGAACATGCTAAGCTTCAAGAATTCTTTATATTTGATGACCTGAATAGTCAGAGAGGGTGCAGCACCCTCCTAAAACTGTCTGAGAGAAACTCTATGTGAAATGATATTATATTACAGTAAATATTAGTCTGACATACTATACATATAATTTAATGATTATATAATTTGTATTTTCAATAAATGGAGCGGCATACCGCAAACCAACTTAAATGTGTTGCTATTTAATAGTGTCTGTAACCATTTCTTTTTCAGCTATTGCAAGGCTGCTGCTGGTGAATATTTTCCTTTTTTACGAGTACTGTTAAAAAATAAATAAATCGTCATCATAGATTATCAATTAGGAATACTGAAAAAATACTTATATGTAAGAATAATTAGTCGCTTGGTGGGGACACTGCTGTTATTAAATTAACCTTTCAAAGTAAGTATTTAATATACTATAGAAATACATTGTGTATTTTAAAAAAGCTTTGAAGTTTAAAGTAATATTTTGTATTAGCTGATATTAGAGGTTAAATGGATTCTGCTACTTATAGCTCCCTTTTTAATGCTGATTATTTCAGTATTTACGCATATACTTTGATTATGTATTCGTTATGTTTGTGCTTTATTTATTCAAATGTGTTATATTCATTATTGAATGATAAACAGAAACAAATACTAAACTTTTTTTGTTGTTGATTTATATTCAAATCAATTAATTTTGCATAATTGAGCTGTGTTGCAATATAAATTTTAAAAATATTTCTATTTTATTTTTTGTTTTGTGAAAAGAAGGTAAAAATTTGAAAACTGTATAATATGAAAATTTCAGCATCTATAGATTCACAAGAATTAAAGAAAAAAAAAACAGATCATGAAAGTAGCAGCTAAGTGCATTATGCAAAAAACCTTTTCAAACTCGTGCAAAAATTAATACTGGTTGAAGAAATTTATTCAGCCATTGTTTAAATTAAAACAATAATAAAAACAGAGTATATATTTAAATCTAAAGAAATTTTTTTTTATATTTTCTTTGTGAATAAGCAAACACTAAATGGACTATAAGTGTAACTGAGTGTGAAGAAATATTCCAAAATATAAAAGGACAGAAAGGTAATATTTGTGGTGAAAATAATGCAATTATTTTGTGAAATTGGATCAAATTGGTTTACATTTGTTTTTTAAATATATTTCAAAGACAATAGAATCAATAATTAAAACTTAAATAATTTTCGGTTTAATGAAAAAAAAAAAAGTAAGCTTTCCTACTGCAAGATAATCTCGCATAATCTGAAATTTGGTTTATTACACCATAAAATGATAAATTGAAAACCCAAAGTGAGGGGGGGGGGAAGAAAGCTACAATCCGGTGTAACCATTCCACATAAAGATGAGAGAAAATCCTGAATCGTGATTCAAACTTTTAGCAAAAAATTGGAATAGAGAAAACCTTGAATTATGATTTAACCTTTCACCAGAAAATTGGATTTAAAAACAATCCTGTTTCGTGGTTCAACCTTTTACCAGAAAAATTGATTAAAAAAAACTAAATTATGGTTCAAACTGTTACCAGAAAATTGGATTTAAAAAGAAAAACTTGATTTATGGTTAAACCTTTTATCAGAAAATTGGATTTTAAAAAAATCCTGATTTATGGTTCAACCTTTCACCAGAAAATTGGATTTATAAAAAACCTGAATCATTGTTTAACATTTCACTAATATAATGGTATTTGAGAAAGCACCAATAAAATGGTAAAACTTATCGCCAATATCTTGGTTGCAGCTAAATTTCAGCGACTTTTCACCATTTTCTTGGTGAAACATCACACTTTATTTTTAACAGTGTATCGATAACATTTAAAAAAAAAAAAATTAGGCATACTTTATAAACTTAGTAATGATACTTTACATTCATTATTGTTTCTATTCGCTTTTTTAATTTAACTAATAACCGTAAGATCTGATTCTGCTTATCTGCTTATTTACTGCTGTTGTTATAATGCTAATTTAATATGGAACTTATGTAATTTAATATTTTGTACCTATTTGAATATCTACAGTGAAGCTTCAGTCAGTTTTTTAATGCATAACATACAAATATTTCTGGCAATTGCTGTGGTAATACTGAAAACCACGTCAGGTCATATTACTTATTTTGATCGAAGAATTTTGACTTTACTGCAAATCTCTTGCACGATTACAAAAAACTTTCTGGCGAGAATACAAAAACTGTTTTAGATACAACACTAAAAAATCATTGGTAATTTTTCTGACATTACTTTAATAAAGTTACCAAACATTTTTTGCTGAAGTATATGTAAAGTTTTGGGTGCAATACTAAAAAAATTCATAGTAAATGTACTATGAAATCCTTCGCAAATTTACAAAAAAATTTCATAGTCAATGTACTAAAAATTCCTTTGTAAGTGTACTAAAAAATCATTAGAAAATTCACAAAGTATTCTTTAGGAAACTACCGAAAAAAGTCGTTAGTACCTTGACTAAATAATCCTAAGTAAATTTACGAAAAATTCTTTAGTAAACTCCCTAAAAAATCGTTAGTAAGTTTACTGAACAATATTTAGTAAACTTACAAGGAATTCTTTGGAAAACTCTCTAAAATATCCTTAGTACGTTTACTAAACTATCTTTGGAAAAATTACCACAAATTCTTTAGTAAACTCCCTAAAACATCGCTAGTAAGTTTACTAAGAAACATTTAGTAAATTTACAAAAACTAATTAGAGAAAATCCCTTGAAAAACCGTTAGAAATTTACAGAACAATATTTAGTAAATTTACAAAAAAATTTTTAGTAAACTCCCTAAAACATCGCTAGTAAGTTTACTAAGAAACATTTAGTAAATTTACAAAAACTAATTAGAGAAACTCCCTTGAAAAACCGTTAGAAATTTACAGAACAATATTTAGTAAATTTACAAAAAAATTTTTAGAAAACGCCCTAAAAATGGATAGTACGTTTACAACATATTCACCGATAAATTTACTAAAACTTATTTAGTAAATTCCCTAAACAAGCATTAGTAACCTCACTAAACAATATTTGGTAAATTTACAAGAGTGTTTTGGGGAAACTCCCTAAAAAATCACTAGTACGTTTACTAAGCAATATTTAGTAACAGTTACTGAAGACACTTCTGTAATTTTACATGATTATCTTTTGTTGTGATTACATAAAAAGTTCTAGGAATCCCAGTTTCCTACAAAATTCTTAGTAACCATACAAATTTTTTTTTACAGTGAAGTGCATTTTTAGTTCTGATATGAGTTTATAAGTTTAACTAAAATTTGCATTTTACGTTGTGCGTATAAATTCTGTACATCATATAGAAGGCTACACAAAAGGATTCATGAGGGCTACTGAGTAGGAACGAAAATAGTTTAAAGGTGGTTTTTAAATGAGTTATGCATTTTTACACTGAAACACAATTAGTATACTAAGATATGTTTGTAGAATATAGATAATATTATACACCACGCAAAGAAAAGGATACATGGCCGTCTGATAAAATCTGTAAGTGTGATTAGTAGTTTTAAACGTTTCTTAGTCTTAATTAAATTTTATCTAAATAGTGGCGTGTATATAAATATAGTAGGTAAAATACAGGGCTGTACAAAAGTATTCAAGTTTGCTTCCGTCTTTTGCAGGGGTGTCAAACTGTGGCCCGCCAAATACCAGTAAAATTTTAAAGAAATTGTCTACAAGTTGAATCGCAGAAATTCGACGATTAGATAAGGCAAAGATAACTATAAAATTTTAGTGGTATCCGGCGGGCCACAGTTTGACACCCCTGGTCTATTGGTATAAATTACTGAAAGTGAAATTCCAACCCATTATGCGTTTTTAACAATTTCCAACATAGTTGAAGTGTGTTTATGAATTCGGTTTGTCTTTCAGTCTGGTCGTTTGTCTGTCTGAACTCTAACTTGCATTAATATAGTTGGATTGGTCTGTAATTGATATATGCTATTAAGATTTACTATGTCATGTTCCGTATTGAAAATAAAGTATGTAGCGTTCATAGTTTATTTAGAAAGACACTCGAAAGTATTCAATTACATTATAGTCTATAGGGAAATGTCGTAATTATGTAAATACGTAGCACCTATAGCCGTCGTCTGGTCCGACCTTCTGTCTGTCCGTCTGTCCGCATATAACAGCGCAAAAACCACCCAACCGAATGGTTTGGAATTTAATATACATATAATCGTTGCAGAATTTTGTAAAGGCATTTCACATTTTATGAAAATCATGAATCAAAACTTAAAAGGATATTAATAAAAATTTTCTTTATTCTATTAAATCCTATCATACGTAATTAATTCAATGATATCCCATGACAGGAAATGATTCTAGTTTGCTAGGGTTATTACATTCTATTTAAGATGGAGTCCTATTAATTCCGTATTACTGAATTTAATATACATAACCGTAATAAGTTTTGTATTCATGCATTCTTCTATTGCACCAAGATCTGAGTATTTATAAAACAAGTTATAGAATGAACGCACCTTATTTGCCACGTTTGCCACTATTTCCGACTTGTTTCCTTTTGAGGAAAGGAATCCTAAAAACAAGAAATGTTTTCATTACGTTTAACAATCTTTTATTCTTTTTGCCTTAAAGTATCGTCACTTTTATTTGTTTTTCATTTATTTTTTATATAATTGCACTTTTTAAGATAAATATAACTCCTTTATTTCTGTTTTAACAATTAGCACATCGACTTTTTATTCAGACAAATGTAACCTATTCTTTCTGACCCGTTCCAATATAGCTGATTGTCTGACACATCTTTAACTTTGGTAATTATAATTTGATTTGCAAGAAATTGTTATTTTACATAGATTTACTAACCACAGCCCAGGTTGGTTGATGGCCGATTATCTACTCGAGAGATATAGGCCCGAGGGGGGAGTACCCTCCATGGGGGTCTTTCTAAGGGAACCTAACCCGTATTTACGCTTGGAAATCCAAGGTTCGAAGAAAACCACGAAAACTCCGAACGATTTGGCCGACGGGCGCGATTGAGTTCGAAGCCAGCACCTCCCGTCTACCAGCTTCGAGAGCAGAACCTCTCGGCCACTGGTGGGGCTCATAGATTTACTACAGTCTAAAAAATCTTTAATGCTACAGATGTAAAGTTACAGAAATCTGAATGCTTACTAAAATTTTATCTGTACACTGTAGAAAAAAAGATGTAAATTTACAAAACTAATTTTTGTAAAGCTACAGATTTCTGTAGCTTTACAAAAAATCTACTACACTGTAAAAAAAAATCTGTAGTTCTACAGATGTAAAGTTACATGCTTACTAAACTTTCAACTGTAACTGTACGAAAAAAGCTGCAAATCTACAAAACTAGTTTTTGTAAGGCTACAAAAATCTGTAACTTTACAAATGAATCTGCTAAAATTTCAGTAATCTTACTAAACTTTTATTTGTAACCCTGGCTGCAGTTACATGAAAAGTTCTCGGAATCCCAGTTTCCAAAAAAATTCTTAGTAACCTTACAGATTTTTTGATTTTCGGCACAAAAGTGTGTCTGTTACATGAAATTTTGTTGTTGCCGTTACATGAAAAGTTCTAGGAATCCCAGTTTCCTAGAAAAACTTTAGTAACTTCACAGATTTTTTTTTACAGTGTAAAATTATAATTACCTTACTAAAATTTTATCGAAATTAAAATTTTTTATTGTAACCCGGGTTGCAGTTACATAAACAGTTCTTGTCGTCCCAATTTTCTAAAAAATTCTCAGTAACCTTATACATTTTTTGAACTACAGTGAAAATGTGTATCTGTTACAAGAATTTTTGTTGTTGCCGTTACATAAAAGCTCTAGGAATCCCAGATTTTAGAAATATTGTAGTAACTTTACAGATTTTTACGGTGATTACAAAATTCTTAATCAAAATACAAATGTTTAGAGTTTACAGTTCATATATGGGACACTCAAGGTTATTCTGATGCATTACACGTTTATAGGCGATCATGTTTTCATGTTCATTTTAACGATGTTTATATACTTCAATCATTACGAAATTGATATTCATCATTCGAATACCCTATATTAGATGTTCCCTATTGAAAAAGATGTCCATAGCACTTACTGTTCACCTACAGGGTCCTATGAAATAACCCAAGTGTATCAATGGCTGGAAATAGGAATTGTTTCAAGTGCACTTTAATAAATTGATATATGTTTTTGTGATAACCGCTTCGATAAAGAGACTAGAGTATGTAAAATTTAATGTTTTTTAAAGTGACGGGAAAAAAAATATCTATGTTATAATTTTTGAACAATCATTAAAAGACGTGTATTTTCAGAAGTGTTGTGCGTTTTTGGGTGCAATTAAATTTTAGTAAGTTATTTAGTGTATATAAATTCGATAGGTAATACATAGAGTTGTTCGAAAGAATTGGAACTATTTCGCTTCTCTGAATAAAAATTGCTGAAATTGCGTTTTCAACTATCTTAAGGGTTTAGCAAATGAATTAAATACTATTACGTTCTATGTTACGTCAGTATATAATATTAATAAATTCCTAAATAGGGCTGCACAAAAGGTTAATGCTTCATTGCCATTTATAAATGACAACTGAAAAGCATTTTCAAAGGTGCTATGCATTTTCCAGATGAATTTTATATACTACATAATGTGGTATGTCGAAAAATATATGCATTATGTATTAAGGTTGCAAAATAATTTGAATATATTTCCGTTTCTATCGGTGATAACTGAAATAGTATCGGCGGAAAATGTTCAGTGGTATTTTGAGTTTTCTAGTTTATATAGTGGGTATTCTCACAATCTTTTCACTTTTGGGGAAAAAATCTGATAAAATTAAACTTGCTAAAATAACATTTTAATCTCATAGACGAATGCTTTAATGATTCAAAATAAAGAAAAAATGGTCAGCAGCGAAAAAAAATTTATTTAACTGAGGTTTAATTTTCCTTACCATTTTACCTCTATAACTTTTTATTTTCTTCTAAATTTTTACTTATAATGAATTTGCTTAGTACCCACAGGATATTCAAATAAGAAATAATAGCAATATAGTACAGTCAATCAGGGTAACTTTGATCCGCATTTTGTCTATTTCCATATGCCACACTCTTATTTGAAGAATATTGTCACAACTAGGGGCATAAAAGAGAAGAAATGATCCTAAATTATTGTTTGACTATCAAAAATTAAGGAATAATAAGGATAAAAGCAATAAAAAATGGATTTTTAGCCTGGTTCAAAGTTACCCAGCCATTTACGGTAACTTTGCACCACATGATAAATTTTTATATAAAATAATTCATTATAAAAAAGAAGTATTGTAGTCAGGATAACTTTAAACCCCAAAAAATGTGTTCAGATATGTAAAGACTGCGAATTTACATTTCCCAACATCACAAGATTTGTATAATTTATGATATTACAACAAATATCAGGCATAAGAAAAGTGGAAGAATAGAACACATGAACATTTAGAAATAAAATAAAACCTGTTTATTGTTCATATAAAACATAAAAATGCAGTGAAAAACAATTTTCAATGTTTTAACTCTATAATATATCCATAGTTACAGTAATACATAGAAGTACTAGTATTATTCAAACAAGAATAAAAAACGTCGAACGTATGAAATGTCAAATTTGAGTAGCTCCGCCCCTAATCACGCCTCTAAATGAATTTTATGTATTTTAAACATATTTGTGAAAATATTTACATGTTATATCTAATGCTCATTTTCGGCATTTATATAAGATATACGTGCAAATATGGGAAATTTTTGACAGTAGCACCTATAATTAGTAAATTATAAGCATCAGTATAACTTTGAGCCGGCTCAAAGTTACCCTGAAAATGCGGTAAAATGTTAGTGCCTTCTTATTTTACATTTTATTAACTGTTAATAAATGAATAATCACAAAATATTAACACATCTACAACATTTAGATAATAATATGTCTTATAAATGAGTATATTGTTACTTACTATGAAAATTTAATTGGATTACAACAACTTGAAAACAGTACTTTACAAAAATAGTTAGATGGTGCAATTGATTGCGCATAATGTTGCTAATTTATTTTCTAAAATAAAGAGTAGAAATCCCAGTTTAAAACCTTGCCAACAGAGTACAGTTCTGGAGTTTATTTAGTCTTTTAGAGTCAAAAATATCGAAAAATAGGAGGTGGTGCAAAGTTACACCCCGTGGTTCAAAGTTACCCTGATTGACTGTACTTTTAATACAGAATTTTTGTGTAACATTGTCTTAAAGGGTTGTTAAAGAAGGGACAGTAAGGTAAAAAAGGGGCTGGTATTGGAAAAAAGGGACGAAATGGTAAAAAAAGGAACGGTAAGGATGGAATGGTAAGATAAATTACCACCTATTTTTAGAAAAATCATGTTAAGACTAAGTGATAGCCACAATGTTCATTTATTTTTAGAAACAGTTGTTAACATTGTGTTAAATTATTATTTTTTTAATTTACCTCGAAAAGTGCATGAATAAACCTTGGGGACGATGAGACTACCAATAAAGCCACGGTGCTTGAAATTGATATTTAAATGCTGATTTAAATTCTACAGTAAATTTCCTGCCAAAGAATTTTTGGCATTATTTCTCTAGCATACTTCTGCATGAGAAAAAATTTAAAAAAAATTCTGTGGCTGCATCTGAAATGATTTTCTGTATAATTTTAGAAGAGGGATGGTAAGGAATCTAAAACCGAGGGACAGAGTTTAAAAAATAATAACAACTTTAAAAATGCGTGCAGGTTAATTTTTAGCTACATATTTATATAAAACAATAGTTCCAGTTTCAGAAAAAAATTACATCGAATTATTTTTATTCAAACAATTTTATCCATACAGCTCCAAACTTAAAAATCAGCATCAAGGACATGGGACAGTATAGGAGTTTTCCAGGTGTTTGGACCCCCAACATCGTCCAAAACTTATTTATCTCGTTAATATTGTTGTTCAATCGTGCAATGGGATGTTCCCCAGTATATGAAATTAAAATAAAAAAACTCAAAAAAGTGCATTAAAATAAAAATTATTATTCAGGGACATGAAAGTCAAAAGATTGTGAGAATGCCCCATAGTTAGCTGATGCTTTTCTTTGTATAGAAAAAGAACTCTGTAACAGTAATTTATTTGCGTAAAAAAGTGTTTAATAATACATGAGTGATGAATTATTTTTCTTTTTATCAATGAGCAGATTTTACTCAGAGATATTACCGTTTCTATAGGTGGTACACTGTAAAAAAAAATCTGTAAAGTTACTAAAATTTTTCTAGGAAACTGGGATTCCTAGAACAGCCATGTAACAGACACACTTTTGTGCCGAAAATAAAAAAAATTGTAAGGTTACTAAAATTTTTTTAGAAACTGGGATGCCTAAAACTTTTCATGTAACTGCAACCAAGGTTTCAGATAAAATTTTAGTAAGATTACTGTAATTTTATCAGATTCATTTGTAAAGTTACAGATTTCTGTAGCTTTAAAAAAACTAGTTTTGTAGATTAGCAGCTTTTTTTGTACAGTTACTGATGAAAGTTTAGTAAGCGTTTAACTTTACATCTGTAGAACTACAGATTTTTTTTTACAGTGTAATTGATGAAAATGGCCTCTTAGTTGTATTTTGAGATTTATAGTTTAATTTCTTAGTTAATGTTTTTCATTAACAGCAATTTGTTTGCGTAAAAAAACGTTTAAAAATACATGAGTAATGAATTATTTTTCGTTCTTTTTTTCAATCAATGAACTTTTGATATTTTTTCTCAAATTTGACAGACTACTAGACTAAAATTCTATTATAGATATTTACATTAAAATCCTTATTGCAGTCAACTTTTCACTTTTAAATATGTACCTATTAAGGAATTAATATATATATTAATCTCATATATATATACATTCAAGAACCTAAAAACACCATGCTGTAATTATTTTATAACCAAAAATGCTGACTTATGATAACAACAATCGAATTAAAGTAATGTCCTTCGCAATTCCTGTTCGTGATAAATGGATTCTCTCATTTGCGGATGCTTCTCCTCCCCCCTCCTTTTATTTTCTTTTTCTCTTTTAGTACTTTTTTCTCTTTTTCTTCTTCTCTCTCCCTTGGTGAAGATCATCACGTTTTGCACTAAGTACATAAAAAATCAAACAGCCAAGAAGCGCATTATTAATATTAGTCTTTAGTTCATATTCTCATTTTAAATTATTACGGGCATCAAAAAGACCTTCGCGTTAAACGCTTTGAATTAACAACACAAAATAGATCATAATGAATAGGCGGTTTCTTCGTGAGGAAAATTCTTTGTAGATATACCTCCATAATTATAAAAGCAAGATAAATATAAAAATTAATGTGATTTGATGAGCATGCTATACATACGATGGAAAGTGGTAATTATACTCATATTTTGAGTGTCATCCTTTTAGGTTTAGGTTGCCTGTTGTTTTTTAGCAAATGAATAAAATGTGGACATCTACGTAGACATGAGATTAGTTAGGGTTATTGCAAACGAATTTCCCTCTATTAATAATGCCTATTTTTTTGTATTTATAATATATATACCGGGTGTCCAAAAACAGACTGATAGATTTTAAAATTCAATAACCTGCAAACGATGCCAGATATTAAAAAAAGTCTTGCAGGAGGTTTATGTATGATATCAGGAGTTTTTTACTGTGACTCTTGATTTTAGTTCGAATTTCAAACAATAGATGACGCTGAGAGCAATAGGTGCTCAGTTTAGACCCGATTTTTGGTACTTCAGGTCATTACATTCAATACATTTTAATCTCCTTTTTCCGCATGAAAGAAGAGAGAGACCGAAAAATCGAGCCTGGATTTAGCGGTTATTGTTTCCAGCGCCACCTATCGCTGCTATTTGTAACTAAAACTGAAAATCGCAGCATAAAAACTACTGACACCTTACATAACACTCGTTCAAGACTTTTTTTAATATCTGTCACCGTTTTCAAGTTATTGAATTTTTAAACCCATCAGTCATTTTTAGGACACCCGGTATATGCCTCTTTTTTTAATTTAGCTTTTATTTTATTCCCTATTACAAATTTAAGTGGAAATTAACTTTCTAAAATAATTTTACCACATATTTTGCTAGTTTACGTTTACTTAACGTTTTTACATTTACCCCTTATTATCCGGGGTAAATACGGAGGAGAGTGCCCTAAAAGTTCCTGGACTGACGACCTATGTATTTATTATTCACAAAAGAGCAATTATTAAAAAGGTTACTTTTATGCTAATGATAAAAAGCACTTTTAATATTATGTAGGAAAAAGGTACTGAACTTATATTTAGAATAAATGTTCAAAATTTCCAACGCTTTCTAGGGGGCGAAGCTGAACTTGTCCCCTGTATATATGTCGGTTTTTGTCAACTTAAATCTAGAGCGAGAGCTGGTTATATTTCATTGTGAAATTGATGTTTGGTATTTTCTCAAACAATAGCAGGTTAGATAAAAAATATTGCTTACAATTACCTCCAGAATGGAAAATGTAGGGGGGGGGGGGGAATTGTAAACGGCGTCGCGCAGAACAATATAAATATAAAATAGCAAATACCAATAAATGGTTCGTTAAAGCATTTCACTAACAACATTAAAAATCAAAAACAACTTATTCTTGTTTTATATCCAACAGCGACGAGAAATAATGACGATTATCAGCTTGTTTAGCATTTTTAAGCTTTACCAAGCCGCTTTGATAACGATGCTGCTAACTATAGCGCAAAAAATGTTGGAACAAGCACCATTATTTTTGGGTAATGGAAAGATACGAGTTCCCTTATTTATTAACTCTACCAACGGTCAAGTGAGCGTTAGTATCGATTGTTTACGATTACACATTGGTTATGTTCACCCCAATTAATGTAGTTCCAATTTCCTATGTAGTTCTATGCTGTAGTTATTATTGCGTTTCAGCTCACTAATAGCTGCCGAGACCGGCTAAATCCACGTATAAAAAAACTATTACAATCTGTATATGATTTCTCTCGTCTTGCATTTTTTGCTACCTGGCATGCAATTAAGGACATTATAATTTAATCTGTAAAGAATTACTTTAGTTAAATAAAGAATATATATTAGAAATAAATATATGAAAATATCTTTATGTGATACAATTGTTGAAAGGTAAATGCATGAAAATAAATGCATCTGTAAATATATCTTGTTATTTAATTTCATTATATTTAGTATTTCTAATCTGATCAGAAAATAAGGAATGGTTTATTAAGGGGACTTTTTACATTAAAAGACAAAAAAAAAAGCACTTTTTATGATTATTTTGTAAGAAAACTCTATGATGCATCTTTTTGACTTTTTAACAGTTTATTGTACATATCTTAAGGTATACACAAGAGTTTTTTTTATTAAATTTTGTTGCTTCTACTCTAAGTTATAAACAAATATGTTCAACTGCTTTGGAAAATTTTGTCTGGGCGGTAGGCATGATAGTGCCTTGTAGAATTATCTGAAACACAAAATTAATTTTTTTTTTCGTAAACTTCGTGAGTATATCTTCTAGTTAAATTACACGAACCCATAAATTCATTTAAAAAAAGTTATGTAATGGCTAATTTAAAAAAAAATTTTTTTTTTCGTTAAAAAAATTTGTTCTTATTTGTTAATAACATTTTTCTTTAATAATTTTAGTAAAAGCTTTAATTCATATCGAAGGCAATCAAATAAGCTTTAATTAAAAAAAAATCAAGATGATCCATTGAGTAGTTTTTTTTTTTTTTTTTTTTAATCTTGCCCACCGTGTCAAAAAATGTGGTTGCTACGGTGCGCAAGATTAAAAAAAACTACTGATTGGATCATCTTGTTTTTTTTTAATTAAAGCTTATTTAATTGCTTCGATAAGAATTACAGCTTTTACCAAAACTATTTTTTTTAAGTTATTAACAAATGAGGACGAATTTTTTTAACAAAAAAAAAAAAATTTCTTTTTTAAATCAGCCATTACATAGTTTTTTTTAAAATAAATTTATGGGTTCATTTAATTTAACTAGAGGCTATACTCACGAAGTTTACGAAAAAAAAATTATTTTTGTGTTTCAGATAATTCTACAAGACGCTATCATGCCCCCCGTCCAGACGATATTTTCCAAAGTATTTGAACATATTTGTTTATAACTTAGAGTAGAAGCAACAGAATCTAATAAAAAAATTCTTGTGTATGGGGCATTCTCACTATCTTTTGACTTTCGGGAATAAAAATCTGGTGAAATTAAACTTGCTAAAATAACATTTTAGTCTGATAGACGAATGCCTTAATGATTCAAAATAAAGAAAAAATGCTCAGCAGTGAATTTTTTTTTATTTAACTGAGGTTTAAGTTAAACTTGCGAGCTTAATTTTCCTTACCATTTTACCACTAAAACTTTTTATTTTCTTCTCAATTTTTACCTATAATGAATTTGTATAGTACCCACAGGACATTCAAATAAGAAGTAATAACAATGTAGTACTTTTAGTACAAAATTTTGGTATAACATTGTCTTTAAGGGGTTTAAGTAACATTGTCTTTAAGAAGGGACGGTAAGGTAAAAAAAGAGGAAGGTATAAGAAAAAAGGCACAGTAAGGATAGAACGGTAAGGAAAATTACCATCTATTTTAGGCAAATCATGTTAAAACTAAGTGGTAACCACAATGTTCATTGATTTTTAAAAACAGTTATTTACATTGGGTTAAGTAAAAAATAATAATTTACTTCGAAATGTGCAGGAATAAACCTTGTGGTGACGGTAAGACTACCAATAAAGCTACGATGCTTGAAATTGATATTTAAATGCTGATTTAAATTCCGCAGCAAATTTCTTGTCAAAGAATTTTAGACATTATTTCTCTAGCATACTTCTGCATGAGAAAAAACCTGAAAAAAAAATCTGTGGCTGCATCTGAAGTGATTTTCTGTATAATTTTTGAAGAGTAACGGTAAGGAATCTAAAACCCAGGGACAGAGGTTAAAAAATAATAACAACCCTGAAAATGTGTGCAGGTTAAATTTTTGCTACACATTTATCTAAAACAATTGTTCCAGTTTCGGAAAAAAATTACATCGGATTATTTTTATTGAAGCAATGTTATACAGACAGCTCCAAACTTAAAAAATCAGCATCAGGGACACTGGACGGTATGGGAGTTTTCATGGTATTTGGACCCTCAACATCGTCCTAAACTTATTTATCTCGTCAATATTGTTATGCAATCATGCAATGGAATGTTCCCCAGTATATGAAAAAAAAAAAAAGACAAGAACATGTTCTACAATAAAAATTATTATTCGGGGACATAAAAGTCAAAAGATTGTGAGAATGCCCGTGCACCTTAAGATATGTACAATAAACTTAAAATTTCGAAAAGATCTATCATACAGTTTTCTTACAAAAAAATCATAAAAAGTGCTTTTTTTGGTTTCCTAATGTAGAAGGTACCTTTAAACTTATAGATTACATAAAAATAAAAATCTATGTTTTTAATCAAGTAACTATTTTTCAAGAATTTTACTGTAACGCTAAATTTTGTAAAAATTGACTTGTTATAAGGGAATCGAGATTTCTGATTTTTTTCTTAAACCGTTACTGGTGAGGTGGTGTGTTTTGCATCCAGATAAATTTAAATTCTGAAATATTTCCATTTCACTTTTGTCGATGAGCTATAATACACATGTATGTACACTTACAGTGCTTTTTCCAGTTGTTTTTAAACAAGTAAATAATGCGAAATTCACAGTCAATTTCCTTATTTTAATTCTCTAAATTTTGTGGGGTGCACAAGAAATCAAATTTTGGGGTTACATAAACCCCACCTCACCCCTTACGTAAATAAAATCCCGTCATCTCATTAGTAACGCTTACTTATCTAAAAATTAAACAAAAATATGCACTTTCAACCCTCGTTTTATTTCTGTTATAGAAAAGAAACAGATAAAGTGATACCAAGCGAGGTTATTAATTGGTCATGTAATCACTTTGTCCAAACAGCTATGCATATTTAAAACTTATGTTCATTAAAATAGAGTTGGATAACCACGGCTCTGAGGTTAACAATGGATTGAAAAATTTAACTCGCGTGTTGAACTGCAAGGTGAAGGTTGATGGAGAATTGTAAGGGTTAGTCTTTCTATAGGAAGAGGATCACGATATAGCCTTATAACTTGTTATAACCCTTTAAGACACAACCCGCACGATCGTGCGGGTTAGACATTCATTTAAATTTTTTTTCAAAGTCGTATGTAATAAAAACTTGAATCGAACAATGGTTCTGGTTTGCAGATAGAGTAAAGTATATTTTTTTATAAACAGGTAGCGGTTGCAATCCATGTTTTACTTTCTACAGGCATGACTAGCTTTGTTTACAAATACATCGGGTCATAAAGGGCTAAGTTAGCAGTTGCTAGTCGTGCTTTTCCAACAATCTTTTTTATTATTTTTATTATTATAATTATTATACATGTCAACTGACTATTTGCAAATTTTCTTCAGAGCCCAAAAGTGCTTTCCCTAGTGTTTTTCAGAAACTATTTGACTTATATTTATTCAGAGCCCGTAAAACGTAACTCATTTTTTATTATAAACTACTTAAAAATTATTTCTATTTGATATTTATTGATTGATAAAAGCAGTTAAATTTAAAGTAAATCATTGTTTGAGTTTTGATTTGTATGTTTTAGAAATAACTTAAAAGTCAAATTTTAACAATTCCATTTAAAGTTATACGTTGTGTATCTTTAAAAATACTTATTTGTGTCTTTTCTGCTACTATTTTAGATGAAATGATTTTTTATTTCATTAATTATGCTTGTTACTTAAAGTAGTCGGGTAAAACATAATTTATTTTAAAGCACTTTCATGCTAAATAATTGAACAAAATAAGTGGACAATTATTTATTAAAGCAAATCTACATAACTGTAATAAATTGAAATCAAATTAAAATATTTTACAAAGCTTTAATTATTACTATTACTTTTTTATGTATCTGTGAATTGTTAGTTTTAATGTTTATAAAAATGTAACTTGCTGAAATTGAAGGAAACATGTTATCACATCGGTTATTGAAAAAAAAAGTCTTAAGGAGGGAGGGCGGGGGCTGCTGGCTTGAAAACATAAACCAAATTTATATATGTTTTTCTTTCTCTGAAGAAATATAAATTTTATTCCGCTTCTAACCCTTCCAGTGCTCAATTAAAAAAAAAAATACTAAAAAAAATGCTTAAACAAATTTTTCATCAAAAACATTTACATACGTTTCTCTCTCTCTCTCTCTCTTTTTTTTTATTATTATTTTTTTTTTTACCATCGTGAGAAGATTAATAATTAAGCTATCGACTATAAATATAGAGTGAAGCTTATTGAGATGTTTACTTATACATTGAACACTTAAGTTTATTTATACAATTCCTTTATTTTCTCTCTTTTTTTTATAGAAACTTGGATTCTTAGAAAATCTTTTGCATATTTTTTTTCAAAATTTCATTTAAAAAGTAGTTTTAATATTTTTTTTCATAAAAATGAATGGTTATCTAGATTTCTACTTTAAGTTTCTGAATATTTGCTTATGGAGACAACGAATATATACATTTAATGTTTACTGGTGATCAAGTAATATATTATTTTTACGCAATTTGTTTTTTAAAGCTTATATAATATAATGGTGATTCATTATTTTTTAAAATAAATTGCAATTTCTCACCCCAATTGTATAAAAATGCTTTTAATGTAATGCCTATTATAACAGTATGCTTTCTTAATTATACCAAATACAATACGAAACACTTTTCAGAGACTAGGCGAAATACGTGTGACTTCTTCAAATGTGGATGCAGTTATGGCAAAGCATTTGAATTTTAATAAAAAGGAAGAGTTTCAAAGAAATGAACAAAGTGTTCTATATTTTGTAGTATATTTACATTTTTTGTCAAGTTTAGCGTGCCATTCACTAGATCCATTTAAGTTGCTGTTAAGTTCAATTATTTAAAATGTGATCTTAAAACGGTTTGAAAATTAACACTAGCGGAATTCGTACGCCATAGAGGATTAGAACACCAGATTTTTCATAATGTAGTGATCTTCTCATTTAAACGCAGAATTTCCTCGTTTAATAAGAAAAAAAATATATGATATTCAAAATCCCTGCGTCGTACGAAATTTAACTAACTACCTTCTGGTACATTTTTGAATTAATTCTAATTCGTAAAATATTGTCAAAGACCCTTGATCATAAACTGTAAAATCGAATAGCGGTTTTCATTTTTTAATAAAGTCGGTGAATATGTCAAAGATGCTGTTAAACAGGTGGACATAATATTGCGACGCAAGAGCCTTAAATGTCGTCAAGAGATAAAATTTGCTTATGGCTAAATATGTAATATATTTAGCGAAAAATTGAAAAATGCTATACGATTGTAAGACACTAAAATATCCATGTTTATAACAATTTCATATTTTTTCGTTTAAAAATGAGTTCAGGAATGCGATGGAATGTTTACCGTTATTAAGCAACGAAACCCATTTGTTTCACACAGCCTTAATTGGAGCAAAACGTAATACTTAATAGATTAACGTTATTCAACGATAATCCTCAATAATTTAATTGATTTAGATTTACAAGAATTTACATAATGGAGCTTACCTGGAAGGCAGGTCTTTTCGAAATAATTAAAATTTCCATTTTGCTGTAACTTCACTTCTTGAGATTGACCAACACTTTCGGCGTTATATTGGCACGCTCCTTTTCTGTAGTCAATTCCAACAGATCTACATCTTCTGTCTGTTTTACATTTCTCCAGGCATTCCTGTAGGCTTAGATCTGATGTCACAGAATATGGCGTTACATTCAAAACAGTTCCAGACATCAACTCAAACTGCAGGTCGTTTACGTCACAAGCTGAAATTTAGAAAATATTGATGTTAGTGACATTAACAGAATGCTGATTTCAAGTACTGTACAGCTTCCTTTTAAATGTTTACGAAAATTTCAAGCCTATCAAAAGAAATAAAGTGGAATAGCCAAATATTGTATACTTAAGGAAAATCCGTAATTTTAAATATTAAGATAGCGCTGGAAATGCTAAAAAAATCAGTTTAAGCCGCTGCGCTCCTTACCCATAGAAGCTAATATGGCAATTGGACAGAATTAATTACTCTTACCTTTAAGTGGATGAAGGCGAAAGTATCCCAGTTTTTTGATTTTTGTAGAAGCGTTTCATAATATCGCCCCTTTCTGAAACTTCAAACAATTCATGTGTGTATTTAACGGGGTACATTTGGAAAAGAGGCAGGTAACACCACAACTAACTTCAAAACTTATAATTTATTTTTTTTTCGAAATTGTTTCTTCTGGTGTTATTTTTCTGTTCTGGGATTTGCAGTGGTTTTTTGGGGAAGATCGTATCCAAGGAAAGAAAAAAGAAATGAAATATTACCTTTATCAGACATACACATTTGGATTGTAGTAACTTTCTGGATATTTTTTTGGACGGGTCATTTTGGTTGTCTATTTCATTATGAGATTTAAGAGAGGCGAATTAAAGATTTTTGAAAAGTACGATTTTATGACTAGAAGTTTAAAAACAAGGTGGCCGCTCCTGGTCTAACAATGAATCTTATAGCGCACTGTAAAAAATTTGGTGTAAAGTTCCTGAGAAAACCTGTGGCAGCTATTCTGCCACAGGTTTTCCCAGGAATTTCACCAAAGAAATGCCAGGAAACTTACACAAGTCAGGAAAGTTCAGAAACCTATAATCTGGGATGTTATTCGTGAAATCCCAGTTAAGTTCCACCATTCTGAGAAGTCTAGAAATCTACAATCTGTAACATTACTCATTAAATTTCCGTGTCCCGCCAAATTTGGTGACTCTAGGTTCCATACTCTGTTCACAACTAAGCCAACAAAATGATACACAAACGCAAAAAATCGATTTTTACATGTAAAATAGAGCTCAGGAGCTGTTCATGGCCGAAATTCGAAAAAGAACTTCAAGATGCACAATTTGAGGGGTATATACATCTTTGTGCCAATTTTGATAGCGCTAGATCCCATAGTCTTTTCACAACTGAGATAATAAAATGACACACACGTAAAATAAAAATATTTCTGTATTCAATACACCCACCACAAACTAAGGAATGTTACACACAAAACATATGGAACTTTACACAGATCACCGATAATTTTTCTTTTACAATAATTCAGAGAAGTTACACAAAAGTTCAAAAGTATACCTGAGAAAACGAAGGAATGTTACACACAAAACATTTGAAACGTTTCACAGTTGATCAGTAAATTCCACTTTCTCAAGTATTCCGAAAAGTTACACAGTAGTGTGGAAGATGTTACACCAGATTTCTCAGTATTCTCGAATCAGCAGAAATAATCCTAGAAAACCCAGGAATGTTACACAGTAAACGGCAGGAATATTACGCAGATTTTTTACAGTGCGTATGCTGAGTTTGAATGTGACAAAGTGGCTCCGATCCACAAATATCAATCATGCACTGCGAAAGAATGTAGCTTCAGGCACCTAAATATTGTTAGGAATTTGAATAAAGACTATAATGAGCTTCTCCTCAAACTATTCTGTGATATGCTGCAGTAAAAAAAAAAAAAATAAATAAATAAAAAATAGTAATTCTCTGAAAAGTGGCAATGTTATGTCCCATGGGTCTTGAAGACATATTTTTAAAATTACAAAAAGAAAAAGTGATTTAAACTATCAATATTAATCAGTTATACATATAAATTGTAATTATTTGCTTATTGAAATTGAAATATGATAAATTAAATGTATTTTTAATGCAAATAACATTTCCTCACTATGTACCCATTTACATATGTAGGAAAGAAAATGCCTTCTCTGCCATTGCAGCACGTATGATTATAATTTTTTTTTCCTCAATCCATCAAACATACTGAAATAAATATTTAGCCATTTAATTATATTTATATTTTATATAATGAAAGAATTAGGGAACTTTTTAATGATGTCCTTAATATTTGTCATCATTCCCTCACATAACTATAAATTAGCCCCTATTTACTTAATAGAAAGCGGCACATGCTTTATACATATCTAGGACAGTTTGTACATGAGTAAAGGGAAGGAGCTATCTTGTTGTTTGCTCAAAAACATTCCTGAATAACTAGCACATGGCTTTCAAGTGCTAGATCGAAGTAAGTATTTTTATTATCCATCATTCCTTCATCTATTGTAAATATAATAAAAACTAATGAAATGTCTTTTTTTTGTTGTTATATTATTAGAAATATATTTCAAAAGATATTTAGTAACTTAAAATATACATTAGACTAATCATTTTTGTATAAAATGGTTTTCAGAAGTGTTTCATCATTCCCTCACGATTTTAATATATGAGGAAATGATCTAAATCCATTTATATATGTACTAAATAGTAAAATGAGGAAATTTAATGCAATAAAATACACATTAAAACACTCATGAGACTTTTAATTAGCGTAAGTAAAGATAATACATTTTTAATTTTTCTTATTTTACTGGGAGAAGATAAAAATGAATTAAAAAATTGTACTAATTCAAATATACATTAACTCTGCTAAATTTTAATGCTTTATCTTTATTTTTCCAATTGACATAGAGTAATATATATATATATATATATATATGTTGACAATATGACTTCTAATTATAATTTCATTTATTTTTAACCCTTTCAAGGGTGGTGGCATTTTTAGGAAACCACTTAATTTTAATTCCCAAGCACCACAATGGAACCAGACTTTTTATAACTTTTTTTCTATTTAACATATATGTGAAATATAGCATTTTCTTATTTACAAATAAATTTGTTCTTACATTCCCGTGTCAATCATTTATTTGAACATTTTAACAATGGAAGTGCTTTGAAATTGAAATCTCAGAAGATCTATCAGGTACAGTTTGGTTCCTATTATTTTTTGATAAAATAGCAATAAAGATCTTGTAGGCAAAATTTTGAGATTTTTGAGGCAATTTTATTGGGCCGCAATTTTATTTTAAACAGCCACTTTTCAGAGAATGAACCATTATTTTTCGCCTTACTGTCAAAGCTCCATTCGGAAGTTAACAATTGCTACATAAGATTGCCAAAAGGTAACAACTTATCGCAAAAGTTAGCATGTGGGGAGCATTCCGGTAGGACTTTCGACAATTTATCGTTCAAAATGCAAAATTCGATAGATGTTGTTCAACCGGAAGCGACTGCTTTAAGGGGGTCCGGGACACATTTTAAAATTATTTTTGTTTATTGAGTTAAAATTTTGAATTTTTTGTGATGGTTAACCATATCATTTGTAAACAAAATCGCATGATAAAACTTCTCATAATATTTTAAAAAAATTTAATTGTAAAATCTATCAAAAAAGTGGGGTAGTTTAAAATCGTTCTAACTCGAAATAGTATTTGTAGAATTTCATTTTTTTTTTTAATTACATAAACAGAAATATATAAGTTTAAATTTTCTTTCAGCATTTAAAAAAAATATTAATTTAAAAAGTAAATATTTTTTTTTTAATTTGCTGGATCAAAATTAAATTAAAACAATTGGAAAAGACATATTCTAAGTTTGAATCATTTATCTTTAACGGTTATTGACTTATAACAATTTAAATACGAGAAATGGTTAAAAAAAAAAAAAAAAAAAAAAAGCATTATTTAAAGCTAGATTTTGGAAACAAAACAAACAAAAAAATTAATATTTCCTATTCTAATTAACATAGAAACATGACTTAAAAACCACTTTAAGCAGAAAAAAAAACCCAGAAAACTTTTCATTGCAATAAAAGTTTTTTAGAAAAATTGAAGATTTTTGTGTCCTAGACCTCCTTAATAATTACTTCCCATGTTGGACATCTAGAACTTAAATTACTAAGAAAGATATTTAGAAAGATAACATTTGCAATAGAGTAAAATAAGCAAAAATGTTTATTCTGAAAAAATAAATATACCCACGGATTTTCCCGTTTAGATAAGTTATTGTAAAATTTGTTTCTGCTTCAAGTTTCCATATATCTTCTAACTCGCGAGATAAATTTAAAAGTACAGAATGTGTATTACATATTATGTAAAATGAAATAAAAAAAAATCCTTTAGTAAATATTAAATTAAAACAAATATTTTTTTCTTCTAATTTTGTCGATTAAATGCTGATGAAATTTAGAACTTTTAAAGTTGATGCTCTTGACTTACAAGTATTACGTAAAACTATGGCACGTGGGATGCAATTATATTTATATTATTTTCAAATATTGTTATTAAAAGTTTCCAATAGTCTATCATTCATTTAACTGATTTTATTTTAAAATAAAATTGACAATGGAAAAAATAATAAAATAAAAAAATTAGTCCTAAGCGCATTGCGCGCGTCAACAATTTGATTAAAAAGTAGAGAGAAGAAAATAAGTCAGGAAATGCTTCGTAATATCTACATTTATTTTCTGACTTCTTAAAGAGTATTACCCCCTTTTTTTGTTGATGTTGCTATTTTGTTTCGTGTCTTTTTACAACTGAATACATTTTATTCCAATTAACATATTTTAAAAGCTAATAACGTCCAAGCAATATCTCGCAGCGACACAGTTGTGTATCGTCAAATGATCTTAGAATTGTTGGAGTAATTTTTAAAAATCAGTAAATAAATCCCTACGCTATAATTATACCTAAAATGTGAAAAAAAAATAGAAAAACAAGTAAAACTAATTGCTGGGATGCTTCTTTCACACACAGCATCATAATCTCTGAAATTGGCCTTTTCAACCGCGTATAATATTATACCAGCAATCGATCATGATTAGAATACTTGGAGTAAGATTGCAGAATATTCCTGTCTATAATTTAACCTTCAAATATCACTGAACCATTTCATCAAACATCAAATTATAACAACATAAAAATAGAACTTTTAAAAATTTGAACCTTTAATTAATCAGTATTATTTAAAATTTACTTTCCGATTTGACAAAAATTGTTTTCATACGAAGAGAAATTGCGTACTGAAGGTTCGAAATACTTGAATGATAAACTAATAAAATATATAAACATTCATAAAGATTAAAAAAAACGATTTTGGTCGGATTTTACACGGAGTTGGACATAAGTAAAATCGCCATGCCGCGCATATTGCAGCGTTGCACGGTTAAAAGTTTATTATAATCATTTTATTATAATGTATCATAAATTATTTTCTTTTATTTTTTATGCCGGAAATTTTGTTGTGCCATTAAATATCGAAAAACCTGTGAAAATGGTACCTGTTTCAATCGAAATCCTGTCTAAGCGGATTCATCACTTTTTTATTCTTTAATATTTAAAATTAAAAAAATTACAATTTTAATTTAAAAATAAAACTAAATGGATGAAAATATTACAATTAGAACAGGGTCAATTTGAAACTAATTTATGTGTTTTAACACTGACTGGAATCCTGCGCGAGTCGGGTTGTACCCAGCCCGAACGGAAAATTCCAGTTAAAGTCAACACGCAACCCGACCCGAAACCGATTAAAAAAAAAAAATCCTTAAACTGCAGCCCGACAGGAACCCTCAAAAATGATTTTCGGCGACCCGCAACCCGACCCAACGTATTTCAACCCGCAACCCGAACCGAATCCGACACGAAAGGAAAGTAGATCTTGTAGTAATTCCATTATGAAAATCAATCTACAATTGTATCTATAATAACAATTTTAAGTTTTGCATTCAAAAATGGAGAATTCTAAATTCTTTAGTATTCACATATATTGAAATTTTTTAATAGCGGACACCTCGGATCATTTTTTTTTTTTTTTTTTTTTTTCAAAATCATCACAGAAAACAAAAATTTATGCAACTAAACAAAAATTAGAATACAGGGTCAAGGGGTTGGCGGCCCTCTCTTGCCTTCTCATTCCAGACGACTATGATTTCTAATAAACATAAAGTTATAATTATTTCACTTTGGGATTTACTGTCGCCGTCAGAAATGTGTAATCACCTTTCCATGACTACCTAAAATCAGATATGCCCCATTGGGTTTAACACATACATTCCGACTCGTGTACTCAAGAATTCTAAAGGATTCAATTATGAATCGTCGTCAATAATTGAAATATGTGTGTGAATACTATTAAACATTTTAACAAGTCGGAAATTGTACGTCGAACGTGGAAAATGAGGTGGGTGCGCTCTACAACTGGTTTTATAAATTTTCAGATCTCGGTGCAATAGTTGTTGCACTCTTAAGCAAAAATGCATGAATACAAAATTTATTAAGTTATATAAATTAAATTCAGTAATACGGAAAAAAAATATGACTCCATCTTAAATGGGACGTAATCACCAAGGTAAACTAGAATCATTATCTATCATGGGATACCATTGAATTTATTACATATAATAGGATTTAATAAATAATTACCATGTAACATAAAGTCATTGACAATCATGAAATATCATTGAATTAATTACGTATGATACGATTTTATAGAATGAAGAAAACTTTTATTAATATCTTTTTATGTTTTTCGTGTTTTATAAAATTTGAAATGACTCGACAAAATTCTGCTACGATTATACGATTATATATATTAAATTTCAAACCATTCGGTTGGGTAGTTTTTGCGCTATTACATGTCGACAGACGAACAGAGAGGCGGACGGACCAGACGGCGATTGTAGGTGCTACGTATTTATATAATTATGAACGCACCTGAAAAACATCCCAATCATCAAAACTGCCAAATAGTATTTCTTCAAATACGCCATTCGGCTATCGATATTATTATGCAAGATTATCCATAAATAGCACATTTTGGAGATAAACAGAAATCTGCGAACAAAAACAGAGATTTTTATTTTATGTTGAGCATAAAATTTTTATCATGATGACTTGAATTGGTTGAATGTTACGTTGCATCAGAATAGCCTTTTCTTTTGTACATATTTTCTCATTTTTATTATTATTATATTTCTCTTTACACAGACACAACATAATCTAAGGAACAAACCTCGAGAAGAAAAATATAATATGGAAAGTTATAATTCCTTTCCATCTGTTAGGAAACAAACAGAAAAGTTTACCTTCGACATTCCTAGTAATCTCATAATAATTGAGACTCCTAGATGCAGCAACGGTTCCTGGATTCTGGACCAATCCTTCTCTATTCTGGTGAGTTAATCCACAGTAGAGTTGATTTTCTACGCGGCCGGATAAGAAAGACCTGCACGGGAAGAGTATATTCTTGAGGCATAATTCCCCACATTCAGCTGCTGTGACTCCTTCGTACTCCACTAGGCTGTAGGGATGCTCCACGTTTCCTAGAAGGATTATTTCTGCAGCTGACCCTTCTTCGGCTAGAAAATGATAACAAACGTCAGAATTAATCGAAGGTGGATTTATTTGTATAGAGTAATATTTTCCCTGTCATTTTCAGGAAGGATATATGAAAGCACTGCTATATGTATTATTGAGAATATATTTCATCCGAACTAAAAACATTCTGTATTGTTTCTTTGTTTGGTTTAGTGTGAATGACATTTTCATGATTCTTCCAGGCCAAAATAAGACATAAAAAGTGACATAAAATGCAATTAGAAAATCTAAAAGGGGATATCGCACAATTGAATAAAATTAACGGTTAAATGTATTGCATCCACTTTAAGAAATTATTTCTTCTTTAACAGACAATTTTTCCCTGTCATTTTTAGAAAGAATATCTGAAAGTACTGCTGTATTTATTATCCATAATATTTCATCTGCGATAAAAATTTTCTTTTTTTATAAATACAAAGCATTCTGCATGATTCTTTTAGATCTAAAATAAAACTTATAAAAAGTACCACAAGATGTGAGTAAAAAATCTAAAAGGAGTTTTGATTGAACAAAATCTGCACAATTGAACAAAATTAATATTTAAATATATTGCATCCACTTTAGAAAATTAGTTCTTCTTTAACAGACAAACTTTTTTTTCTGTCATTTTTAGAAAGAATATCTGAAAGTGATGCTGTATTTATTATTCATAATATTTCATCTGTGCTAAAAATGTTCTTTTTGTTGTTGTTGTTATTGTTGTTTGTATATATACCAAACGTTCTGCATGATTCTTTTCATCTAAAACAAAAGCTAATAAAAAGTTACATAAGATGTGATTTAAAAATCTAAAAGGGGTGCTGCGCAATTGAATAAAATTTGCGTTTAAATATACGGCATCCAATTTAGAAAATTATTTCTTCTTTAACAGACAAATTTTTCCATGTCATTCTTAGAAAGGATATCTGAAAGTGTTGCTGTATTTATTATTCGAAATATTTCATCTGCACTAAAAATATTCCTTTTTCTGTATAAATACCAAGCATTCTGCATGATTCTTATCGTATAAAATAAAGCTCATAAAAAGTGACATAAGATGTGATTTAAGAAGTCTAGACGGGGTACTGTTCATTGAGTAATTCAACTTTAATGTTTAAATATTTGCGTAGACTATAAGAAATTAATTCCTCTGTAATTGTCAAAATATTTTACCTGTCATTTTCAGGAAGAACATATGACAGCTCTGCTATATTTATTATTGAGAATATTTCATCGTTACTAAAAATAGGCTGTTTTGTTTGTTTGTTTGTTTTAGTATAAATATTCAAACTTTTCCCACTATTCTTTTAGGCCAAAATATAACTTACAAAAAGGGAGAAAACGTGTGATTAAAAAATCTAGAAGGGGATTCTGTACAACTTTAATAAAACTAACGTTTAATATTTAAAATAGTTATTAAATGCACTATATAGCCATTAATCACCGGACACTTTTAATTTTAGAAATTGTGTCGAATATTTAAAAATATACCGTATATCCGGCGTAAAACACGCCTTGGCATATAACACGCATCCTCATGTGGGAGTATATATTTTTATTTCAAGCATATAATGCTGAATAACACGCTTTTACCACAAAAACAAACCAGAAATACCAGCTTTCCCAAACTTCACATAATGAATCTTTTCTTTTCGACATACGAACGCGATCGTTTTTGATCTGCTCAATTTCTATCATTTGGAATCTAAGTAAACCGACCCCCAAAAATCTGCTTTGAGACAGGTCCTGTCTATTATGCGCTCTAACTTCCTCCTCATTTGAGCGACATTAAAACCAACGATAATGTTTAAACGAAAAACAAAGCAAATTGGTAATTTTCAAAATGGAGTTTTTGTTTATGTCCATGAGAAGGACTGAATGGAATAAAATGGTTGATATTATGGATTAAAAATGTTATTATGGATAAAAAATGTTTGGGAAAAGCGTACAGGAGCTTTAAGGAAACCAGAAAGTCGCTTAGTTTGGGCTATGTTTAAATCCCATAGAACAGACTGAATAAAAAAAAAGAAAGGAGAAACTCATCTAATATAGATTTGGCAGTAATTCCAGGTTCGTTAATTCAACAATTAGATGTTTAAATAAACAAACATTTCAAAAATTTTAAGGCGGCACCATGGAACACATGGATGATAGAAGGAGAAAAATCATGTGCGAAAAGAGGAAATATGCGACATGCGTCATTAACGCAAATGTATGAATGGATTATAACATCATGGTATGAAACTAAGATGGAAATAATTGTTAAAAAATGTGGAATATCAAATGAACTTGACGCTACAGAGACTGATTCTTTATGACTAGCTGAAAGCAACATTTTGGATAAAAATACATAAAATCAACAGTGGAGAAGAAGATGGCATTTCTGAAAGTATAAATGCAGATGAATACAACGAAGTTTTCGTGTTATCTGATAAGGAATATTATGTTTGTTCGAAAATATATATTGTAAGTTTCTTCGTTTATATTGGTATATAAGTGCAACAGACCAGACCACTAAAAATTTGGAATGTTTTCGTCTTATGATACATCAACCATTTTATATTCGGTGTATACACGGAAAAATGAAGTGATTTTTTACAGTTAAAAATGTGTGTTATACACCGAGATATACGGTAGTTTTGGAACTTCAGGATTATAAAGAATATGTTTGACCTCATATTTATCAACGTCCATTTGATAAGGCGGACAATCAAGGGCCAACAAAAAATCGAAGAAAAATAATAATATTTGGGACACCCTGTAAAATAAAATACACGAAATGATCTATCTCTACAGCATACAGATGTGTGAACATTGCGCAATATGTGCATTTGTTTGTGTAAGTGTAGTAATTATATTCATGGAGATATAGCGATTTATTTTTTTAATCAAAAAATATCTGCATATTGTTTGCTTATATCATGCAGGGTTTTCAACCAAATTTAACGTCAGTGTCAGACAATATGGCAAAATGTTATAGAAACAATATAATGCAATTGGAAGATAGATAAATTAAATATTTGATGAGATATGAGCAGTTGTATGAAATATTTTTTATCTGCGCATGCACGAACGATAACAAAGATTTTTCTTTTCATGATTTAATAGACAACTCTATGCAGCAACTCATATAACAAAATCAGTCAAATATCATGAAAATTCAGAATAATATCGGGGATAGAGTGAGCTGATTTTTAGTTGCTCTCTATAAGCAGAATATTGATAAGGGATTTTCCATAAATTGCTGTTCTTAATTTTTATTTTTTTTTATATTCATTTTTTTTATTGGTGCTTTAGCTCTTCTTGGAAAAACGAGCTTATTTCCAGAAAAAAAAGAAGGAGTATCAAAATCCAAGCATTTGTTCCAAATCTACTGGTATACATTCATGAAATACTAACTCCTTTGCTGAAAGTCACTTAATAATAAATTTTACTACTACATTCTGCCAAATTTTCTCAAACGGGTGTTAAATTTTGTTGAAAACCCGGCATGATATAAGCACAAACTTGCAATAACTTTTTGAATTTTTTAAGAAGATTGCTATATCTAATTGAATATAAGTGCTATTCTTACGCAAATGAATGCATATATTGTGCAGTATCCACACACCTGTATGTCCTAGTGATAGATCATTTCGTGGTTTTATTTTACAGGAGGATCTCAAATATTATAATTTGTCTTTGATTTTTTGTTGGCCCCTTTATTGTCCTCCTTATCAAATCGACATTGATAAATACGAGGCCTAACATATCCTTTATAATCCAGAAGCTCCAGAAGAGTCCGACAACTATATCTTTGAATATTATATTAAAAGTATATATTAAAAATTATGTACTACCATTATTTAGGCCTTGATTACCACAACGGCAAACGTCCACTAGTATGTCCGAATAATATGTTTTCTCCATATTTATGACAGAAATTCTGCATTTAAATAAGCTGACGATTACTATTCAAAAATATTTATAGAAGTTAACCCATGTTGTAATCAGACTCTGCCGCTGCAATAGTCAGATAAAATTCTTGAACCCTTTAAGGCATGTGAATACGAGGTGCATTCAAGTTCTGAGGCCTCCGATTTTTTTTCTAACTAACTACTCACCCGAAAACTATGAAACTGGTGCTACTTCTCGACGCAATCTCCCTGCAGACGAACACATTTTTCATAGCGTCGACGCCATGATTTCATGGCTACGGCGAAGGCTTCTTACATAGTCTGTTTTGACCACTGGTAAATCGCTGAAGCAATAGCAGCACGGCTGATGAATGTGCGGCTACGGAGAGTGTCTTTCATTGTTGGAAACAGCCAAAAGTCACTAAGAGCCAGTTCAAATGAGTAGCGAGTATGAGAAATCACTTCAAAGTTGTTTTCACGAAGAAACTGTTGCGTAACGTTAGCCCGATGTGCGGGTACGTTGTCTTGGTGAAACAGCATGATTTGCTTCAGCGATTTTCCAGTGGTCGAACCAGACTTCTAAAGAAGCCTTCGCCGCGGCCATGGAATCATGGCTTCGACGTTGTGAAAAATATGTACGTCTGCAGGTAGATTACGTCGAAAAGTAACACCAGTTTCATAGTTTTCGGGTACGTAGTTAGTTAGAAAAAAAATCGGAGTCCTTAGACCTTGAATGCACCTCGAAATGGAGCCCTTCATTGTTTGTAACCCAACGAGGGGTGACCTTGTTTATTGAAAGGTTGGACTGACCTGCTGTATAGCACATCAGGGCCGGTGGTCTAGTAAAAAGTTTGAGTATTGTAGACCAAGATCGCTATGCGTATTGCAACGCCATAAAGATTACTTGTTTAGTTTTAGTATAATAGGATGTATGAATGAAATGTGTTTGCAGAACTACTCATCAGAAATTACAATCTATACATGAAAAATACAGGAAAATGACGCTATATTTTGAATAGTATAAAAATAATACTATTGCGAACCAGAAAGAACATTGCATTTCAGGTATAAATAAAATATTCATGAAACCTAAACAATGATTAGTTCAAAAACTACTTTGTAGCAAATTTGTACAGCGACTACACAAATGTTATTATAGTAGAAAATTTAACAAGCCGTTAACCGCTTTTGTTTCTATTATTGTAATGCCTGTCTTTCTTAGAAGGTTATTTTTCTGTAGAAATTTTTGGGGAAACTGCGTATAGAAAAATTTCAGTTGCAAATGCATTTCCACGCAAAAGCAACGAAAGCTTAAAGTCACAAACATTGAATTTAAACCGATCATACTAACTTCAAAAACATGTCACATTTGAAATATGTATACAAATGGAATTATAAGAAAATCATTCTTTTTAGAATAAATATTTTGAGTTTGACTAAAATTTTGAATACACTCAATTACTTTTTTTCATAAATTGCGTTTCCACTGAATTAATTAATATTTCTTTTTCACCTTCATAGATTACAGCTATTGAAAATTCTGTAATGGGAAGTTGAAACAGACCATTCCAATCTCAAAAAAAAAAAAAAAAAAAAGTGTAATTTTTTTAAATTAAAACCAGATATTTATTATCTTTATAAGGAACTTAACTCGTAACTGACCTAACATATCCTCACATATAAGGTCAAACCAAGCAGAATATAATATAATGAAAATAAAACTTCATTTAAAGCCAAATTGAGTTTAGTATATAAATTTAAATAAATCATAAAATTTAATGACAAAGAATAAATGTGCGTAATTCGTTTTTCAAAGAACAACTCACTTTTCTGATAGGGACATGTTACATCAAAATATTCAATGGACGCTGAAGACGCTTTCCGGAAGTGTGTCTTTCTTGTAAATCGGTCGTATCGGCTTAGACGGCATTCGGCTGTTTTAGAATCAAATTCTACAGATCTACAAAATATGTCTTTCGATGCCAAGCAGGACTCGAGGCAGTATAAACGGCTGCTGTTTTTGATAGTAATATCATCATGTTCTTCTAATTCCATTCCTCTTTGAGATTCAGCGACGAAAAGCCGATCACATGTCCCTAAAAATGATGTAATAGCACGTAATTGTAAATAAACGAAAGCAAGATTTGACGCAGACAGACAAAATAACGGGGTTAAATAGAAGCTTACAAAAATATACTTAAGGGGACACGGTACCCAAAACAACAACAAAATATTATTATTAACTTTATAAACATATTTTTAGACTTTGTTATACAGGGTGTCCCTAAACTTATGGTACATACGTAAGGGGGTGGTAGAACACAACTAGACAAGAACAAATCACCATACAATTCATGGTCGGAACGCAAGTCGTAAAAAGTTAGAGCGCGAAACATACCGAGGCACGAAATGAGGAGAAAGAAGATAGACAGCGATGGAATGAAAGAAAACCTATAATATGAAGATAACATTTTATTGAATAAAATGAAAATAAACAACACGTACGTCCCCCATCACAGCAACTGCTCAAAATTGCGGCCGACAACAATAACGCAGGCTTCACACAGTCGATGGAGTGACCTCAGTACATTGTAACACCAGGCATCTCGTATGGTGTCAGCAGCTACGGATATCTAGTCAACAAGGTCTTCAACGAAATCTATGGGACCATCATCGTAGATGACTTTCTTCATGTGACCCCAAAAGAAAAAGTCCAGGCATGTCAAATCGGGTGAGTGGGCCGACCAGTTGATTGGTACAACTTTTATGCTTCCCTTGCATTGCCGCCTGCCGCTCCGTACATGTAATGCATCTCGGCCTTCTCCTGATTTGAGCATGCATCAATCCACAGAACGAATGAAGACAGCTGCGGTGAACAACCTTTTTATTGTGGTCGCTGGGAGGCGCCCTCTAGCGCTTTATGGCTTGCGATCCGATCATGGATTTTACAGTGATTTCTGCTTGTCTGGTTGTGTTTTATCACCCCCTAACGTATGTAACATGAGTTTAGGGGCACCCTGTATAAACGTTAATTACAAACAATTTAATCTAAAGAAACTTTAAAAGTTAATTTTTTTTTCAGAATATTTAAAATGTTTAATTTTAAACACATAATATAATATAAAAGTCTTCCAGTATTTTATTTTTTTAATTTTTCACCTGGTTTTGTTTATTGCAGGTAAGTTATTATATTATAAGCAGATTAAAAGATCGGATTTTTTTTTAGTAGTAAAAAAAATAGTAGTACACACAGTAGTACACAGAGTATAATAGACTGTGCAGTTTCATGAATATAGTAGCAATAGTATAGAGAAAAAAGTAATAACTGAATAGAGACGAAAAAAACGGAATAATGTCCAGTCTTTGCACTTATGAATTTTTCATGTTGACAGAAGTTATCAAAATATTTTTAAAAAAATGGTTCGTAAATCTCTTCTAGAATACGGTATGATGTTCAACTAGAAAAAAAAAAATTAAGCGCTTTTATTCATATTTAGAAAAGCCTAACCATTTTGTAGACATAAAAAATCTGTAAAAATCAAAAACTTCTAGGCATAGTTCGAACCGAAGATTTAAAATATAATGTCAAAATTGGGTGTTGCTATTGGAAAAAAAACAAAGTTTCTTCTGGTTTTAATTTGTAGATGGCCCCCTAAGCAAATTTTATATGCATCATTTAAAAGTAGACATTATTTCCAACCGTTTGGTACCAGTACATTTTTCTACAATAATTTGTTGCAACGTTAGTAGGGGGTGTCTATTTTTTTTTTCACGACTATGCCTATAGATGTATTCATACATGATGTTAATTTCATAGATGCAAGATTAACTAGTATGCTGTTGTCATCACAAGATTTTAATCTCTACCATTCTAATATGTTAAGTTATAAAAGCATCAACAATAATTATTTTAACCCCACTAAGCAAATTTTATATGCATCATTTAAAAGTAGACATGATTTCCAACCGTTTGGTACCAGTACATTTTTTCTACAATAATTTCTTGCAACGTTAGTAGGGGGTGTTTATTTTTTTTTTTACGACTATGCCTATAGATGTATTAATACATGATGTTAATTTTATAGATGCAAGATTAACTAGTATGCTGTTGTCTTCACAAAACTTTAATCTCTACCATTCTAATATATTAAGCTATAAAAGCATCAACAATAATTACTTTAAAGTATATTGCATTTCTTCGAGTATAACATGTTGTTACAGCGGCAAGAATTAAAGAAAAGACAGAAGAACAGGGAGTATTAAAATTTATAATTAGATCAATATTTTTAATCATTAAATTTGGTGCATTTCTACACAATATGAGATACAGCTATCATGTTCATCGCAAAAATCCTATCGTTAATAATCTGTAATTTGGTCGGCAGTCAAAAATTGACGTTAAAAATGAACGATTCTGGCAACAATGCGGTAAAAGAGCATGAGAGCTACAAGAATAGATTTCATAACACTGCAAACCATGATCGCTAAATTACATCAATTAATTGTGGGCATAATTGTGAATATCACCCAATTGTGAATATCGCCCAAAGCATAAGGATAGCAGCATCCTCTGTTGAGTGAAGTCAAAACTGGATCTGTATCTATTTACACACAGTATAATAGACTGTGCAGTTTGGTGAATATAGATGCTGTAATATCTTGAAATGTAAGTTTAGCAGAAATCGTGAAAAATGCACCATAGCAGCTCCACCTATTAAGCAATTTGCATCCAAACATAAAAAACCCAATTTATGTATAAGTCTAACTGAATATAGAATTTTATTAAATTCCGTTCATTAGTTCTTGAGATAGATCTGCCACAAAATTCGTGTCACATACAGACTAACAGACAGACAGTATGTTTCTTAAAATAGTTAAATCCTGTTCGGGACATCCCAAAATACGTAAACGGATTTAAGAATCTGTATCTATTTATACACAATCTAACATTCTATGCAGTTTGATGAAAATAGGTGCAGTAGTTTTTGAAATATACACCGAAGAGCCAAACCATTATGACCACCACCACGTATTGCAATGAACTCGTCTGGATGACGTGGAAGGCGTATAATCAAGTGGCAATGATATTTAAATGCTGCTAATTGAGTTTGAGGAATCATTTTTGCGATAGTAAAGGCTGCTGATTTAAGCGACTTTGATATAGAGCAGAATTCAGTTGCTCGATGACTCAGAACGAGTATTTTCGAAACTGCGCGTCTCATGGGTTGTTCATGACATATCGTTGTTAGTACTTATATAAAGTGGACGAATGACGCTGAAACCATCAATAGAAGCCATCGCATTGGGCGTCCAGTCGTTGTTAAATAGAAAGGACGACGGAGACTCCCTCCCTTGGTAAAGCAAAATGGGCACCAGAGACTGGCTCAACTGACAAAATACAAAACAGGTCCAAGCAGAATTTTTTGGGAGCGCACCGTTCAGCTGACACTGTTTAATGTGAGACTACGCAGCAAACGTCCCACTCATGTGCCTCTGTTGTACAAGCATCATCGCAAAATACTCATACACTAGTCCCGGGAATATCATGACTGGACTATGGATCATACGGAGAGAGTTTCCTCATCGGTTAAAACACAATTCGTCCTTCAACACGTCGATGGACGTGTTACGGTACGCCCTCTTCTATGCGAACTGTTAGTCTCCCTTATATAGCAGATCATACACAGGCCGATGGTGGCGATACTAAGCTTTGGGGAACGTTCTCGCGGGCATCTCTGAGACTTTTGGATGTGATAGAACAGACCATGAAGGCCGCGGACTATCTGAACATCATTGCAGACCATTAGCACCCTTACATGATATCTGTCTTCCCAATGGAAATGGAATCTTCGAGCAAGACAACACTCCATGTCACAGGGCTTGAATTGTGATCGATTGGTTCCAGGAACATAATACTGAATTCCAGCTAAGGTCCTGGACGACTAACTCGACGGCTCTTAATCCAATAGAACACATTTCGGGTGTCATGGAACAGCAGCCTAGAGCTCAAAAACAGCCATTTTGGAATTTCCAGGATGTGCATGACCACTGCTTGAACATCTCGTACAATTTATCTCCTGTCATCTACCAAGGACTTGTGGCATCCATTTCAAGATGGGTTGAAGATGTTTTGCGGGCTAACGCGTTATTAGGTAGGTGGTCATGATGTTTTGACTCTTCAGTGTAGTTTTAATAGTAGCCGTAAAAAATTCATAGCAGCATCACCCGTTAGGCAATACACACCCAAACATAATAAGCTATATGTAACCATATATGTAAAAGTCTAACTGAATCTAGAATTTTATTAAATTCCGTCCATTAGTTATTGAGATATATCAGCCACAAAATTCGTGTCACACACAGACTAACAGACACACAGACTTTTTCTAAAAATAGCCAAATCGTGATTGGAACATCCCAAATCACGAAAATTCTTTAAAAACGGAAGTAGAAAATTTTAACGATTCTAATACTACTTCCTTCTAATCTAAAATAGAAGAAACAAAAAACATTTGTAGCTAAAAATTCTATTTTTTACAGATGAAAAGTGAGTAATGAATTCTATTTTGAAATTGATTTTAGCACTTGTTAATTTTGTAAAAATAAAAATAATAAAAATGATTTGTTACCACAATTCCATATATCCTATGTTTACAAATCACTGATTAAGCTTAGTCTAAGAATCAACATGGCAAGTCTTACGTTAAATCTACTACTTGTGTGTGGAAATGAAAAACTAAGAGAGAGGGAATACGGGACAAGTTCTGTTTCTTTCTTCTTTATTTCACTATTCCAATACTTTCTTTTTATGTAACATAGAGGAATTTAAAAACAGTTGTAGCTGAAAATTCTATTTTTTACAGATCAAAAGTTATTATTGAATTATATTTTCAAATTCATTTCGACATTTATTAATTTTGTAAAATAGAACTAATAATTTTATGCTATAATTATATAAATCCCGAGTTTACATATCACTGATTAAGCTTAGTCTACGAATCAGCATGGTAAGGCATATATTGAATCTACTACCTGTAGATAAGAATGGAACACGGAGAGAGACGGTGTAAGAGACATGTTTCCAATTCCTTCTTCTTTATTCCCAAACAGACGCAAATATTTAGCATGTATATAATTGAATAAATCTATAGAATTCTTGGAAATTTTTTCTGTAGAAAATTCCTCACGCCTTGCATTCAGTAATATTTCAAATTTTAATTGCTTAAAAGACGTACTGTAGGGTGAGCCGAAAAAAACTTTTTTTAGATTTTCGATGATGGGTAGTGCGGAAAAGTGGCCACTAGTGGCACCAAGTTCACACAAACAATTTGAGATTTTTAGGACAATTCCTATATTTGCCGGTTTTGGCTTGAAGTTTTGCTAAAAGGTTGATTTTTTAACTTTTTTAGCAAAAATTTTAAAAATGTTAAATTAAACTTATTTTAATCGTATTTACTTGAAAAGGCGTATTTTATGTTCGAAATGTATAAATAAGCTCTGATAATGTATTATTTAATTGCTATGTGTATTTTAAATTAGACGATTTTTATAGCGTTTAAGTGAGCAAAAGTTGCATGTATTGTTTGAATCTTTCAACGGTTTCTCTCTTTTGTCTTGTTTATGTCTCTTGGCCTTCCTTATTTTTTTCGATGCTTTAAGGGTCACGGACAGCAGAATCCCTCAGAAACAGATCTGGAAGGAGAGAAGGGGGCGAGGCGAGAACTTAAGCGAACGCAGTGACTCATCGCGATGTTGGGGGAGTGGAGGAGGAAATACAAGAGAGGAGAAAGTGCGATAAGGTATGCTTATTATTTTCAGTGCTCCGTTTCCACGAGACATGGCGGACACTGTGTGAGACAGGAATATGCGTTTAGGAGTGTTTGGCTTTGAAGGGCCTTGTTCAAATTCAGATTCAGTCGAACTGCTTACTTGAAAGCTCCCACTACTTGAATCTTCCAACAATATAACTGTCTTCCATCTGGATCTAACTCCACTCGTTGAAGGCTTTGTCGCATATCCACTATTAATCGTTGAAATTGTATCCCTCTTCATTTTCCACGATATTGTCTTTGCAAGAGTTTTGCTTGTTTTTAAATCAATATTTCCGATAAACATTTTTCGAACAGTTCTTTGATCCCTCAAGAAGTTCACCTCCCGATGTGGAACTTTACGTCTGATGTCGCAGCTACAATTGTTCAAGCCTCTACACTTACAAGCTGCAATGTCAAATAGAGAGGTTTCCGCATTTCGTACCAAATCTTCGCAGATCGCCTTGCCTTTAACGCCCGTATGATTACAAGATTTCTCCAATGATCTACGTTCATTGTAATAGTTTTTAATCTTTCCGTTAATTGCTCGTTGGGAAACCACTGGTATGGAAGATTTTATCCAGATTTCGGAAACTTTTTCACCTACCATTTTAATAATATCATCCACTGGTTGAAGATAAATATCTCGATTTTCTTCTATATCGTATCGCAACCAATAGTAGTGGCGCATGATGTCAGCAATAGTTGGCAATTGCAAGTCTTTCAATTTGCACGGTGCCCAAAAATGGCTACTTTTCACGCCATCACATGTCTTTACATGATCATGAACTTTCGCACTAGCCATTTCTAAACTCGTCGTAATAAAACGCACAAAACACAGTAAAGACAAGTTAAACGATCCAAAAAGCAATGTATTGCACGAGAAAAAGGTTTTACTTTTACACTGAACAAATGTCACAGGGAAACCGAGCACTGAAAAATAATAAGCATCTCTTATCGCACTTTCTCCCCTCTTGTATTTCCTCCTTCACTTCCCCAACGATGAGTCCCTCGCGATGAGTCAATGCGTTCGCTTAAGTTCTCGCCTCACCCCCTTCTCTCCTTCCAGATCTGTTTCTGAGGGATTCTGCTGTCCGTAACCCTTAAAGCATCGAAAAAAATAAAGAAGACCAAGGGACATAAACAAGACAAAGGAGAGAAACTGTTGAAAGATTCAAACAATACATGCAACTTTTGCTCACTTAAACACGAAAAGGCTATAAAAATCGTCTAATTTAAAATACACATAGCAATTAAATAATACATTATCAGAGCATATTTATACATTTGGAACATTAAATATGCCTTTAGAAGTAAATACGATTAAAATAAGTTTAATTTAACATTTTTAAAATTTTTGCTAAAAAAGTTCAAAAATCAGCATTTTAGCAAAACTTCAAGCCAAAAGCGGCAAATATAGGAATTGTCCTAAAAATCTGAAATTTTTTTGTGTGAACTTGGTGCCACTAGTGGCCACTTTTCCGCACTACCCATCATCGAAAATCAAAAAAAAGTTTTTTTCGGCCCACCCTAACGTACAGCCATCAGAGTGAAAAGTTGTTCAAGCCGGGTCTCGAACTCGGGTCATCGGTATAGCGCACCGACGTTCTACCAACTGAACCAATTGGAACGATACCCAGCCTGGCACTTCTCACTATCATGTGTTGGCCAAGCTACAGCCACAGCACAAGATGGAACATTTTTCCGTGAGCCACCGACTCTGGGGCAAACACGAAACCAAAGAGAATCGGTGACTCACGGAAAAATATTCCATCTTGTGCTGCGGTTGCAGCCTTGACAACATATGATAGTAAGAAGTACCAGGCCGGGTATCGTTCCAAGTGGCTCAGTTGGTTGAACGTCGGTTCACTATAAAGATGACCTGGGTTCGTGCCCTAGCTTAAACACTTTTTCACTCTGTTGGCTATACGCCTTGTAAGCAATTAAAATTTGAAATATTAATTTATATAATTATGACAACAATACGTTATTTTTGCTTTTAAATGTTTATAAAAATTCAAATTAATCATTTGTACATAAAAGTTTGGCTTCTATATATATCTACATATTCAGTACTCCCTTTTGATCAATAAAAATACGATTTTTCAACTAAAAATATTTCTAATCTTGCTGCAGTAAATTTTATAAAAAAAAATAATAATAAATAAAGCCAAATAACGCTTTCCATTTAAATTATAATTTTCAAAGCACAATATTCTTTAAAATGTAATTTCCTTGTACTCGTCTTTTGCTTTACCTATATATCCCAGTGGACAAAACTTCACACTTTTTAAATTCACATGTTTAAAAGAGAAGCCAAAATTTCAAAAACATTTATCTAAATTATATATATATATATATATATATTTTATTCAATACATAAGAAAAAAATATTGAAATAGTGAAAATTTTATACTTCCGTAGTTTGATGGATTTACGTATTGGGATATTTTACGCACGATTTGATTATTTTTGGAAAATGTTTGTCTGTATGTAGATGAATTTTGTAGGTACTCTATCTCAAAAACTAAACCACAGCATTTCACGAAATTTTATATTCTGTTAGGCCTTAACAAAATCTAGTATTTATTAGGCTTCGGTGTATATCACTCAATAGATGGCGTTGATATACTGTAATTTCAGCGATTTCCTTGAAAAGTGTTTCTCAACATCTATGAGATGAAATTTCATCTAATATAATTTTGATTAGACGTGACATATATAGCCAGGTGTGTATAAGATTTTGGTGCATATAGACAAACAGTGTACACTGATGAACTGCGTTTTTTTAATTCGCAGAGCATTGTGATTATAAATTAAATTTAAAGGAATCTTCTATATTTTATATGTTTCAGTGCGTAACAGCGCTGTGTAAATTAATATATTAGAATAACGTGGAAGAAAGTTTTGTAATGGTCACAGTATAGTGTTTAATTTTAGATATTACTAAATATTATTGATGCACATTTGCACCCAAAACTTAGAAGAGCATATTGAGTAAGCAATGTTTTTATGAAAATGATTCAGTTTTTGCCTTTTTTTTTCTCTACATATGCATTTATGTATATACTGGTATCTATATACTTTATTTATTTATTTTATTTTCTACATAATCAAACTTCTGGTAGTCTATATGTATGTCTATATGCATTATGCATGAATTATGTACCAAAAAATCCAGTGTAATTATCATTCTCAATTCATAATTTATAACAGGAATCATCAAAACATATTTTCTACATATATGTATATTACAGGTATCTATCTTCTTTATTTATATTACCGTAATTTCCGGCGTATAATCCGCGGATCAAACAATTATGTTTGGACCAAGAAATTTTATTTAGTTTTAAACTAAGTGTTTGCCACGATTTGAAATGTTACATTTTATTTTTAAAAATTTCTGGGTCGAAAAATGATTGTTTGACCCGCGGATTATACGCTGGAAATTATGGTATTACTATTATTATTTTGATTCCAGAAGTCTAGATATATTTTTATAATGCAAGGCCAAAGTGAATAGATTCAAATTTCATTAACCATGATAACTTAATGCAAATAAATTTTCAAGGCACATTTTCTCCATATATTTACATACAGTTAAATAAATACTTTGTGTATACATATGTAGATTTTTTTGCGCAATCATGAATCTAGATGTCTGTCTGTATACAACATGTATGTATATCGCACTAAAACTGCCTAAGAAAATATCAATCTCAATTAATACTTTAAAACAAGAACCTTTGAGGCATATTTTCTCCATGTAATAGGTTCCAGATGCAAGTGTAAGTGTGAGATCCTCTTGTCGCATCCTTGAACGATCCGGGATGTTACTTGTCATGCGGCACTCAGTCACGTTGCGATTTCGTAGAAAAGTGAACGACTTACAAATGACGTCATTCAGACAACTGCGAGTGCATTCTACAAGAGAGGAGCCCAGGACCCTCTTGTAGACATTGGAAGTGGGCAAGGCATTTGTTGAGAGGATGAAGGATTCCATAGCTCCTGGACGTGTACATTTTGCTGAAAACAATATAAAAAAAACTATGAAAAAATATATGTATTGTAAAATTATATGAGAATCAATATTTTTATTTTATTACTGTTTTAGTCAAAGACGAGTTAGTTATTTATATTTTTTTAACTTGAAAGTATATAAAAATTATTTCATTGAAAATTTTATGTGTTATGTTAACTATATAAATAAATGAAATGTTCTTTCTTGCCAACAACAAACTTTTTCGCTTCATTAAAATCTACGTTTATCTCCAAAATTACCGGGTTAATTTTTTTAAGACTATTCTCAAATCCTCTGCTCAACCTATGTGAAACTTTCTGACACATTTTCTGACTCATTTTGAAACGTAAAAGCATAAAAGTCGCAAAGCTGAATTTCGAAGCAATTTGGAATCGAAAGACGTTTTCCATTTTTTGATAAATAACTTACTTATCGAATTATAAGCGGTTGGGGTCTCGTGAAGATGGTATTTTGTCTTGTCTCGTGGTGTCTCGTCCGAAAATTACCTTCACTGTAAAAAGAAATCTGTAAAGTTACTAATTTTTTTTTTTGGAAACTGGGATTTCTAGAACTATTTATGTAATAGCAACAACAAAAATTTATGTAACAGATACACTTTTGCACCTAATAAAAAAAAAATGTAAGGTTACTAATAATTTTTTGGAAACTGGGATGCCTAGAACTTTTCATGTAACTGCAACCCGGGTTACAGATAAAATTTTAGTAAGATTACTGTAATTTTAGCAAATTCATTTGTAAAGCTATAGCTTTACAAAAACTAGTTTTGCAGATTTACAGCATTTTTTGTACAGTTACAGATTAAAGTTCAGCAAACAGGTAACTTTACATCTGTAGAACTACAGATTTTTTTACAGTGTTCTAAACGTCAACTTTGACAGTATTTTCTGTAAAATTTTTGCGTTTACAGAGAATGCAAAACGTCTTTTGATTTCATAATTGCTGAATAACAAACAACACCTGGCAATTTCAAGCGTTTACGAAAACAATATCTAAAAAAGGCGTTAGAAATGAGGCACTTTGGATTTGAGAATAGACTTAAATGAAGAGCAAAGAGAGAGAGAAGAAAAATTATTTCAAAATTTTGTACTGCTAAGCAGAGATTGATAGTATAGCTATTCTACTGACAAAAAAATACTGTCTTTGGATTTGAAAATAGATTTAAATGAAGAGAAAAGAGAGAGAGAAGAAAAATTATTTCAAAATTTTGTACTGCTAAGCAGAGATTGTTAGTATAGCTATTCTACTGACAAAAAAATACTGTCTTTGGATTTGAAAATAGATTTAAATGAAGAGAAAAAAGAGAGAGAAGAAAAATTATTTCAAAATTTTGTACTGCTAAGCAGAGATTGATAGTATAGCTATTCTACTGACAAAAAAAATACTGTCTTTGGATTTGAAAATAGACTTAAATGAAGAGAAAAGAGAGAGAGAAGAAAAATTATTTCAAAATTTTGTACTGCTAAGCAGAGATTTATAGTATAGCTATTCTACTGACAAAAAAAAACTGTCTTTGGATTTGATAATAGACTTAAATGAAGAGAAAAGAGAGAGAGAAGAAAAATTATTTCAAAATTTTGTACTGCTAAGCAGAGATTGATAGTATAGCTATTCTACTGACAAAAAAAATACTGTCTTTGGATTTGAAAATAGACTTAAATGAAGAGAAAAGAGAGAGAGAAGAAAAATTATTTCAAAATTTTGTACTGCTAAGCAGAGATTGATAGTATAGCTATTCTACTGACAAAAAAAAATACTGTCTTTGGATTTGAGAATAGACTTAAATGAAGAGAAAAGAGAGAGAGAAGAAAAATTATTTCAAAATTTTGTACTGCTAAGCAGAGATTGATAGTATAGCTATTCTACTGACAAAAAAAATACTGTCTTTGGATTTGAAAATAGACTTAAATGAAGAGAAAAGAGAGAGAGAAGAAAAATTATTTCAAAATTTTGTACTGCTAAGCAGAGATTGATAGTATAGCTATTCTACTGACAAAAAAAAATACTGTCTTTGGATTTGATAATAGACTTAAATGAAGAGAAAAGAGAGAGAGAAGAAAAATTATTTCAAAATTTTGTACTGCTAAGCAGAGATTGATAGTATAGCTATTCTACTGACAAAAAAAATACTGTCTTTGGATTTGAGAATAGACTTAAATGAAGAGAAAAGAGAGAGAGAAGAAAAATTATTTCAAAATTTTGTACTGCTAAGCAGAGATTGATAGTATGGCTATTCTACTGACAAAAAAAATACTGTCTTTGGATTTGAGAATAGACTTAAATGAAGAGAAAAGAGAGAGAGAAGAAAAATTATTTCAAAATTTTGTACTGCTAAGCAGAGATTGATAGTATAGCTATTCTACTGACAAAAAAAATACTGTCTTTGGATTTGAAAATAGACTTAAATGAAGAGAAAAGAGAGAGAGAATAAAAATTATTTCAAAATTTTGTACTGCTAAGCAGAGATTGATAGTATAGCTATTCTACTGACAAAAAAAACTGTCTTTGGATTTGATAATAGACTTAAATGAAGAGAAAAGAGAGAGAGAAGAAAAATTATTTCAAAATTTTGTACTGCTAAGCAGAGATTGATAGTATAGCTATTCTACTGACAAAAAAAATACTGTCTTTGGATTTGAGAATAGACTTAAATGAAGAGAAAAGAGAGAGAGAAGAAAAATTATTTCAAAATTTTGTACTGCTAAGCAGAGATTGATAGTATAGCTATTCTACTGACAAAAAAAATACTGTCTTTGGATTTGAGAATAGACTTAAATGAAGAGAAAAGAGAGAGAGAAGAAAAATTATTTCAAAATTTTGTACTGCTAAGCAGAGATTGATAGTATAGGTATTCTACTGACAAAAAAATACTGTTACTAGATTGAATAGAGAATTTAAAGGATTTATAAGGTTTTTTTGTGGCACAAGAATAAATGCAAAGAATAGTTAATTGACACATGAATATGTAAATAGTAATAATAAAGAAAGAAATTAATAAAATAAAACATACCATTAACGGAGTAAATAAATAAAAAACACCACACTATAAACACGAATTTCTTCATCGTCTCAACCAGATCTAAAAGAAAAAGAAAAAAAAAATGTAAGAGAAATTCATGAAAATGAAGTAAACGTTATTTCGTATAAAATATTTATTTTCATTTTAAATACATTAATATAATCAAATATATATAAAAATCCACAAGTGAAACTATAGGGTTAAAAGAAACATTTTTTAACTAACTTTTCAAATCGTGCTGAATATACCTTTTTTTACATTAAAAAATTTTCATATTTAAAATATAAGATTTACGATTTCTTTGCCTAATCCGACCTTGTTAATATAATTTATTAAGAAAGAAAAACAACGTAAAAAAGCACGAATGGGAGTGTGTATAGACTGCAAACAGCTGTTTCGAAGACTCTAAGGCTTCATCATCAGTGTTAAAAAAATATAATGAAGATTAAATTAAAAATGCAGATTAAAAAGGATGGGAGGGGCAGAGAGTCAGCGAGGCGGATCTCACAGCTCATCTGTCAACGGCGATATGTCTTAATGTCTTGCATATTTTATTTTATCTTCATTTTAATTTTTAAGCACGTATGATGAAGCCTTAGAGGCGTCAAAACAGCTGTATGCGGCCTTGTTTTTTTGAGGTTGTGCTCTTTTGACGTTGTTTTTCTTTCTTAACCTTTAACCGGAAACGTGAAAATCTCGTGCGCAAACAGAACACTTAATAATTTACCAAATAGTGAACTTAAACGTTTAATTTTTAATAGTAAAGCATTAACAGGACCAACTTTTAATATAACAGCATAAAAATAAGTATTGAATGTAAGAGAGAGAAAATATTAAGGGTAGATATATAGACGTAACCATCTCACCGGCGGTACGTTTCCGGTTAAGGGTTAATATATTGGCACAAAGTACAATGCTCCCCCCTTTTTATGTAATATAATTTAGCATTTAAGTTTTAAAGCACGTTTCTTTGTCGTTTTTATGGGGAGTTTTTCCTCACTATTTCATCCAATTGTGAAAATTTTTGTGTTAAAGAAAATTTCTAAAGGGGTATTATTTTTTTTTAAAGGGAAAAGAATTTTTTTACCATCTACAGGGTGATTAAAAAAGAAACGTTTACAAAATGACATGGCAAATCAATCATACAACAAGGATAAAAAATCACAGAGGAACATAGGGTAGCAAACCATTTATTTAGTCACAAATACCGGGGGTTTCTTCTTAAATCTATTTGGGTTGACGGTCATAACTTTCAGAAAACTGAAGTAAATTATAATAAAACATTTAACAGACATTCTTACATTTGCTGTAAATGTCATAACACCAAACAAAAGGGGCAGAAAATTGGATTATACACGCCAGCACTATGCACTTGAAACGCCCCACATTTTGGATTGTGATTACAATGGATTCATATGGTATCATCCATTGCTTGAGCAACATGTTTTTCCGTATCTTTTCGTGATGTTATCACATTTCACACAAAACAAGGTGCATATCGTTGCATTTTCATTACTATGTTTTTATTTTTCTCGGAATTATTACTGTCAACCCGGGTTCAATTAGGATGAAACTTAGGATGTATTTGTGACTCAATAAGTGTTTTGCGACCCTATGTTCCTATGTGATTTTGTATCCTTGTTGTATGTCTGATTTACCATGTCATTTTGTAAATTTTTTGAATCACACTGTATATAAAGAAATCGGTTAATTATTTTTTTTCTCTGAAATGTCAGCTCTTTAGAAAACAATATTGAAACAAATATAAATAGAAATACGTATATTATATAATTATCACAAGTAGCAAAAAAAAGCAAGTATAATAAAGGAACAATAAACAAATATTATATCTCATCAAAAAAGAACTGGTTGTAAATGGTCTCATGAACGTCAGCCATAAAATGAAGTAATACCCCAAGTGAGTGCTGTGAGAAAGTCTATGAATATTCATAATTGTTGCAAATGGCTCAGAATGTGGTAAAGCATATGAAAACTATTTCGCGACCTGCAGGCATGTGTAACCTATGTGACTGCATGCTTAGTTGGTAATCCCTTAATACGCCTGCTTTACTTAATTGCATTTTGAATTTGAATATTCCTATTGTTGATGCATGTCATTCTTAATTATCTGATTGAACAATCGATTACTTTATTTCATTGCTGTCATCATATATCAAAGGGGGACGTGAATGTATCACGAAGAATATTTTTGGTATCCGTTGTGTGCTTCTAAAAATGAAAACAAAAGAATTCAAAATAATCCGTGTTTTAAATTCTATGTACCATGCAATGGACATTTAAGCTATAGCAAATAAAATAACGGTGGAGAAGTAAATGTATTATTGAAGATTAAGCTTAAAAATAATTAGGAATGCAATTTTCCCAATAAGTACACTGTTAAAAATTTGCAGCATTCTGACAGGTCATTTGACCGTTTTTTCCGAAAACAGTTACACAACCGTAATTTTAACACTATTCTGACCATATTATTGGCCATTCTATGGTCAGAATATAGTTGAGTTATAGTTATGAAACCGTTTTTTCAAAAAATGGTCGAATGACCTGCCAGAATGCTGCAAAATTTTTAACAGTGTACTTATAACGGTTACATCCGATTCTGTGTGCCGCTTTAGAGCGTTTTATGCTTTATTTACTGTTATTTCTCGTGCAATTAACACATTGTATGCGGACAATTTTTCGAAAATGAGCACTAAATTTACGTTCACAAATGCCACAGTAAATTAAAACCTGCTCACAACCAATAAGAAGCAAGCATTCTTGGATTACACCTTCTTTTTTCGTCCGTACAAAATTTCCGGTACCAGTAATAATTTCTGTCCCCAACCCATAAAAACATACTAGTACGTGTCCCGCATACAATGTGTTAATTTTAAGCCAATTTGTCAGATTTTTTTTTTTGCTTGTGGAGGGTGGGGTAGTAATTTTACTTTTATAATATTAAACTTTTCACCGTCCGAGGGTTTTCAGTATTTTTATAAAAATGCTTGTAAATCCCAGGATATATATATTTTTAATCACAGTTTGATGCTTAATATCACTACTTTCTATGTAAGGTTCAAAATAGAATTATGTTTAAAATATTTTCGTCTACAGCCATTTTAACATGATTTCTAGGAACGGATAATCCGCGCCAGCCGGTTAAAGGGTTAAAGTCAAAGTATGTCAAAGCAAACTTAAAGATTCTTGTCAAGAACGATTAATTTTTGTCGAGTTTACCATGTTCCTTCATGTTTCGCCAAATATTCACTTGAACTTAAATTTCTTATCTCAAAATGGGAAAAATAGAGAAATTACGCACAATTTATTAGGTAACGTATTATTTCTGGGGTAGCTTAATTGTTAGATTTCATTTTTAGGCAACCCACGATTTTAATAATCTAGATTAAAAATTGTAAATGATTTTTCAAAGAGAATTATTTAATATCTTTTTTGCATTGAATTATATTGTAAATAACATTTTATCCTTTAGTTCATTAATTATTTTGTGCATTTTAATGAACATTTATGTTATAAAAATATTTTACGTTTTCTTCATTTCAGTAATAAATTAAAAAATCTACCCCCCCCCCCAAAAAAAAAAAAATGAAGAAAAGAAATACCCCTCAATTTGTTACTATATCCATATTTTAATTTTTCTTAGCAAAATTTTTTGTGTGTAATTTTGTCTGTAATTGTTTCTCTTTTAATGCATTCTATTTTGGCCCAGACCGTTCAGGAAACTTCTAGTACTTTTCTTCTCGCGCTTTGGAGAAAACCGAATTACTTACTTATATAAAATCCAAGGTCCTTGCCCTAACCCAGAGTTTTGATTGGATAAAGCTTCATCTGCAGAGTGCATTTTGCAATTTTGCGCCTTGTATTTTAATACTTTTACATGAGCGCGGAATCCAGATTTTGTCCGTTTTTGTATATTTAAATAACTGTGCGCATCGTAAAAGTATTTTGACCCCTGATCTATACAGAATTTAACTAAATAGTCCCTGAGAAATTAATGCAAGACATAAAAAGTTTTTAACGCTGTGCACGGAGATATTCTACGAAAATTAATAGTTTGTCTGAGTTTGAAGAAGTGTCATGAAATTTTACAATAGTATAGTAGACAGTATACTCCAATTGTGTGGAAAGTGATTTCAAAGAACAAACTGACTTCTTTAAAATGGCTGTGTGTTGTTGATTATTTCTTTTGGCAAAGCCCTTGGAATTAACAGCTACTGGGTACAAAATTATTTTTCTCGAAACTTCTTGGGAAAACAATTTTCTAGTCTTGCGGGTAGTAACTTTTTGCCTGTTTTGTCTACGAGACGTATATGCCCCTTCAAAAAAAAAAAAAAAAAAAAAAAACCTCTTTGAACTTCGATGATCTTCCAGTAGTGACTATACAAGTTACTGCATTATCTCAAATGTATTCCATCAACAACAATGACAGAGTAATAAATTGTTACCAGACCTTAAATAACATCTCATCGATATATATATATATATTACGTAACAAATAAATGGGTTAAGTCTAACAATCACGTCCTGCTTTTAACGACTTATTGCTGGATTAGTACTTTATGTTAATCAGCCATTGGTGAGATTGTATAACAGTTGTACCACTTATTGCAAGCATCGCTATTGGAGGTGTCAACACTGTAGAAATTTCACAGCTGGGGACAGATAGCACATTCCAATTGACTTATTTAATCAACTCTATCGATTGTTGATAATGATGAGATTGGTGAAGTCCAATCAAACAATAATTGATTCATGATACAGTCAAGGCAGATTAGGCCGCATGAGTGGTGATAAAAAGATGAAGAAATACAGGGTTTTCCTAATAAAACATAGGCTGAAGTCATTGGAAACTTTTTATTTCATCACAACATATCAACCTAAACAATTCCCACAGGGTGAGAATTTATCAGAGCTGTCATGCTTGAGCACGAACTAATTATTCATGCGAAAAAGATGTTAAAGAACGATTTAAATATTCTACGTGACTTTGGACACCAGGTAACAGATTAGGTAAACAATCAAACAGAACAAAAATCCTCTTCTCAGCTCATGCTCGAGCGTTTCACTAGAATACGCGGAGGAATTCCGAATTGAAATGTAAACTTCAGACTATCCAAACAAATTCATGAGCGAGACACAAAAGATACTTCGATCCGTCACTCAACCAATTCAGAGCTATCGAGAAGCGTCATAGCATCCCGGCTCTGCTGACGGAAGGATTTCGATGTGATTCGGCTGACGCTCGCCAGGCTGGCGAGAAATTGAGGTAAAATAAAATAAAAATGGCTTTTATAAACAGTCGAAAAATAAAGTAAGTGCACTCAGAATTTTACAGTTTGGTAGCTGATAAAAATTAATGAAAGGATTAAAAGCTTAATTAGACTAATAAGGATTAATAAGACTATTATTAAGATACGCGTTTTACTTTTATAGGAATTTACCTACAAAGAAATAATAGAGAGTATTACGAAATAGGGAAATAATGAATACGCCGGCAATTTAGAATAATTTAAAAGAATAATAAAAGTAAAAATTTTATATAACATATATATATATATATATATATATATATATATGTTTATAATTTATATATTCGCATATTCGCAATTATTGATGATAACTTTTAATGGTTTATGATGGTTTTAGCTTTTATATGTATGTATATTATATGTATATATATATATATATGTATGTATATCCAAACAATTTGTGTAACTTTCTTTATTGGGAGTCGGTTAAAAAAGAATTTTAAATAAATTATTGGTAAAATAAATTATTGTTTTCATTTTATTTTTGTAACGATATATTTATTATGTATTTTTCTATTATTCATACATATGTAGGTATCTATATCTATCTTTATACAGGGTGATTCATAAAAGATGGGCAGAACTTTAAGGGGTTATAGTACACTTAAAGACAAATAATATTAAATAGGAGACTAAGGGTCCCAGACGTATTCCCAAGGAGATAGGGGGCATTAAAGTTTAGGGTCCGAAATTTCAAATGATTATAAAACATGGAAAAATTGGTCGATTCGTTTGCGGTTTTTGCAAAAAATTTTCTTTATGCCAGTATTTTCTTGAAATAAAATTTTAAAGTTCAATTTCAAAAAATGCCGATAGGGGGCGCTTTAGACTTTGGAGTAACAAACAACTATTTTTTAACGTTATTTTTTGTATTTCTTTAAATGATTTCGAAAGCTTAGACTTAAACTTAAATTTTGATCTAAAAATCTGAGTCCTAACGAGTAGTTAAGTAGCGTAAACTGAAATTTGAAATTTGAAACCCTTCTCCCCCCAGAACAAAAATCAGTTATTCCCGATCTTTGTGTCGTAGATTAGGCTCTAACTACTGCCGCGTTTTGCTAAAATTATTCTTTATGTCAGTATTTTCTTGAAAATAAATTTTAAAGAAAATTTTCAAAAAATTCCGATAGAGGGCGCTTTAGACTTTGGAGTAACGAACAACTATTTTATACCGTTATTTTTTGTGTCTCATTAAATGCTTTCTAAAGCTTAGACTTAAACTTAAATTTTCAGCTCAAAATCTGAATCGCTGAGCGTGGTTCAGTAGCGAGGGGAGGGGGTTCAAATTTCAACTTCTGAACATAGTTCAGTTTGCACTACTTAACCATGCCCAACGATTCTGTGCTGTGATACGAGGCAAAAATACAACTTTCGTCAAGGACTGCATAGTCGGAATTCACTCATAAAGGCACTGGCACAGTTGGAAACGTCGCTCATGCAAACGTTAAAGCTCCATTCCTGACGCTAGTCACCGGGTGAAGAAGGAAACAGAAAGTATGCAAATGTCAAATGGGGAAGAAGAAGAACACGTATGCAAAATTTCGACACGATTCAGGCATAAAAACCACTGAACGGTGAGTCAAGTGCAAGTCGCTGTAGTAATGAATCGGAAGATGGTGCCCTTCACGAATAAGGAAAAGGCTGAGATGCATTTAATTTACGGAGCGGCAGATGGAAATGGTGCACAGGCACAACGAATGTACGGAGAGCGATTTCCCAACAGGCGGTTGCCTAACCGCAAAACTTTCGAGCGCTTGCACAGACAGTTGTGTGAGACGGGATCATTTCTCGCTTCCCGGTCGAATGCAGGTCGTGCAAAAAAGGACGAATCAGTAGTTGTTGCAGAAGCCATTCTGGATGTAGTAGCGGCGCAGCCAAGTACAAGTACACGAACAGTGGCTAGGCAGGTGGATACCTCACAGTCCATGACTTGGAGGGTACTGAAGGATGAACATTTGCTCCCGTTTCATGTGCAACGAGTCCAGAAACTGTCTCCAGGGGATTATCCAAATCGTATTGAATTCGCCCGCTGGTTTCTGCAGCAGAACGCGCTAAATCCACATTTTGGACGAACTGTGCTTTTCACCGATGAATGTACCTTCACACGTGAAGGTACATTTAACACACACAATGCACATGTATGGGCGGATGTCAATCCACATGCTACGTATCCACATGCTCATCAGAGACGCTTTTCCATCAATGTTTGGGCAGGAATCCTCGGAGACTACCTAATCGGACCGTACCTTCTTCCTGAACGCCTCAACGGTAAAACATACCTCACATTTCTGCAACATGTGCTGCCAGACCTGTTAAACGTTGTTCCTCCACGCATCCGGCGGGTCATGTGGTTCCAGCACGATGGAGCGCCAGCCCATTACGTACGAGACGTCCGCAACTATCTGGACATCACATTTCCGAGCAGATGGATTGGTCGAGGTGGTCCTGTTGCTTGGCCTGCTCGCTCGCCAGATCTTTCACCCCTCGATTTCTTTTTTTGGGGACGATTGAAGGCTCTTATGTATGAGACACCCATTGAATCCCCCGAGGAACTGGTCGCCAGACTTTCCGCCGCTGTAGGGGAAGTGCTCGAAAAGCCTGATGTTTTCGCGAATGTTCGCCGTTCCATTCTTCGCCGTTGTTCTGCGTGCATAACCTCTGGTGGTCACAATTTTGAACATTTATTGTAATTACATGTTAATAAATAAGCTTTGGTAACATAATCCTAATTTGTGTCTTTTTACCTCGTATCACAGCACACAATGTGTGGACATGGTAAACTGAACTGTGCTCAGGAGTAGAAATTTCAAACACCTCTCCCCAGAAACTTAACCACGTCTAACGATTCAGATTTTGGGCTGAAAATTTAAGTCTAAGCTTTAGAAAGCATTTAATGAGACACAAAAAATAACGGTATAAAATAGTTGTTCGTTACTCCAAAGTCTAAAGCGCCCTCTATCGGAATTTTTTGAAAATTTTCTTTAAAATTTATTTTCAAGAAAATACTGACATAAAGAATAATTTTAGCAAAACGCGGCAGTAGTTAGAGCCTAATCTACGACACAAAGATCGGGAATAACTGATTTTTGTTCTGGGGGGAGAAGGGTTTCAAATTTCAAATTTCAGTTTATGCTACTTAACTACTCGTTAGGACTCAGATTTTTAGATCAAAATTTAAGTTTAAGTCTAAGCTTTCGAAATCATTTAAAGAAATACAAAAAATAACGTTAAAAAATAGTTGTTTGTTACTCCAAAGTCTAAAGCGCCCCCTATCGGCATTTTTTGAAATTGAACTTTAAAATTTTATTTCAAGAAAATACTGGCATAAAGAAAATTTTTTGCAAAAACCGCAAACGAATCGACCAATTTTTCCATGTTTTATAATCATTTGAAATTTCGGACCCTAAACTTTAATGCCCCCTATCTCCTTGGGAATACGTCTGGGACCCTTAGTCTCCTATTTAATATTATTTGTCTTTAAGTGTACTATAACCCCTTAAAGTTCTGCCCATCTTTTATGAATCACCCTGTATATGTATCCATTGATGATTGTTTTCAGTTTCGTCTTTTTAACCGCATGGATAAGCACTTGAATAAGTTCTATTTTATAATTTACGTTAAACAGTGTGCATATGATAGAATAACATATAAAAGATGTTATATGTCTGAGACAAATTCTAATCCAGTTATTGAACTTTTATTAGTCTATTTGTATTCTGTATTGCTTTTAATGGTTCGTGCAAGAAACTGTTATGATAATAATTAGCTTACTTTGCTTTAAAGCTATACGAATCGCTAAACCATGGCATTTCAAATAAATGTAATGAAACATTTGGTATAAACATTTATTTTCGAATATTATAGTAAAATGATCCTTTAGTCTCTTGAAATTTTCAAAAGACTACGCTTTAGGCGTTAAAAATGCTTAAATTGTACCGGTTTGCTGAAATGTAAACAATAAAATGGATTCTAAATTGTAACCATTCATATGTTTCTTCATAGATAAATAAAACGCCAACAACTCTAAAATAAGCCACGATTAAAATCCGCATTTTCTCATCGTCCTAAAAATAGGACAGCATATATTAGCGAACGCTATATAAATTATTTTGAGTACTTTAATTCAAACTTAAGACGATTTGTTATTCAAGGTAACGTTGGACTACGGCCTAAGATGCTTTCTTCCATTCCACCTAAGTAACAACGAATATCAGTGGATTGTACCATTTTCCTATTTTTAGGACAGCCTGAATCTATCAATTTAATAAAAGTTTTTTTTCATTTTTTTATGTGTATACACAGACTTAGAGAAAGACATATTTAATATTTTATAAAAATATATTAATATTTTATAAAAAAAAAAAAAAAAAAAATATTTTCAATGCTGGGTACGATTATTGTTAAGAAAAATACATTAATACAAATTTAGATGTAATTTCAGTTAATCTTTAAGGGGAAAAAAAACCCTTTTAAATTATAAAGGCCAAATTTATTTACCCTTTATCTACTGATGGTATTTATAAGTACCATTAAAATACCTTGTTACAAAATTCATTTAATACGACGTTTAGTTGTAATACAGATTATAATGAGTTATAGATACATTACTTTATCTTGTTCCAAAAGCATTATTGGCTACACAAAACAAAAATATTTTTAAAAGGATGATTTCTTTTGCCTTTGCATTTTTTCATCTTACTTGGCATTGAAGAGTGTGCGGAGAAAATTTGTCAATTCGGAAATATTTCTATATTTCTATTGTAAGAAAATTATGTTTGTACATTTCCCAATTCTACAAATTACCAAGAAAAATATTTAAAATAAAAGATTTGAGTGGGGTTATAAATGTTGCACGTAATCCCTATAAATTCAAATTTAATGAATCCTTCTAAATCCTTCTAAAATTTATTAAATTATTTTGTAAATATTCTAATGTAGTTTAATCAATTCGCGAAAACTGCTTCAAAAGATAAAATTTTCATGAATTCATAATTCAACACATAATGGGTTAATGCAAATTAAATTTTTTAATTTCCTCTGGATTATTAAAAAAAAAAAAAAAAAACTATGGAAATATGAAGTCCAAACTTCTATAAACTCCGTATAACTTACTCTTTGAACTTCAGGATGAGAAAGAAAATCCGCATATCCCTCCATTCTGCGACGAAATTGTCTTATTATGACAGATATTTCGGCAATCCATTTTGCGAGTTAATCGAGCCGTGGTGCGTGATCAGAATTCAGATATCTCTTCCAGATCTTTTGACGAAATAAAGACGGTACTTAGTTCGAGCAAGAAAGATCGGTGGGTGTTCCAGGAAGAAAGTTTAAAATATCCTGTCGGAATTTGCATTGAAATTTCATTGTTTTGAAAAATGGAGGGGAAGGAAGAAAAAGTATTCAAATATTTTGAATAGCTTGTTTAACTGCAGCCATCTATATGGAAGTTATTTGAATACATGTAATGTTGTTTGGAAATTTCTGTGTTTATTCACAACATCTGATCTGTTAGGCTTGTTTAGTATGAGTTCAGAAATGAGTTTTGTCTGTTTCACCACCTATCAGGAACAGTGATCTATTTTCCTATTTTTATAACAGAAGATGATAGTTGTTAACAAATCATGGATATCTAAATTTGAATAAAAAAACGAGCAGTGCAATAAAGAACTACTTGAAATCGTATTTTCTAACTTAAAATTTCAAGAAATTTCGGTTATTTCAAGAGCATAATTTAGACATTACATTCTTCTAGATTGAGCCTCTTATTAACATTGAGTTTCTTGGAAATTTTTTCAGCGCATTTCTGTAAAATTTTGAGTAAACGAAAAAAGTCTTCTTGCTTAATCATTCAAGTTTGGCGTATTATTTACGCAACATTTCAGGCTATTTACAAGTTTTTTCAAAGAACTAAACTGGTTTGAAGACAAAATGTTACCGTAGTGACTTATTATTTTAAAAGCATCTTCAATGGCAATTACTTCTCAAATCGAATTTTTTCATGAGAAATAAATTAACTAAAGAATTAATTATGTAATTAGTTTAATGAAAATGTTAAAAATATTAAAACATTCAAGCTTGCATCAGGTAACTGTTTCAAGTCATCAAAAACTCGTGAGACACACAATGCTGTAATTAAACACCATTCAGGGATTTATGTATATTCTAGAACACTCTGCTTCTCGATTTCGTTCAGCCTTTTTAGGTATGAGCATCAAATATCAAAGTTTATCAACGAAAGAAGATCGTTGTAAAAGCTTTGTGATTATTCCAGATACAAGGAATAATTTCGTATACATGGGTATCTTACTTTGCTGCTTATTTACGAGACTATGTTAGTTCATTTTTCGCAGTATTGTATTATATATTCGTGTATATGTGTGTGTGTTACTGTAAAATCCCGAAGTCTAGTAAATCCTAAGTTTAATCGGCAAATCCTAGGATTTATCAAAATGAGTTTGTAAAAGCTAGAAATATGCTTTTAAAGGCTTCTACATCGAGCTTTTACCAGTAGGGTAAACGCACCGGTAGTGGGCCACTTAAGGACATTTATCTTATTATTATTAAAGTATTTATGAATTCTAAATGATATATATATATATTTAACGTAGTCCTAACCTTCATGTATCGGAATAAACATTCAAAGTTTCAAAATATATTATTTGTAAAAAATGAAAGATAAAATAAGTTACCTTCTCCGATGCTCCAGTAGTGGGCATAGTAAATTTTTGATGCACCAGTAGTGGGCCCCCCAGAAGTGGGCCACTCCAGTTTTGAGTTTAGTGTGAAAATACTGAAGTTATACTTTTTTTACAGTTCTAGAATAGGATGTTCACAATAATGAAATGATACATAGAAGTTTAGATGATTACGTAAAATAATCTCACTAGTAAATCTGCAGATCATAGGCCTCAACTTCAGTTCTGTAAATCAATTTTAATTTTATCTCACTTTACATAAAAGCTAATGTCCTACAAGCTGCAAAGTAATTTTTTTAGATTATATACAGGGTGTCCTTTCGTATCGTTTAAATATAGCTAATTCCCAAGAAGCTCAGTTTTAGAGGTATAATTTTAATTGCTGAACTATTTCACATGTTTTTCATCATGTGAAAATCCATTTCCATCAAAATAGTTGCATTTTCTTAATGTTACGAAATTTAATTTTTGTACAGTTTTTGTGATCTATAAGTTATATTTAGAAAATCTGCTTATATGCTTTCACTTGTTAAACAGTAAATATTCCCATATTCTGTGATCAAGACTTTCTGAATTGTGCTACAATGAATTTTATGAATTTTCAGCGATTTCTGACATTAAAATTCATTTTCTGTGTTTTGTACCAGAATGATACAAATGGTAGATAAAAAACAACCGTTTTTATCCACAATAATAGTAGACAATTTAGCAACTTTTTTTAAAATCGAAATGTATAGTTTTTGTTTTCTCTAAATAACAGTCTGTTGTATTTTGTTAACTTAAAAAAAAATCCGCCCAATTTGTTATTTCGCAGTGGTGATGAATAATAAGACAAATATAATAAACAGGATAATTAAAAGCTGAAATGACTGCAAAACAAAATGATTTATCCAAAAACGAAAAAGATCTCAAAATGTGAGAGGGGTTTATAGTCAATTTATTACAAAGAGTACTTTAGGTTGAAACTGGGCGACAGACTGGTGCGATAATTTCCTGACTCTCCTTTTTTTCCATCAGCTATTTTTTTAACACTTCCTTTTGAAATTTTCTTTTTTCTCTTTCAGTTTTTTTATTTCTGCGTCTTTAGCATTTTTAAGGCCTTCTCTATTCTTATAATATTGAAGCATTTAGGGAGAAACCACAACTGCAGGAATTTTCTCTCTTTTTCTCTTTTTCTTTGTGTTATCTCCCCCTTCTGGCCAAAATAGAACTCTTTTGAAGGGAGATGGTACATTTCCAGATGGCCCACCATTTGAAAGCACTGAATGGTTCCCAGTCTCAGTTGATCCTTCTTGAATGAAAAGGTTCACCTCGCCATCTTCAACAATTGCTTTTTGCTCCTGATCAATAGTTCCAGTATCAGCAGTGTCAATAGGCTATTCAGTGTACGCCGCCTCAACAGATATGACTGGTGTACCCTATAACAAGTAAAATGTAAAAATGGAATAAATAATAGTAAAAAATATATACTCAAGTGTTTTATACCCAAATTGTTTTGCGATAGATTACCTGAGAAATTGGATCCATGTTCAAAGTCTCCTTCATTTCCAACCAAAAGAAGTAAAGATCTGTTTGCTCCACAGAACCTTTCAATTTGCCTTTATTTTTTGAGAAAGATTTTATTTTTCTTCTCCAATTTTATCTTCTAGAACTTCCAAGAAAGAAGCCATTTCTCTCTCCTTTAATGGTGATATTATCACATTCTTTGATGTTAGGGTGGATTCAACATTTACTTTCTTTAGATCCCATGGAACTAGTCCACTTGCTTTGAATCTATTCACAATGGTTGCAGGAGTTAAACGATCTAGTGCTGATTTTAGGATTGGTGGAAGCTCATGTTTCTGCATCTGTTTGCCTTCATGAGTTATTCTGAAGTGCACTACTTCCTTTTGCCAAGCACTTTTAAGAGTATGTAAAACAGAAATGTACATTGGTTGCATTAGGTATGTGGAATTTGGGGGCAAAGCTACCATTTCAACTAGATGAGCTGAACAGAAGATTCTTAGATTCAAAGCCATGTGAGAAGTATGTCCATCCATAAATAACACTACAGGTTTTTCTATGCAATGCTTATTTAAATATGGCTAAAAAATTCGAACCTTTATTGAGTATTGAACCTTTGAAGTATAAATTATTTTAGATATTAATTTCTTTTAATAATCATATGTCTGATAGCTTAGTGAAGTTGCATTTTCGCTGCTCCAGAAGTGGGCCAGTTATGCACCAGTAGTGGGCCCCTGGCCCACTACTGGTTCTGATGGACAAAATACTAAATAAATTATATACAAAGTCTTAGAACCTCAAAAAATACTTAATTAAAATAATTTAAACATAAAATTTTTTTTGGCATGTGCTCCAGTAGTGGGCCACCATGTCCACTATTAGTACAATTTAAGAAATTGTGATCCAGAAGTGGGCCACCCCTTAAAATCAATATAATTTTCAATTTTTAAGTTTTCAGCTTCGAGTATATCAACGGCACTTTAATTCAAAATAAAATATAATATTAAAGAAACAACGCTTTAGATAAAACCTTATCTCTTAATGAAATCACTAAGGATTTGCCAAAAAATCGGAGTTTGAAGACATTCCAGAAGATAAACAAATATATCTACAGGAAAATAACAATTATTCCAAACTGTTTATGGAAAGTTAACATTTAAGGACTTTAACTAATCAGATTTCTTTCAGTCGTTTTTCTGAAATGGCTTGTGAACTTGTTTTTAAACTTTGAAAGTTAGTGGCCCACTACAGGTACGTGGCCCACTACCGGTGCGTTTACCCTATATCCTAGCATTTATTGAAATGGCTTGGTAAACGCTAGGATTTACCAATTAAAAATTCAAGGTTATATAAAATTAAGTTTAATGTTTTTATAGACTTTGTTTAAATTTGATGAGAAAAAAAAATTAAAATAAAGTTTTTTTAAGGGGTCGACAATAGCTGCAAAATTAAATGTAAGGACTCTCTCTCCAAAACAACTGAAATGATTTCAATATTTTTTTAATCGTTTTGGCGGTAGATGAACTATAATTGACCATTCTGTAGGAAATAAATGCAATAGCTATGTTATATATAAACATAAATAAATAAATAAATATAAAATCGAGATTTTTTTTTGGTTTTAAAAATTTTGAACTATTCTTTTTTTTCTTTCACGAACGCCAACTTTAGCTACTTTTAAAACTATTGAAATATGTTTTGAAATCTCCTGAGTAGTTCCCGACAAAAAATTACATCATTGTCAGCTGTTTTACATGTTATTTCGCTACTGTTGTTGCTCCCTTAATTTATTAATAATTTCACATAGTATGTACATAAGTAAAAATAAATAAATTTTTGATTTAATATAGCAAATACCTGTGTAAGGGAGTGCAGTATGTTTACCATTCCCTTCCTGAATCCTATGCTAAGCTGACCAATCATTCCAGCCTTTCACCAAAAATAATCGGTAAATCCTAGAAATTATTGAAATGACCTGGTAAAAGCGCGAAGTAGAAATGTCAAAGAGCATATGTCCGGCTTTTACCAACTCACTCTGGTAAATGTGGGAATTTACCATTAAAACTTGGGATTTACCTGTTTCGGGATTTTACAGTAACATATACATGCTTTTTTTTTTAACTCCAAAAGTAGTTCTAATTAAAAATGTGCTTATGTTATGTTTTTTATAGACATATTACACACTGCATATCGATTCATATCTGTTTTTTTCTTTCAGAGTTTAGAAATAAGGCTATAATTTAAAATGAATAAACTGATGAAATTAAGTTGTTCCTCGTACATTTAAATACTTGATTTTATCGGCATGTTCATCAGTGATATTTTTAGTTTCATTGTATTTACAGACATTGTACATCACAAATACAATCTTACCCTCCAACGGCGAAAACTGGACACACATTATAGTTAGTAGTGCCGTATGTATGAGGGTTGTGGAATCGTTTCCTTTTCTGCTGCATATTTAGACTGCAAGTAGTCACAATAAATTGTAACCATTTAAACAATTTCAATTGCATAAAGTTATTTCTATCAAATAAGTACTGTCATTTCTTAAATTACTTAACATTATGCACTTATAGATACCTTTTACATAAGTCAAAAATGTATTTCCCAAATATGAGCAACTACATATACCATGTTATAATAATAATACACTTAGATGAGTGGTTTCAGAAATAAAAGTACGAAACAACAAATAGAAATCTGAACTCTTCTCCAAAAAAATAAATCAGTTGCAACATTTCACCGAAACGATTTTTAACACCGATTTTAAAACGAACCTGCGTGTCTAAATAGAAATCACCCGGTTATATTTTTAATTTTTAAAGGTTTGTAAAAATCGGTCATATGACGCAAGATGGGATACATAACCTTGACTTTATCTTTAATGTTCCTCAATGCACTAATTAAATTAACTTATTTTTAACCTATGATTTATTTACACTGACGATTTTACAATTAATGTGCTGACTTTTGTCGCAAGAAGAAATTTTTATCAACAAAATTTATTGTTATAATTTTTTTTCGGGAGGTTAATATTTTTTCCTTTAAGATTTTTTTTCCGTAAAAATACAGCTAACGTCAGTATCATGTTTTATCTAAAACGGCTATTTCAATCATCTGCACATGATTTGTGTCTGAGAGTCACCAGTTCATCGTTAACCACAAAGATATATGACCATAACTGAGGAAGTACGCTTTAGAATCCATTTAATCTTTGCGTGCCAGTAGAAGCGTAACCGTTATCCAATCTACATATATATAACCAGAATCCAAATACACTTCTTTATGCTTATTTTTTCCTTCTTCGCACGCATCTGCTGACATTGGCCTTCATTTGAAAAAAAAAAAAAGTTCCATCCTGTAATTTCAGTTTCTGTCAGATTATTTATGGATTTATCTCAGTTAGAAAGAGAATCTATCATGCACATTTTTTGCTTGCACAACTACTGTCTTGGTAATTGAAAGTATAATTTATCTCTCCCTCTCACTCTCTCTCTCTCTATATATATATATATATATACATACATATATATATATATATATATATATATATATATATACATATAACCATTAATTAAACATACACAGACACACACATATATATATAAAGTAAAGAATCATATAGTATTTATAAAAATTATAGTAGTAAAAAGAATCTGAATGATATTTAAAATTACAGGTCTAATTAATTCTGGAAAAACAGTCACATTGCTGCTAATGATACAAAAAAATATTACTTCTTGCAAATATGTGATGTAGTAGAACGTTTTATTCACAAAAATTATAATTGCAGTATTAAAGATTGAAAATCAATATGCTCATCGTTATTTAGCCTAAAACTATCCCATACAGCCAGAAATAATTAATCTGACCCTTATTTTAACAAGCAGTAACAACAAAACAAAGTACATTAAATGTTTGTCTTACCAATAAATTGCCAATAAAAACGTCACAGAGCTGCTGAATTCCTTTCCTTTTTGCTGAAATATTTGTTAATTTATTTATTCTTTTATTAGCGTTGATACCATTGTAAAAGACACATTGATAATAAAAGTTTTGTTTCTTTTTGGGTATCCGTATAAAGTAAAAAAAAAAAAAAAAAAAAAGATTTAAAATATCTACTCTCGAATGAGATAAAGGATGATAATTTATTAAAATTCAGTTAGTACTAGGATGTATTTTTAATACCGTTTTGACTTTAATTACATTAACTTATTTAATAAAAAAAAAATCTGAACACGTAGTGATTTTGTTTCATTCAAATTTGTTTACTGCACTTGCAAAAACATAGGCTGCAATTCTTACATCCATGAGGGGTTCTTTTTTTTTGCTTATTTATTTTAGAAAAATTTAGAAAAATAATAAATTGTGAAAGAATTGATGTACAGTCGTGGAAAAAAAAGTAAACACCCCCTACTAACTCCTCAACAAATGATCATAGACAAAAGTTACTAGTACCGAATGATTGGAAATAAAGTCTACTTTTAAATCCAAACGAACATCGAAAACGAATTTTAAATCAAAACGAATCCAAACTTCATTTTTTTCAATAGCAGTACACAAATATAACGAGATATTTCAAATATTCGGTTCAAAATATGCCTAGAAACCAAATTTCAAGTCATTCGAATGATAAGATTTTGAATTATTGGCATTCAACATTTAGTACTTGTAATGTTAAATTACATTTTCATGTTTTTATTTATATCTCCTGAAATTATGCTCCTAATGAGCTAATTTTTTGTGTAGCAATAATACTAATATACCCAAACATAAATACGTTGAATTTGCAATTTTTATAATTTTATGATATGAATTAAGAATTATGAAATTAATATCCGAAAAAATTATGAATTGTAACATACAATATTTTTGATGGATTTAGATTTATTAAGTCCTGCTTTATGGAAATCCAAAAATTCTCATTTTTCTTCCAAGTAGTTTTCAAATTATGCTTAAAAAACGGCAAAATGGTGGTTTAAGGGGCCGTCTATGATAGAAGTGAGTAAATTTTGGAGATTTATTCTGCTGTCCTTTAATCAAACAGGTTTCATTGACGTTTAAACGTGCCTTGATCAAGAAGGCGGCTCTCTCGGTTAACAATCGAGTTCGGAACTTGAATCTGGATACAGTCCTTAAAATACGCTCGTTTTAAAATAATTAATTTCTCGGAAACTTATGGCACGAATTGCATAAAAATTTGTTTATAGGCTAATTGAAAGTTGTAGAGTTCATTTATGCTGTCAGAATTGTGTACTGCTATTGAAAAAAACAAAGTTATGGTTCGTTTTAATATGTAGATGGCCCCTTAAACAAATTTTATATACATCATTTAAAAGTAGACTTTATTTAGAAATCGTTCAGTACCAGTAATTTTCTTCTACGATAATTTGTTGAGAAGTTAGTAGGGGGTGTTTACTTTTTTTTTCCCACGACTGTACTTCTTCCGTAAAACAAAGACTGCGACTATAAGTATTATTTCTGCATTTAAAGTAGGCATGTGGCATTTAATATACTAGTCTAAATAAAAACTCAAAATAATAGTATTTAGTAAAATAAATAGCATATTCAAAATCTTCAGCTTTATATTAAAACGTGTTTGTGCAATGAAAACCGTGATATAAAGAAAAAATGTAAAATACACGGAGAGTCATTCTAAATATCTTATTTAATCGACAAGGAAAGGGGAGGGGGACCGGGTGTAGGAGACTTTCTCATAGCATTAATATGATGTCTGCGTTATCATAATTTCATTCTTTATTTTTCAGTCTGATCAATCTTCTTTTTTAAGATCTTGCTTGAATGCAAATTCCTAAGCTGGAATTTCATCCAAGTACTCTATGCAAATACCTGTTTTTGATTGTGTGTAAAATCTAATCTCAATCTGAAAGTAATACAAAACCCACTAATTTTAAACGTCACTGTCTATTTTTTTTTTTTTTTTATCCGATTTCTAATTTGTTTTTGTGCATAAAATTATAGCATTAAAACTGTATGAGCAAATGGAATTGCAAGTTTTCTAATATGTACGTGATTATTATTATTGCTTGCTGATTCAACTTTACGAGTTACAGAATATAGAACTCATGTTTTTTATTATTGAAAATTTGATTTTTTTTTAACATTTAGTACATTTTTTGGCTTACCCACAAACGCCAAAAAGCAGTTTTATACAAAAAATGTCAACAATGTATTAAAATAAAGTTTTGAAAATTATTATATGATATAATTATGTATAAGCTGCATGCTAGGACTTAATAGCCGAAGAAATAGCCAAATATTTCATTATTTACGGCAGCTTTTTTGATTCTGATAATTTCAGTCGTTTGGGCGCGTAGTTCCACTACATGTCTGTTAAATGTGTGTTATTTTTATTATTTTATTTATTTGTCTTAATTTTGTTATGCAATATTAGCTGGAGATAAGTGATGAATTATTTATATTGTTTTAAGTGCTAACAGACTAATCGTTCGAAATACTCCTTATTGAGACGATAGAATAATACCCGAAATGAAAATTATATATATATATAAATATATATAAGAAATCAATAAATTGTGACGAAGTTCTCAAACATATTGCATTTAAAGGTAAATTTTTCACTTTATACGACTGTAAAAATTGAAAATGAGCGATGTTTAGAATTTTTTAAAATTGCAGTAAACGCAAGTTTTAATGGCCAGGTGTTGCCAACGACACTAAAGTGTTTTGACTTCGGTTTGTCTGTCAACCCGTCTGTCCGTACTCTAACTCCTGTAAGTATAGTCAAATTGTCATGAAATTGATATATGTTATTGGTGTTTACTATGGCATGTTCGGTATTGAAAGTGAGGTGTGTATCATTTACGGTCCGTTCACAGGGATACTCAAAACAATTCCATTACATTACGGCCTGCGGGAGAAAATCATGTGGGGTGTATTTTAATGATATTACTTTATTTTAAACGTATTGAAAATTTTATATATGTCACTGAGGTTTACTAGAAGACGCTTGCCGTGAAATTTAGTGTGGACATAATTTATTGTTGATTTACAGGGACACACACAGTAATTTGGCTACAGAAGAAATTTAACAATAATTGAACTAATGAACAATAATTACTGGAAGTGCATTTTCAGCTCCGGTACGCGTTTTTAAACTGAACTTTTTTTTTTTTTTAATATTACCTGGTGTGTATAAATTCCACAGATCATATACACATCTGCACAAAATGTTCTCAAGTGCATTTTCGTTTATTCACGGAAACTGCTGAATAAAAATTTTCGATTGTGCTATTCGTCTAACTGAAGTAATTTTTAGCATAGTATGAAGTATACATACAAAGCTATAAATCATACCGGGTGTCCTAAAAAGGACTGACTGATTTTAAAATTCAATAATTTGTAAACGGCGACAGATATGTAAAAAATTCTTGCAGGAGGGTTATGCATAAGGTCAAAAGTTTTATTACAGCAATTTTCAATTTTAGTTCGAATTACAAACAATAGATGGCTCTGTAAGCAATAGTCGCTAAATACAGCCTCGATTTTTGGTCCTTTCTTTTGTTCCATGCAGAAAAAGGAGATGGAAATGTACTATGCGGGCCACGAAGTACCAAAAATCGAGCCTGAATTTAGCGTCTACTGATCGCAGCGCCATCTATTGTTTGTAATTCGAACTAAAATCAAAAATCACTGTAAAAAAACTTTTGACCTTATGCATAACCCTCCTGCAAAAATTTTTTAAATATCTGTCACCGTTTACAAGTTATTGAATTTTAAAACCAGTCAGTCCTTTTTAGGACACCTGGTATCTTCGCCTCAGAGAAACAGTAGGATATCTAGTAATAATAAAAATTGATATGCCCTGCACAAAAAGAAAATATGATATTTTTCAGATTGTTGATTGTAATAGCTAAAATCAGATTTTGAAATGCGTTATACATTCTAAATTGAACTATTTTTTTTAAAAATAACTTGGATGTATAAACTTTATAGAACATATACAGATTTGCGCAACAGTTCTCAAATGCATGTCCGTTTATTCACGGAAACTGCTGATTGGAAATTCTCAATTGTGCTATTCATTTAACTGAAGTAACTTTTAGCATACTATGTCGTATTCCTACAAAGCTACAGATCATATACAGGTTTGTACAACAGTTCTCACGTACAGTCGTGGGAAGAAAAAGTAAACACCTCCTACTAACTCCTCAAGAAATTATCGCAGAAGAAAGTTACTGGTACCGAACGATTGGAAATAAAGTCTATTTTTAAAGGATGTATATGTTACGGCCAAAACCCGGAGCTTGGCCAGTTCGCGAATTGGCCGGCCAATTCGGGAACTGGCCGAGATTCCTGGCCAAAACCCGAATTACGTGAAATGAACAGCGTATTTCGGGTTTTGGCCGGTCAATTCGCGAACTGGCCGGGAAGCCTTGGCCAATATACGAAGTGGGGATTCAAGGCTACCCGGTAGGTGGCAATGACGTGCACACTTGATAGGAAAGAACGTTCTATACTGTGACGATTATATTCTGATATGTTGGACAATTTCCCGCCTGTTTGATATATTTCGATAAATTGGGTTTATTGTGAGCATTATATTCTAATCTGCTGAAGATTTCTGTCCTCTGTGACAAATATCGATGCATCGGATTCATTGTCCAATCCAATAAACAAATTATTTGAGGGACTCTGTAAATAAACGACAAATTTTACCTAAGCAATAAACTATAGAAAAATGTTGTAGAGCATATTAGTAATATATAAGAGTTTCATTACATTTGAAGTAGTGTAACATAATTAAAATACCTTATAAACGATTTTTTCACATATATCATAATTCTTTATCTGAATTCTTTTGGGAGTCCTATAAACGAACTATAATGGCTACTTAATCAATACTCTATAAAAAAAACATATTGCTCATTACATGAGTTAGGCATGTAAATTTTATTATATTTGAAATACAGTAAATTCTGTCTAAGGCGGACTCTGTGTAAGCCGGAAATCTGTCTACCGCGGAAAATTTTTAAAGTCCCGGCGAACCCTTAGAAAATTACATTAATTCATGCTGCATAAGGCGGAATCTGTCTAACGCGGAAACGGAAAGGATTTTAAGGTCCCACCGAAACCAAAATTTTGCATAAGGCGGAAAAGGATAATTTAAAAATGAAAGGCGTTTTGTTTATTAAACTTTAAAACTGATAAGTCAAATAACTCAATGTCGAGCATGTTAGTTAAAATTCCATAACCTTTTAAAAAAGTTAATTCAAAAGAGCAGAAACTTTAAATTTTAAGGAATTTATGCTTATGCCACTTTTTCATATGCAAAATTGCATCTAAAAGTTAATATTTCTAGTAAAATGAACAGTTATCAAAATATATATTTTCGAAAGTAGAATATATTATACTTTAAGATTGTACTCAAATTCAAAATTATAGCGCTCTTTCTCATTCTCGAAGTTTTTTTTTTTTTTTTTTTTTTTTTTTGTGTGTGTGTGTGTGTGTGTGTGTGTATAAACTTCCAATATGAATGCATTACAGCAGTACTAAGAAATTGAATAACGTTTCTCATTTATCTTTAAAAAGACAAAGGATCTTTCAGAATTTCAGTTTTCAACCGATTTTCTAGTCGGGAGAATCAATGAAAGATCGTCATCTTCGCGGGATTTTTTTTTTTTTTTTTTTTTTTTTTTTTGGGGGGGGGGGGGGGAGCTTTTTTGCATAAGCCGGAATATTGTCTACCACGGAAAATTTTCTCAGTCCCGACCAATTCCGCCTTAGACAGAGTTTACTGTAGTGTAATATCAATTAAGTGCACTAGAAATGATCTTTCACCATTCACTGCAATGTAACGAAATACTTTTGAGTGTTTCTGTAGACAAACTATAATTGCTACTTATTTCATACCCTTTAGATAACAATTTGTCGTCCATCTTAATGAAGCATACCTATTTTATTATAATTGAGATAATGTAACAACATTAAAATGCACTGAAAAAACCATTGATGATATTGTAATGAAATACTTTTGTGTGTTCCTGCAAATTAACCAAAAATAGTACAACTTCACTGGTAATACCAAAATGTATTTATAAACCTAAATATTATAACAATTACAAGTCAATCCGAGTCTTTACCCGAGTTAGAGCACGGGCATGCATACGACCAGACAAAATGAATTCATAAACACTTTCAACTATGTTAGAAAATGATAAAACGTAAAAATCGGTTTCTATATACCAATTTCGCGAATTGGCCGATAGTGTATGGCCACTTCGCAAACTGGCCGATTGCATCTGGCCAGTTCGGGTTTTGGCCGGCCAATTCCCGAATTGGCCAGTCAGTTTAAAACGTTGTTGGCCAGTTCGCGAATTGGCCGGCCAGTTCGGGAATTGGCCAATTTCGGGTTTTGGCCGTAACATATATAAAATTTGCTTAAGGGGCCATCTACATATTAAAACGAATCCAAACTTCATTTTTATCAATGACAGTACCCAATTTTAACGAGATATTTCAAATCTTCGGTTCAAACTATGGCTATACACCGAATTTCAAGTCATTGGAATGATACGTTTTTTTAATTATAAACATTCAAAATTTAGTGCTTCTAATGTTAAATTACATTTTCATATTTTTATTTATATCTCCAGAAATTATGCTCCTAATGTGCTAATTTTTTGTGTAGCAATAATACTGATATACTCAAACATAAATACGCTGAATTTGCAATTTTTATAATTTTATGATATCAATTATGGATTATTAAATTAATATTCAAAAAAATTGTGAATTGCAACCTACAATTTTTTTGATGGATTTAGATTTATTAAGTCCTGCTTTATGGAAATCCAAAATTTTCCATTTTTCTTCCAAGTAGTTTTCAAATTATGCTTAAAAAAAGGCAAAATGATGGTTCTTAAGGTGCCTTGATCAAGATGGGGGCTCTCTCGGTTAACAATCGAGTTCTGAACTTCAATTTGGATACAGCCCTTAAAATGCCTTCATTTTAAAATAATTAATTTCTCAGAAACTTATGGAATGAATTGCGTAAAATATTGTTTTTAGGCTAATTGAAGGGTGTAGAGTTCATTTATGCTGTCAGAATTGTGTACTGCTGTTGAAAAAAAACAAAGTTATGGTTCGTTTTAATATGTAAATAGCCCCCTAAGCAAATTTTATCTATATCCTTTAAAAGTAGACTTTATTTCCAATCGTTCAGTACCAGCAAATTTCTTCTACGATAATTTGTTGAGGTGTTAGTAGGGGGTGTTTACTTTTTTTCCCACGACTGTACATTTCCGTTTATTCACGGAAAATGCTGACTGGAAATTTTCAATTGTGCTATTCGTTTAACTGAAGCAACTTTTAGCATACTATGTAGTATAAGTACAAAGCTACAGATCATATATAGGTCTGTACAAATTTTCCCAAGTACATTTCCGTTTATTCACGGAAACTGCTGACTGGAAATTTTCAATTGTGCTATTCGTTTAACTGAAGTAATTTTTAGCATACTATGTAGTATACATACAAAGCTATAGATCTTGACTGCCTAAGGGGAAATGCTCAGGCGTGGAAACCACGTCTGTAGAGCATAGATGTTCCTCCCGGATACCTTTATTAAGGTCTTAAAAAAAATATTACATCAAGGAGTCTGTAGACTCAAGCCGGCTGAAATTAAAACGCGAGCAATATATCGTCGCCTCAGAGCAACAGTAGGACATCTAGTAATAATAAAAAAATGATATGTCTGACTTACTGATAAGAATAACCGTGTTTGCATCTAGTGGTAAAACTTGTGAAACACAAAGTTATGTTTAATACTATATCTCAGATGTGTTTTATAAAAATTCTCTACTGTTCCAATAGATGCAGACACCAATTTTCATAGCAGTAAGTCAGACATCTCATTTTAGATTATTAATAGATGTCCTATTATTGCTCTTAGGCGATTATATATAGACCTGCCGCCCCCCCTTCCCTCCTCCGCACACACACACACAAATTATATTGGATATTTGTCCAACTTTTTTAATGGTAATAGCGGAAATTAGATTCTCAAATGCGTTGTGCTTTTTCAAATGGTTTAATTACTTATCATCTTTCATCTTAATAAACTGTGAAGTTTTGTTACAGAATGTGTTGAAAAGTGTGATTCTATGCTTGGAAAGTGTGAATCAATGATTTTTCGTTCTTACTTAAAAATATCTCTAAAATGAATTTATTTTATCCAGTTGCATTCAATCTTAATATATAAATAAAACTTTTGAGCAACATGCAAAATGGATTTAGATTTTCTAACTACTTAAATTTTCTTTCTTCAAATAGCCATGAAAATAGCAATAAAATTTCACTTTCATAAAACATTAAAACTCAACTTTAGATCAAAATACTTTTATTATGATGACAGAAATCTCTTCTACTCTCATAATTTTAACCCTCCTTTTTCAAAAGCTATACAAGTTAAAGTAAAAGCACACAGAAAAATCTCCAAATTTTATGGCAATTGGTAACTTGTATTTATGAATCAAAAAAAAAAAAAAAAAAAAAAAAGGAAAAAAAGAAAGAAAAAGAATTTAAATTTAAACACGCGAGCAGTTTAATCTCCATATATACTTTATAGGGAATTTTAACAATCATTCACAACATTGCATGCGTAAAATTACTTTTTATTTTTATTTGAGTTAAACAAAATGTTTCAATTCTTCATAGTATTTTAACTTTTAAAATATTGCACTTTTAAACTTCACTACTTTACATTTACTATCTTTTTTACTCAAATATCAGTTATTCAAAGTATAGATCCTTGTAATAAATAAAGAATAAAGTATAGTAAAGAATAAATGAAGAATAAAGTACAGTAAAAAATACGTAAAGAATACAAACTATGTAGCAAGCTAATAAATTAGAGTTCAATATTAGGTAAAAAATGGACAATCAATTTTTTAATAGAAATTTACGCTTTAAAGATAGATGGATGCAGACAGTTCATGGACTTTTATGTATTTACTTTGTAGTTAAATCGAGATGGCTTTACATTTAATCAGTGATACATTTAGACTAAATAGCAATTTTATGATACTTTAATGTATTCAGTAACGCCTACAAATTACAATTGATAAAATTGTACGGGGATTATTAACTAAGGAAAATAATAAAGTAAATTCAGTAAAAGTGAAAAAAAAATGTTTTTACATTTCAGGTAGACATTATAATTTTTTTTTTAACCTTAAGTAATGAATACAATGAAAATTAGACAAATATGCTTCTAAACTCACAAATTTGTTTAAAGGTACGGAACATACTCTCTAAATTGGAGCACTTCCAGGATAATGTTGATGGTTAGGCAAATGTGTTGAATGTATCCGGATTATAATAAATAAATAGCAATAAAGTGGCATTTTCGGAAAGTATCGAAACTCAATAATTCAGAAAATTACATGCGTAATGTGTGCTTTAAATTTTTCTTTCAGTTAAACAAAAGGTATCAATTCTTCATCGTATTTTAACCTAGCAAAATCGAGCCGACTTTACATTTAGACTAAATAGCTACATGAGCCCAGTTTTATGATGCTTTAATGTATTCAGTAACACCTATAATTTACTCATTCAGATAAATTACACGTGAATTATTAACTAAGGATTATAATAAAGCAAATTAAGAAAAACAGAAAACTTCATTTTTGCATTTGAAGCAGGCTGTATAATTTCTTTTAACTTATAAGTAATCAACAAAATGGAAATTAGATAAATATGCTTCTAAACTTACCATTTTCTGCTAAAACGCGGAGTCAAGGTACCCTATAATCTCTAATTTGAAGCAGTCCCAAGTTAATATTATTGTTGAGTAAGGCCAAACAACCTTTTTTTTTAAATTTTATAGGGGAAAAGAGAAGTGAGTTTTCTTTCACGTTATTATTTAAAGACTGTAGATTTGAAAATTGAATTTTCTTGTTCCATTTCTTATGGATAGCTTTTTTATTTAAATGTTTTATTATATTACCACACTTTGTTACACTTCAAGCTGTAAAAAACAAAACATAGGTAATATAAAAAGTCCAAATGGGAACTGTGGTACCAGTATTGAATTCAGACATTTTTCGTCGGGTGGGATTTCTGCCGCCTCGGGAGACGACACTGTCGATTTTCGGAAAGCATAAAATGCCAAATATTCCAGGGGGTGATTTCAATGCTCCGGGGAGGGGAATGCACCCCTGGGCCACACCCTGAATTCAATGTTGTTTTGTAGTCGACAGATACACTATAAAACGTAAAGAACCAAACAGTTTTAGCTATAAATCTGAAGTCTCAAGGATTATTTCAAAGTTTAGGAAATATTATAATAAGTAATTAAAAAATATTTTAATAATAGTTTTTTTGCACTAAAACTGACCGGATTTTATACAATTAATTATATTATATTGCATCACATCATGTTTGGTTTTTCCTACTAAAAGTCTTCTTTTGAATAAATATCAACATTTAAGTGTTTCTTATTTGCTGATTTTAACAATTTAGTCATATTTTGAAAGGTTGCACTGGTTTTACAACTATTTTCACCTTGTATAGGAAATTAATTAAGCAATAAGATATCGAGTTACATTAGAGCTTTGTAAAATATGTCAAAAACTCAAACTTGTAATTCCGAGCATATGATAGTGATTAGCACCCGAGCACTGCATATCAAAAATACTCATATTCATAAAATTGAAATACTTTAAAATTTACTGAATAAATCTATTGCAGAAAAAGGAATCATTCAATTAGATGCTGCGACTCTAAGAACATCTATTTCAACTTTCACTCCTGAAATGCACTTTGTGAAAACGTAACGAAATATTGCCTTTGGAATGTTTCGCTATGATTCGAAGATGTGGCATTTGTGTCAAAATGATTGAATAAAAAATTGGAGCATTAAGTCGCCCAGCATGTGTAAGTCAATAAGCACATAGTTTCTGAATTATTAAATATTTGCTGTTCATATTTATTCTATAGCAAGAATCTCCGTTTTTTGATTTATTTTATTGATTATTTCGATTAGATTTTTTATGTGTGTGTTCGTAGAATTTCGTCGTGTGGTGCATTTGCGATTTTTTGTTACTATGGTTTGACCGACTGACAAAAAGGGTTATGTGTTTCACGAGTATCTGGGTATGTGGATGGTCTTTCAAAATGAAGACGATGTTTCATTGACTATTTTACAGTCAGAAGCTCCGTTTAAATATTACACAACCTGGAAGTTGTGTAGGTAGGACCTCTAGCTTTTCTCCAACTCTAACCTTCATAGACATCTATAGGCCTCATCAAAACAGTGTTTATAGATAGGAATTAACAATTAAACACAACTTAAAGTCATCAATACAAGTAAATAAAAAAATAGATTAGTAATATAAAAAATGGTTTCACATTGATGGGAAATAATTAATTAGTTCGCTTTTTACGCAGTTGGGTTTTTTGATTTTTTAAATTTAATTAAATTTATCCATCCTGTAAAACACATTTAAAAAATTAAAAAAATAATCACATAGGCAATAAATGCAGATCCAAAGTTATATTAAATCAGTCACACCATCCTGAAAGAAGGGAATCTTTTTTACCCTTTCTGCGAGCCAAAAATGCGCTTTGTCTATTTATCTCCTAGAATGTCAGAGTTTATTATTATTAAAGTATTCTGTATATTACTGTGACCTCATGTACCGCACGATTTAATACCTCAACAGGGGTAAAATCGGTTAAAAAATAAAAGAAGTTTTTTTTCTGTTAAAATTTTACATTTATGTAATTGAAGTGACACAATATTATTGAAGCATTTCTTCATTATTTGGTAAATTTAAGTAATAACTTTATCTCAACGATTTCACGCACTGGACAATACTCATATATATCAGTAAAAATTGTGTCAAATTAAAAAAAAAATTAAAAAGATGTATCAGGCATGTGCGCCTCGATTATAGAATAAACTTTTGGAATAAAAAAAACAGAGTGGCATACACGAAAAATATGGTATACACGAAACATATACATTATGTAATATTTTTCAAAATAAATAATGCATTAACTATTTAAAGAAATTTCTAAAAAAAATTCCTGAAAGCATAGCTCTGCTAATTCATTCTTACTTTGAAAAATATATTATATAAAAAACCTTTCGTGTATGAGAAACATACTTTTTTCTCTCTGACTTACACCACATACGATGATAAATTCCCAAAAAGGGATTGTCCCTAATATGCGTGACCGCTGCATAGCTACAAATCATCCACTTAAGTGATGCCAATTAGGTAGATGTAACTTTCATTTTTTATGATATATAGTATTATGGGAAGAGAGTAATATTGTAATCACATATTGGATAAGCATTCAAATTATATCCAAGATTTTTTTCTTAGCTTTGTATTTAATATCAATGACCCATTCATAAGAATAATAACGATAATATGACTTTGGGATTCTGGAGTATAAAAAAATGGGTAGATTTCAAAAACGAAATATCTATTTACATATTTTTCTGTCTCAAATTACTTAAGGTAAGTGAACTGTTCATTAAAAGAAATCGCAAATATCATTCTTGTTTTCTGCTGAGAAAGTGTACATTTAAAACTCTATCGCCACTGTTCAAGTTATTTCTTATACTTTAATATCATTTTTGACAAAATGACACACATTTTTAGATAGAATAGTATCTAATAATTAATCACTCATGAAAAATTCAAGAAATCAATATAATATACAGTAAAACCTCTGAATAAGGGATACCCATGGGACCGGAATTTTTGTCCCTTAAATAGAGGTTCCCTTATCGGAGTTTTTAAATTTTTTTAAACTAATCATTCATAAAGAACATAAAAAATAACAAAACATTAAAGGTGAAGTTTAAATGTATCCGAAGACTATAAAATATGTTAATGAGGCACAAAAGGAATAGAGAATTAATTCAAATTTAAAATTTTCAATTAATTTTTAAACCCTTAAATGATTCGTAGAATTAATGATTTGTATTTTGTGAACATTTGTGTACATGTAAAAAGTACAATAATATTTAAAAGAATCTTACTTGAAATTATCAGTCAAAAGTTATTGTTTTGCAAATTTCAATTTTTCACTACAAACCTTTCTTTCTAAGTGTTCATTTACCATACTTATAAATTTTAGTTCTTTATTATCAGCAGTATTTACGAAAACAGTATTCAACTGATTTGCATATTTTACAGCATCTGTAAAATTCTTCATTTCATAATTTTCTACTTCTTCATTTCCAGAGTTAATTTTCAGCATTACTTTCATGTCTTCATACAAATTGTGGGTAAATAAATGCTTGTCAATCGTTTTGTATATCTCTGAGTCAACATCACTGCCTGTCTGTTTGATAAGTTCACAAAAATCTGTATTTTCATTTTCGTCACAGACTGCTTCATTATCTGAATTACAAAAACCGATACGCAGACTCCGGAACAAAGATGCTCGGCAAAACAACGCCTAAGACTGAGGGATTGGGAAAAGAAATCTCATTTTAAAATGTTCCTTAAATACAGTGCCCCTTATTCAGAAGTATATACATTACATGTCCCATCACAAGGAAGTGAGACCAGAACTATTTTTTACTTAAATGGAGGTGTCTCTTATTCGGAGATTTCATTTACATAAATGAACTATTATTTTAACACAATTAAACTGATTGGTAAAGTTATCATACGAATTGAGTATTTCTAACTGAGCGGAAAAATGCCCAGACTAGGAAACGAACTCATATCCTTCGCTTACGAGGCCAATGCTTTACCGTTTAAGCTAACTGTGCCGACAACCAGCCAGTATATTTCACTCAGATAACCTTATTGGTAGTAGCATCTGGTCTGTCATGTAGACAGCTCAACAGTTTAGTCAGTCAACAGACAGACAGCTCAACTCGTTTATTCTGTTGAGCTGTCTACATGACAGACCAGATGTTACTACCAATAAGGTTTTGTGAGCGAAATATGCTGGCTGGTTGTCGGCCTAGTTAGCATAAACGGTAAAGCATTGGCCTTGTAAGCCAAGGATATGGGTTCGACTCTCAACCTGGACATTTTTTAGCTCAGTTGTAAATACTCTAATCATATTACATATAAATGGTTGAAGAATTAACACCATAAAACTTGTAAAAATGGAATCTGTACGGGATTCTGTGAAATAGAATCCCGTCTTATACGAAAATTTTTTCAAGGTACCAGCGAAAGAAATATGATACAATTATAACTGGTAAAACGGAAATTTGTCTAAAATAGAAATTGTCTTCAGGCCCTTGCGAATCAGTTTAGATAGGTATTCTCGTATAACATTCAGGGCAACGATGAAGATTTGTTTTAAATTATAAAAGATGTTTTCTCATTTTTATCCCATTCTAAAGCATCGTATACAATAATACACCAAATTCAAAAGAAGTGGTATTAATGTTTAAAAAATATAATAAAAAACCCCCCGAAAATGCAAGAAATTTTTCTTATAATTTCTTTCAGTTATTTGCATAAATATATTATATTTCTTTCAACATTAGTCGTAACTCTTTCGTTTCTGAAATTTATAGAAATGCTATATAAGCTGCAATTTATAAGTTGCGAATTATTATTTTTTGTGGATTTAAGGAAATTTTTGAAAAAACATTCATCACAATTTACAATTTTATCACGAATATTCTATAAAATTACATTCAATTTCAAATTAATAATGATTTACGGCATGATTTAAATGATGAAAATGTTAAGGGAGACATGGGATGTTAAAAATGACTAGAATTGTGTGAATCAATAAAACAAAATACCCCAAATATGCTTTTTCGAATGCAACATCATGACAGTTATATCACGAAGTGACTAAATAATGTGAATAATTTTTGCTCTTATCAACTTATTAACATGAGCTCTAACACATTTTTAGAAATATTTATGTTTTGTTAATGATGCACTAACTTTACTCTATTGATTAAAATTTATATAAAAAACTCACAAATAGTGGTATAATTAATAACTGAAGGTAATATAAGTAAATATGTATCCTAACGTTTATTTTATAATAATTTTTTCAGGGATTTTTAGAGCTCTAAAAAATAAACAGTTCTTATCGAAAAATATAGAATGCAACATCATGACAGTTATATCACGAAGTGACTGAGTAATGTGAATAACTTTTGCTCTTATCAACTTATTAACATGAGCTCTAACACATTTTTAGAAATATTTATATTTTGGTAATGTTGCGCTAACTTTACTCTGTTGATTAAAATACATACAAAAAAGCACAAATAAATGTACTATAATTACTTGCAGGTACATACATATAATATAAAATAAATATAAATATAAATAATTCCATATTTAATTTATAATTAATTTAAAATACATAATAGCATTTTCATTTCTTTCTTTCTTTCTTTATTTTATTTTTTATTTATTTATTTATTTTATTTTTTTTTTGACTGGCTGTACGTATAAACACACATAATGTAACCGCAAAATTCCGAAAATCTATATAAAATATTTACATTTAAGTAATAAAGTATAAATAAGAAAAAATAAACATAATTACTAGGGGGCTCTGCCCCTTGTAAGCTACGCTCGCCAACCCCCGTTCAGACACCGCGGAATCTAAAAACACGGGATTCTGTGAAATAGAATCCCGTCTTATGCGAAAATTTTTTCTTGGTCCCAACGAGAGAAATGTGATACAATTATAACTGGTAAAACGGAAACTTGTCTAAAATAGAAATTTTCTTTGGGCCCTTGCGAATCAGTTTAGACAGGTTTTCTTGTATAATATTTTCGATATTTTAAAAATATTAGAGAAGATTGAATTATACTGAAAAAACATAACCTCCTTGAACATACCTCCCTGTAAACGGGTTTCCATTCAATTCCCTTTTATCGCAAAAATTTCCGGCCGAATCAGTTGCTGTTAAGACATCCCATGGCTGTTTTCATTTTTGATTAAAGAGGATCAGTTAAACATTTGAAAAGAAGCTAAAATAAAATGAATTAAGTACAAAGGGTCTTTGTCTTCCAGTATTCTAAAACAATCTCTATAACAATAGCCTAAATCATGTGACTATCATCAACAGTTACGGGCGGACCACTTCGCTTTTTATAGTCTACGTGCCTTTTTGGTACTTTAATGTTAGCCAGGTACAGGTGATAAGTCACCAAATATTCTATCGCCATCATTTCATCTATATTATAATAGTTCAAGTCATCAACTACCATAAACAAATACAACCTGATCCCTTCGCCTTTCATATGAACGTTTGGCACAGATGTCATATACGCCAATCTGGGAAAAGCATCAAAAGCATAAACGACAACATCCGGCTTACCATATCAAGCAAAATTATGATACTCTGGCGCCAGTTGAGTACCCTTTGCGTTTATGACATCAGCGTCAGAAAAAAAATCGCGCCAATATAGGGCCGTATATGACATCTGGCCCAAAAGTTTTCCATTTTGATTAAAAAAACAATTTTTTTCGAATAAAACTACATAAAAGTTGCCATGGTCGCAAAGAAATCTTGGTACTGTTGCGCTATCCAGGTGCAAATCTCGCCAATTTTTTTCAACTCGCCAGTTAGCATTTTGTTTTTCGAGTGGCAAATTAAAACATTGATTTGAAGTTGAAATTAAATGTCATGGTTTGTTGCATTATTTAATATTTAGCCAGATGTCATATACGCACAGCAGGTTTGGCGAGATTTTTTTTTTACGAAAATTTGGTGAAAACCTCGTTTTTGAATACCAGTTACATATGTATTTTTGGTACTACTTAGTTATCCCGTCGACCAAAAATCTATCGCCAAACTATAAGATTAAATGCAAGAATAGTTGATCGTAAATGTCACATTCACTTGACTTTAAGCAAGTTACACGTGTTTACGTCATCAAGTGATTTTTATTTCGGCGTTTTATTTGTATATTTATTAATGTTATACTAATTTATTTGCTCTTTTGTTATTTAAAATAAAAATTATGTCAATTTGTATAATTTGGCGATCTATATAATTTGGCGAAATCGGTCGACGGAATAACTAAGTAGTGCCGTATTTTTTAATTATTTTCTATTATTTTCAAAAGTAAATAACAAAAAAAAAAAAACAATTGATAACTAGAGAACAAAATAATTTATATAATTTTAAAAAAGAAATAAAAGTAAATAAACATTTATTATTAAATAAACAACGATAGCCAGGTTACCATGTCAATCAAAATAATGCTATTTTGGCGCCAATTAGGTACCCCTGTACGTTTTGTATCTTAAATAAAATGAGTGAAAGGATTATATTTTAAAGGAAATTAGTGAAATACAAAAAAATGCGACGGGAAAGAGGTTTGGCGATTTATCTCCTGCGTCTCGCTAATATAAAAATACCGAGTTCTTGATTTCTCTATCAGAATCTTTCGATTTGGCGAAAGATTGTTCAAGTAAATTGATATTGAATAAAAGTAACATGATACATTTCTTAACATATATTTAAGGGAGGCCAAACTGATCGCCAAATTAGTTTAAAATAATAACCTTTTCTGAAATATGAAAAAAAAATATGTATTATGATTAAAATTTGAGTTGCCATCATTAGAAGAATGTATTTAAAATTAGAAAAAAAATAATATTTCGAAAACTAATTCGAATTTAGAAATTCTAATACCAGTTTTGAGTTCTGCGTATAAATATAGATTTTTGGTGTAATTTCATCGCAAAGTATTCCATATTTTAGGAGAAATCACCGTGAAACATAATCAGTTGTTTAATCAGTCGTTTCAAAAAATCGTTTCATAAATTCGTTACATTTCAGCCGTTTTATAATATCCGTTTCATAAATTCGTTTCATTAGGATTTTATATATATAGGGTAGATATAAGAAACAAAAGCAAATTAACAATTGAAGCACTAAAGTTTATCTATTGATAGTTTCGAAATATTTCTGAATACCATATTCAAAGCTGGAGTAGCACAGTTGAAGTTTATTCCAACAGAGCGAAAAATGTCCAGACCAGGGATCGAACCTGGATACTTGGCGTGCCGTGCCAATGCCTTACCTGTTAGGCTATCCGGACCGATACCTGGCTGGCACAATTCACTCTTATTAGTTGGACTTGGCTGCGAACTGCAGCGCTATTTCATCCATCCGAGCTATAACTATAGCATTTACATGATGAAACTACTTCAACACGGAAACTCCTGTATACCATGTAATTAGGTCATAATGAAGGGAACGAATATTTTCCAACTGGATTATATCATATTCAAAGCTGGAGTAGCACAGTTGAAGTTTATTCCAACAGAGCGAAAAATGTCCAGACCAGGGATCGAACCTGGATACTTGGCGTGCCGTGCCAATGCCTTACCTGTTAGGCTATCCGGACCGATACCTGGCTGACACAATTCACTCTTATTAGTTGGACTTGGCTGCGAACTGCAGCGCTATTTCATCCATCCGAGCTATAACTATAGCATTTACATGATGAAACTACTTCAACACGGAAACTCCTGTATACCATGTATACCTGTATACCTGTATACATGGTATACAGGAGTTTCCGTGTTGAAGTAGTTTCATCATGTAAATGCTATAGTTATATCTCGGATGGATGAAATAGCGCTGCAGTTCGCAGCCAAGTCCAACTAATAAGAGTGAATTGTGTCAGCCAGGTATCGGTCCGGATAGCCTAACAGGTAAGGCATTGGCACGGCACGCCAAGTATCCAGGTTCGATCCCTGGTCTGGACATTTTTCGCTCTGTTGGAAAAAACTTCAACTGTGCTACTCCAGCTTTGAATATGATATAATCCAGTTGGAAAATATTCGTTCCCTTCATTATTTCTGAATACTTTTGATATTAAATTCCAGGTTTCTTTGTGCTGATTCGAGAATAGTCTATATCCTTAAAGATTGAAGGATTATCTTTCTTACAAATAATTACCAGGAATCCATTATAAGAGAACTTATTGAAATAAATGTATATAAATATAGCTTGTAAGGATGCACTATCATACGATATCCATAGAGTTTGGAAAGAATTGCTTCGTAATAGATGACAGCTTGTTTAGTTAGAAATTTAAATATCTTTATCTAGCATCTTATCTGCCGTACCACCCTTAAATTACAATGATCTCTTCTAGACGATTTTCGAATCAATCAAAGAAGCGCAAAGAAAAATAACATTTAAATAACCAATGAAGACGGCCGTGTGATGGCTTAAAAGGTTTTGGATTCGTAATGGTTTTTAATGTATTTTTAAGGTATTTCTAATTTATTTTAAATAATTTTATATTATATGTATGCACCTGCATACATATTACATACTAATTATGTTCTAAAATGTATCAATTTTAATTGTGTACTAAAATGTAATTATGTACTAAAATGTAATAATGTACTAATTATGTACTAATATTCATCAATTTAGTACATTTATTTGTGTTTTTTATACGAATTTTAATTATTTACTCAAGGTGAATTTAGTACTAGAATTTTAACTTTCATTTAATCTATTGATTTCATTCTTTTTTCTTTTATTTTCTTTCTTTTATTTTTATTTTTATTTATTTATTTATTTTTTTATTTGGTATTACAGTTAAATTTTCTAAACAGAAATATAAACTGTTTTAAATGCACACATTTATCGTATTAAAGTGTTAAAAATCTCATTCTAATCTAAAACTTAACAAGTTATAAATTCAGACGACAGGAAGTGGATGAGGTTTCGACAAATAGTAAAGGGGCAAGTTATACACAGAATAAGATGTTCGAGATAAGAAAATGTATGCTTTTAGCATCTAAAAAGCTATTAATATGAAATTATGAAAAAATAATATGAAAACAAGTAACAATTATAAATATATTTGAATAATTGAGTAAAAAAGCCGAATTACAAAAATTCCTAATATTTTCGTCAATATTTTAAATGAGTAATTTCTTCTTTCACGATTCTAATTTATTTTTTAACTAGCTGTCCCACTCGGCGTTGCCGGGTTCGTGAAAATAATCTTAAATATAAATGAAATCAGTATGGAACGATTATATATTTTTAGTCGAAAATCTTTCCAAACAAACCTAATCTAGAAGGAAATAATTTTTTTTAAATAATAAATATTAATATTTTTTAAAAACCAAAGATAACATTAAAACCAGAAAATTACCGAAAATAAGGGAGTATTTTAATTACATTTTTATTTATCTACTTATTCATTTATTTTGAATTTCCGTCCGGGAAAAGGCGATGGTAATTCCTACTGAATAAAAAAATGGAAAAAAGTTGAAAAAGAATGCTAATAGATCTGAAAGATTTTTTTTGCTGTTAATAATAAATATAAAATTTTGAAAAACAAAGATACCGCCAGAAACATTGTTTTTTTATTTCCGTCCAGGATGCGGATGCAGCAATTTGAAAATGTAGAAAAAACACAAAAGTTGAATAGGAATCTTAAACAAGAAAACAACATGGAATCGAACTTCGGGAAATACGTTTTTTGAAATGGTGAATACAAATATTTATATATAAAAAAGACATCGTTACAAAGGGAAATGCACTCTAAATAACTTGGTATTTTTTATTCTATTTCCGTCCGGAAGGCTTATGCGACAGTTTCAAAATGTAGATAAACGGAACATTTGAAAATTGTTGCTAAATGATCCCCAGTAAAAATGTTTTTCGAAATAGCAAACATTATATATATTTTTTTAACGAAAGATACCGTTAAAACCGCGAAAATAAGGCAAAAATGTTCAAACTTTTTTTTTTCTTTTATTATCATTACTCTACTTTCTACCACTACTAATGGAGAAAATAATTTCGCTTTTGACTGAGTGAATATCTGCGGAGGAAAGCCCTTATAAGAGCAGGCACAGTTGGCGGAAAGACGAAAGTTCACCATTTTACGATGTTCATTACCATTTTTAAACAATAGTTTGGCTAATTATAAAAAAAAAAATGTCAAGTATGTTTCTCACGGTCATTCGGGGCATCTTCGTCTATCCTTATTGTAATTCTTAGAACTTTAAGTGCAGTAGATTTCCCTATCCGTTGTTACCAGACAGACACGCAGACAAACCTCATTCTTTCTACTGATATAGATGACTGGAGAGTTGTTTTTTTTTCATATATCACTAAATCAAAAATTTCTTTGCTAATAAATGCATCTCGACAACGTAAATAACACGTAAAACAATGTGTCTCAATCAACCCAATTAGTGAGACAGGTTGAAAGAAATAAAAATCCTTTCAACTGTCCCAATCCCTCCCGGAATTATTTTTCTTAAGGCACTTTATTTCAATCACTTTTTGAAAAAAAAACTAAGCCAAGGAATCAAACAATACCATTCCTTCTTTAAATATTAAACAGAAAATATAATGTATATAAATTATTAATCAAAAAGTGTTCCAAGATTTACAGTTTTTAAATAATATTTTGGCTAATTTTCAAAAAATGTAAAATCTGGATCTCATGTGCATTCTCATGGCGTCTTTGTCTATCCTTATTTCAATTCTTAGAACTTTAAGTGCAGTAGATTCCCCTATCTGTTGCCACCAGACAAACACACAGACAAACATCATTCCTTTTGTTAATATAGATGACTGGAGAGGTTTCTTTTTTTCATATATTATTAAATCCAAATTTTTTTGGTAATAAATGCATCTCGACAACGTAAATAACATGTAAAACAATACGTCTCAATAAAACCCACTTAGTGGGACAGGTTGAAGAAAAATCCTTTCAACTGCCCCAACTCTCCCGAAATTATTTTTCTTAAAACTTTATTTCAATCACTTTTTGAAAAAAAACTAAGCCAAGGGATCAAGCAATACCATTCCTTCTTTAAATATTAAACAGAAAATATAATGTACACAAATTATTAATCAAAAAGTGTTCCAAGATCTGCCCAACTTTTTTCCGGTGAGGAAAACTTATATTCAAAATCATTGAGTCTGAATAATTTAGAATAACATTTAGCATTTTGAAATACATCTTTGATATGTATTATACTCGTTAAAAACAAGTTTCTTCGATCATTACTAAATTGTGTTTTAATACTTGCATAGGCCATTTGTGAAATTGGACAAATGTATTGGTTTGTAAAATTTTAAATTGAGATTTTTCCACCTGAAAGTTCCTGGTCCTCTATCGTATTAAATTTTGTAAAATGTTATTAAAAGATTATTATCATTTTTTATATATCCATCAGACATCACAAGAATGTCATGTAAATATATACAGTGGTGTGTTGCAATTTAACTATTGTTTTTTTTTTTATTGTTGCTTTATGAAAATGATAGATTACTGTGAAATTTAATTTAATAACGGCATAATCATACTTTCCTACTACGGCAGACAGATTTTTGATGCATTTTCATGTTGTATGAATTACCTTCACAGGTCAGTTCGTAGCTTCCTTTTCTTTTTCAAGCAGAAAATGCTATTTGTGAGATTATATTGCCCTACTGGGTTTCCAAGAGCAGGTAAAAAGCATCCACTGACACGTTTAAATTATTACAGCCTGCTAAAAATTTTCTCATACAGAACCTGATAAAAAAGTCAAAATGTATCCATATATTTTTGTTTCTTTTTAACACTGAATATTCCTATGACAGGGCCCGGACAGACAGACGGCCTGACAAACCAAGTTTATAAACACTTTTCAACCACGTTGGAAAGTGTTAAAAATGTTTCAAGATACCCGACCCTTTTCTCTGAGGAAAATCTTATACTTAAAATCATAGATTTTCAATAATTTAGAATAACATTATGCATTTTGAAATATATATTATATAATTTCAAAAACAACTCTTTTCATCATTATTAAATTTTGCTGTAATATTTCCATACGACATTGTAAATTTGTAATAATTTGTAGGTTTGTAAAATTTTAAATTGAAATTTTTCCATCTGAACATTTCTTGTCCTCTATCGCATTTAAATCTGTGAAATATTTTTAAGAAATTATTGTGATTTTATACATACAGGGTGTGTTCACAAAGTTTCCAGACTGGTCTGAGAATACAAAATTTATTAAATATTTTTTCACAGTGAACTAAAATTCTCCTAAATATGACCCTTGGTATCAACACACCACTGCGAGCATTTTTTTCATTGTTCATAGGCTCCCTAGAAGTCTTCACGCCCATGGCTGTTAAAGGACCTCGTTGAAACTGCGTGGATCGCTGGAATCGTGTCGAATTGCTTCTCTTTCAGGTCTTTTTTGATCCGGCGTAACAAAAAAGTCGCTGGGAGCAAGGCCGGTACTGTAAAGGCGCTTGCGGCAGTATTGCCACGTTGAACTTAGCCAAAAACTTCGACGGAGGCGAGCGGCGTCTGAGAGGGCGTATTGCCGTGGTGAACAATCCAATCGTCTCTGATGTCTGGGCGGACGCGCCGGATTCGATCCTTCAAATGGTGGTGCATTTGAAGGATCCAGCGTATTCCAGCGCGAAGGATTTCCAGCATAAAACTGACCAGACCCGGCGCGTCCGTCCAGACATCAGAGACGATTGGATTGTTTACCATGACAAGGCGCCCTTTCACACGTCGCTCGCAGCCGCCAAAGTTTTGGCTAAGTTTAACGTGGCAATATTGCTACAGACCGATCGTGCTCCCAGCGACTTTTGTTTGTTTTTTCCGGATCAAGAAATACCTGAAAGGGAAGCGATTCGACACGTTTCCAGCTATCCACGATTCCAGATTCGACGAGGTCCCAGTCTTGCGCGCAGAGACTTCCAGGGAGCCTATGAATAATGTAAAAAAAACGCTGGCAGCGGTGTGTTGATGCCCAAGGGTCATATTCGAAGAATTTTAGTTCGCTGTACAAAAATGTTTAATAAATTTTGTATTCTCAGACCAATCTTGAAACTTTGTGAACACGCCATGCATCCTCATTATTAAATTGTATTTTAATACTTGCATAGGTCATTTTTAAAATTGGACAAATTTATCGGTTGGTAAAATTTTAATTTCAGATTTTTCTATCTGAACGTTCCTGGTCCTCTATCGTATTAAATTTTGTTAAATGTTATTAAAATATGATTATCATTTTTTATATATCCATCAGACATCACGAGAATGTCATGTATATATAAACCTAGTGATGTGTTGCAATTCAATTATAGTGTGATTTTTAACTTGATGCTTTATAAAAGTGACAGATTAGTATGAAACTTAATAACGGCATAATCATACTTTCTTATGGCTGACAGTTTTTATTATACTTTTTCATGTTGTATCAATTACCTTGACAGGTCAGTTCATAGCTTCCTTTTCTTTTTCTGCAGAAAATGCTATTTGTGAGATTATATTCCCCTACTGCGTTTCAAAAAACAAATGAAAACGGGCCAATGACAGGTATCAAGTATTACAGATAGCTAAAACTATTCTCATACATAACCTGATAAAAATGTCAAAGAGTATTAATATTTTTTTACTTTTTAACATTGAATAATCCCTTGACAAAGAACGGCCAGATAGATGGACAGACAAACCGAATGCCAAAACACCTTTCAACTAATGAACCATCTATGTTTAAAAGTCTTAAAAATGTTTCAAGATGCCCATCCTTTCCTCTGAGGAAACCTTATGCAAAATCAACGATTTTGAAAAATTTATAATAGCATTCTGCATTTTGAAATATGGCTTCGATATATATTATACTCTTTCAAAAACAACTTTGTCGATCATTAAATCTTGCTTTAATACTTGCATAGGAAATTTGTAAAACTTGACAAATTTAACGGTTTGTAAAATTTTAAATTAATATTTTTTTTAATCTGAACGTCCCTGGTCCTCTTTCGTAATAAATTTTCTGAAATATTGTTAAAGATGCTTATTATTTTTTTTATATATATCCATCAGGCATCAAGAATGTCATGTAAATATGCACAGTGATTTGTTGTAATTCAGTTGTAGTGAGTTGTTTTACACGTTGCTTTATGAAAATGACAGATTACTATGAAATTGAGCCTAATTACGGCGTACACTGTAAAAAAAAAATGGTAACGTTCCATGTAAAATCCAGGAACGTTTCGCCTTTTCTCAGGTTTTCAGAATAATTTAGCTCTTTCCTGTGAAATTCTGGTTTTCTTATCTGAAACGTTCCTGAACCAAAAGTTGGAAACAGCAAAACGCTGCGGCCGCCATTTATTATTTTTTTGCTATAATCCGTTGCTCGCGCGCGAGTGTCGAAAAAGAATTCCTTAAATGAATGTAAAAAAATCAATATGGAATGCAAATAAATCAATAAACGACATAATCCTTTACGTCTCTATTGTCAATACAATTCAGATGAAAATGCAATACCTCCGTGACATCGCTAAGAGATTATATTAAGATACTTGTCTGTGGAATGTTTAAGGAGCAGACCGTGTAAAAAAAATACACCTATTATTTGGATCTCCATTAACCAGGGGACCATCAAACATGATTCTCACCGATTTTGATTAATTTAAAGTATGTTTTAGAGTTCTTATCTCTAATTATTCTTGTGAAAGGATTTCTTCAAATGGGACTTAGATTTTCAGAAATTAGATGCCGAGGTTTAGCATACGTTTCAAATACCCATTAGTTTGCAGCTATCAACGTGTCATTCGTGGTGTGGACGCAGAAAGCTCGCACGCCACCCGTACGGCCCGAGTTCGATGCTACCTCTGGACTTTTTTTTCTTTTTTTAATTAATTTTATATTTTAACACTTTATTACAATTTGATTTAAATTTGATATATATTTGACACTTTGAATTGCTGCAAATTTGAATTTTTTTTTATTTTCGGAAAAAATATACAATTACGTTTAGGTTTTTTTTTTTCATGAAAATTTATATGTGTTTTATCTAACTTGTAAACTAACATAATTACTGACGAAAATCTAAAATATTTTATGTCTAGATTTTTTTTCTAATTATTATTTACATTTATATATTTTTATATTTTAAGCAAAGTTCAGAAACAATATATCATATATATATTTACTTTATTGAATTTTAACTGAAAATTTATTTTTTCGTGTAAATTATAAATAATAATTTTGATGTCAATTTCAAAATATTTTTTCATTCTAACAAATAATGATAATAAAGCGAAAATTGTCAACTGGAAATGCAAAAATTGTCTGCGGATCCCGCATGCTCTGAAATGTCAATAATGTTTTGCTGTCAACAGAAATATTCCTGGTATTCGCAGGAAACTTACTGGCATTTCTGTAGAAAGTTTTTAACATATACAGTAAAGTTCCAGTCATTTTCAAGAAATGTTTCTTGGAAATAATGGGCAACTCAGCTGCCCATTTTTTCCCAGGAACGTTGCGGAATTTTTTTACAGTGTAATCATACTTTCTTATGGGAGACAGATTTCTTTCTGTCTTTTCATATTGTATCAATTCTTTTGAAAGGTATATTCGTAGCTTCCTTTTCTTTTTAAAGCAGAAAATGCTATTTGCGATATTATATAACCCTACTGCGTTTCAAAGAGCCAGTGGAAAGAACCCAATGTCAGGTATCAAATATTATAGAAAAATGAATTCAGATATATTTCTTTTATTTCTATATATTTCTAATTCATATATATTTCTATCACATTTCTTTTTAACAATGGATATTCCACGACAAATCACAGACAGACAGACGGCCTTACAAACCGAGTTCATAAACACTTTTCAACTATGCTGGAAAATGTTAAAAATGTTTCAAGCTACCCCTCCCTTTCCTCTGAGGAAAATCTCATATTTTAAATCATCGATTTTGCATAATTTAGAATAACATTACGCATTTTGAATTGCTTATAATACTCTTTCAAAAACAATTTTTTCTATCATTATTAAATTTTGCTTTGATATTTATACAGCCTATTTGTAACATTGGAAAAATTTATTGTTTTGTAAATTTTTTAATTGAGCTTTTTCCCTCTGATTTTTTTTTTTTTTTTTTTTTTTTTTTTGTTACAATTCAATTATAGTCTGCTTTTTTTACTTGTTGCATCATGAAAATGACAGATTGCTATGAAATTGATCTTAATAACGGCATAATCATATTTTCTTTCGGTAAGCAGATTTTTTATGTCTTTTCATGTCGTATCAATTATCTTGACAGGTCAATTCATAGCTTCCTTTTCTTATTCAAGCAGAAAATGCTATTTGTGAGATTATATTTCCCTACTGCGTTTCAAAAAACAAGTAAAAGTAGCCCAGTGACAGGTGTCAAGTATTACAGCTAGCTAAAAATATTCCCAGACAGAACCTAATAAAAAATTCAAAATGTATCCATATATCTTGTTTCTTTTTAACACTGAATAAACCCTCGACAGAGCACGGACAAACAGACCGCCAGACAAACCGAAAACATAAACAATTTTCATCTATGTTGGAAAGTGTTAAATATGTTCCAAGATTCGCACCATTTCCTCTGAGGAAATCTTATAACATTTAAAATAACTTAGAATTATATTATGCATTTTCAAATATATGAAATACCCTTTCAAAAATAACTTTTACGATCATTTTTAAATTTTGCTTTAATATTTGCATTGGCCATTTATAAATTTGGACAAATTGCTTGGTTTGTAAATATTTAAATTGAGATTTTCCCATCTGGACGTCGTTTGTCCTCTATCGTATTTAAATTTCTGAAACGTTATTAAAAAATGATTATTATTTTTTATACATCCATCAGTCAACACAAGAATGTCATGCAAATATGCGTAGTGGCGTGTTACAATTCAATTATAGACTGCTTTTTTTACTTGTTGCATCATGAAAATGATAGATTACTATGAAATTGAACTTAATAACGGCATAATCATACTTTCCTACTACGGCAGACAGATTTTTGATGTCTTTTCATGTCATATCAATTACCTTGACAGGTCACTTCATTGCGGACTTTTCTTTTTCAAGCAGAAAATGCTATTTGTGAGATTATATTACTCTACTGCGTTTCAAAGAACACGTGAAAAAAGCCCAATGATAGGTATCAAGTATTACAGCTGGCTAAAAATATTCCCAGACAGAACCTTAATAAAAAAGTCAAAATGTATTCAGATATTTTTTTCTTTTTAACACTGATCAAAATACAATGAAGAGTAACATATTTACATGCGTCATTGCCCGTGGCAAATTAAGCTAAGAGAAGCATACAAATGAGCTACTTTAATAGTGTCCCATCAAAAGGAAGAACATTTTTGGCGCTAATAGATTCAAAAAATTCTTCAACAAAGATTAAAGAAGTAAGTAAAATGACATGACCTTGAAAGCTGCCATAATTTCGGAATTAACTGGAAAATAAAGTGCAATGAACAGTTTCTAATACAGTTTTAAATGCACTTATGATTTAAGCCAGTGATTATTTTGATAACTCGGACTTTTTACATTTCTTTTACTTAAATAATAATAAATTTGTAAATATTCTTTTGTGAAATTCAAATGGCTTTTCAAATTCTCAGAAAACATCCAGATTAAGTGACTTTACATTTTAAGCTTGTCGAGTTACCCAGCATTTATGTTTAATGTGTCAAAACAAAATCGAACTGTAATCTACGAAACAATTAGAGTTAGCGCCCAGTTATGACTGATTTTATTTCATATTTGATGATATTTTGCAGTATATTTCCATTGTTAAATATCATTTTGCACATTCCTGTATTTACGACAGATATATATATTATATATACAGTATATTGTTACAGGGTTCCCTAAATTGGAGTGAAATGTTTTTAAAATTTAATAAAAGTAAACTAATCAAATAATAATTTAACATGTTGGAAATTGCACGTCAAACGTGGCAAATGAGGTGCGTTCGTACTATAACTAGTTTTATAAATATTGTTTACACTGCATGTTGTACTGAATGTATAATTTAGTGCACTTTATAAGCGCATATCAATTCCATTCTGTTCGAAAGGCTGTAACATCATTAAAATGTACTTGAAATAATTTTTCCCATAGGCCGTAATGTAACGGAAAACTTTTGACTGTCCCTGTAATTAAAATATACTTCCGATTTGCATAAAATTTGAAATGACTGGACAAAATTATGCAACAATTATATATTTTATATTTCAAATTATTCGATTTTGTAGTTTTTGCGCTGTTATATACGGACGGACAGACAGATGTTATTAAGGTTTATAATGGCATGTTTAGTATTGAAGATGGAGTAATTAGCATTTATAGTTCATTTACAGCAGCACCTAAAACAAATGCGTTACATTAAGGTATATGGAGAAAAATGATTTGCAATTTATTTTTATGATGTTACATTATTTCAAAAATAGAAAATAAAATTCGTCGCTGAGGTGCACTACAAGGTGCTTAAATTAGAATAGGGTATGCACAATATTTACGTCGTTCATTTTATCGTTCATTTACAGGGGCACACGAAATAATTCGATAACACTGTATTGTCTGTGAGCAATAATTACTCAAAATACGTTTTCACTTTAGGATGAGATTTTATGTTAACTAATTTTATGCATTTTACTTGGTGTGTATAAATTCCAGGGTTCGGTGACATATCGATGGATATATATCTTGATATATTTCATGATATATATCCGATATTTATTTTCATAATATCATGAAGTTTGATATTTTTGATATTTTCATATATCTGACACTAACTTTCAAAATATTGCATATCATATTTTTGATGTTTTCAATCAAAACAAGTGTAAATAATTTTTTTAACTGTTATTGACTGTGTCATCCTGTGGTTAAGAAATTATGCTTTGGCAGGCTGTTTTTAGCTCCCCCACAACCCCACAACCCCCACCCCCACTTTCCGTTGCTTTTTTTCAAAGCTTTACATTTGGAGCTGAATTTTTAAATGTAGAATGTAGAACCGATAATTATGTGGGACATCATTTGCTTAAAACAGTTATTTGAAGATAAACTGTCTAATTTAGAGAAGTTATTTATAGCTTCATTAGAATCTTGTTCGCTTTTGGTTTTCTTTAGTTTAAACTACACAATAAATTAGAGAATGGAAAAGCACACAAGCTGACATTTATGCTCAAATTTTTCAATAAAAACAAAGTATTTTGTATATAATTTTGTTGCGTAAAACACAAAATTTTCTGGAAAATTTATAATTAATCCCAGAGTTTGTTTTTGGTGGGTGTAAAAAGCAAATTGTGTCTGTTTTCAATTAGTTGATCTTCAATTTTGTTACCTAAGTGAAAAAAAATATATTTAGATATTATTTCATTAAGTTTTCCTGCTAAATCCAATATGTTTCAGTTTCTAATTTATATTAGGTCTGAAAATATTTATAATTATCAATAAGTTAGCTATTTTGAAAATATCCGATATATAACGAAAATATCGGATATACATTGGTGTGCAAAAATTAAGGACCAATCACAAAATGCTAAATTTCAAATACGCGAACACTCAAAAGGAAATAATATAATTCGAGTAATTACTATCTCTACAACACAGCTGGTCCATATAACATCTCATTCATGCCACACATGGTCACAAGTGTCACAGTCACTACGGTAAAGCAAAAAAATAGGAAATTACATACATCTCATTATGAGCCTCAAATGATCACTATATGTGACTCCACTGAGACGTCACTGTGACTGCTGCTTTGTGACGAGTCACCATGTGACTTTACAATGTAGTTACATTGTGACTCTCATGTGACTGTCATCTGTAGACTCAATTTCAAAGTCATCGTGAACGCTGCATTGTGATAAGTTACCAAATACTGTCATATTAAAGTCACATGATGACTTTCAGGTGACAGAGAGACTACTGTAAAGTCACCATTGTGCTCTTTTGGAAAAGTCTCCATGTGACTATAATGTGATATTATTTGGTGACTTATCATAATACAACGTTCATGATGACTTTGAAATTGAGTCTAAAAATGACAGTCACATGAGAGTCACAATTTAACTACATTGTAAAGTCATCTTGTGACTCGTCACAAAGCATCAGTCATATTGACGTCTCAGTGGAGTCACTATAGTGATCATTTAAGACTCATAATGAGATGTATGGAATTTCCTATTTTTTTTGCTTCACCGTAGTGACTGTGACACTTGTGACCATGTGTGACATGAATGAGATGTTATATGGACTAGCTGTGTTGTAGAGATAGTAATTACTCAAATTATATTCTTTCCTTTTGAGTGTCGCGTATTTGAAAATTAGCATTTTGTGATTGGTCCTTAATTTTTGCACACCAGTGTATATCAAAATGTCGGATATTTTTGATATTTTCGAAAATATCGTGATATTTACGAACCGTGATAAATTCTATAGATTCTATACAGACCTACACAAAAAATTGGAGTACATTTGTGCTATTTAACAGAAATTGTTAAAGATGGTTTTATAACTGCCCTATATCTTCATAATTGAATTTAATCAAGAAAAACGCATAAGGTAAAAATTAAAAAATAACGAGTTGGAACCCGTCGAAATTCGATGAACGAAAATAATTAAAGAGTAGCTGGTAGATCTATTTTATAATAATCCTACAAAAATAACTACAATAAAAAATTGATCTAAATCTTAAAACAAATAATATTTTAAACTTAAAGTTACCAAAGTACTATTTCCACAAACTGTTTAAATTAATGAAAAATTAAGCTTTTAGTATTAGATGCGTAATCAAGAGGAGTAATTATGATGAAATTATCGATTGAGGCTCTTATGTTTGGTATTACGGGATGAAAAATGAACAAAAAGTATTTCGCTTTGTCGCATCATAGAATTTTTCCCTCATAAAATCTAATACTTACGGCATTTTTCATTCTCAAAATTTACACACGCACCGTTCAAATGCAGCATTCACCATTTAAAAGTATTTCAAACACAAGGGGTTATTTTTGAATATATTTCTAAACTGAAGTCACGTTTGTCCGATACAACTTTCCATGTGAACATTCGTATTCTTGTCTTGAGGTTCCAATCTCAGCATCCGCGAACACAAAATTCAAAAATTTCACTTTTATATGCATTCGTGGCCAAATGTTTAGTTTTATAAAAAAAAAAAGTGATCGTTTTGTTTTAAATATGACATAATATTCACTCACTGAATCATTTTGTCTAGAGTCTCAAACTCAGTATCAGCGTAATGAAAAAATATTGAAATGTAAAAGATTTATGGGGGAGAATGGGTGTTTTTTTTAAGGCAACGACATGTTCTGTTAACTTTTTTTTTAATTTACTCCAAATTGTAATGTAAAAATGGCATCAATAAGGATGTAATCAATAAAAATAAATAAACTCCATTATTTCTGATTTCTTTGCAACAATAGTAGTAACCCAATAATTTCAATAAATTTCATAAAAAACATTAAAAATTAAATATAAAAATGGAAATATAAAAAAAATAGCTGCTGCGGGCACATCTCCAAATGCACAGCTTTCATTTTAAAAAATTATTAACAAAATTGGTTCTGTAGAACGCTCAGATCTGAGGACTGAAAAAACAGCCTTGTCTTTTAAATATACAGTATAACTTCAAAAATACGGCATCGTCGGGACCGAGGCTGTGCCCAATTTTTGAAAATTCTAGATTTCTGAAGGAATGTCAAAAAATTTTCCGATGTTCTTAATGATCTCTTTAATCATAATTTAATTCATAACCAAATGATTATTATATGAGTAAAAGAGAAAACTTGTTTTTATTTTCCATTTTCTGTGTTTAAAAAAAATCTTATAAATAATGAAGTTAGTTATTCTCGTGTAATTTCTCATCAATGTCAACTTTGTTCCAATTTCTTTAGCCATTCTTTTACATTTTTTTAGTGCATTTAAACCAATCGAAGAATATCTATTTCGGAAGTTTATTTCTCCAATCAAATTTGTATGTATTATTCCAATGTATTATTCCAATGACATTTTTTCTTATGTGTGTTCCCTGTCCTCATCTTCTGAGCTGCTAGATTTATTAGCTATTCTATTGCGGCTAGATTTCACAGTTCCGAATTTTCTCGGGCGTTCTGTTGTGTAAGTAACTGGTCGGATAAGACAAATGAAGAAAACCCGCGTTCGGTTTTTGTGAATTGTTTTTCACACTTTCACTTTAGTATTTTAATTCGTAAACAAATAATATTTTTATTTTTCCAGTAAATTGGAAGTTTAAAAATTGGGGAAAGGAATAATGATTTTGATGCCGGATTTTTGAAGTTGCCGGATTTCTGAATGGCAGATTTTTGAATTTATACTGTATAGATTTTTACTACGGTAAATTAAAAAAAGTTAAAAAACCATACTTGTCTTACAATTTTGAATATTTTACAACAATTTTCTTAATTATAATTAATAAATCTTTTCTAAATGTAACATAAAATTGGATTTTTCCCCCGTAAAGAATCGAATGATCTCGTGCAATTTAAAAACAACACATCGGGTTACCATGCAGCTAGTTAACATTTTAAATCTTGATGTATGTAACATTTATACATATTTTTTTCAATATTAAATCATGCGAACTCATCTTCTTCGTTAATTGTGGTCTAGAGAGTTCAAAACAGAGGATGTTTAAAATGGCATTATTAGGAGTACATGCTTCGATGTTCAAAAATTGAATGGCAATAACTGGACACTCGATTTTACACGGTTTGTCGAATAATAAATAAAAATAAAGCTTAAATTCTTGACGAAGTATCCTTGAACTTAGAAGATGTAAAGAACATATTTGGCTTCATTAATTATCTAGTTTCAGATCATACAGCACATGTACTGGAATATTGTTTCATGTATAATTGGGATACATTACATGTTGAACAATTATTCATGTTGATGGCTAGAGCGGTCAGAGAAGGAGTGATCAAAAATTATGCGCCACAAATTCTGGGTTTTAACTTCGTGGCATAAAAATTTGGCGAGAGAATTTCTAACATTATATGTACGATAGGAAATAAAATTTGAATAATTTTGAATTTTTACATAAAATTGATAAGTTTGTGAAACTGCAAAACAGCCAAACAATGCGTTACACGGTTATTATTACAACCCTATGACAAAGCATTAGATAATCAAATTAGTTAGGAGAGGCCACTTCTTCGCCAGAATATTATTAAAAAAGGAACAAAATATAAATATTAAAATTAAAAAGAATGTTAGAAGAGAAAATGCATCTGTTATTTTTTTTATCGACGAAAAAGCGGTTGATTTCATGTGCAAGCCAAAGATTTAGAATTTGTGTAGGAGCTTTTAAGGAAAAAGAAAATAATAATTGTGTACATGTCATGGATACAAACACTGTCAGGTATATACTGCCATTTGTCGGCCCGAGACCGTTATCTATAACATACAGTCTGATGGTTTTGTTAAGAGCATGAGCTTATTTGGTAGAAGTGCCTTATTTATATTACTGAAAATCTTATCCTAAATTTTATGAAATGACAATAATGATATTTATTTAAACTAATTCTGATACACTAGACAGACTTGGCTGCATTAAAACAGAAAAACTAAATTGAAAGAAAGAAAATATACGAAGATCTTAAGAATAACGGTTATCAAAAAACTCTAATAGGAAATATTTTCAAGAAAACTTTGGAGTTTATAAATTCAACCAACCCCCCCCCCCCCTCTTTCAATGGTTTAAACCTAATATATTTTTTTTCTTTACCATATTACGATACTGGTTCTGAGAAAGTTTCATCGGTTTTTCAATCTTTTAACATTGGATTTTTTTTAACCAGTAAATAAATGGAGTTCTTTTTTAAATAGCCACAAATATGAATATGACATAACAAAATTAACCGAAGTTGTTTGCACCATTCCATGTAGTGACTGTGACAACGTATATATAGGTGAAACCGGTAGATCGATGGAGGTCAGACTTATAGAGCATGTCGGTCCTTTTAAAAATGGAAAATTAAACTCTAAATTAGTACAGCATGCCTTTAAAACGGACCATACCCCATCCTTCAAAAATTCATTGATTTTGAAAAAAAATTGCAACGCTTATCACTATAGATAATTCATGGAAAATTGGTTCACTAGACTTATACCCTTACACGCTCAACCAATCTGATATGATCCCGAAGGAATATTTTGTGTTTTTGAAAGAATAACTTTTACTTTGACTTTGACTGTGTTTAGGACATGTTTCGAGATTCTATTACTGCTGATGTGTGTATTGATGAGGCTGTGCGTTGCACAGCAAAACGTCATTTTTTGTATGTATTTTTGTTTTTAATTAAATGTTTTTATATATTTTTTTAATTTAATTTCTCTGTTTTAACGTAGTCAAGTCTGTCTAGTGTATCAAAATTAGTTTAAATATTTTAATTCAGACGTTAAAAATGTATGTGTATCTTAAAAATAATGATATTCCGAAAAAAAAAATCGCGTTATTTGATAAATGTACTTTGAAGTTTAGCATTATGATCATACTGATATATCGAAAAAAACTCAAACGGAATTTTAAAATTGAAACGCAGAATTATTTACAGGGAAATGGATGCAGTGAAATTTCTATTCCTCTTATTTATAATCACCAGCTTTTTGCGTCAGTTCGTTTAAAAATATTAAATATATTTGATATAAATTTACTTTACACAAAAATTTGGAATTACTATTTTTGTCCTTTTTTGCACAATGAAGGGTACTGAGTTCACTTAACGCTACTAAAGAAATAAACTTTTTTCGCATAGCCTTTAAACTTAAAATATTGGTACACCAGAAGACGCGTTTTAATGTCAAATCCTTTTTACACCGGCATATAATTAAATGTTTGGCTAGCATAGTATTTACGTAAAATTAAACACCACTAGAGTTATAAATATGTATTATCAGAAAATTCTCTACAGGCATTTTCATAAACATACCTGTTGGCATGAATTTCGAATGATGGATGGCTTTCCTTTGTTAGAACGATATTTCCTCTCCTCTTATTAGTGGCATTGTCTGCCTATGTTTGACCGGATCTATATGTGAGTGACTTTCATGGACTAAAAAATTCTTATTCTTATAAGAGTTTATTCGATTACAAGGACTGCACAATGGGGTGGTTTGTGTAGTTTAATCTCTCTTTTCTTTTTTCCCCTTTTTCCGGTTTTTTTTTTTTTTTTTTTACATCTAGAGTATTTAATTCTGACCGAATTTGACAAACAAAAAATAAATTTGTAAAGTTAAATTTACATTTATTTTTGTGTAATTGATGGAGATTTATTATTGCCAGAAACGCTTTGATATTTTGGTGAAGTTTTAGTCTTACTGATTTTCATAGTAGTAATTGCAAAATTGCAATCTATTGTTTGGGTGGTTTAACATTTTCCACTTTTTCAGTAATTTTTTTAACTCTTAGAGTTTTTAATTCTGACCGAATTTGACACAAAAGAAATTAAATTTTGTAAAGGTGAATTTTCATTTATTTTTGTAGATTTTGTGAAGATTTATTATAAACATTTTTAAACTTTTGTGAAGTTTTAATCTTATCTTTGTTTTGCTGATTTTCAAAATAGTAATTGCAAAATTGCAACCTATTGGTTGGGTGACTTAACATAGCCTTTTTTTCTGTTTTACAGTACTGTTTTAAACACCTAGGGTTTTTATTGCGACCGAATTTGACAGAAGAGAAATTAAATTTTGTAAAGGTGAATTTTCATTTTTTGTGGATTTGATGAAGATTTATTATTGGCAAAACCATTTTGAGACGGTCAGCTTTTAATCTTGTTTTTGTTTTACAGATTTTCATAAGTACATTTTATAATAGAAATTTCAAAATTTAAACCTATTATTTAGGTGGTTTAACAAGCCTTTTTTTTTTCTTTTTCAGTAAAATTTTAAACATCTAGATTTTTTAATTCTAACCGAACTTGACAGAAATAAATAAAATTTTCTAAAGGTAAATTCTTCTTTATTTTTCTGCATTTGATGAATATGCATTATTGGTACAACCAATTTGCTGTTTTGGTCAGGTTTTAATATTGCTTTTGTTTTTCTGATTTTCGTAGTACTAATGATAATAAGATTACTACTAATGATACTGATAGTAGTAATACATTGATATAATACTTACGTAATAGTTACATAGTAGTATTTAAATAATTGCATGCTTTGACGAAAACACGATAATGCTTTGGCCAAATTTTAATATTACTTATGTTTTACTGATATTCATAGTACTGATCATCATAAGATTACCACTAATAATACTAATACTAATAATATAGTGATATAATACTTACATAGTATTTACTAGTATTTACATAGTAGTATTTAAAAAATTACATACTTAGATGAACACATGATAATATTTTGGTCAAGCTTTAATCTTACTTCTGTTTCACTGATATTCATAAGTAATTTTCGTATAAGTAATTGCAAAATTGCAGCCTATTTTTTAGGTAGTTTAACATAGCATTGTTTTTTCAGTTTTAAATAAAACTTTCAACATCTAGATTTTATAATTCCGACCGAATTTGACAGAAAAAATTAAATTTTGTAAAAAGAAATTCGCTTTTTTGTGCATTTGATGAATATTTATTATTGGCACAATGACTTTGCTATTTTGGTCAAGTCTGACCCTTGTTTCGCTTATTTTCATAGTACTAATAATCCTGCGATTAAATAAAATCTCAAAGAAAGGAGAACATTTACTTCCATATATGTCATTTACTTAGAAGACGAACACATGATAAATTTGTATTAGTTTTTATTTTAAAAGTTTTTACTTTTACTCTTTTTAGACGTTTGAAACTTCGCTGGTTTTACTATTTGAGATTAAGAATAAATATTTCGTTGCAGATGTTTTAATGATATGCTGGTAGCTTAAAATAAGATGAAATAAGTGTAAATCACTATACAAATGACTTAATATTTAATTAATTAAAGTTAAAGTATAATTAACAAATATCAGTGTGTAATTATAGATAATATCTATTTTTTACATCGTCAAATAGGGAGAAAAATGTTTTTTTTTTGTTTTTTTTTTCTAATGCAATTAATTTTAAAATGTGTATAAATTTACCGATTTTTTATCTTTTCAAAAATACTTTTTTAGCATGATTTTTTTTATCGATCTCTATCACGTATAGCACGATGCACGATTACGAGAGATTAATACATTTGAACTTAACACAATATAAACAGTCCAGAATTTATTTCCTGCTAATATTCCATAACGAAATAAAAACTTCATAAATAATAAAAAATTAATAATAAAATACTAATATAATGTAAGTGAAACCGAAATAACTGATATCAGAACCAAAACAGATGCTGTAAAGAACGATCTTCGGCGATTTCCTTCAGCTATTAAATCCTGGCATGCAGATAATACAAAAGTATCACTTTTAATACAACTTCATTTGAATACATTACTGATATTTTTCATATAAAGGTGATTTTGGTGTTGTAAGTTGTTATTTTATGTTAAGTTTTGGTGTTATTTTTGTAGATTTTGTGAAGATGATTGTGAGAGTGGGCAATCTGAAAAATATATATCAAATGTAAAAAAATCTATTCGTCAACGACAACCTAACAATGAATACATAAAATATTACAAATAAAACACAAATTTAGCAGAGATGTAATTGAAATACTCGCTTAAAGCACTGCGATTATCAGAATGATGAAGTGATTTCGTTAGCGATTTCTTTGGCTATTAACTCCTTGCATGCGGCTAATGTAAAAGTATCGTTTTTTAGGAAATTTCAAAACTTTATTAACCATTAATATACTAAGGAGGGTCTACAGAGGACCCCAAATATTATTTTTCGTGATCTTGCCATATCTAGCACAACTATTTTTCTCCTGATTTTTGAATGTGTCCAGAATGGATTAACAAAAATAATGTGTAACTTTACATTTGTAATAATGTTTTATATGTCAACATAGTCTGCTTTGAATGCAAACGTTTCATATGTGAGAAACACAAGAATACAACCACCACTGTGACATGTGATAAACACTGTAGCGATGGCAACATATAGTGATGCATTGTTAGTTTTGTTATCGTAGTAAAATGATGTAACATTTGTAAATGTTTTCAATGTAATTGATTTATTGGCTAACTATTTTTTATATAAATAAACAAAACATTTTATGTACCCTGTTGTACCGTGTTTAACTCGACTAACTTTTAACAAACTGTGTAGTATACATATAAAATGATACATCATATAGAAATGTAAAATAAATCCGGGTTGCAACAAAAAATCGGATGTGTTTCGAACTATTGATTGTAATTGCGAAAACTTTGCTTTTAAATGCGTTAAGTGTTTTCCAAATTATTTATTTAGACATCACCTTTTACCTTTATAAACTGTGATGTTTTGTTACAGTAATTCTGAATGTGTGGGAAAGTATTTCATAATCTGTGTTGGACGAATTATTTTTCGTTTTGTTTTATTATGGATTGAAACATCGAACATATATCGAATAAAGTATGCACTGTAAAATAAAATTTCGTATTTTTGTGGAAAAAGATTTCTGCCGATCAAAGTGGCTTCGTCTAGATATCAGAAAGTAGCAAGTATTGATTTCTGGGTACTTTTGACTCATAAAAATGCAAAAAGTGTAGTAAACTTTCTTTTTCCCTAAAGCTGTACAATTATTTTTTATTTTAACTGCCATAAAAGAAAAATCCGGTAATTTTACAAGAAAAATCAGTATATTGTTTTGCACTTCAAAAGTAAAGCAAATCCTACCGCGTTATTGAAAATCGCAAGTTAATTTTAATTTTAGTATTGTTATTTGTCAAGAATATCTCAATCGATAAAATACAGTGTGTCCGGGCTAAAAGTATCCATAAATTATGGCTTATTTTTACGGAACTACGAATTAGATTTAAAAAAAAATTATTTAAATAAAAATGACTTCTCACAGACTTTTTATATCAATAGACTTCGATGGGTACACCTTTGGTAGCACGGCAAATGTCTAAACGGTAATCCAGTTCTCCACAAATGTTTCGTAGCATATCAGGAGTTATTAGGCAAATTGCTTCTGTGATACGCTTTTTCCACTCATCCATAGTTTCAGTTTTTTTGTTTTGTTCAATGTTTTAAAATCTTGGAGGGGTTTCCATTCCACGGAGGATAAATCCACGAGTCTATTACTGTTCGTTTTCGAAAGCTGCGCCTAGCACTCTGGGACGATTCTACTAACCAAAGGGGTGTTACGCTGAACTGGGTATTTTCCGAAGTTGTTCATTTGTTGATTGTTACTAGGATTGGCACTCAGTCAAATACAGCTAATCAGATACCGATAACCACTATTTTGACAAAATCAAAAAAGACCTGACGCATGTGCAAAAGCACGGACTGTTTTGCTATCCGAAAACAAACAGTATATTCTAATGTCTAGTTCCGTATTAATAAGCCATAACTTTTTGATACTTAAAGCCCAGACACCCTGTATATTATATGAACTTTAAAAAAGCTCACTGTTTTACTTAAAAGTTGACTAAAAATAGTAAAAGAGATGTTACAAGTTTAAAATATATATATTTTTTAAAAACTTCTTACTACTTTCAAAGTCTTCATCAGAGAATATTTTAATAATAAATTGCTGTTTAATTATACAAACAATCATTTATTAAAATATTATCTCATGAAGAGCATGGAAAAGCTTGAAAATACTAAGAAGTTTTAAATAAGATGTATATTTTTAACTTGTAACATCTCATCTGTTAATTTTAGCCACCTTTAAAGTAAAAGAGTGAACTTTTTAAAGTTCATATAATATATTTTATGTTTGATGCAAGGTGAAATATTGCGTTTCGTCTTATGATATTATCTCAGTCCATTTTCGCTCATTTCTCCTAATTCATGAAATAGATTACATCGAGAAAAATAAATAAATTAATAAAAATCTGCAAATATACATAGATTGCACAGACAAGATACAGATTTTATTAACTTTTTTAAGGCTATTGTACCAAAAAAAAGGGGGGGGGGGTAATAGAAAGAGAAATATGCATTTAATATTTTTTTAAACAAGGATATCTGAGTGTGTCGTTTATCCTATATTATAATACGAGAAGAACTTGTGTCTATGTGTGTGTGTATTAAAATACAAATTTTATCTAAAAAATGTTTCCTATGATTTTGACTAAATTTTGTATCCTACCGTTTTGGGATGCCAGAAGACCATTGGGTTAGGCAACATGTTCGAATAAATTCGATTAGTGGGTCATTTTGGGGTCACTAAGGGTCAATGCACTTCAATGGGAATCAAGGTTGGAACAGTTATTAAGCTGCTGAGCAGTTGGCAGTGAACGAAGACGCAAAATTTGTAACATTTTGAACAATTTAGCGATATCAGGAGAAATACTGGCGAGATTGGAGCGATTTTGCGGGAAAACTGACTTTCAAGATTACCAAAGGCAAAACACATGTTTGGCGCCTAACGAAAAATGTTGCTAAATTTGGTGATATTTGGCGGCATTTTGGTGACATTTAGGTAAAAAATTAGCTTTCAGAATGTAAAGGAATTTTCTAAAAATTACTAATAGAACCCAAGATACATGATTCAACTAATCAGAGTCCATAGAACATTTTCGAAAACAGAATTCAACCAATCAGGGTACATAGGACATAGAACATCCACAACACATGTTTGACGCCAAATGAAAAAATCTCGCCATATTTGCCAATATTTTGGCCGATATATAAATCCCCAATAGGATCCGAAATATACAAGATTCAACCAATCAGAGCCCATAGAACGTTCTCGATAACAGAATTCAACTAACCAGGATACACAGAACTTTCTCAACACATGCTTCGCGCCAAATGAAACAATGTCGACAAAACTGGCGATATTGGGAGAAATTTTAGCGACATTTGCGAAAATAAGGGCTTTCAAAATCTGAAGGAATTTTCTAAAATAGAACACGAAATTAATTTTAACCGCGAGCGTCTTCCCCGCCGATGTATATAAAAAGGGGCACTTTTTGACAAACATTAAAATAACTTTTCAGAAGTCCCCATATTATTAGGGGTGTCACTTCTTATCGTTGACCCATAGCTATAATTTCCAAACAGTTAGATTTAAAAGTATAATTCCAAAAGGAAAAATGTTCTAAATATTGTACTTCATTATATGAACATCAATTTACGTTGAATAAGTTAACTTTTTATAAGTTACGAAATTTCAATTTTTATAAAGTACCTATTAGATTTAGATAAACTTTATCCGTGCTCTTACAAGCAAAACAGTAAAATTTTTATTTTTTGTACGACTAAAATTTACCGAGTTATGATATTTTCAATTTTATTTTATTTATTTTATTTTTTTAGCGTTTGTATTTTTCTGCTACTGAAAACACATTTTCACATTTTTAATACCAGAAAACACTGGACTTAAAATTCAAACCTTCATAATTCGGTAAATTTGGACATATTAAGTGGGATTTTTATTGTTTTGCTTGAAATTTATAGGACTCAGAGACTGTTTAAAAATTTTAATTTTCTTCTCACTTATAGGAGGGTATAAAAATTTAAATCTTATAACTTTTTGAAAATATTTGTATTGACTTTAATAGATTTTCATATGATGGAGAACAAAACGTAAAAATTTTGCAATTGAATTAAATCTCTAAAACTAAGGTTCTATTGGTCAAAGATAAAGAAACCCCTTTCTAAATCATACATACCAAGTACAGACATATCAATATCATGTGATACCCCCCCCCCCCTCCAAAAAAACCCTCTATTTTTTTTTTTTTTTTTTTTTTTTTTTTTTTTTTTACTTACAAGGAGAGGGCCAACCTTGTTAATCACAGATTTTGATTATTTTAATATATGTTGTAGGGTAGAGACCCCTTAGTGTCAGGTTCAACGGATTTTATCCAACGCTCCTTAGTTCTTGAGAAAACGGGGGGGGGGGGACTAATAATAGTACACACCTTAAATACTTACTTTGCAACCACAATGACAAGTTGGTCGTAGCTCAGTTGGTATGGCATTTGCCGGTTGAACCGCGGGCCCGGCTTCGATACCGGAATGCGCTACATTTGTTTTTCTCATTTTTTTTTGTTTTATAATTGTAAGTATAATTAATAATCTCATTGTTAATTAAAATTTGTAATATTGTATATCAATTATAATTTTAACCTATTTAATTTTTTACATTTAACTAAATAGTTGTATAAAACATCATAAAACTGTTAATTTTTTAGAAATCACTTTTAAAATGTATTTCATATATTCTTTATCGATGCAGTGATATTGAGCAATTGTGTCAATTCGTGATTTTAAAGCAACATCATTTACGCATTGCTTTAACAAAGGAAGTCAATGCGATAATACTATTATTCTGTTTTTAAAGTAACAAGCATAATTATATTAAAAATTAGCATCAGAATTAAATTACAACCGATTTTTTGCATATTAAAGATTTTTAAATTTTAATACGTATGCTTGCGCTTTCAATTATTTTGCTTTCACCTTTATTTTCTTTCTGCTTTTATTTTTATTTTATTTGAATATTCTTTTATTTTATCATAACTAGATGATACCACAACAGATTTGTCACGATTTTGGAATTTTTTTCATTCAATAATAGGTCCAATTTCTTTTTAAACCTCTTTAAAGGATGAGAAATAATAGTTTAAAAATAAAAAATGATAAATGTAAGTTTGTTAACATTATAATTAATGTATGATATTAAAATTTGTAATTGAAATTATTAAATTATAATTACAAGTATATTCATAAAACAAAAAATAAGAAAAACAAATGTAGCGCGTCCGGGTACCGAACCTGGGCCCGCAGATCAGCGCAGAGCGCCGTACCAACTGAGCTGCGACCAACCTATCGTTGCGGTTGCAATGTAAGTATTTAAGTTGGGTACTATTATTAGACCCCCCTCCCCGGTTTCTCAAGAACGAAGGAGCGTTGGATAAAAGCCGTTGAACCTGACACTAAGGGGTCTCTACCCTATAACATACATTAAAATAATCAAAATCTGTGATTAACAAGGTTGGCCCTCTCCTTGTTAGTTTATAAAAAAATAAATCCAAAGAGATATATGTAATAACTCATAATTACATAGCTCTAGATTTTATATTTATTGAACATGCAGTTACGCCTTAAACGAACCGTGACTATCACAGTATCTAAAATTAAATTTTGTTCTAAAAAATAAAAAATAAAATACTAGAGTAGTTTCATATTATTTTTAACTGCACTATCGCTATTTCTAGTATTATAACTCTAAAGTCTGGTTTGCTTATAAACAAAGAAAAAAATGGGACGTACGGTCGTGGAGAAAAAAAAAAAAAAAAAAAAAAAAAAAAAAAAAGTAAACACCACTACTAACTCCTCAACAAATTATCGCAGAAGAAAGTTACTGGTACCGAACGATTGAAAATAAAGTCTACTTTTAAATGATGTACATAAAATTTGCTTAGCGGACCATCTATATATTAAAACGAACCATAACTTTGTTTTTTTTTCAATAGAAATACACAATTCTGGCAGCATAAATGAACTCTAGACCTTTCAATTAGACTAAAAAAAATTTTTATGCATTTCGTACCATAAGTTTCCGAGAAATTAATTATTTTAAAACGAGCGTATTTTAAGGGTTATATCCAAATTGAAGTTCCGTGCTTGATTGTTAACCGAGAGAGCCACCTTCTTGATCAAGGCACCTGAAGCGCTCTCAAGAAGTCAATGAAGCCTGTTAGATTACAGGACAGCAGGATAAATTTCAAAATATCTACTCACTTCTATCATAGATAGCCCCTTAAACCATCATTTTGCCGTTTTTTAAGCATAATTTGAAAACTACTTGGAAGAAAAATGTGAAATTTTGGATTTCCATAAAGAAGGACACAACAAATCTAAATTCATCAAAAAAAATTGTAGGTTGCAATTCATATTTTTTTCGAATATTAATTTCATAATTCATTATTCATATCATAAAATTATAAAAATTGTAAATTCAGCGTATTTATGTTTGGGTATATTAGTATTATTACTACAAAAATAAATAGCCAATTAGGAGCATAATTTCAGGCGATATAAATAAAAATATGAAAATGTAATTTAACATTACAAGCACTTAATTTTGAATGTTTATAATTCAAAAACTTATCAGTCAAATGATTTGAAATTCGGTGTCTAGGCATAGTTTGAACCGAAGATTTGAAATATCTCGTTAAAATTGGGTATTGCTATTGAAAAAAAAGAAGTTTGATTCATTTTAATATGTAGATGGCCCCTAAGCAAATTTTATATACATCATTTAAAAGTAGACTTTATTTCCAATCTTTCGGTACCGGTAACTTTCGTCTACGATAATTTATTGAGGAGTTAGTAGGGGGTGTTTACTTTTTTTCCACGACTGTACATCTCGTTTATTTAAAAAGAAAAAAAACTTTTACATACTCTGCAAATATGTAATTTTCGCGTTCATGCATAAAGAAATAAGTTGTTTACATTAAAGGAAAACCATTCTCTGTTCTATTACTAAGTACCATTAAAAGAAAACAAAGATTTACAAAATAAACATGTTTGATAGCGCTTACTTAGATCTACATATATATTATGCTTTTATAAGATTAAAAATCGACATATTGTTTCTTATTCTTTCTCTGCTCTTACTATTTCAATAAAAGTTAAAAAAAAAAAAACTGCTAATTGTGATTTCTTATGATTTGACATATATAAATTTATATTATAGTAATATTACAATGTTTCTTAAGTTTTTTTTAATAGATTTTAAGCAAATATTTTTATATATTTCATCAACAGTAATTCTGCTTTTATAGATTTTTTTATATAAAAAAATAATGTCAAAACGAAAATACTTTATAAATAAAAAAAGAAAATACGCATTAAAAATTAATCGATAAATATTAAAAATTGATACTCCTTGAACAAAATGCATGTTATTTTGCGACAAATAATTATATTTACTATGTTTTTTATTTAAAGCGCATTCATGCCCATTAAAATATATTTAAATGATAAGTTGTTTGGTTTAAAGGATAATGCATAGAAGCTAATGTCCTGTTTTTAAAAAAATAATACTTTCACAATAATGTTCATATTATACTATTTTATAAATTTACGTTGTGCGTTTCCAATTTTCTTTTACTATTAGGTTTCATTTTCATATTTTCTTTTGAATATTGCAAAAAACAATGCTTATATTCGCATGACATGTGACAGAACTTTTTTAAATATACATGCCAGGAATGCTTGGCCCACCAGTCTATCCTTGCTTTAAAATATAGTTCTGAAGTATCTAGTTTAACCCTGGAGAACGCGCGCATACCCAGGGTATGAATGGTTTTCACTTTCTCACCAATAAATACAAATAATAATCGTCAGCTTATTTAGTCGGAGACAATTATTCTAAATTCTGCGATAAAGCAAGTTGAAGATTACTTTAAAAAAATAGTGGTAACAATTATAAAAACCATACGCACTCTGGGACTATCAGGCCCGACGCGAGTCCTCCCGGGTTAATTTCAGGTTTTCGATAGGATATTTCAAGGGATTTCAAAACTTCTTTTTCAATATATTAATTTGGAATTATTGTCTACTTAACTTTCTAAGGTATATTACTAACGAAGTGAAAAAAAGTAAAAGCAGCTTAACTCAATGTTATTTGATAAAAATGAACGAGCTGAAATGAAATATGTAAGCAATGTCTGCGCTTACGATTTTGTAGTTTTTGCAAATGCAAGTAAAATTTCTTGGCATTTTACAAAAAATTACCAATTTTAACGCAGTGGCATGTGTCACCGTCCAAAAACAGTAAATAATAAAATCTTTAGATTTTCATTATGTTGATTCATTGTATTTAAATTATCTTTTATTCCTGGATTACTTTAAGTCATTTACTGTTTACATTACATGATTGATGTTTACCTTAAAATTCAAGTTAATCCGTTTATTTTGATTATCTGTGTTATTTCAAATTTTTATTATTTTTCTTAAAATGAGTTGTTAAACCATCCATTGTAAAAACTACTTGTTTTTCTGACGTTTTGCTATTAAAAGTAGAGAAATAGCTTTGTCAGGGTTAATAATAACAAGAATTAAGGAGAACTTTTTTTCTTTGCATTTACCTTGCTACCTCGATGCCTCTTACTTTCTAAACAAGCAAATGCTCCTGATGTATTTATTTAACGCTTTGACCGCCGTGTGAATCAAATATAATTCACACTACATTTCTTTAATGCGTTGTGTGAATCGTTGCCGTGGTCAACAGGTTAAAGATCATTAGTGTGTAAAAAGAAAAATTCTTATACATTTCCTGTTTGTCTGATTAAACCACTCACAAATTTTGTTTCACAAATCGTTCTTTGAATTTTCATTATACATGAAATAATTTAACATAGTTAAAATACGCAGGAAACTATTCCCTCCTGCCAGGGTTGCTGGCTTTTAGCCAGGCCAAAAAAAGCCGGCCGGCTTTTTTTGGTTTTAACCACTTAAAAAAAGCCGGCTTTTATTGAAAAAAGCCAGTTTTTATTTTTTAAAGTTGGTTTACAGTAAATTCGTTTTAAATTTGGATCAATTAATTTTTAATACACTTATAAATATTTTCTATTAAAACAAATTATAGATTTCTATTAAATTTTATCAAATAAATAAGTCTTTATAACTTCTAGAAGGCAACTGTGAACGCATTATGTCTGAAAAAAAAAAAATATATATAAACATTGAAAAGGATATAAGTTAGGCTTTAAACTGGTGTTTTGAAATTCTATATTATATATAGTGTTGACTCTAAGCCGCTTTAGCAAAGTGCAGTGCCCGGCGGCCCTTTTTATTTCCTTTTTGCACCCGGCGGCTCTTTTAAACCCTTCAGATGTGCCCGGCTGCCCTTTTTAACACTTCCTATGTACCCCATGGTAATTCAATTGATACCGGAAAAATATTGCAAATTCTAGGGACTCCAAACAAACCAGTTCAAAATATGCTTTATGAACAAGGTACAAGTGTGCCCTTTTCGAAAAAAATGTGCCCTTATTTTATAATAGTGTTCCCTTTTTGAAAAAAATGCACCCTTTTTTAGAACAGCATTTCCTTTTTGAAAAATGTACCCTTTTTTTGGAATAGTGTTCCCTTTTTGAAAAATTCACGCCCGGCGGTCCTTTTATTCTAGTGTCAACACTAATATATCTCCACATGTACTACACATTTTAAAGATTATATTTAATTAAAACTGTTCTTAACTGCTCTGCTCAACAAGCACAAAATGTTGACACATTTAAAAATTCATATTTTAACGGAAAGATGTAAAATTCGAAAGCCTGACCATGGAAGCGATTTGGAATCGAACTGTGTTTTCCATTTTTTGATCCATCAATTACCTATTGAGTTATAAGAGATTTTGATCACATGACAAACATGTTTTTTCACCCTTTTCTGAGTGGTTTCTTCTTTCGTGCGGAAATTCGATTTAAAACGCTCACTTTGACACTATTTTCTGAAAAATCTATTGCATTTGCAAAAAAACAGCACAATTACATAGTTTCTGAACAACAACATCTGCTAGTTTCATGCATTTCTGAACAAAAATAAATTAAAACTTATATCAGAAAGTTGCCCTTTTGGATTTAAAAGCCTTAATGACAAAATGTAGAACATCAAAATGGAAACATTCTTATGTGTCCATATGGAGAGATTAAGTTAAATGTTAAGAGAAATTAGAAAAGATGTTTTGTTTGAGGAGAGTGGTACATAAGTGTATAAAAAATAGAGCATTTAAAACAAGAAAAAAAAAAATTCTCCAAATAAAATTTTGAAAAGCTTGTTGCTAAGCATATTCATGCATATGCTATTCATAATGTTTTTTTAAAAGTGAGAAATGGTGGTGTTTTTATTAATATGCCTATGTATAATTTCAAATGTTTGCTAGAAATAAAATAAGACTTGTATATTAATAGCTCTTAAAATTAAGTAATAAAACATATAACTAAGTAACCATTGTCCTCTTTAATTTTATAAAGCAGTAAAAATGAAAAAATTGGCAGTTGGTATGGCCCTTTTAAAATTTAGCTGACATATGTGCAATTCAGAATACAAATCACAAGCAAAATCATCTAAGTTTTATTCCAGTATTAATGTCCTCATTATTGAGAAATTGGGTTACTTATTAAACTGTAAATCAATTAAATGTCATTAAAACTAATTAAAAACACTTTAAAATGTGTAGTTTATAATTACAATGCTTTATTGTATAAAAGCCAATTATGGCCAAAAAAGCCAATTTTGGCCAAAAAAAGCCGGTTAAAACCAATAAAAGCCACCGGCCTGGCTTTTTTTAATTTTAGCCGGCTTTTTTGCAACCCTGCCTCCTGCCCTATATCATTACGTAACGGAATTCTTTTTTATGACCCTGTAAATGACTAATAACTATTCTTTTCACCGCATATTCTACGGAATGCGTATTTTAGTGCAGTTCTTAAATGCATATAAATTTTATTATGTTTAAAAGTGTGTCATTAAAAATCATCATTAAAAATCACATCACTAAAAATCATTTTAAACGATTTTTTCCCATAGGCCGTAATGTAACGGAAAACTTTTGACTGTCCATGCGAATGAACTAAACATGCTACAAACTTAATTTGAAATAGGGAACGTGCTATGTAAACGTCAATAACACCCAAAAATTTCAAGGCAATCCGAGTATATTTAAGGGAGGTAGAGCGCGGACAGACGGACAGACAAACCGAAGTCATAAACACTTTTCATCTTTGTTGGAAAGCGTTAAAAAAGATATATTTTTGTAATTAATTTTTGAAAATTAATATCAATGCAACCTACAAATTTTTTTAAAACAAAAATCGATTTCTAGAATCTTCAAATATGCGAATTCAAAATTATAGCTTATTATGTCCTAGTAGTTGTGAGTTGTTCTTTAAAAACTAATCGCATTGTTATCTCTTTCGCAAAGATGAAAATTGAACAATAGAATTTTAAAATTACTAAAAAAAAAAAAAAAATACTTGACCGAATGACTTGGTGATATGATGTAGAAATTAGGTTTTAGTATTAAAAATATTATTTTTTGTTACAATTAACGTCACAATGTTTGTTACAATAAACGTTACATTGTTTGTTACAATTAACAGTTAATGAATTTAACATTAGGAATTTTAAAATTGCAAAATTAAAAAAAAAAAATTACTTAACCGAATAACTTTCTGATATGATGTAAAAATTAGGTTTTAGTATAAAAATATCAATGTTTGTTACAATCAACGTTACAATGTTTGTTACAATTAACAGTTAATGAATTTAATATTGAGAATTTTAAAGTTGTAAAAAAAAAATACAATTTAATACAGTACAATACAGTTTAATTTGCTGATATGATGTAAAAATTAAATTTTAGTGTTAAAAATATGAATGTTTGTCACAATTAACGTTACAATGTTTGGTACAATTAAAAAAGGAATTTAACATTAGTTATTTTAACCCTCTAAGTGTTTGGGGCGTAATATTCCGTTCACTAAGCTCCAGGTTTCACAGCAATACAAGCAATATTTAAGATAATATAATTCTATAGATTTAATGAATTTTAAATACATTGAAGAATGATTAATACTCTCAAGGATAACATTCATATTTCTAATTGAATATTTTTTTATAATGTTGAAATAATCATATTTTCTTAGCATTTAAAACACAATGCAAAGAAAACAACATTACAATTTTACCCTTTTGTAAGACGCTCGGAGGGTTAAAATTGCAAAATTTAAAAGAAAAAATTACTTGATGGAACGACTTGCTGATATGATGTAAAAATTAGGTTTTAGTATTAAAAATACTAATGTTTGTTACAATTTCTATATGTATATGACACTCGAGTAAAATATATGTATAGCATTAATTAGTAGATATTATTATCAACGATTGGTAGCATTTTTATAAGGGGATTAGCGGTATAATTAGTAATTGGTGATCACTTTTTTTTCTCTCGACCGTACATTCAGCTCGAGTAAAACAAAGAAAAATATTTCAATGAAAATGTAAAGAGTTTTTTTCAACATAACTTGAAAAGAATGTAAATTAGTTAAAAGGAAAACAATATCGCTTACTCTGACTGATGATATTTGCATTCACGTTTTTTGCTTATTCCATTTTGTATTTTTTCTTCCCAGTTTTATATTTTTAGGTACTATCACTATATTTATCTAAACAAACTAAATATAAAGAAACAACATCCATAGTCCAGCTTCAGTCAAACAACGCAAAAGCATTACAATATCGATAATGTGTCACACGTTAATCGATAATGTAATTTATCTGGGGGAAAATTAAAACCATCTAAGTGGTACAACTGACAACTGGCCATACCTACATACATGTCAGATGCCGGTACAAATTACCAGGGCCCGGCACTTCTAGGAAGCTCGTCTTCGATCCTGGTTTTCAAAAAGAAAAATAGAAATACCAGAAAAGTAGACTCGTATATTTTTACGTCAAAGTTTCAAATTAACTAATAAATAATAATAATAATAAAAAACAGAATTTACTAGAGTCTGAAGGGAGGGAAGGGGGTTACGGTCTCAGAGTCCGTACTCTTGTGTATGTGTTAAGTAGTTGAAAGGTGATTTGATATCAAGAAAATTTTGAAGTGACGCAGCGGTTTTAGTGATGAGGTTGATTTCAGACGCGCGGATAGAAATGGGTGGAAAGCTGGGTAAAGTCTCAGGTTAAGCAGGTTAAGGATCCGCATTTTATTTCGTTCATACTTTAAACTTTTTCATCCAAAATTAACTGATGAATTCAGTTAAGATTTAATTATGTTTTTATTATTTTAATTTTTTCTTTAAAATCGTTAGATGAAAAATTGATACAAATGCATCATAAACTTTAATACTGTAAAAGGGCAATAATAAAGTATAAAAAAATACGATGTAGATGTTATAACAGTATAGTAGTTTCATATAACATTTTATGTAGAACATAATGTGAAACATTAATAAAACACACATACTACAATATATGTTAAAACACACATACACACATAAATAACGTCTACATTCAACAGTTAAAGGTATATATTAATATTATACAGACAATAAATACAATAAAACCAACTGGAATGAAAAATTAGCCAGAGCCCGGAATTGAACCCGGGACCACAGTATACAAGGCTGCTGCTCTAACCACTGGGCTACTCCGGCCGATACCAGGGTCTGCAGCTTCTCACTAATAAACCATGGTCATAAAAATGGTTTATTAGTGAGAAATTGCAGACCCAGGTATCGGCCGGATTTGCTCAGTGGTTAGAGCAACAGTCTTGTATACTGCGGTCCGGGGTTCGATTCTTGGCTATGGCTAATTTTTCACTCCAGTTGGGTTTATTGTATTTATTGTATGTATGTCTATATAATATTTATATATACCTTTAAATGTGAAACATTGTGTGTAAATCTACGATGGTGATCCTGTAGAATAAAAGAAAATCAAATTGATATAACTGCTTTAGATTAAAATTTCCTAAATAAATCTGTTTCCTATCTTTTATGGGTCTTTTAAACGATCTTTAACCCTTCATCTACTGTCGGTACTTATAAGTACCATTAAAATAACTTGTTACAAAATTCATTTGATACATCTATTAGTTGTAATACAATTTGGAATGAGTTATAGATACATTACTTTATCTTGCTACAAAAGCATTATGGGTTACACAAAACAAAAATATATTTTAAAGGATGATTTCTTTTGCTTTTGCATCTTTTCAACTTTCTTGGCATTGTGTGTGTGTGGGGGGGGGGGGGGGGAGGGAAGAGAGGGAGGGTAATTTTTCAATTCGGAAATATTTCTATAATTCTATTGTAAAAACATTATATTTGTACATTTCCTAATTCTACAAAATAATAAGAAAAAGATTTAAAATAAAAGATTTGAGTGGGGGTTATAAATGTTGCACAAAATCCCTATACATTCAAATTTAATGAATCCTTCTAAATCCTTCAATCCTTCTAAAATTTATTAAATGATTATGTAAATCTCCTAATGTAGCTTCAAAAATTTCACGAAAAATGCTTTATAAGATCAAATTTTCATGAGTTCATAATTCAGTACATAAAGGGTTACTACAAAATTGCTTAGCTCAAATCGGCCTTTTCCCCCAAATACCGTTAATGTTACAACATCATAGTAGTTTTATACAACTTTATGTGTGGAACATAATGGGAAATACTGTATGTAAATCTATGATAGTGCTAAGAGTGTTTCCTATCATAAAAAAAAAAAAAAATTAAATTGACATAACTGCTTTAGATTAAAATTTCCTAAATAAATCTGTTTCTTATCATTTATAGGTCATTTAAGCAATCTTTAATAGAAAATTTATCAGAGAGGATATAAATGTAAATCCTAAATTATAATAAAGAAATAAAAAAATCTTTTATAACAGAATAAAAGATATTTTGACTTTGTCAGAGGGCAAAACATCCGTGCTCATCAGCCAATATTTTTTATTAGAAACGTTTGCTTAAAAATATAAAACGTTTCTAGAACATAATTTATCCTTTACATTCATTTAGGAGAAGTTATAGAAAGCAAAAATCAGTTTATTTTCTGCATTTTTATAAATAACCTTTTTGTATTGTCATTTTATATTTCCTTAGTGAAATATTTATCTGAAACTGCATTTGTATTTAATAGAAAAAAATATACCTTACGAAATATTATTATTACTGTTTAATTATAGTATCTGAAAAATAAATGATATTTATTATTACTACTTCAGATAATAACTTTGACGGGACTGCCGCGTATAAATTCTAAATGAGATTCGTTTTCGTGTAATAAATATTATTATTTCTTGGTATTCTATAATATAACTTTTGTGTCTTTTAAACAGATGTATATATATATTAGGATGTTTTTTCTATATTTCCGAATAACGCGGTAAAAGTTCCTTAATGTTGCCTGAAAATTAATTCTGAGGACAGACGGCAAAGAATTACTTTATTTTTCGAAGAGACTGAAAAAGGAAAAAAACCTTCTGCCTCCTATAATATTTATATCATTTCATCCTCTCATTGTTTAGAGGACAAAAAAGTCTGAATCATTCTAAAAATGTATTCCATAAATATATTTTTATAGTTTCTTATAAATCAACTTTATTGAATTTCAGTTTTATAGTTTCATTTGTACTGGTAATTTCTGTATATTTTTCATAAAATATTTATGATACACGCTAAAACAAAATTGTGTGCCAAAATAAGGTGAATTTTTTCATTTCTATCAAGCAATAAAGTTATCAGTTATAATGAATTTAGTTGAAGTGAAAAAGTTCTATAGAAGTGAAGTACTGTTGTATATTTTATGTAACAGCATTCTTCAATTCCGATATAATAAGTATTAACTATCTTAGATTTCGTAAATCAACTTTAATGAACTTCTGTTTTATTTTTTTTTATTTGTACTAGTAATTTCTGCATATTTTTCTTAAAATATTTATAATAGACACTAAAACAAAACTGTGTGCCAAAATAAGTGGAAATATTTCTTTTCTGTCAAGCAATAAACATATCCGCTATAATGAATTTAGTTGAAGGGAAAAAGTTCTATAGAAATGAAGTTTTATAGAACATTTTATGCAGCATCGTCCTTCAATTGTAATATAACAGTTCTTAACTATCGTAGATTTTGTAAATCAACTTTATTGAACTTCAGTTTTATGTTTTCATTTGTACTAGTATTTTCTGCATATTTTCCTGAAAATATTTATAATAAACGATAAAACAAAATTGCGTACGAAAATAAGTTGACAATTTTCTTTTCTATAATGAAATAAACATATCATCAGTTGAAGTCAAAAAGTTTGATAGAAATGAAGTATTATAGAATATTTTATGTAATAGCATCAAGGGGGTAGGATACCTTTAAACCTGCAAAATTTTCGAAAATTTTTTTAATACATATTTTGATTCCGTAATCATTTCTGAAGAATATGCAAAAAAACGCATTAAAAATTCCCATTAGTTTACAAATTATGGCAGTTTTAGTAAGACTATATGTTAAGACTACATAGGATAATTAAACTTTGCATTGCGTTTATTCAAAACGATGAATTTTGATACTGCGCGCAGTGTTACTAAAAAACTATGCATGGCAATCAAAGAAACTTTTCTCCATATATTCATTACTGTATTATCTACAACTTAAAACCAGAAAAAGGTAAGATTTAATTTTATTTTTTGTTTTTTTTTATTTGAAAATATTTTTAAAAAGGGGAAAATTTTGAATTTTTTGTTCATTAGGGTTTCGTTCATCTGACGAAACCCTATTCGTCTCGCTCCTCTGTCTGTCTGTCTGTCCGTCTGTCCGTCACAGAGCCCGTTCTCAGAAACTATACATGTTGGAGACATGAAATTTTGGGTACTTATAGGTGAACACCTCACATCATACGACAAATCATAAAATTTTGAAAAAGTCGTACATTTAACCCTTTGGGCTCCCTCATGTGTATTTTAAACAATTCTTTCTAAGTGAGCTCCTAATTATGTTGTAGACATGAAATTTTGCATACTTATAGCTGAATACCTCACATCAAATGACAAATCATAAAATTTTGAAAATGTCGTACGTTTAACCCTTTGGGGTCCCACATGTGTATTTTAAACAATTCTTTCTAAGTGAGCCCCTAATTAGGTTGGAGGCGTGAAATTTTGCATACTTACAGCTGAACACCTCACATCAAACGAAAAATCATAAAATTTTAAAAATGTCGTAAGTTTAACCCTTTGGGGTCCCACATGTGCATTTTAAACAATTCTTTCTAAGTGAGCCCCTAATTATGTTCGAGACATGACATTTTGGGAACTTATAGCTGAACACCTCACATCATACGACAAATGATAAAATTTTGAAAAAGTCGTACATTTAACCCTTTGGGCTCCCGCATGTGTATTTTAAACAATTATTTCTAAGTGAGCTCCTAATTAGTTTGGAAGCGTGAAATTTTGCATACTTATAGCTGAACACCTCACATCAAACGACAAATCATAAAATTTTGAAAATGTCGTACGTTTAACCCTTTGGGGTCCCACGTGTATTTTAAACAATTCTTTTTAAGTGAGCCCCTAATTAGGTTGGAGGCGTGAAATTTTGCATACTTATAGCTGAACACCTCACATCAAACGACAAATCATAAAATTTTGAAAAAGTCGTGCATTTAACCCTTTGGGGTCCCACACATCTATTTTAAACAATTCTTTCTAAGTGAGCCCCTAATTATGTTGGGGACATGAAATTTTGGGTACTTATAGCTGAACACCTCACATCATACGACAAATGATAAAATTTTGGAAAAGTCGTACATTTAACCCTTTAGGGTCCCGCATGTGTATTTTAAACAATTCTTTCTAAGTGAGCTCCCAATTAGTTTGGAGACGTGCAATTTTGCATACTTATAGCTGAACACCTCACATCAAACGACAAATCATAAAATTTTGAAAATGTCGTACATTTAACCCTTTGTGCTCCCACATGTGCATTTTAAACAATTCTTTCTAAGTGAGCCCCTATTTAGGTTGGAGGCGTGAAATTTTGCATACTTATAGCTCAACAGCTCTGATCTCAAGTCAAATAATAAATTTTGAAAAAGTTTTATGTTTAACCCTTTCAACTCCAGCGTGTGTATTTTAAGCCATTCTTTCTAACTGAGCCCCTAATTAAATTGGAGATTTGGAATTTTGCATACTTATTGCAGAACACCCGAGGACAGGCGACAAATCATAAAATCTTGAAAAAGTCTTACGTTTAACCCTTTGAGCTACCACATATGTATTTGAAGCAATTCTTTCTAAGAGATAATTCTTTCCTAATTAAGTTGGTGACATGAAATTTTGCATATGTATAGCTGAATGCCTCAGACCACACGACAAATCATAAAATTTTCAAAAAGTCTTTTATTATTTACCATTCTGGGCTCTAACTTGTGTATTTTAAGCAATTTTTCTAACCTCCGCCATTTTAACCCGGGGGGGGGGGGGAATTTTCCAACTTTTGCCGACACCCCCTTTGACCATTCTTTCATATTATGCACCATAGCCTTATATATTTTAGTTCCATTTTTTTTCGCCAGGTGCGCCTACTTATCTCGGGTGCTATGGGCCCAATCCCCTCGATTAATATATCTACGGATAGTATGTAAAACGGATTTTCGTTCGGATACAGGTTTGTTTAGATTCAAGTGCGCCCCCTGGTTGTGAAATGTGGAACTAACAGATATTTCAAAAGGATAGAGTGTTTTGAAAGGAATATTAAACGAAACCCCTTGTGCGATCTGTGATCACACTTGCCCACTTGTTTTTTAATTTAGTCAATATTTTTTACAAATATTCTGGTTTTAGCATAAAGTTAAAAGTAATATGTTTTTATTTTCACCAAAATTTCCTCTTTATATGCATATTTTCAGATTTTATCATGCGCGCAAGATTTTTTTCTCTTATTATCATATATTTTTAAACTTATCATTGTAATATTTATTAATGAATTTACAAGTATATGTATATTTTTAGATATAAATATAAATATGAGCTTTATAATTAAATGAAGTTTGATTTTTATTTTTGACTTATTACACAAGTTTTGAAGCTTGGAACATAACGGTATTTTTTCCTTTTTCGACATGATCAAAGGTATTTTACCCCCTCAATTCAACTATAATCGATATTAAGTATCGTACATTTTGTAAAAATATTAACATTTGTGTTTCTTTAAGTAACAGATAATAAAGAAAAATCAGTTTGTTTATTGTAATATTTAGGTAGTATTTAACACAAGGTAGACCCGTCAAAATTCCACGTAAGAAAATCTTTAAAAAGAAATTCCTATAATGAATTTATAATAAAACTAGAAAATCAATTCCAATAACATATTAGCCTTACATTGACTAGTCTGACAATTAAAACAAATACTAATTTTAACCAAAGTTACCAAAATAGTAATTTCAATTGCGTTTTATTTACAATATTTTAAGTATTTATTATTATAGTTTTTATTTTGGTCTGGAGTATTAGCCAGAAACAAATGCTGGATTATTTATAACGTTTTAGGCCCAAACAAGTTAATCTTTAGGCATTAGTTAACACAAGGTAAACGTACACGTAAAAAAATCTTTTCAAAAAAAAAAAAAAAAAAAGAAAGAGAAAGAAATAAAAGAAAAGAAAGAAAGAAATTCCTATACTGAATTTATAATAAAACTATAAAAGCAATTCCAATAACGAATTAACCTTACATTTACAAGTCTGACTATTAAAACAAATATTAATTTTAAACAAAGTTACCAAAATAGCAATTTCAATGCTTGAAGTGAGTACTTCACTTAACATGTATGCTAAATTCGCGTTTTATTTATAATATTTTATGTACTCATTATTATAGTTTTTATTTCGTTATGGAGTATTAGCCAGAAACAAATGCTGGACTATTTATAACGTCTTAGGACCAAACTTGTTAATTTTTCGTAGTCGTTTCTGCATGTGATAGAGAGAAATTAAAAAAAAAAATCATACTGGATAATTTTTTTAATTAAATAAAAAAATTAGTAATTTCAGATAAAGTTGGCATTTGTAAGTACATTTTTTCCATATTCGTCAATGCAAAAAATAAATTTCGATGTCTGGAAATTTTAGTAAAAGAAAAAATCGATTGATAATTCATATCCTTCATTATAATAACGTCGCCACTACACTCGGACATATGTTTGCTTTATAATATAGATTTTGTTGAAACCAACTTCAATTATTTGCATTTAATTGACATAAACCAAAATTATGTTTTCTTTTTTTTTTATATGCATGTGCATGACTGTCCTGCATATATAATTAGCCTACCAACTGCTAACATGAGAGGTATAAAAAATATTATATGCAAATATCACCGATAATCAAATCGTAATGCGGTAGTTCATATGTTCAAAGTAAGACCTACTCGCAATCGTTTGAAAGTGTAGCTGCGTATAATCAGTTCTGCAATACAAATATTTTTTCTATTTTAATTTTTTGAAAATGTTTATATAAATCGGTTTTCACATAGCACGTATTTAAAAGAAAAATAGATCAAAATTCAGTTAATTTTCCTTATTTTTTGATGAAATAAAATCACCAGTAATTGTTTATTTAAGCAACTACTTTCTATTGTTGTTCATTAAATGTTTTTTTTCAATCATTTCCAAAGAAGATAATGTTAGTAATTATTTGGTTTTGATATTAAATCCGTTCTACTTAACGCCCGTTTTGCTCCTATTTATGCTACATATTTCTAGCATATTTTACAAAAAGTAAGATTATTCCTCGCATGCTTCTTTTCTTTTCTCCTAAAACATTCTGGCCCCACCAGTGGCCGAGAGGTTCTGCTCTGGTAGGCGGGAGATGGGAGGTGCTGGGTTCGAACCCAATCGCGCCTGTCGGTCGAATCGTTTCGGAGTTTTCGTGGTTTTCTTCGAAACCTTGGACTTCCAAGCGTAAATACGGGTTAGGTTCTCTTAGAAAGACCCCCACTAAGGGTAGCCCCTCCCCTCCTTAGGGCCTATATCCCTCATGTTGATAATTGGCTGTCATAAACACAACCAACCAACCAAAAACATTCTTAAGAGAAGAATTCTCAAAATTACAAAACTTCATGTCTCTCCATTTGAGGGGACATACGACCCTTAAAATCAGTAAAACACGGATTTTTTTTTTCATTCGTTTGACAGCTAAGTTTTTCTGAGCAATTTGCCACAAACCGCATCAAAATATTCGTAAAATTGCGCTCGTTATAGTAAAAAACTTAAATTAGCCTTGGTCTGTTTCAGGCGAAACATTTATCTTTAAATTGATTTTCCTCAAAATCTATATTTTTTTTACTTGCTCGCACGATAACTCCAAATATATTAAAGGTAATCATTCGAAATTTATATTTATCTTTACTAGATAATTTCCTTCAAAATGAACTAAAATCTACGAAATTTAACAAAAATTATTGAATGTATGTGTCTTCAAGTGACAAAAATTTTCAAAATTTTTATTTTTTTATTTTGGAAATCAAAAACTTTAGAAATTTTTTGTTTATTCATTAGATTTTAGTCCATTATTTATTATTATTTTTTTTAATATTCTTAAACTTATATTAAAAAATTCAAAGTTCTAGGGGGTATAGATATTTTTTAAATCATGCGCGCAAGCTCTATACATTATCATTAATTTAAAAAAAAAGCATACATTAAGGAATAATTATTATCAATTAATTATGCAGTGTTTAATGCAAATTATATATTATATTGCATGGGGAACATATTATAGTATTAACAACAACAACAAAAAAACTCAGGTGATTAGTCCAAAAATGTGTGCAGGGGCCACTTTAAATATTTGTCTCCGAAATCAAATTTTTCATCTGTTTAAAGAGTCGTATGTTCCCTTAAGGGAATAAGAAACACAAAAATCTTCAAATTTCCTAAAATACTTTTATTGGATTAAAAAATGCTCTGTTTATTTTTGCTTAAAATGATGTTTAAATCATGTTTCTATCTTAATTGGAATAGGAAATATTAATTTTTTCGTTATGGTTTGTTTTCAAAATCTAGCATTCAAGCAATAGTTGTCGTGGAAACAACTTTTTGTGAAAATGCGTTTTTCTTCATGATGTGTTTTTTCACCATTTCTCGTATTAAAATCATTATAACTCAAGAACCGTTAAAGATGAACGCTTCAAACTTAGAACATGCATTTTTCATTTGTTTTACTTTAATTTTGATTCAGCATGTTTGAAAAAAAATATTTACTTTTGAAAATACGATTTTGTAAAAAACGTTGAACCCTCTTTTTTATTTTTTTCGTTAAATATTTTTAATCTTTTTTTAATTAATCTTTTTAAAAATGCTGATTGTAAATTAAAACTTATATATTTCTGTTATGTAAATGAAAAAACATTTAAATTCTATTAATAATATTTCGAGTTATAACGATTTTAAATTTCCCCACTTTTTTAATGAATTTTATATTTAATTTTTTTAATAAAATATGAGAAGTTTTATCACGTGATTTTGTTTACAAATGATATGGTTAACCATCACAAGAAAATTCATAAATTTAACTCAATAAATAAAAATTATTTGAAAATGTGTACCGGACCCCCTTAAGGAGGGATCTAAAAATCGTTTAGCGCAAGCGTTTTCTAAAAAGAACTTAAATAGGATCAAACTTATTTTTTCAAATGTTTAAACAACTTAGTGAAAGATCTCTATTAAACTTAAAGAAACGAACATCAGAGTATGACTGATTAATATGATGAGGAATGAATAAAGAATACTTTTCCGGAATTTAACCACTCGAATCTCTACACTGGAAGTAAACAGGTCCTTTCCCTACACTGGAAGTAAACAAACCTTTCCTAACATTTTATTAAAAAGGGTGTAGCCGTTGATATAAGGTTTACATTTTTAAAGATTTCAAGCTTTTAAGAGGTTACTTCAGTCAAGCGAAACGACCCGTTCGCTAATGCTAATCCTATGGAAGTAATTTATAAAGATATCTCAGTTGCATTTGAATATTTCTAAATGAATTTTATTTCACTGGATAGCTGAGATGGATCTATGGCTTAATTTATTAAATTACTTTTATTTATTTATTTATTTTTATTATTTTTAGAAAACACAACTGACTTTAAACTGAACTCTTAAAAATAAAGAAAGTGTACAATGAAAATTTTTGAATAGAACCAAGCTATTAATGATATACAAAAAAAGGTGGTGGGGGGGGGGCGCGTGCTGTGTACAAATAATATATTTTAAAGGAAAATTTCTTAAAAATAAGTAAATTACGCCTAACACAAAGGCCGTTTTCTACTTTTTCGATTTTGTTTACAGATATTTTTAATGAGAACACTTTTATTTTCTTGAACCGGTTTTGAAAGAGACAGCGTCCTCATAAAAAAAATCTGCAATCAAAATCAAAAAAGTAAAAAACGGCCTTTTTACAGATCGATCTCAGCTATTCAATGCAAAAAAAAAAAAATCATTTAAAAATATTGAAATGTAACCGAGGTATCTTTATAAATTTTTCCATAGGATTAGCATTAGCGAACGGGTCTTTTCGCGTAACTGAACCTTAACACTATACAGGCCACTGAGGCAGTTATACATCATTTATAAAACTGTCGTTTGGAAATTCTAAATTACCTCAAAAAGTTTGAATGGTTATTTTTCGGTGTTATAATGATTAGTAGCGTGGCAACCCCATGTATTGCTTTTGTATTGCATGAGATCAGTTGATTCTTTTGGAGAAAAGTATATCTAAATTTATTGCAAATTTCGGAGACAATTATAGTATTAATTTTATTAAATACAATATTTTAAATAATAAATTATATTTGCAATTTAAATCAAAAGCTTTATTAATAAAAATACAAATATTCTATAACGTTATTTGCCAAAGGCTTTTACTTCTTGTAAGATTTGATTCTAATTTCGGAGCTGCTGGAAATGAGGGCTTTTCTGTTGAACAAAATGACTTTGTTTAGCCGAATGTTTTTCAAAAGTATTTTATATTTATGAATTAAAATAAATGTTTAGAGAAATATAATTTTTCTCGGTAAGACATTTTATTTTTAACGTCCTGGTGAAAAGTTTTTATCAACATCTTAACGAAATAGTTGAAAATCTGTTTCTCTTCTTTAAATTAAATTACAAAAGCTATGTAGAGTGTGTGTGTGTTTTTATACGTCAATAGAATGTATCTCCATGTTCCAGTCGACAGACGATTTTTCGCTTTCTAAAATAAACTGATTCCTGAAGTTTGAATATGTGAAAATAAATTTGTATTTCTTCAATTTTTTAAGAAAAATACAGTTCAATCATAATGTTATTCTAACTATCTATACAAATAAAAATTAATTTCAGTTTGAAAATGATGTCAAACAAAGAGATCTAATAATCCCTATTGTTCCCCGTTTTATCCAAAAAACGTAGCCATTTAGTTGCCATCATTACAGAAATGTCACTAAAAATTACGGAAAAATTAATATCTCGAAGAGAAATTAATTTTTTTTAATTCTAGGTCCACTTTCGGCATCTTCTGATCCATGCGGATAACTGGCGTTAATTTGACCGCTCAACGTTCCTTATTCTAGGAGGAGTAGCTGTGAAATACAAATGAACAGTCACTTTTTTATATAAAAAAATTATGAAATTATAATTTCGTTATGAAAAATTAGCCAGAGGCAAAAGCTTAACAATTTATATTGTTTTAAGTGCAAATGTTTCGTTCAGTAATGCAACCTGCACGCGACGGAGAAAGATTTAAAAAAAAAAATTCTGCTTGAAAACGATTCTAAAAGCCAAAATAAATCAGTTAATTAAGATACAGTTTTTAAACAAATTGCATTTGAAAATTGATTTTTTTTTCTTTTTTGTATGAAAATGTAAAAATTCATAATGTGCGGTATTTAGAAATTAAAAAAATTGCAGTAGCAAAAAATGCAAAACCGAAATTTTATAATCAAGCGTTGCTATTCGCAAAAAGACGTCAGCGTTATACACGGACACGGTCGTTCTTTATAATATGAAATATATTTCGTGAATAAAGTAAAACAATCTTAGTATTCAAAATTTTCTGGTGTAAACACGAAATCTCTGAATAAAAAACTCCGCAAGATTAAAAAACATTGTTTTCGGCTGTATATAGTGTTAAATAAGATCTTTAAATTACTAAAAAAAAATTTAAATAGTACGAGGGGGTATCAATAAGTTTTTTTCCCCTCTCATAGAAATAATTGAGTAAAATTTATGAAACTGCTTCATTGTATTAGTCCTTTGCTATATAGTCGCCGTGCACACTAATACATTTTTACACTACTACACTAATACATTTACTAAGAGCCCCTCGCCCCAAATTTGCCCCCCGGAGAGCAAATTGGGGAGAGAGGCTCAGGATGTGCATGATATGAATAAGTGGTCACAGGCCTTTCCAACAATATGTCGCATGTGGGGGTCGGTAAAATTTAGAAAAATGCCCCCCTTTGGGTCTACTATGATATGCGCCTCATGTGATACATCCTTCCCCCTCTTTTTGAAATACCGTTTGCAGAAATGTGTTACTCTGCACGGTGGCTATATAGAAAAGAACTAATACAATGTAGCAATTTCTAAAATATTACTCAATTATTTCTGTGTGAGGGCAAAAACTTATTGATACCACCACCTATTTTGCCCGTTATATATAACCAACATATTCACATTCGTTTACTTGGTCGCGAATTTAATTCCACTCATATCAGTCTGACTTCCTTTCCCGCTGTTTCTTTACCATTGCGAAAAACATATTTAAATAGAAAAAGAGTCAGGCCTTTGTACTGTTGCCAGTTTAATATAGAATACATATTTGCGCCAAAAAATCCTAAATAAGATTATTTCCGTAGGTAAGATTGTAAAGAGGCATTCATTTTTTTATTTCATTACATTAAAAATAAGCTTTTAAATGACATCCTGAAGTAACCCAAAAATTAAAAAATAGCCGTTCTGGTGGTATTTCATATAAAATTAATAAAATAAAACCAATAAATTCCTAGTAGTTAAACTTTTCATTGAATTTAATCTCGCGCACGTGATCTTGACTTTATTTATTGCCGTTCTTGTAAATGAAATAGAAAATGAGATAAGCTGTTTATTTCCAGAGTAATAAAAAAAAAATAAAAAAATAAAAACTACGTATTTTAGAGAACAAATAACAGTTAATTAGTTATGGCAAATCTTAGTAAGTAATGAAACCTGTTTCTAAATAAAACATTTTTAATTAATTTCGGATTTTTAAATCAGTTCATGCACGCTGTTTTTCACTATTGCTCTAATAGATGCATAAGATAGTTAAACAAATGTAGTATTCATTAAAAATATCGCTATGCGGATTTTTAAAAATTAGTTCATGCGCGCTGTTTTTCACTATCGCTTTAATAGATGCATATGATAGTTAAGCAAATGTATTTATTAAAAAAATTGCAATGACTGTGAAATATTTAGGACCTATTTTTTAAAAAAAATATTTTCAATATAGCAGGATTTTTTTTTATGGTATTCTTATTATTCTATTATTGCATTCATAAAAGCTCTTAAACAAGATCTGGATTACTCCAGAAATTAAATAAATATATTTATACTCCGAACTGATGGCATTCCCTTGCATATAGAACTAATGACAATCAAATAAATTCCTATTCTTTCACTTGATCATGAATACTTGATCTTGCGCGTATCACCTTGACATTATTTATCGCTAAGTCATTACCATTGTCAAGAACATGTTTAAATTGAGAACGAGATGCGCCTTTCTGATACTTCAAGTGTAAGCACGAACAAGTGAATTATTACAAAATAGATAATTTGCCTTTTTTTAACATAGGCAACAAGAAAGGAAAATAAAACAATATTTAAACTATGTTTTTAGGATTTCTAAATTAATTCTGAACGAATAATCGTAAATTAATCAATATTAAACTATTAATTCATAAAAGCCTCTTTTTTATTTTAAATGTTACCCTTTTCAATTGATTTTCTACATTTATTTTTTAAATGTTTCATTGTAGCAGTTTCCTAGCGATTTGGCATATTTTGTAGATAATTTAGTGGCGCATCATTAACCCATTTATGGCTAGCGTCCTACTTTTGGGAGGCTTTAAATTTTAATAAATTTCTATAATTTTCTTCTTCTTTTAAACATGAAAATTTTATAGAATAATTACCTATAAATGCCTTTATCTGTTACCGAAAGATTACATCACAAGATCGACATTTATGAGCTTAAAATGAAGGCTTTTTTCGAAGTTTATAGATTTTTCATTAATTATATATGGAACTAATTACATAAAACAAAAAAATTAATATTCGCTAACTTGAATTTAATACAAGCGAATCACCTTGACATTTTTATGCTGTTTCCTTGTCATTGTCAAGAACGTGCTTAAACAAAAAACGGGATCAGCCTTTGTGTTGTTGCCGGTGTAGTATCGAACAAGTTGGAAATTGCTCGTCAAACGTGGCAAATGAGGTGCGTTCGTACTATAACTAGTTTTATAATTATTTTTTGTACCCCATATTGTACTGAATGTATATTGTTTTGCACTTCATAAGTGCATAGTCTGTAACATCATTAAAATGCACTTGCAATAATTTTTTTTTCCCATTCCCTTAATGTAACGAAAAACTTTTGACTGTTCCTGTAATTCAACTATACATCCGATTTTCATAAAATTTAAAACGGCTCGACAAAATTTTGCAACAATTATATATTTAAAATTTCAGACCATTCGGAAGGCTGTAACATCATTAAAATGCACTTGCAATAATTTTTCCCATTGGTCGTAATGTAAAGAAAAGCTTTTGACTGTCCCTGTAATTAAACTATGCATCCGATTTTCATAAAATTTTAAATGGCTCGACAAAATTTTTCAACAATCATATATTTAAAATTTCAGACCATTCGGTTGGGTAGTTTTTGCTCTCTTATATGCGGACGGACGGACGGACTGAACGACGACTATAGGTGCTACGTATTTATATAATTACGAACGCGTATTACCCTAAAAAGCGTATTTCAGAGAATATGTAAAAATAATTTAAACATTGCAAGATTTCAAAAATAAATCATTATTTTTGTAAAAGAGAAAAAGGTATTTTTGATTTTATGACAGTTATATATATTTTTTTGTAATAGTCAAGAATAACCATTTCTGCATCGCGTTTTATTATTATTATATTCACGAATGCTTTTAAATAATTACTTGAAATAAAGAATGAAAAAGTACTATGCTCCGATGGTATTCTTGTAAATTATATAAGGATCTAGTTACGTAAAACCAAAAAATTCGTATTCGTGATCCCTCATCGTATACTATTTCCTAAAATTCACGAACTTGAACTTGAATTCCATACACGCTAATCACCTTGACATTGTTAACGCTGTTTCACTGTCATTGTCAAGAACGTGCTTAAATAAAGAACGGGAACAGTCTTTGTGATGTTGCCAGTGTAACATCGAAAAAAAAAAAAAAAACACTCCCATTTTTAAGAATAGAAAAAGAAAAGAATTACACAGAGCAAGACAGGGAGAATAAATCATCATTTTCTGTACAAAAGAAGAATATTTTTGTTTTTATGACAGTTACTTTTTTGAACAATCAAGAATAATTATTTTTGCACTTGCTATTATAATTATTATATTTACAAAAGTTTCTAAATAGTAACTTGAAATAAAGAATTAAAATGTACTATGCTCCGATGTTAATCTTGTAAATTATACATGAATCTATTTACAAAAAACAAAAAAATTCAGATTCGTTAGTTTGAATTCGAATTTAATACGCGCAAATCACCTTGACATTTTTAAAACTGTTTCACTGTCATTTCACTGGACGTGCTTAAATTTAAAGGGAAAAAAAAAAACAATTATTTACATAATGCAAAACAGGACGAATAAATCATCATTTTTGTACAAACAAAAGGTACTTTAGTTTTTATGACAGTTATTTTTTTATACTCAAGAATAATTATATCTGCATTCATTGTTTATTATTACTATATTCACAGAAGCTTCAAAATGATAACTTGAAATAAAGAATTGAAAAGTACTATGCTCCGATGGTATTCTTGTAAATTATACATGAATATAATTACTTTAAAAAAATTCTATTCGTTAACTTGTACTTGAATTTAATACGCGCGAATCATCTTGACAAAGCCGTTTCATTGTCATTGTCGAGAATGTGTTTAAATTTAAGGGAAAAAAAAATATATTTACGTAATTCAAGACAGGGCGAATAAATCATCATTTTTGTACAAACGAAAGGTACTTTAGCTTTTATGACAGTTACTTTTTTGAATAGTCAAGTATAATTATTTTTGCACTTACTATTATAATTATTATATTTACAAAAGCTTCTAAATAATAACTTGAAATAATGAATTAAAATGCACTATGCTCCGATGTTATTCTTGTAAATTACACTCGGATCTATTTACATAAAACAAAAAAATTTCTATTCGTTAACTTAAATTCGAATTTTATACGTTCAAATCACCTTGACATTTTTAAAGCTGTTTGACTGTCATTATCAAGGACGTGCTTAAATTTAAAGAAAACCCCTCAATTATTTACAAAATGCAAGACAGGACGAATAAATCATAATTTTTTTTACAAACGAAAGGTACTTTAGTTTTTATGAGTTATTTTTTTAGATTCAAGAACGATTATATCTTGTATTCATGGTTTATTATTATTATATTCACAGAAGCTTCTAAATAATATCTTGAAATAACAAATGGAAACATACTATGCTCCGATGTTATTCTTGTAAATTATACATGTATCTAATTATATAAAACAAAAAAAATTCCTACTTTTTAACTCGAATTCGAGTTTAATATGCGCGAATCACCTTGACACTTTTAACGCTGTTTCACTGCCATTATCAAGAACGTTCTTAGATAGAAAACATCAGTTATTTACACAATGGAATTCAAGTTCGAATTCGAATTCAAGTTAACGAATAGGAATTTTTTGTTTTATGTAATTAGATACATTTGTAATTCACAAGTATAACATCGGAGCATAGTATTTTTCCATTCTTTATTTCAAGATATTATTTAGAAGCTTCTGTAAATATAATAACAGAGGACGAATAAATTATCATTTTTGTACAAATGAAAGTACTTTAGTTTTTATGACAGTTTTTTTATATTAAAGAATAATTATATCTGCATTCATGTTTTATTATTATTATATTCACAGAAGCTTATAAATAATATCGTGAAATAAAACATGGAAAAATACTATGCTCCGATGGTATTCTGGTAAATTATATATGGATCTAATTCCATAAAAAAAAAAAAAATCAATTCCTTAAGTTATACTTGGATTTAATACGGGTGAATCACCTTGACATTTTTAACGCTGTTTCACTGTCATTGTCAAGAACGTTCTTAAATAAGGAACGGGATCATTATTGTTGCTGTTGCCGGTGTAATATCGAAAAACACACCCTTTTTAAGAGAAGAAAAAACAATTATTTACACAAGGCACGGTAGGAAAAGTAAATCATCAATTCCAAAAAGAAAATATTTTTGATAACTTAGCATTTTTTAAACGGTTCACGTTTTTTGTTTGCATGTTTTTCTCATATGCGCTGTTTTTCATTATCACTATAATTGGTGTGAAAAAATCTATAAGAATCTTTATTTTTGTAAGAAACTAATGATAGGTTCTGAACATCTCATCTCTTCGCACATATCTCTTAATCGCCCTGTTTTTCCGTTAGTTAAGAACTTAAAACTTTTTCGTTTGTATTTATGTTTTGTAATTTTTATAAATAAAGTTACTCATTAAACTAGTTTTATGAAAACACTTAAATATTTATCATTTCAACGGATAGTTTTGAAAAGTCGAGAATTACCATTTCTGTATTCGTTTTTTATTATTACTATATTCACAGAAGTTTCTAAATAATAACTTGAAATAAAGAATGAAAAATTACTGTGCTCCGATTGTATTCTTGTAAGTTATACATGGATCTGATTACATAAAAAAATATATTCGTTAACTTAAACTTGAATTTAATATGCGCGAATCGCCTTGACATATTTAACGCTGTTTCATTGTCATTGTCAAAAATGTGCTTAAATAAACAAAGGGACCAACTTTTGTGCTGTTGTCGGTTTAATATCCAAGAAACACTCCCGTTTTTAGATAAATAAATAAAAAACCGATAATTTACACAAATCAAGACTGCAATTATAAATCATCATTTCCAAAAAGAAGATATTTTTGATAACTTAGCATTTTTTTGTGTGTATGTTTTTTTTTTTTTTTCTATGCGCTATTTTCCATTATCACTACGAGAGTGGTTCAATAATTATTGTCCCGAGTGTGTATGAAATATTTGTACTGCGATGGTTGATGTGGAACATTGAAGCCTAATTGTCTTAGATGCCTTTATGCTCAATTTCAGAACCATAGCTGCTGTATTAACATAATTTTTTTTCGTTTTAGTAGTGAGAGGTGGTACCTAGTTTGAAAGAGGGGGGTGGAGGTTTGTTTGGAGCTTATGGGGCCAGACCTGAAGCAGTTCTGAGATAGATTTGTGATAGTGGATGAGACGTTGTTACGCCACTATGATCCCGGGTCCGAACGACAGTAGCCACGTCTCATTCACTGTCACCCCCTCCCCCCCCCCCCCCAACCACTTCTTTCAAGCTTGGTGCGACTTTTCACACCAAAAACGATAAAAAAAAGTTAATATAGCAGCTACAAATCTGAAATTGAGCATATAGACATCTAACACATTAGGTTTCAATATTCCACATCAACAATCGCAGTACAAATATTTTATACTCTCGTAATTGGTGTGAAAGATAGTATAATAATGTTTATTTTTGGAAGAAAATAATCATGGGTTCAAAAAAGCTCATCTCTTCGTACATATGTATTAATCGAAATGTTTTTCGGATAGTTAAGAATTTATAAAGTTTTCGTTTGTATTCATATTTTGTAATTCTTATGAAAAATGTTATTCATAAACCTTGTTTATGAAAATACTTTAAATTATTTATCATATTAAACACATTTTAGAGTTTAAAATAACGCAAACACGATTGTTTGTGTTAAAACAATATTATGACCCAATCCAGTCAAGCATTATCATTCTTTTATTTCCCTTTCTCATTATTCAGGAATACATTTCTTCACATTACACCATATAATGTGATATTATGAATTTATGGAAAAAAAATTGAGATTTTTAATAATGCAGTTTTATTTTTAATGCTCTGAGAAAAAGAAAATTGTTGATATTCTTGAAACAAAATTTGAACATTTATTTTACACTTTTTGCTCTAAGAGAATATCAATTATACAGTACTGATGGTCAATGATTTAAGAAAGAATATTAAAACGAAAGAAAAATAATTAATCATTTCAGTAATTACTCCTTTATTCTTCAATAATGTGGAAAATGCGAAAGATTTGTCTTTTCTTAAAAAACACGTACAAAATGTTTTTAACAATAGACGTTTACCTATAAATAGTTAATAAATTATATAATGTATTTATATTTTCACTATATAGCAAATTCTAGATTTAATTAATCCTTTTAGAGAAATTCATGTTCCTTTGTAAAAAAATCGCATTTCTAAAAGGAAAAAAGAGAGAGAGAGAGAAAGAGAGATAAGCAAAAAATATTGTTAATTCCTAGTACATAATATCTTCTAAAATGTAAATTCATTGAGCGTGATAATGATGGAAATTATGTTTATGCTCTTAAAAATTATAATGTAAAAAAAAAAAAAAAAGGTGACATAATAAAGCATAATAAAATTTCTGCAAAATATAATTAATATTCCCATAGAAAAATGTATAAAAGTATGGAAAACATTCCGCAAAACAACAGCAACAATAATAATTCATAAACAAGATCTCATTCATTAAACAAATGTGGAAATAAAAATACATATATTTAACGAAAATATATTTTACAGTATTATGCTCTGTTATATAACATTCATAATTATACGTATACTGAAACTTCGATAAAATTTTATTCCTAAATAATTCTATCCGTTCCCGTAAAAATTTAAGTACATCTTCTACGAAAATAAATATTTTTCGGACAGTAACTGTAGAAAATGTATTGTACGTATACGTTGTGATCTTAGTAATGTTAATCTGTATAGAAACAATTTCTAATTGTGATTCTACAAAACAATTTTTAATGAAACCGGCTTTAAATATTAAAGAAAAAACTCTATCAAATTCCCTAAAGTTTTTCATAGTTAGGATATACCTTTTATTTTATTCTAGTTTTCATCTAAACATGAACTTTATTTTTATGTATAACACTTTGATTATTCGGATGCATACTTGAACAATTTAAATTGAGATTTTAAATGGAATTGTATTTCACATTCATAAAATAGTCTATTATATCAAAAAGCATTATTTTTTCCCCTAATTATAGAATTTTTTTAAACATATAAATATCTATTAACAATGTATGTAAATATCATTATAAATCACAATATTTAAGCAGTTTAATTATCCAGAAACGACTTAATTTAAGTGTTCATATAAGTCAGCTGTTAAGAATAAGTGTGTTGGATTTCCCTTCTGTTGACTATTATATCGTTCCCTAAATCGTATTGCTGTGAATATTTCGAACTTTATATACGCATAAACTACAATATACATATATTTGTAAACTCTTATTTCTTTTTTTAAATAATTAAATGGAGTATGCAAATATTTTTTACCTTGATCAGAATACTAATATAAGCATTATAAGGGACCACTTACTTAGACTTTTTCCCAAATCCTTCCCTGTATCATATAATTCCAAGTATCAGAACTGCCTGGTGAAAATTAAAGAGTAGAGTCCGATGCAACAGGTCCCGTATCCTCACTCTGACCTTCCACTCTCGACTAAAGTTGCATTCCCTCTCTCCAAAATCTCCCTCTCCTTTCTTCTTTGTTTTTTCATTCTACCTTTTCCGAACTTGCTTCCTTCCACTCTTTACCTCGCAAGGCAACGTAGTTCAACAACACCGCTCTGACACAACTGCTTAGGTCATTCACTTCAGGAACCTTCTTCAACTTTCGCATTGTTACCGCTCGAAGAAACCGGAGATTTTGATGTGTCACTGCATCGACAACAGTTTTTTCATTGTTCGACAGTATCTTGTCCATTCATAGGAATAAGATCTTATTTGCATATAAAATACTTACAATGTTGTATGCCTCCTGACATGTCTTTATCACATATTTATCACTTACTTTAAGTATTTATATGATATTAAGTTTAGATAAGATGTTTTCAAGCAAAGTTATTTTAACTATAAGTTATTTAAAAGTGTTATCTTATTTCAAAGTAAATAGTTTATATTTTTGTAGTTTATATTTTACCGTTATGCTTTGATACATAAACTTTCGCATCGTTAGCTTCGCCGAAGTAGGAGATTTTGAGTCACTGAATTGAGATCAGTTTTTTCGTTGTCCGGCACAATCTTCCCCATTTACATAAATAAGATCTAATTTACATATAAAATGCAATGACATGATATTGTCACATATTTATCACTTGCTTTAAAGTATTTATATGACATTAATTTTCAATGAATTGTTTTCAGTTGTACGTGTTTTAAGTATAGGTTACATAAAAAATTTAGTATAAATATATTTGATTGTTATATGGGAAAATACAAAATTTTCTCGTTGTTACCCTCGAAGAAACCGGAGATTTTGATTTGTCACTGCATCGAAAACAGTTTTTTTCATTGCTTGACAGTATCTTATCCATTCATAGGAATAATATCTTATTTGCATATAAAATACCTACAATGTTGTAAGCCTACTGACACGTCGTCATCACATATTTATCACTTACTTTAAGAATTTATATGATATAAATTTTAGATAAAATATTTTTTAGGCGAACCTATTTTTTACCCCTTTTGGGCCTGGTAATGTATATATGCATCGTCAAAAGGTGCATGTGGAATTTGTTTTTGGTACCATTAATATACAAATGTAATATTTGTCTTTTTTAATTGTGGTATTTTATGTTTTTCCACAATTAATGGAAACTGTTTAAAAAAAAAGTTGCTATCCATATAAAATTTACGTAAGGGATGCCGTCTCGAAAGGGTTAAGCATAGGTTATATCAAAATGTTAGTGTATTTTATATTTTATAGTTTATATATGTACAGTTTATATTTTATTGTTATACATAATTTTATAAATGTTCGCATTGTTACTGTTCGAAGAAACCGGAGATTTCGATGCGTCACTGCATCGACAACAGTTTTTTCATTGTTCGACACTATCTTGTCCATTCATAGGAATAAGATCTTATTTGCATATAAAATACATACAATGTTGTAAGTCTTCTGACATGTCGTTATCACATATTTAACACTTACTTTAAGAATTTATATGATAATTCTGTTTTCAGGCGAACCTGTTTTAAGGATGGGTTATATAGAAATGTTAGTATATTATATATTTTATATATGTATAGTTTATATTTTATCGTTGTACATAATTTTATAAATGTTCGCATAGTTACTGCTAAAAAAAACCCGGAGATTTTGATATGTCACTACATCGACAACAGTTTTTTCATTGTTCGACAGTATCTTGTCCATTCATAGAAATAATATCTTATTTGCATGTAAAATACTTACAATGTTGTAAGCCTCCTGGCATGTCGTTATCACATATTTATCACTTACTTTAAGAATTTATATGTTATAAATTTTAGATAAAATATTTTGAGGCGAACCTGTTTAAGTATAGGTTATATGAAAATGTTAGTATATTTTATAGTTTGTATATATTTAGTTTATATTTTATCATTATATATTGATACATTAATTTTCGCATTGTTACCCTCGAAGAAATTGGAGATTTTGATGTGTCACTGAATCGAAAACAGTTTTTTAATTGTTCGACAGTATTTTGTCCATTCTTGTGAATAATTTCTTATTTGCATATAAAATACTTACAATGTTGTAAGATTCCTGACATGTCGTTATCACATATTTATCACTTTAAGTATTTATATGATATCAATTTTACAAATAGATAAAATGGTTTCAGGCGAACCTGTTTTAAATCTAAGTTATATCAAAATATTAGTTTATTTTATATTTTATAGATTTTATATGTACAGTTTATATTTTATCGTTATACATGAATGTATAAATTTTCGCATTTTTACCCTCGATGAAATCGAAGATTTTGATGTGCGACCGAATAGACAACAGTTTTTTTCATTGTTCGACAGTATCATGTCCATTCATAAAAATAAGATCTAATTTGCATATAAAATATTTACAACTATGTAAGCCTCCTAACATGACATTATCGCATATTTATTACTTAAATTACTTAAATGATATTAATTCTAAAGTTTATATTTTATCGTTATTTACGAATACACAAACTTTCGCATTGTCATCCTGGAGGAAACGGGAGATTTTGGTGTGTAACTGCATCGACAACAGTATTTTCATTGTTTGACAGTATCTTGTCCCTTCATAGTAGTTTTATTTGCATATAAAATACTTATAATGTTGTAAGCCTCCCGACATGTCGTTATTACATAGTTATCACTTATTTTAAGTATTTATAGGTTATTAATTTTAGATAAAATGTTTTCAGTCGAACCGGTTTAAGTAGAGGAAAAGGTCCAAATACTGGCTACCACTTTTGTTTTCAATCTAGATCATACAATTTTCAAAATTAATAAAATAAAAAGTGACAGCAGGGTATCTTGACACGTTTTACACCTGTTTAGAGAAAAAAAATCAGTTTAAAAGGCGTTTTCTGTTTATAAAAAGCGAAATTCCGAAAGTCTTCAAATTTTGAGTTTTTAAAATGGGGTCTAAATACCGGCTACCTAAGTTTTTTTTTTTTTTTTTTTTTTTTTTTTTTTTTCCAAAAAATCACACAAATAGGGCTAATGACAATTATTAAGCAATAAGAATATTATTTTAATAAATTGTATTGATTAATAACATTTCTTATGCACAGAAAAAATACGCAATTTTTAATAAATAAGTATTTTTGTCAAATTTCTAAAATTCTTTACGACTATCTCTCACAGTCTTCTTCCCATTATGTTTCTAATTTTGATTTTTAAAGTGTAAAAAAAAAAAAAAAAAAAAAAAAAAACAACAAAAAAAAAAAAGCTTGCTGATTGAAATGAGAATTATTTTATCTGAAAAAATCAAAAACATAATATCACTCTCTGCGTCGGTATAGTCCCTATCAGCCCACAAATCGCATTCTTAACACTGAATCCCCTCCCCCATTCTTGTCCACAGAGAAAGCACCCATGCAGAAGACACAAATTTATCCTCTTCCTCTGTTGGATAGTTTCCTTTTTCACTTTTTTAACCCTCTCGCTGCGTAATTGTTTTATCAAAATAGCTTCAAAAATTGCGTATTTAAACCCTTCGCGACGAGCGCCTTTTAAGAATTTTTATTCTTTTGTCACCGGCTTTTCAAAACAAAAATTTTTGTCTAACTTAACAGGGAAAATGCTCCGATTAAATGAAGCAAAATTTACAATAAAAAAGTAACTGGTGGGAATAATCAAGGAGGGTTAATTAGACGGAAAAAATGCATCCCCGAGGAAATCTCGGGTTGCGCAAATTTTGCTACTTTTACGTTGCCCGAGATAATCTCTGGTTGCGCAATGAGAGGGTCAAAATCAAATTTCTGCCCCTTCCGCCTGGTTTACTCCGTCATTTTATTTCTTTATCTTCACATTTATTGCAGGCAATTTTGTAGTGTACAACTGCGCTTTTTTGAAAGTGATCCGGTAACCAGTGTCGGTCCTGAAGAATTACCGCCATGGTTGCATTTTTCATATTGAAAAATGGGACTAGAACTATTTCTGAACCATTTAAATTAGTTTATTAATTATAGAACTATTTAAATTAATTTATTTTCCTCCCCTTCAAGCAGAGCAACCGAGAGAGGTCCAAATACTGGCTAGCCGGCATTTAGACCACTCTAGGTAGCCGGTATTTGGACCACTGCTATGTTAAAGTTGAAACCGGTATTACTGATTCATATAATAAAATACCAATGATGTGCGCGTGGCAGTTGAGAGCTAAATATGCCTAGAAAATAACTTAATCAACAATTCAAGCCAATATACGATCAGTATATTTAAAAAAAAAAATGAGAAATACATATCTGAAAAACTTTTGATGTACCAGATTACGTAGATTCGACACTTTTGCATTTACTACACTGGTTATCAAAAATTAAGGAAAAGTCACAAAATGCTAATTTTTAAATACGCGAACACTCAAAAGGAAATAATATAATTCGAGTAATTACTATCTCTACAACACAGCTAGTCCATATAACATCTCATTCATGTCACACGTGGTCACAAGTGTCACAGTCACTACGGTGAAGCAAAAAAATAGGAAATTCCATACATCTCATTATGAGTCTCAAATGATCACTACATGTGACTCCACTGAGACGTCACTGTGACTGCTGCTTTGTGACGAGTCACCATGTGACTTTACAATGTAGTTACATTGTGACTCTCATGTGACTGTCATTTGTAGACTCAATTTCAAAGTCATCGTGAACGCTGCATTGTGATAAGTTACCAAATAATGTCACATTAAAGTCACATGAGGACTTTCAGGTGACAGAGAGACTACTGTGAAGTCACCATTGTGCTCTTTTGAGAAAAGTCTCCGTGTGACTATAATATGATATTATTTGGTGACTTATCATAATGCAGCGTTCATGATGACTATGAAATTGAGTCTTAAAATGACAATCACATGAGAGTCACAATTTAACTACATTGTAAAGTCACCTGGTGACTTGTCACAAAGCAGCAGTCGCATTGACTTCTCAGTGGAGTCACATATAGTGATCATTTGAGACTCATAATGAGATGTATGGAATTCCCTATTTTTTTGCTTCACCGTAGTGACTTTGATACTTGTGACCATGTGTGACATGAATGAGATGTTATATGTGCTAGCTGTGTGGTAGAGATAGTAATTACTCGAATTATATTATTTCCTTTTGGGTGTTCGCGTATTTAAGAAATTAGTATTTTGTGACTTTTCCTTAATTTTTGATAACCAGTGTATTTGTAAATGACACAGACTTTAGCGACGTACTTTTCGTAACTTTCTTCTCTCAATTAAAGTTACAAACTCTGCCTACCACCGCTAGGCTGCACTGCGCTCAGTTCTCAGAACACCTAGTAGCCGGTATTTGAACCCTAGCCGGTATTTGGACCTTTTCCTCTATAGGTTATATCAAAAATAGCCTTTATAAAAATGATAGTATAAAGTTTATATTTTATTTTCATACTAGGGGGCCCTGCCCCCTGCAAGCTACGCTCGCTAACTCCCCATTCAGACACCGCAAAATCTAAAAACACGCTAATCTGATCGGTTATAAAAATATTAGAGAAGATTAAAAACTGTGCAGATCTCCCTGTAAACGGTTTTCCATTCAATTCCCTTTGATTTCAAAAATTTAAGACCGAATCAGTTGCTATTAAGACATCCAATGGTTGTTTCCGTGTTTGATTAAAGAGGATCAGTTAAAACTTTGAAAAGAAGCTAAAATAAAATGATTTAAGTGTACAGAGTCTTTGTCTCCCGGTACTTTAAAACAATTTCTATAACAATAGCCTAAGTCATATGACTATCATCAACAGTTCTTGGCGGACCACTTCGCTTTTTATATTCCAGGTGCCATTTTGGTACTTTAATGTTAGTCATGCGCAGGTGATAGGTACGCCAAATATTATTCTACCGCCATCATTTCATCTATATTATAATAGTCCAAGTCATGTAACTACCATAAATAAATACGCTCTGATCCCTTCGCTTTTCATATGAAAGTTTGGCCCAGATATCATATACGACCCCATATTGGCGCAATTTTTTTCCGATGCTAATTTGGTGAAAACATCAACAGCATAAACAACAACATCCGGCTTACCAAATCAAGCAAAATAACGATACTATGGTTCCAGGTAAGTACCCGTTGCGTATATGACATTAGCGTCAGAAAAAAATCGCGCCAATATGGGTCCGTGTATGACATCTGTGCCGAAAGTTTTCCATTTTAATTAAAAAATTAAATTTCTTTTTCGAATAAAACTACATAAAAGTTGCCATGGCCGCAAAGAATTCTTGGTACCGTTACGCTAGCCGGGTGCAAATCTCGCCAGTATCTTTTTTCAACACGCCAGTTAGCATTTTTTTTATTTTTCGAGTGGTAAATTAAAACATATTGCTTTGAAGTTGAAATTAAATGTCATGGTTTGTTACATCATTTAATATTTGGCCAGATGTCATATACCCACCGGTTTTGGCGTGATTTTTTTTTTTTTTTTTTTTTTTTTTTTTTTTTTTTTTTTTTGAAAATTTGGCGAAAACCTCGTTTTCGAATACCAGTTACATATGTATTTTTGGTACTACTTAGTTATCCCGCCTACCAAAAATCTATCACCAAACTATAAGATTAAATGCCAATAATGGTTGATCGTAAATATCACATTCACTTGACTTTAAGCAAGTTACACGTCTTTACATCATCAAGTGATTTTTATTTCGACGTTTCATTTGTATATTTATTAATGTTATACTATTTTATTTGTTCTTTCGTTATTTAAAATAAAATTTATGTCAATTTGTATAATTTGGCGAATGGTTTGGCGATTTATATAATTTGGCGAAATGGGTCGGCGGAATAACTAAGTAGTACCGTATTTTTTAATTATTTTCTATTATTTTTAAAAGAAAATATTAAAAAAAAATAATTAAGTATAGAACAAAACAATTTAGTTAATTAAAAAAAAAGAAAATAAAGTAAATAAACATTTATTATTAAATAAACAACAATAGCCGGGTTACCATGTCAACCAAAATAATGCCATTTTGGCGCCAATTAGGTACTCCGGTGCGTATATGACATCTGTGCCAAATATTTTTCTTTTCGTCTCTTTAAAAAAAAAAGAAAGAAGTGAAAGCCATTTATTTTAAATGTTTCAGTTTGTATTAAATAAAATGATAATGAAATAAAAATTGAATTATGAATTAAAGTAACATGATGCAATTCTTAGCATACATTTAAGGGAGGCCAAACTGGTCGCCATATTAGTATAAAATAGTAACCTTTTCTAAAATATGAAAATAAAATATCTGTTATGATTAAAATTTGACTTACCATCATTAGAGAAAAGTATGTAAAATTAGAAAAAAATTAATATTTCGAAAACTAGTCCGAATTTAAAAATTCTAATACCAGTTTTGAGATCTGCAGATCAATACGAATTTTTGGTGTTAATTTCATCACAAAGTATTCCGTGTTTTAGGAGAAATCGCCGTGAAACATAATCAGTTGTTTAATCAGCCGTTTCATAGAATCGTTACATAAATTCCTTTCAATTCAGTCGTTTCATAATATTCGTTTCATTAGGATTTTATATATATAGGGTAGATATCGATATATAAACTTCGTGGCACATCTTTATTACTTGTTTATCACTTATTTAAAGTATTTCTATGAAATTAGTTTTAGATTATATATTTTCAGAGGAACTACTGCTAAATAGAGAATATCTATGCAAAAAAATGTAATATAAAAGCTAATATATTTCAACTCTTATCACTCCGAATCATCTTTTAAATTTGTTACCACTAATTGCTTAGAATTTCAGATGTATTATTTGAAATTAACGTATAATACTTATTCCTCCTTCTGTATGCGTGACATAGATATTGATGGTGGCTATATAACATCTCTCTCAAGTATCTAGGTTAGATATTTAAGAAAAAAAATGTATTTTATAACATGACACAAACACATATTTATAAAAATATTGAGTGTACATCGAAAGAGAAATTTCTGTAATTAAAGTCGATTTCGCGTTAAACTATTAGAAAAGGATAAAGGGTTAGTTAAAAATTTTAAAACCGGGCATTTTTACGTGTACAAGAACATTTTTTTTTTAATTTTTTGATATTATCCTGCATTTTCACAACATTTAAATCTAATTATCATATAAAATACTTATGATGTTATAAGCCTCATGATATATCGCATAATTATCTCTCAATTAAAGCATTTTTATGCGATTAATTTTAGATTATATATTTAAATGAACCATTTCTAATTAAAGGTTATATCCAAATGCGAGTATAAAGTCTAGGTTATATAAATTGTTCTCTTTGTTACCCTCTTAGAAGTCGAAGACTGTTCAGTGTTACCAAATCGATAACAGTTTTTAAATTTTCCTTTCATCCTGTCCTTTCAGAAAAGTGAGATCTGATTTGCATATAAAATATATGTGATGTTATGAGCTTTATGTCATACCTTTATCACATATTTATCACTTAGCGTATTTGTATCAGATTAATTTCTGATAAAATATTTCGACTAAACCAATGTCTATAGAATCTAATATTTTTAAATTATGTAGCAAAATATTCAAGTGTTATTTTATAATATTGGGTTCTGTAAATAATTTATTGTTACACATTTTTTATTACACAGCAGCGATCTAAAAATGCATGTTACGCCCATTAAAAATGTTAAAAGGTTTTTAAATAAGCTTATTTGTAAAAAAAAAGAAATAAAAGTATAATTTTTTCATTGATCGGCAGTAAATTTTGTTCTTTCGCATGAATTAAATCCAATTTATATGTAAAATATTTTATCCTCACAATCCTCAGGATAATCCTCATGATAAGTCTTTATCACATAATTATCATTTACTTAAAATGTTCTTATACATAAAATTTTAGGTAAAATGTTTTATAACTAACCAATGAAAAGTGTAAATAAGCTTGTTAGTTTTTTCGCTTTTCCTACCAGAGAGATATGATCTAATTTACATACATAAAATAACAATTCATGTTATAAGCTTTATGACATACTTTTATCACATATCTATAACTTAACTTATTTGTATGTGATTAATTTCAGATAAAATATTTTCGACTAAACAGAAATTCACAAAGAGTCATATTTTTAGGGATATGTAGCAAAATATTACACTATCTTATATCCCCGCCAACCGGGTAATATTTTATAATATTGGGTTCTGGAAATATTTTATTTTTACACATTTTATATTACACAGTAGCGATCTGAAAATACATGTTATGCTCATTAAAAATTTTAAGATGTTTTTAATAGTTCATAAACACTAATATTTTTAGGGTTATATAGCAAAATATTAATCTATCTTATATTCCCTCCAACCGGGAAGTATTTTATAATATTGTATTCTGGATACATTTTTTTGCACATTCTTTATCACACAGTAGCGATCTAAAAATACATGTCATACCCATTAAAAATTTTAAGATGTCTTTTTTGTATGAGATTAATTTGTGATAAAATACTTTCGACTAAACCAATGCCTAAGAAATCCTAAATCCAATCCTATAACCAATGCCTATATTTTTATAATTATGTTGAAAAATATTCAACTATCTTATATTCCCGCCAACCGGGTAACATTTTATAATATTGGGTTCTGAAAATATTATTTTACGCATTTCTTATTACACAGTAGCGATCTAAAAGCACATGTTATGTCCGTTAAAAAATTTGAAAAGTTTTTAAATAAGCTTATTTGTAAAAAAAAAAAAAAAATACATATTTTTTTATTAATCGGCAGTAAATTCTGTCCTTTCACAAGAATTAGGTCCGATTTACATGTAAAATATTTTATGATGTTACAAATCTCATGATAAGTCTTCATCACATAATTATCATTTACTTAAAATATTCATGTACATCAAATTTTAAGTAAAATGTTTTATAACGAACCAATGAAAAGTATAAAGCAATTTGTTAGTTTTTTTTTCCCTTTTTCTTCCAGAGAGATATGATCTAATTTATATACATAAAATAACAATTCATATTATGAGCTTCATGACATGCTTTTATCACATATTTATCCCTTAACTTATTTGTATGTGATTAATTTCAGATAAAATATCTTCGGCTGAACAGAAGTTCCCAAAGACTAAAATTTTTAGGGTTATATAGCAAAATATTAAACTATCTTATATCCTCGCCAACCAGATAACATTTTATAATATTGCGTTCTGGAAATAATTTATTTTGACACATTTTTATTACACAGTAGCGATCTAAAAACACATGTTATGTCTGTTAAAAATTTTAAAAAAAAAAGAGTATTTAAATAAGCTTATTTGTAAAAAAAAAAAAAAAAAAAAAAAAAAAAAAAAAAAAAAAAAAGCCTCTTTTTTTTTTTTTTTTTTTTTTTTTTTTTTTTTTTTTTTTTTAATTGTTATTTACATATAAAATATTTTATGATGTTACAAACCTCATGATAAGTCTTTATCACATAATTATCATTTACTTAAAATATTCATGTAAATCAAAATTCACGTAAAATGTTTTGTAACGAACCAATGAAAAATATAGATCAGGGAAGGAAATAAGGCAGATATGTCATAAGCGGCACGTCACATAATAGTTTTGGCACGATATTGATTCAGGTTCTAAATCAAATTATAGTGACAATATACTCGAATATGAATAAGCTGAGCATGTTTAAAAGCAATTAATCGGAAACTGAACAATTTTTTTTTTTTTTTTTTTTTCAGCTGAACACCTATATTGGTTCAAAAATTTATCAGGCAAAATTTATAAACTATCGCGTTGTAATTAATAATTCCTATAATAAAACGATCACAACTTAGAATTTGAATCTATAACTGCATAAAGAAGACAGCATTTGCTTTTTGTAACTACTTTTCCGCATATCTATATCTGTCAGACAATCTTTTTGCAAATGAATAATGCAAGAAAATAAAAAGTGCAATCTATTCATTTGACTCCAGTTCAGGTTGCATTCTGTTAAAAGTAAACTAAGTATGAATTTGAAATTAATTATTCTGCATCCAAGATGTAGGAAGATAAATCGCGTATAATCAAAAATGTTTAAGTGCATTCGTAATTATATAAATACGTAGCATCTATAGTCATCGTCTGGTCCGTTTGTGTGCCCGTCCTCATATAACAGCACAAAAAACTAACGAACCGAATGGTTTAAAATTTAATATATATATAATCGTCGCAGAATTTTGTCGAGCCATTTCAAATTTTGTCAAAATCCAATCAAAACTTAAAAAGATATCAGTAAAGTTTTCTTCAATTAAATCCTATCATACGTAAATAATTCAATGATATTCCATGATAGGTAATGATTCTAGGTTGCCATGTGATTACGTCCTATTAAAGATGGAGTCATATTATTTCCGTATTACTGAATTTACTATATATAATCGTAATAAATTTTGTGTTCATGCATTTTTGCATAAGAGTGCACCAGATTTTTGCGCAAGAGGGCAACAGCTATTGCACCAAAATCTGAATATTTATAAAACTAGTTATAGTATGAACACACCTCATTTCCCACGTTTGACGTACAGTTTGCGACTTGTTTGTACTTTGTTTATGTTCTTATTTCTTAGTACTTTGTAAAATATAATATTCTCTATAATTATCTGAGATAATACCTACAAATACGTTATTACTCATTTTTTTGGATATCCAGTTAGGAGGCATGTTTAGTTTATTTATATTCCCTACTTCATATGACAAATTTCTTAGTTCCTACGGTGTTAAACCAAAATAAACATTTCAATGCAACAATTTACAAGATCATTTTATGCTTCAGTTAAAAAATTTGAATTTTTTACATATTCTGTAGGTAATTTATGTTACATCAACATTGCTATTTATGTCCGCTTTCCCAGTCTACTGCACATATCTAGCTAACTTACGATGAGAAAATATTTTTCCATCCTGAAAAGCTCGAAAATTTCTGATACATTTTCGGACTCACTTTTAAAGGTAAAATCATGAAACTTTCTGAGGTGATTTTTGAAGAGATGAATAAGAGGCCATCTGATTTCCTTTTTCGCTCAATTAATTAGAATTTGATTTTGAAACAATTATTCCCTCAGTACGACTATTTTTTTCATCCTCAGATCTCCCGCTTCGGAAAATGCGGTTCAAAACGTTAACTTTGATAGCATTTTTTGCAATATTTTCTGGATTTATCAAAAAATTGACAAGCACGGCACATTGTGTACTTTCTAAATAAGAGAACTAGCCACTTTCATGCATTTGAGAGCAAAAATGAAATTAAAAATAAATCAGAAATTAAGCAGTTCGGATTGGAATACACCCTTAAGATCGTATTCTGCTTGAAAATTGAAACTTTTACATTTTTATCTGTCGTATTCAGCACACCTTGAGCTTAAATGGCATGGCATTTGTTATAATATTAACTGAAATAAAATTCAATTAATCCCCAACATTAAAAATTTATTTACTTGCAGACAATTACTGGGCATTTAATGTAAGTTTCTTAATTAAATAACAAAACAAAATCGAAAATACACAACCTGTACTATTATTTTAATAATGACAGACATTTTAAAAGTTAAATCATCACTGTCATACGATAAATGAGACGTTTTTGAATATCGAATTCTAAAATATCGCTATCGATCAATGTCAACAGAGATAATGACAAATTAATGAGTTAAATTAGAATTCCTCAGAATAGATGCCAGTAATTAAATGCTAAATCTTCTATGCATTGACAATGCAGTCGTGCTAGTCTAACAGTTAAAATAAGTGACTGAGAAATCCATTTGCTGAAATCAATCGCACTTTATATATAAAAAACTGTCCTTCATAAATTTCTATGCACACTACAAAACAAGCAGAAAGCCATCAGCGAATCCAACAGTAATAAACTCGCTATCCGCGAATAAGTAGTTTTCAGGAAGGTGGCTTATGAAACATCTATTATTCTATGAAAATCAAGTGACATATAATAAGATATATACATTTATATTATATGACGACTAGGGCTGGATTAATTATCAATATATCGGTCAAATATTGATATTTTTTAACTATCGCAATAACAATAGGTAAGCTCTGACTCTAACGATATATCCCAATAGCGATATCTAATCTCTGGCTCTACTTATATATCCCAATAACATTTTTTTCCCGCACCACGACTTCGAACCGCAAGAAGAAAAAGCGCCGAATATTGCGTATCCAATAACTTCTTCAAACCTTTCTCTCATCCGATAGATGCATTTATTCGCAGCCCGCTTTATTCCAAATTCCCTCCCGTGATAATCTGTCTTTCGTTCATATCCCAGACCCAGACTAATTCATATTCTAATATATCAACATACATATGTCCGTTCGTTACTGAATAATGGTTTAATCGTCGTTGTTTTAATTTCGCTGCTACTATTGGTTTAGACATATTAGAAGATATCAAGTCTTTGATACGTTCTGGCCAATGACTTCTTCAATCCTTTCTCTCATCCGATAGATTCATTTATTCGCAGCCCCGCTTTATTCTAAACTCTCCTCCTGTGATAATCTGTCTTTCGTTGATATCCCAGACCCAGAATAATCCATATTCTAATATATCAACATACATATGTCCGTTCGTTGCTGAATAATGTTTTAATCGTCGTTGATTTAATTTCGCTGCTACTATTGGTCTAGACATATTAGAACATATCAAGTTTGATACGTCCTGACCAATGACATGAGCTAGAACATCTGTTCATTGTTGAGTCAATAATTGCTATTGTCTATAGGCTTCATTCAATGTTCGTTCGTATGGTCTTCTCGAGCGAGTTATCTGCAGTGATTTTATATTTTATAGTAAGATGAACGTACGGTGTCGGGTAAATTGCCCGAATTATAATCAAGTGATTTAAAAAAAGGAGGCTAAGAGTAACGTGTGGCAATATTTTGGATGCCCAGGTAATGAAAATGGTGAAGTAATAAATGAAAAAATTGCAGTATGCAGTATATGCGTTCGACCGGTATTTGCAAAAGCTACTTCTAATTTATGGAGCCATCTTAGCTATAATCATCCTCTACATTATGATGGACTACATTCAAGGTAAGAATTGATTTACTTTATTTTACTGATTTACTTTATTTATAAGATTTACTTTACTGATTGATTTTATTGATAATATTCACACGGGCGTGGAAATTAGTTAAACGAATTCCAGTTGTAATTTTTCAATGAAAATATATTTCTGATTTTTTTTTTTATTATTATTATATAATTTCTTTAATTTTAAATAAAACAAAAAAAAATCGTGTTTTAAAAAATGACATAAATGAGCAAAAAGATAAAACAGAACAATAAAAATAAAAAATATTACTACATCTGGGCCTTATTTTTAAAGTCTGTAAATGTAATATTATTAAATGGCATTATACTGGATGTCTGCAAACTGGGCTGGAACGCTTGGATTAACTTCGTGTCATTAGACTGAAGCCGTGTTTGCTTTTTGCTCTGGACATGCAGGCTAGGTCGGCCTTTTTTTCTGCTCACTCGGGGTGTAGTGCGGCACGGGTCGCGTCTTACCAGAGCCAAACCCGAAAACTCTGCTTAAAATCAACCCGACCGACACCCGGCACACTTCATCACAAACTCGAAGTGGAAGAAAATAAATTCATATTTTAATACAATATAAAAAAGAATTATTCTGTAATATCAAATTTATCTTTTTAGTACAAAATTGTATACATATACACTCATTAATGTTCAATTATATAGTTTTTTTTTTTTCATAAAACATATTGCTGACTTTCTTTTAAAATGGTTGGTCTACACGAACCGCGTGTCGGGTCGGGTTCGGGTAACCTGAGACGATGCAAGAATCTAATTTGAAGACTGGGTCGGGTTTGAACTTTTTTGTAGTACACGTCGAATTGATAGTTTCCCTTACTTTACTTTTCTCTCTCCATTTTTTGGTAAAAATAATAGTTATATAAAACATTTTTAATAGAAATTTTGAAGCTTTATTTTTGCTTAAAAAACTACAGAGTAATAATTTAAAAATCTATTTTCTTTTTTCATTGTTTAAAAGTTTGGATTTTCTTTAACCACATTTTCCTTTCATTTTAATTTACATTAAAAATTTTATAGGTTTACGTGCTTAGTGTTGACTCTAGAAAAAAAAGGCCGCCGGGCGGGAATTTTTCACATAAGGGACAATATTCTGAAAAAGGATACTTTTTCTCAAAAAGGGAATACTATTCTAATAAAAGGGCACTTTTTTTCAAAAAGGGCACACTTGTACCTTGTTTACAAAAAATATTTTGAGCTGGTTTGTTTAGAGTCCCTAGAATTTGTGATATTTTTCCGAGATCAACTGAATTGCCACGGGGCGTATAGGAAGTATTAAAAAGGCAGCCGGGCGCATCGGAAGAATTTCGAAAGAGCCGCCGGGTGCCAAAATAGAAATAAAAAGGGCCGCTGGGCGCAAAATAGAAATAAAAAGGGCCGCCAGGCGTAAAGTAGAATTAAAAAGGGCCGCCGGCCGCTGCGCCCTGCTAAAGCAGCTTAGAGTCAACACTAGTGCTTATAATTGCGTAAGTGATCAGATCAAGATCACTAAAATTGATATACCATGTTCTATGGCCGGCACAGACGCACAAATAATCTGAAAAATCCAGTACTTTAATTTTTATACATAAATATGCGGTACAAAATTCGAAATCCAGCACCCATTGGACCTTGGCGATTCCGAATTTCGTTTCATTTTAATTAAATATATATATATATATCTACCGCCGCCCTCCACCCCACCTCCTCTCCCAAAATACAAAAAACAGTGCGTGATTTACGTCAAGAATGCGTTTTCAATACTAAAAAACCATAATGTTAAAGCAGATGTTTTAATAGCGAATTTTTTTAATGTAAGAAAAAAAAAATCTATCCACATTGAACACTCTCTTTCCCCGCAAATTATTTATATCAGAAACACGTTTACAATACTGAAAAAAGATAGTACTTAAAAATAATAAAACTAAAGTAGATATTTGAGTTAAAAAGAAAAAATAAACAAATAAAAGCTCTATCCATGGTTTCTTTCTGCATTGAAAAACATAATGATCTGATTGTGTAAACATATAACTTCCGATTTCTCGGAGCGAGGTGAATAAGCGAAAACAAACTGCAGATGCGCTCCTGCTTTTCATTCGAAGTTTCGGAAGGCGTTGTAACTTTCTAATAAATAATTAAATTTTAATAAAAATTTCTTACACAGCCTAATTTACTATTATTTCAACTAACTGAAAATTTGAAAGAAATCGGTGAATTTACATAGGAGATATGGATATATTGATTATTATTATTTTTTTAACAGTAAGGAAAAGAAGATTTTGATTTTCATTCTTTTTCTTTTTTTTTGTTTGCTTGCAACTGTTTTTTTTTTTCTCTGCACTTAAGCGCTACAAACTTGATGTCACTTTCAAGGTCCTTTTTATACGATTTAAAAATAGAATTTGAATAATGTGTTTCGCGCTAAAATAAGGGGCGGGGGGGGGGGGGGGGGGTAGGTGGAGTTTTCTGTCATGACGGCTTTTTAAAAAGCCATCCGGACAAGGCGTGGGTATCTATAAGATGTATATTCATTTGTAAATAATTACATGATTATTAATGTTTTAAATTTTTTTTGTTTATTAATTTTTTAAAATTAATGTTATGAGTATTTTCATAAATTTATAATGCAATGATTTCTTTGAACTAACCAAGACTCTCTGATTTCGAACTTCTTGAAATCTAATGCAGAATATCGATTGTTTTGTTTATGTATTTGTTTTTGTTAGCCAATAACTTTATTTTATTTCCATTTTTTTTCATTTGCAACATTTTTTTTTTTCCTTTTAAATTCAGTGGCGCTTTCGAAATAAAAAACAGATTTAAATATCAAACCGAGTATTTTGCGTAATCAAGTAGCATTTTATGGTAAGTTTTTCTTTTTTGTTAGTTTCTTTCTGGAAAAATATGTTGTTATGAGTCTAGATGTTATTTACAAAATATTTATAAAAAATTGAACTTTCCTTAGCATAGGTCTATTTCCAAATGGGATTTGAATATGTATATTTTAAAAATTTTAATGTTTTATTCCTCCATAGATAAACAAATATGTAGGTATAAAGACAGAGAAATTTTCTTAATATTTTAACTATTAAGAATGTATTGATACTCTTAGAAAAAGATTAAAAAATAAAATTTCTGCTGCATCTGTCATTCACTGAAGACTATTTAATTACGAGTACATGCAATTATGACATTAAATCTGTTTCAGTTTTTGCTTTTCACTTATTTTAATCATTTTAAAATCATCAACGTCCTAAAATTGAGAACTTTTTAGTTTACCTAGTAAAGTTTTTTTTAAAATAATATTCTCCATTTACGCGATAAAATTAAATAGTTAAAAAGTTATTCATAAATAATACATAAAACAGGAAGAATCGAGAACAAGCTAAAGAAAACCACTATGTAATCAATGATATAAGTGCAAATAGATAACGAATATTGGTTCCTTTTTCTAAAGTATTTATTTGTATCATATATCTATATATATATATATATATATATATTTAAAGAATATTGCGTGAGCAAATAGGTATAAAACATTAATTCTTTGCTTCCTACAGCTATTTGCAATAAAATTATTCCTACTATACCATTTGTCTTTAGCAATAAGAAATTTTTCTATTCCCTCACACTTTAAAGTAGTTATCGCGATATATCACCGATATTGATATTAACTCGTTGATATATTGCGATATTAAATTTTTGATATCGTCCAGCCCTAATGACGACGTAAGTCTCAAAACTCACCTTATTCAAAATTTAAAAAATCGTTTTTTCTCTATCGGTCTATCCTATTGGTAACCTGCTTCGGAAAAACACAACAATATCCAAGAAAACTAGATTTATCCTATATTTCTGCCATTGTAAAATCTTGGAATATAATTAGAACCAATGTACGCAGTTAGAGGTCTTTCGCGATTTCCGCAAATTTCATTTTTTGGATAAGGCGAGTTTTGAATCTCACGTCCTTATATGTTTAATTCAAAAGTTTATATACATTTAGTACCATTAAGTACTTCATTACAAAAAAAGAAAAAAAAAATTAGAACATATAAGACAGCGGTTCCAAAGATAGTGGGCAATGTTTTGGTAGGTCACGGAATGATGGATTAGTATTTGAAAAATATATCATTAGTTTAATTTTTTATAAAATTGAAACTATTACGATGTGTTGTGTCCTTAAATTAAAACACGATGAAGGATTATTGGAAAAAAATTTCGTGAAAAGACATTGTTTCGTTAAATATTGTATAGAGAGCGACTGGACACTACAATCAGCACTCTTCAAGATTGATATAGACTCTGTCGTTCGTGCAAGGCTATGTTATAACGTTCATTGACTTAAGGGATTGTTTTTTATATATTTTTTTCATGCATGGTAAAAGAAGGTTTCATTTTATAATTACATCGATTATTATGAATGTGATTACGAGAGGAGCTAGGGTTCGAACCAATGTCGCTTTCGTCCGTGTAACGATTCAGAGTTTTCCGTGGTTTTCTTCCAACCTTGCTTAGTTTGCGTAAATAAGGGTTGGGTTCTCTTAGATGGACTCCTCAGTTAGCCATCGCTCCCCGTATCCTATTTAGCTTCTATCCCTGGCGCAAATAATCGACCTTAACAAAAACATCAACACACTTATAGTTGATATACCAATTTTTGCTTTCGTATATATATGCATTGTTTATGTTTGAGGTATGTGTATGTTTTCGTGTATAAATGGAGAAAAAAATTTAAGTCACAAGTTTTTGGCATGATAAATGCCACAAAAGCATCTGTCTATAAACCTACATGTTGGGTGGATCGCGATTTGTTTTTCAGTTTAAGGTGGGAATAAACGCGAAACAAAAGAGTTTGGTAATTGGTTTTCTTAGTAGTTTTTTAACTTAGCTAAAATATATTAGTGGGGTACAAGATATATATAGTTGTCAATTAGCTAATTCCTTACCATTGGTATTAGAAGTTAACTTCTAAATACGAAAATGGTTCAAATTCTGGCATTCTTTGTTTTAAATGCCGTTTACGTCAACAAAGATATTCTTGTAAAAGTTATTAAATTTCAATTTTTATACGATCAATGGCTCCTATAAATTATATTTAGAAAAATCTTCCACGTGCTTCGTCATTAGCGACACAAAAATTACACGACCGCAGATTACCTAATTAGAGCTAATCAAAGTTGGATTACCTTTCTTTGGGGGCCATGTAATAATTACAATTTCTTATCTAATTTTCCTTTTGTTTCATTGCTGACAAGATAAAGCTGCTCCATAATATACAACTATTATGCAATATACTTTGTTATTTTCTATATTTTTAAGTAATGTTTTTGTCTCTAAAATGTGTTTCAAATATATATACATATATATTTCTAAAGTACGCAAATTTTGAAGGGTTTTTGTATTTTTTTTTTTATCTCATAGTGAGGTGAATCCGTAAATTATACGAGAAATTTTTCAAATGTATAAAAAGATGTCCATGCTAGACGTTAAACCCAGCAAAACAAGTTTAATATCCCAACGCTCTTCTAACTGAGCTAGTCAGGACAACTCCAGCCGAAATTTGGCTGTCTGAGTTATTTGCGAGTTGGCATAATTAACCAGACGTCCTGGGAATATAATATGAAATAATATGAATGAAAAACTTGTTCAGGCCAGTAGTCAATCCTAGCTTGGATGTGTTTTTCGCTGATATTACATTTTTCTTTTCTGATATTGTGTAATTTGCATCCTAAGTTTCCCACTCGATGGAGAAGAGAAAAAAAAAAATTTTTCGCAAATTTTAAAAGAAATGCAGAGTGATAAAAAAAAAATAATAAAAAAAAATTGTGGCATAGAAAAGCAAATTCATGCACAAGAAAATATTACTGGAAAATATAAAAAATAATTTTTCTCAATCCTTTATGGAAAATAGTACATTTATCACATACAAATAGCGATTTTTTAAAATTAAAATTCTATTTATTTTGGGCGTTTATACCTCATATCATTTAACCCTAAATATTTTATGAATGCATTAGAAAAATAGGTTAAGTTATTCTTTTATGGAAACGAATTATTTCTTTATATGATTTTAGCTTGATTGTTAATTTCTTAAATTATGAATACATTTGATTGTTATTGTCTCAGACATATATATGTATATCGTCGGTACCATGTCAAACTATCTAGTGTGAAAACAGCTGGCTGCTGTTTTTTAATTTAGATTTCTTGATTAGCACTACTTTTTTGAAATAGTAAAATTCGCCTTATTTAATGGCATACTGAGGCAACAAGGGGTAATTAACAAAGGGAATTTTACGATTTCGGAAAAGTGGTGTTAATCAAGAAATCTGAATTTTAAAAAAGTAGCCCACTGTTTTCACATTGGATAGTTTGACATGGTACCGACGATATATGTGTGTGTGCATTTTATTAAAAATATTTTTCTAATTGCAATATTATTATCGTTATCATTATTCTTGTTATAAACTTTACACCTTTATTTACAGTCAAATCACCCCGTGTTATGAAAATACATTCAAAAGAATTATCTTTGTCAACGATCTCCAGACACTGTCAAAGCAAAGTTAAAAGAAGAAAAAGAAGTATCACGTTTTCAAGGGATTACCAACGTAATCCTTCAAAATAATCATAGTTGAATCGTATTCTTTATTAATAATGACGAGTTCAATGAAACTGAAAAAATAAGTTAATAAAATCGTCATTAATTTTTTTCAGACGGTGAATCAAATAAACAGTTTTCGCTAACTGCTTCACTTTAATGTTTTTACCATTTGAATCATGTGATATTATTTTAAGAAACGCCATTTCAGAAAAATAAAAGTTTTCACTGTTTTGTTTAACTTCAACTAGTTTTATTTTATATACAAAGGAGATACATATTTGTAATCGATTTTTAACTCACATCCTTATAGGCTAGAATTGTAAAAATTACGTACACAGGCGCGTTTACGATGACAATACAATATTTTAATATTTTTAAAACTGAATTATAAATTAATAACTTTAATTTTTTGCATTTTTCTTTAAGCCCATCACAGGCGATAAATCGCCAAATATTCTTGTATTCCAAAGATCGCCAAATGTATACGAGTCGCAAGAAAATGGATATGAATATGCGCGAAACCAAGCTCTCCCAAAAAGGGCAACTGGATGTGAAGCTGCAACAGCGAAATATTTAAATATCTTAAACATATTATAAAATGCAAAATATAATTATAAAATAATAGTAGAAATATTATAATAGAAAATAGAAAATATAATTATAAAGTAGTAGTAAAAATAACATATTACAAAGTAGAAAAATAAAGTAGCAGTAAAAATAACAAATTATAAGTTAAAAAAATACAATTATAAAGTAGTAGTAAAAATAACATACTATAAAGTAGAAAATATAATTATAAAGTAGTAGTAAAAATAACATATTATAAAGTAGTAATAAGAATAACATATTATAAAATAAAATAAATATAATTATAAAGTGCTAGTAAAACAAACATATTATAAAGTAGAAAATATAATTATAAAGTAGTAGTAAAAAAACTTTTTATGAAGTAGAAAATATAATTCTAAAGTAGTAGTAAAACGAACATATTATAAATTAAAAAATATAATTATAAATTACTAGTAAAACTAGCATATTATAAAGTAGAAAATATAATTATAAAGTGGTAGTAAAACCAACATATTACAAAGTAGAAAATATAATTATAAAGGGGTAATAAAACTAACGTATTATGAAGTAGAAAATATAATTATAAAGCAGAAATAAAAATAAAAATAACATAGTATAAAATAGAAAATAGAAGTGGTTCAATGATTGTTGAAAAGAACTATGTCCATATTTTGAAATTCCTAATTTTAAAATTTTGTTAATATTTTATATAAGTTTATCAACAGTTTCGCGAGGAAAGGAACTCAGTACGGTTACTACCTATGCATGTTTGGGAGGGAGGGTTAATTTAAAAGTTAAGTGTTGAAAGTCTGCCTGAAAAAATATGCGCCAAAGGCCAGTGTACCTGCCTTTATTATACATTATCTAATGCTGCAATAGCTTCGAAAATTTGTACCAAAAACAAAATTCGTGCACAAAAAATATTACAAGGGAAATATCAAATACAATTTTCCTCAATCGTTAATAAAGATAAATCCATGACTTGGGAAATTTCAAAGCTAGGATTTTGTACCTTCCAACGATCAACGAGTAAAATAAAAAATAAGAGTGTAATACATTACAAAAACAAGCGCTTTGAAAATTGAATCAAAACTTAAGAAGATATTAATAAAAGTTTTCTTCATTTTATTAAATGCTATCATACGTCACTAATTCAATGATATTCCATGATCGATAATGATTCTAGGTTGTCATGGTGATTATTCTATTAAATCCTATCATGCGTAATCAGTTCGATGAGATCACATGATGGGTAATGATTCTGGGTTGCCATGAGGATTACTTCCTATTTAAGACGGAGTTCTATTATTTCCATATTACTGAATTTCATATATATATTATAATCGTAATAAATTTTGTATTCATGTATTTTTGAATAAGAGTGCAACAGCCATTGCACCAAGATCTGAATATTTATAACTAGTTATAGTACGAACGCACCTCATTTGCCCCGTTTGAACTAAAATTTCCCATTTGTTATCATTATTCTCATTCTTGTTATAAACTTTATACCAATTCCTTCTCCTCACTGACGAATCTTCCCGTGAGATGAAAACACGTTCACAAGAATAATCTTCGCTAACCTTCTAGACACTTTCAAAACGAAATTGAAAAGAGTAAAAGAAGAATCGTGGTCTCAAGGGATTACCAACATAATCCTTCAAAATAATCATAGTTGAATCACATTCTTTATCAATAATCACGAGTTCAATGAAACTGGAAAAACAGTTTTAAATTGATTTGAATGAATTTCAGATGATAAAAAAAATGAACAGTTTACGTTAACATCTTCCCGCCCTTGGCCAGATATGTAGACGTTATTTTTTAGCTCAGAGGCTGTTAAAGCCTGAAAGCTAATGTGCCCGCCGGTTATGTATGTATGTATGTATGTACGTACGTACGTATGTATGTATGTACGTAACGCGTTAATTCTTGATAGAAATAACGGATTTGCTTCATATTTTTTTCTAGGTTCAGTCTGATAAGGCACTTCTCTGATTAGTTTTGGGGGTACATTGGTTACATTTAAAAAGGGGGGCAGGTACGGGGGATAACCCCACAATTCATTTAGATAAATGGGTTTTTCTATCCGATTTGCTTCAAATTTGGTACATAGGTTTATTCTGATAAGGCGCTTCCCTGATTATATTTTTAGGTTCACTGGTTAAGTAGAAAAGGGGGAACGAGGGGCTAATACCCGCCCCCTTAATTTAGATAAATGAGTTTTTCTATCTGATTTGCTTCAAATTTGGTATACCGGTTTATTCTAATAAGACGCTTCCCTGATGAAATTTAAAGGCTCATTGGCTAAGTATAAAGATGTGAAACAGGGAGGGGAGTAATCCCAATTAATTTATTTTTGAGGGGCATTATTCTTAGAAATAAGTGTATGATATGCAATTAGTGTGAATATCCTCTGAGCTCAATGCCATCAGTGTAACTGGGAACTTTTCTTTTTATCTATAATTATAACTACTGTTAGTAATAAAAAGGACAAAAAATTGATAGTAACTTATTCCCTACAGAATCCCTCAAACAGTGAAGTTAAAATTGTATTGTTTGACTATAATGATAATGTTATTTCCGATGATAGAGAACTAAAAAAAAGCGTGAAGTAATTTTTCGGCAGTCAATGTTCTTGAATTACTTGAAGAAATCGTTAATATTTGATAAAAATAATATCAGATATATTAAATATATTAAGTTTTAATAATTTGTAGAAATGTAAGAAAGAAATTTGCGGTTAGTACTTTTTTTCCATCTTACTCATAAGTAACCATTATCGATCAGCGGTCGCAGATATGGACGTTATTGTTGTTATTTCTTTTGTGAATATTTACTGTTTTTCACTTTTTAGGGTTCTGAACTTAAAAAGTGAAAACCTTTATAAGATCACTCCTGTGTCTGTCTGTCAGAAAATGTACTCGTAAACTGTGGAACGTGGAAAGTTCAAATTGGGGGAACTAATAACGATTATTGACCCACATATTTAGAGATTATTATAAACAATCACAAATATTTTTAGATAAAATGTAGAGGGGTTAGTTATGTTACTTGAAAAAAAGAAATCTTTTCTTTGTATATCATGTGGGATATCGTGTGAAAGCTTTCGTCACGCTGAACTCAAAAATACATTTCTTTTAAATTTAGGTATTATATTTTCAGAAATGTCGTCGAAAATGTAATGCAAAAATATGTCCCCCCCCCCCCCCCCATCTATTTCCGAATCTACTGAAACTAAAACTATGAAAAAATTACAGGTAGTAGACGATAATATAAATCTTGCAGGAAAATTATAGCAATTACCCTAGGTCACATAGTGTTTCAGAAAAGCGCATTTTTCCGTAACACACAAATTTCGATTTTCGGGGATTCTGCAAAGGTCTTGAGGAGCGCTGGAGGTAGCTATCGTGGCAGAGTTATAAAAGCATTGTTGGTAATGATTTTCGAAAAAAATCGTTGATAATTAGCCGAGATATCTTTTTCAAATAAATTCTGGGTTCTGTGGTCGGTGGTGCATAGACGCCCTTAGCGGGTGAGCGCCGCCCCTTGAGCATTTTGTGTTTGTCCGCCTGCATACGGCCGGACAGGGCTGGACTCACTAACGAGCCCCAACGTGTCGGGGAACATACCGGGAGAGACGTTAAGCTCTAAGGGGCAGGCCTAGCCGGCCCTGAGCAGTCTCTCTTAGGCTGCCTAACCCTTAAAGACACGAACGGTTTGGACTGACACAATGACAGTGGCGGCGTACTCTATGTACCATCGGCTTTGAAAGCTAGATAACAACTTTTAAGGATATATTGTATAATACAATGCCTAATAGCAGTATAAAAGCAATAAACGTCAAATTGTTAAAAACAGACTTATTTAATTAGAATTAATCACATAAATACTATGCGATTTGCGACTAGTTTGCATTGAGTAGATCTCTCAATTCGCCTCCCGTGTCTTTAAAAGTTAATTAAAAACCTGTCTGAAAAAATGAGGCACGGACCAAGACGGCGTTGCTACTCTACGCCCTCCTTTCGAAGCGCACTTAGCCAAATGCCAAGTTTAAACTTTGAACAAGGATTTCGTTTTAGCTGCAGTGTAAAAAGAAAAGATTATTACGACGCCGAATTAATTTTATGAAATGCCAAATGAAGTTCAAATATGCATTACTTTTGTGTCAGTGCCGAATTAAGTTCATCATACACAGATTAGGATAAGATTTAAATAAGAGTTATACAGAATAGTAATATTTGATATTATTTAAGCTTCATATCTCTTTGAACTTGTACGGTATACCCATTCATACTTTTCTAGTATATATACAGCTATATCAAATCCTACGTTGCATAGTTTTTTACAAAGTCTTATTTTTCTTTTAGTAACGATTTTTTTAATAGTACAGTTAATAATTCATATATTTATTTAACGGAACCTTCTGAGCGCGAGTAATACTCGCACTTGGCAGTTTATTTTGAATTCCCTTTACTATAAAATGAATAAATCATAAAAAAGGCATTTTTTTTTTCTCAGCATAAAAAAATCGCCGTTAATGAGGTTAACTGTATCATTTCAATGTTTCTATCATTTGAAGTGTCTAATATTAATTTAATCAAGGCCATTTCAGGTATAACAGTTTTTTATTAAAAGTGATGTAGATTGATTAAGATATGAATTTTGTATATAGAAACAAACCTAATTTTTTTATGATAAAGATTTGTGCTAGCTTAAAGAGTCTTGAATCTTGGCGGGTAACCCGCTTTTCTTCCACCACGACCCGAACTGTGGGTCGGGGTTTGTTTTGACTGAGGTTCTGTCACAATCGGTTTTATAAATGTAGTTGATTTTTAAAAAATCAAAAAAGAAACGGAATAAAAAAGTTAGCCTTTGTCTACGCAGAAACTACATGACCTCATTAAAATTTATCATTTGATCTACAATTTACCCAAGTTTCAAATCTGTGCTTGTTCTTTCAGAAATTTAATTTTATTTTTGGGTTATTTTGATATTATTTTTTTATATTTTCAGAGGTATCCGCAATTACTGATTTTTGATTCTGAATATTCTTTACGGCTTTTAATAAATGATTATAGATAATCTTTGCGAATGTCTGTCTTCATCCTCAAACAGCGAGTAAAAATGTTTTATTTAGCTGTTTAAATTTTAGAGCAACTTACAGCACAGTTAATGATGCCCAGATATAGATACGCCATCGAAATTTCTCTCATCACCTCTAGATAAACATAGAGGTCAATATAGCTATAAGGTTTTATGATTTACTTGAATGAGTAAGTTATTGTTTTGATTGAGCTTCTGCAATATTGGTTGTGCAAAGGGAGTTAAAAAAAATTAAAAAAAGAAACAGGAATTAAAAAATAGCCTTTACCTACGATGGAATTACATGATATAATTAGTACTTTCTATTTCTTCTCACGAAATATGATATTTATATGTCTATCAAGAAGCTACTTCAATAGTTTATAATATCTACAAAAATAATTCAAACATTTTGAATAATTATAAAAAACTGAAATCATAAAATTTCTAAATGAAGAAGAAACAGTTAATGTTGATTCATCTTTACCTTTCGATAGATATTATCAGAATTTAAATATATTATGAATTCTCAAAATTTTCTGTACTTTCCTATTGTATTATAATGTATCTTACTTTATCAAGTGTTAGAATTCACATTCTTCGTAGCGTCTGTTCAAAAATATGGCCCTACCAGCCAAGATCGTAATAAAAAAATTTCACTTTCCTAAGAGTTGAGTATGGCTTTACGCTAAGCAATTACTTAAAGTTTCCGGAAACGAAATATTTGAAAAGACAAAGAGTTGGATCTATAAGGTCATTTTTAACCCCCTCTCCCCCGATAGGGTAAAAAAATCATTATTCTGAGATGTCTTGGCTATTTCAATAAAATTTGGGATCAATATTTACTACCTTACTGTCTGAATTTTGTTTAAAATTGCGTTATACATCATCAGATACATAAGTTTATTTAGAAATTTTTATGTATTTTAATTGTATCAATTTGAATTATAGTATATGGGGCATTCTCACAATCTTTTGACTTTTGGGGGGAAAAATCTGGCGAAATTAAACTTGCTAAAATAACATTTTAATCTGATAGACGAATGCATTAATGATTCAAAATAAAGAAAATATGGTCAGCAGCGAAAAAAAAATATTTAACTGAGGTTTAAATTAAACTTGCGAATTCCATTTTACCACTAAAACTTTTTATTTTCTTCTAAATTTTTACTTATAATGAATTTGCATAGTACCCACAGGACATTCAAATAAGAAATAAAGACAATGTAGTATTTTTAGTACAAAATTTTGGTATAACATTGTCTTAAAGGGGTGTTAAAGAAGGGACGGTAATGTAAAAAAAGAGGATGGTATAGGAAAAAAAGGACGAAATGGGAGAAAAAGGGACGGTAAGGATGGAAGAGCAAGGGAAATTACCACCTATTTTAGGAAGATCATGTTAAGACTAAGTGGTAGCTACAATGTTAATTGATTTTAAGAAACAGTTATTTACATTGGATTAAATTAAAAAAAAAATTAATTTACCTCGAAAAGTGCAGGAATAAACCTTGGAGACGGTAAGACAACCAATAAAGCCACGATGTTTGAAATTGATATTTAAATGCTGATTTAAATTCTACAGTATATTTCCTGCCAAAGAATTTTAGACATTATTTCTCTAGCATACTTCTGCATGAGAAAAAACTTGAAAAAAAATTCTGTGGCTGCATCTGAAGTGATTTTCTGTATAATTTTAGAAGAGGGATGGTAAAAAATCTGAAACCTAGGGACAGAGTTTAAAAAATAATAACAACCCTAAAAATGTGTGCAGGCTAATTTTTAGCTACTTATTTATATAAAACAATAGTTCCAGTTTCAAAAAAAAATTACATCAAATTATTTTTATTGAAACAATTTTATCCAGACAGCTCCAAACTTAAAAATCAGCATCAGGGACAAGGGACGGTATAGGTGTTTTCCAGGTGTTTGGACCCCCAACATCGTCCAAAACTTATTTATCTCGTTAATATTGTTGTGTAATCATGCAATGGGATTTTCCCAAGTATATGAAATAAAAAAAACACAAAAAAGTGTATTAAAATAAAAATTATTATTCAGGGACATGAAAGTCAAAAGATTGTGAGAATGCCCCATATATAAAGAGTTGATAACACGATTTAAGTTTATATTATATATATATATTATTTTTTATATGCTTATTAAATATCAGGGTGCTGTTATGAACTCTATACAATGACATATAAAGGATGCAACTGAAATACATAAAATTTTCAAAATAAAGCTATGGTTTAGATAATGTATAACATATTTAAACGATCTTCAAACAAAAATCAATGACTAATGTGATTCTCAGGTATAGGGTTAGAACAGCTTTGTATCTTTTATAAACATTGTGTAATATTTCTTTAAACAAATCACTAGAAACAAAAGAAAAAAAAATATTTTTTATGGTGAATTAAAAAGATAAAAAGCATGCCAAAAGATACTTTGTCTCTGTGTTCATAGGTGTCTCACGTGTGTTTAAAACTACCCCACCAGTGAGGCACATGTGAATAATTTTTGAATTTATAAAGCTATTAAAAAAGTAAGCAGTACTATAAAGGTGGCTTTAGAAAAATTACTACGTTTAAGAAAAAGTTCTGTTTACTATGTTGTGTAGTTTTTGTACCCAATTATGAGAAAAAGTTATATTTATACGGTCTGTTCACATGTACCCCACTTTCTCCTATGTACGATTAATGAGGACAATTTCGTTTTTCCATGTATTTCCAATTTCAAATTAATACTAAAAACATCGCTTAAAACATGCTGCGCTACAGATAAATTCTTCACAAACTGATCGAGCAAAATCGAATCTGCTTTTTTACATTATTTTTTTCAAAAGTAACTTTGATGTAACTTTGGTTGTTGAGAGAACACGAAATTAACTGTGACAATGAGAAAGAAAAGGGTTTACTACAAAAATTCTAATGATTGTTCGCTGATATTAACCATCATAATACAACAAACCAAATTTTCGAGTGTGATGCATAACTAAGATAATTTTGTTCAAGTAACGCAAAGGAAAGTATAAAATATTACTTTATTTAAAGTGAAATGATATGAGTACGACAATTTCTTTGTATATTTTATTTGTCATCAGCAATTTATTATTTTATAATAACAGATTGTCCCTAACTTGCTTTTAACCAAAGATACTAAATAAAAGATTGTTTAATTTAGCATTAAAGTTTGTAACATCATGTTAAAGTTCTGAATCAATTGGATTTATTCAAAGAAAGTGATTATTTTACACATTTAATTTTTTTTATCGTTTACTATGCATTTCGGTTAGAGTGGGATAAAAAGTCCTCCCTGAAAATTCGTAATAACGGGAGTTTACTGTATACAACTTGTGATTTAAAATAGAGATACGTTGAGCATTTCTTAAACCGCTAGTGGCAGAAGCATACTACTTAAAATTACAAAAACTGTACAAATCAAGTATAGGTTTTAGGTGTAGCGTTTGTTTTACAAGTGCCTTTATACACATTAAAATACAAAATTTAAACTTCTTTACGATTCCTGGGTACTATAAGTTATTTTAGAAAACTATTTTCACTCTCTAAGAAAAAACAAACCCTAAAAATCCTATATTTTATCATCGAAACCTACATACTTTGATTTATTTTTTTACTATTATTTCATAATTTCTATAAACGAAAGTCGTTTTAATAATTCCCAAAAGCGCTAATATTTCAACAAATTTATAGTATCATAACTCGCCAACTTTTAATCGTAAAACAAATGGTGCCATTACTGTTACTGAGAGGTTCGAGAAAAATTACGGCATATAAGTTGTTGAACACAGGTACCGTACAAAATGTTAATTTCGTATTTTAATATCAGGGCTGCCACAGGCGACTATTTTTCTATTCTATTCGCATCACTATTTAAAAAAAAAAACAATTGTAGTATATTTCTCTTGCAAATGTTGTCAAACTGCATATCAAATATTTTTGTATTGAGAAAGTGGTGCGAGGTAGAATTCAAAAATAGTCGCCTGTGGCAGCCCTGTAATATGTGTACAACAACAAAAAATATCTTATGTAAAAGCTGTACTTAATTTGTATTCCTTTCGTAAATGGAAATATGTTTCAATCATCAGCGGTGTAAGAGATAATCACCATAATTAGTAATAAATCAGTAACGGTCCTCACATTTAGGACGATAAGGGTTGCAATGAAAGAAATTTCATTTATGGAAATATGAATCTTTAGGTTCTTTGAAAGTGGCATCAGCGATTAAAATTGTGATTACACGCCATAATATAAAATTTGATTTGTATCGCCGCAACAAGATTCAATAATGATAGTAAAAAGGAAGACGATTCCAGTTAACTAGATTGTTGTTTAGATTAGAAGACGGAACTAAATTTTCTTTGAATCGTGACCGGACTAATAGTACCGGATCGAGTAGAATGCACTAGAGCGTTTACAGTCTTCGGAAAAAAAAAACAATCTAAAAATATAAATAACCTAAGAAGGATGTTTATGGATGTATTGATCGAAAAATACTTATGAAAATTAAAAAAAAAAAAAACCTAAGACAGAAAAATGTTTGGTATTTTGTAATGCTGTTATTTCAAATTAGATATAGAAAAAATATGCCTTTTTAAATAGGGTAACTCTGGGATCGATGGCCACAGTTTTTAAAGATTGAAATAAAAATTCTTAGAATGCAAATACAAGAAACATTGATGCATATTTAAAATTCTTATACATATACGCATAATATTTTATGCAAAAAATAATTAAATATTGAAAACAAAAAGTATTAAACAAAATTTAAATTTAAATGGCAGATGGCCATCTCTCCTTAAAGCCGAAGAGAGATGGTCATCCAATAAAAGAAAGAAAAAGTTAATTTAAATAGCAAAAATATAACACATTTCATTTAGTTAATCATGAAAAACATATAACAATTTGTAAAGATGCAGTTATATGATGGAAAATGAGTGAAGAAAACTCGAATAAACAAAATTTAAAGTATAATTTTAATAGCTGACTTTTCTAAAATCTTACCACATGCTTGGCAAAGGTTTTGATAAATTATACACGTTTCATGGAACCACTTCAGGTACCTTATGCATTGTATCCAGACATTCTTTTTGGATGTGATATTATATTGTTTTGCACAACCAACACAAAGATCCTAATCCAATTCCATTTATTCGGAATTCGTAGAATGTTATAATTTAAATGTATTTCGTTTTTTTTCGCTACTGGAATTGTAGTGTTTTTTTTTTCGCGCTAATTGTAGGTTTATTACGTTAATTTAGTTTATTTATCAACTTTATCAGTTTCTGTAATGAAACTTTCCGACATTTTTCAGTATTTTCTGAAACAAATAAATTGTTAGGTCTTATTATATTATTATTATTATCATTAATAAAATATTTATATTATTTGAAATTTAAATAATTATATAAATGCATATATTTATAAACGTAAACGTTATATATTTATTTTAAATTTAATTATATTTTGTTAAAATCATCACTAAGCATAATCTTAAAATATTGATTAAAGGTGGCCATCCCTCCTCGATTTCATGTGGCCATCTATCCTGAAATTGAATGACTGATGATCGCCCAATTTAAAACATCAATAGCCATTGTACGTCTTTTTTTTAGTCTTAGAAGTAAAGATTAGATTATATACGTGCCTTAAAAGTCCATATAGTAAAACATATATATAACGTACGTACTGCAAAACATTCAGATACCTCAGTCAATATATATATATATATATATATATATATATTCCACCACCTATTTAATTTACATTAAAATTACACTTGCGTTTTATAATCGAAAAACACAACTGCACGTTGCAATAAATAAACACGTTGAACTATTTCATACGAACAGTGTTTATTTTGCAATCTATGATCAAGTTTTGGAGATATTTAGACTGGCCATCTCTCCTCTATGGCCATCTATCCTAGAATTACCCTAATAAAATTTCTTGTCTCTCTACTTGAGTATAGAGATATATATCTTTCTACTACTATTTTAGTTCAAACACGACATTTATTTAACACATTGGCTGCCGCATGAACGCCTGGAAGTCACATTTTCTTTTTTTCTCATAGCGTAGTGTCATTGCAGGATATCATTTTAAATATTTCTTTCCTGGCCGGCTGTCATTCACATTGTTTACTTTATAAGGTCTGGTGTTAGTTCGGTTTATAAGCTGGTAAGTCTGCATGCAAATGGAAAATGTTCTCCTTCTTCTATTAAAGCAATAAAAGTATCAACTGACCTTTCTTTTCCAACCGTTAAATGGTTATTAACAAAAGAAAAGAGAGTCTCAACCATAGAAACAGGCGGAGATGGATTTGTCGGAAAGATTTTCGCCCGATTCGGATCCTACAAAAGTAATAAAACATGAAAAGCGCCGCCTAACTGCAACAAATACAGCGTCATTTGTAGGATACGTCTATTTGGACATTAGGTCCGTTTATTCACTTTAACCGACGAAAAGTCGTAAATCATTCAACTGGCCTTTCTTTTCTAAGTGCTCTGTCGTCATCAATTAATGAAAGGGGAGTTCGAAGAAAAAATGACGAACTTGTCAACAACGTCCACTGGTGACCTCTTCCTACGAAAGTCATAAAATATAAAAGGGAGCGCCTTATCAGCTGATAAGTTCCGACGTGAAGAAAAGTAGTCTGTTTGAAACTTTAGGGCTGCGTTTAGAAAGGAAAAGTACTCCCTTTCATTCTAAAGCAATATAAATGTCAACTGACCTTTCTTTTCCAACCACACTTGTGGTTTTTAACAAAAGGACTTGAGATTCAACAATGAAAAGGATATAAGGAAAGTAGCTCTAAGTTAAAGGAAACGTTTCCCTACTGTAGGATGTCCGTCAGCTTCCTTGTAAATCCATTAAATATGAAAAACACAGCGTAACCAGAACAGAGAGACCACGAGTAGAAGGATATGTCTATCTAGTCCATAATAATACATTTGAACACCAGCAGTTATTCGGCGGCTAAAGTTTTAACACTGTAATACTAGCTTTATACATTTTCTATTGATGTTTATGTATTCCATTAGTAATTTATTTTAATTATACAGTCTGTTTTGACAAAGCTAAAAATTTTTAGTTACTTGGAACTTGGAAAGAGTTTATTATCCCTCCCTATAACCATGGGACCTGGAACCATGCGCCCCATATTTCAAGTAAGAGGAATGTGGATTTTAGACTTATGACCGTAGCTAAATTCCAGAACAACAATTACACTGGAAAAAATAAATAGGCTCCCAGGAAGTGCAAAAAGAAAGAATAAACAACAAAAAGACTGCTTTTGGCCATGAATAAATAAAGTACAAATTAAATTACTGATATAGAAAGAAAAAGATGTAAAATAAACCTACTGTTTATTTACAGTTTTTAAGAAAGGCAAACGAAAAGGTAAAAGTGCAATATAAAAAGCTATATGCAAAAAATATATATATACAAAAGAACCACATCTAAAAAAGATATTTAAAATATTACTCATCAAAAATAAAACTACTTTTCTGCTGTCTATTAGCCAACTTAAAATAGTAAAAACACGTCTATGATAATGGAAATAAATTTCAAGAAAGACATATTTGTAAGTACACAGAAATGCAATCGGACTCGTTTGTTTTCACATCATAATTGCCGCGTAAAATTCAAATTCATTAATATATAAAAATTCATAATATAATTTATGAGCTATAAACATTTTCTAACCAATGTCACTCTGAATAACACATAGTCAAATTGATATTTGGTGAGAAATTTGATTCAAGGTACCACAGGAAGTTTAAAGCGATCGAAATAAATGATCCCTATCAGGAAATCGAACCAGTCACTGCTCGACCTGTTTTAACCATCTTAGTAAAAGAACAATAGAAATGGTTATTTTTCTACTGTATTAAGTACAAATAATATCTGGTAATAAACACCAAATACTCCTATTTTGAATAAAATTATATTCTAAATTTATTTTGAGAGAAGACATAAAATTTCACACTTTTATAGTATTCTAAATCGCGTGTTTATTTAGAGGAAATAAAAACGAATTCGAAGAATCTATTTCTTTTGTTCGCATCTAGAACAACAATAATAATAATTTATATATTTATATGTTCATGTGATAAAAAAAAAAAAAGTATTTACATTTTTCAGAAAACATGATATTTAAAAAATATATACGTAGAAAATCAAAATTAAATTATTATGCTATACAACAAAAGGAAAAATTTAGCAGTTGTTTCCTTAAGTTTTCAAGCTGTTAAATCAAGAAATAACTTTGTATATGTTCAATAGAATTCGCTTAAAAATCTTATGTTTTTCAACACATAACTTTTCCTTACAAAATTTTAATGTAGAACTTACTTCCATTCAGTAACTCAAAAGTTTTAACTTTGCTTAAAATAATTAGAATGTTTAAAATAATAATAATAATAAATAAATAAATAAATAATCTTTCTTTTGTTTCGCTCTTTTTCTTTTATTAATATATTTATTTTCCTGTGTTTTATTATTATTATTATTTATTTTTTATATTTGCTTCTCTATTTATTTTAATATTGTTTATTTCCCTGTCTCTTTTATAAATGTTTTCTATCATTATGGGAACACTCTCCAATTCTGCATGTGATCCTCTGTGATTGGTTTTTATCTTACTGCTAGCGCCATCTGTCGCCCTCTTTGTAATATCTCCTCCTTTCTCTTTCTGTTCATTTGTGACGTCCCCTTAAGGACACTTGTTTACAGCAGCAGATGACGGGCTGTTAATTTCTAGCTCGAAACGCGTTCTACGCATTATTTTGATTTTATGGTGATTTTTAAAAAGTGTTATAATTTTAATTGTGAGTTATCGTCAGCTTTCAGTGTTCTTTCTACATGATAACTTTTATTTTTCATAAAAATACTGTTCAGTGTCTGCTACTTTATGTAAACTTAATTTTTATTAGAGGTGCTCATGCCATATAGAATCCTTTTTTGTACCCGTGAACTGTATGTTTAGTGTATTTTTTAAAGCAACATTTAGACACTGCAGTTACTGTAGGTTTCTATAATTTCCCATTAACTATTTATTACATTTTTTACCCAATTTAAAAAACCATAAAGAAATATGCTTATAAGTAGTAATATATTTGAATGCGACATTATTCGTAGATACTACTATTATTACATATAAATAAAATATAAACACAAAAAAAAATTAGGTTAGATAAATTATGTAAGAATTTTCATTTACCATCTGTAATAAAATTGATGTTTTAATATAAAACCCATTATGTATATTCCAATTAACATTATTCAATTTCTCATAAACTAAATAAAGTGGAGAACTTAAACTGAAAAAAGAAACATAGTTTTTATATTTTCTTCTATTTAAAGCATTTCAAAGATAACAAAAGAAGAGTTCTTTGAGTAAAGAAAAAAGAGTTTCTACTTAGAAATTATATTTTAACGTATTTTTATGAACATAAGTATACTTACGGAAAAAAAAAAAAAAATCCAATTCTTCAACGGACAGCACGGATGATATAAGCTGATAGTATTTTGAAAAAATAAATATCAAAATACTTAGTACTTACATTAGCTATTTTTTAATACGCGCGCTATGTTCATAGTAATTCATTTATTTTCTTGTAATAGCATTTTTTTTTCGAAGCCACAAAGCAATAAAAAAGGTGATGGACAAAGGTATGCGTTTCACAGTAATGTAACCTGTCTGATTTCCACCAAAAAGTGGGGGGGAAAAGAAAACAGGCAACGGAAACCACGTGATGCATTTATTTCAACTTTTATTATTATTTCTATGCATTACCGAATAATATACTACCGCTTTCTTTCAAAAGAATGCGCTTCTTTTGATGATATACGAGTTTTGCGAGACGGTGTTTTCAAGGTCCGCCCCCTGTAGTCAAAATAAACCTCCCCCCCCACATCCTCCCCAATGACGATGCATATGAGTGAATTCACACATTCGTTTATGCTCAAGGTTAGTGTAAATTTAAAGCTTAAGGGTTATAATCAAACATCTATTTATATATCTCTTTCAATAAAACGCAGCTTTATAATGGATAGAAATTAATGTATATTTTTAACATCTAGATTTTTTTCTCTTTTTGCCTTTACACCTTTTATCAAAAATGTCATCAGTTTTTTGGAGGGTTTTTTTTTTTATATATTGCTGTTATCACTGTTTTATTAAGGTGAGAAGGTACGATAAAATATAAAGGATATTCTCAAGGTTACTAGGAACACGACTGGTTGCTGAAGTCCTACTGCAGTTCAATTTAATAGACTTTGATAATATAATTTTCACGCTTTATCGTGCCAAATATTTGCAGTACTCAGGAAATAGACATAATTCCGTCCTCTAAAAACTATAATCGAACACCTGTCGTCATGAAGCTCGGACATGATTGATCAGTATCATGACGGATTTAAACAAAAACCGCGTTCTGATGTTAACCAGACAACTGACTATCTCACGGCATCGAATTACAGAGATTCTTACATTGCCTTTTTGGTACACAACTAACACACTATTTGTTCTACTCTCTGATATAACTCACATATACAGCCCAGAGTACGGGAGTCGGCAAGAATTTGAAAATTAATTAATTTGCTTTTCTCATTTTGCAAAAATGCTATTTTTTTTTTCTCAAGTGGCTTATTATAATTACACTATAATACAAAGTATTTTTTCCTTGGAAAAAATCTCCTCCCCTCATTCCATAGAAACTAACTTTTCGTTTTGTTTCTTTTACGTTCAGGTTTTAAGATTTTTGTAAAATAAGGGTTTAAAGCCTTCTTCTCCGACCACTTGGCGAAAGAGAAAAATATCTGCTTTAATTCGCTATTTTGAAAAAAGCCAGTAGATGATCAGTTTTGGAATTTTAATTATATCCCGTTTGTCGCTTTCCTCTATTGGATTTAATGTTTTTATATTTAAAAATAGTTTTGCATGGGGAGATCTAACCAAAATATTCTTAATTTATCCATTTCATATTTTCAAAATGATGCCTAAGTTACAAACAGGTACATATGTTAGAAAATCTTTCTCCTTTCTGGATTTCGTTCTATCGGCGCCATGGGGCTTAATGTTTATTGTTTTTATTGATGGCGTGGCTGTTCTTGACGTAACATGTCGCTGCAGAGAGCCTCAATAGTTAAGCCTTTTTATGCATAAAAAAATCTTGTTTAGTCTTATTTTATTATCTTAATTAACAAAGATTTACATCATCAATCCCACAAGGTGGGTGTACTTCGAGTTTACTATCATATTTATATGTATATCGCTATGAGCGTACATATAATAATAGTGCTATTCATTTATATTGTTATACTGATCTTTTTAGTAGATACTGGCCAATCTAACATTTCTCAATTTCCAGTATATTATCCTACAAATTTAGAATTAACGGAATACCTTCTATCCAATAGTACTATACACTTCTTAGATCTAAAATATATACTAAAAGATAACAAATTACTGACATTTATGAAAAACGTAAATATTCTCAGTTCAAAGTTAATATATTTACCCATTTTAAATTGTGTCTTCATACATCAGTTTACGGTAATATATTTCTTAATCATATATTTAATATTTTAGTTTATATTCTTCTCATCTTATTAACAAAAACATTAAACAACTAGTTTATGGTGTATTACATCATGGCTTTCCTAAAATTTTCGCGTATTCGATAATATATAATTAGTACATGCATCATCTCACTAATGGGTGGTTGGGTGGGTAGATGCTAGACATACTTAACACATCGCATATACTTTTTAATTATACAATAAAAAGAAAAAATCAATATAAAAATGCAAAAAATCAATATTAAAAATAAACATTTACATACAAACATTTACATACAAACATATTTACATACAAATAGATATTCATTAAAAATATATATAGTTTACAATAGAATCATTAATATCGTTAATACACATTCTGTGGGTTGGAGATTTAAAAATTTTAAAAATCCTGTACGATAAAATCATCTGAGACGGAATTGCACAGGGAAGAAGAAAATCCGTTATAGGCAGGTTCCCTTATTAGAAGGTTCATCGTCTGTTGTAAATGCATTATATTCCTTTTACAAGTAACTAATGTTCTCATTTTACAGAGGTCAACATATTTTTTTTGTTAAACACGGGATTCCGTCATAGGCTGGTTGTTTTTTCTCAGGTTTTACCGTACTTTAATTTTATTACCTAAAAATGCATTTACTCATGTTAAAACTAGTCGGATGTACCAATTCCAAAACTTTTTCCTATCTCAAACATGTTAATACTTCAAAATTCGCTATCACAGTGAAAAATTAAATGGCAATCTATGCTCATCATGAGGATTCTAAAGATATGAAATTCCGTTCATTAGTTCTTGAGATATACTATCGCTGAAATCGTGTAAATCCAGCAAAGTGCAGCATAGCAGTCTGTGGAGTAATTTACACATATACATAACCAGAAACAACTTATGTTAACGTCTAATTGAATCTAAAGTTTGATGAAAATCCGTGTATTAGTTTTTAAGATACAGATACTGCGAAAAATCGTGAAAAATCCAGCACAGCAGCGTCACATATTGAGCGATTTACACCAAAACATAATCAGCCACAATATTAATCAAGGTATACTTGAATCTGAAGTTTTATGAAAATCCGTGCATTAGCTCTTGAGACAGAGCTATTGAGGGAATCGTGAAAAATACAGAACAGCAGCGCCACCTATTAGGCCATTTACACCAACACCTAACCAGCATCAATTCATATCAAGGACTAACTGAATATGAACTTTGTAGAAAATCTGTGCATTAGTTCTTGAGATAGAGCTATCGCAGAAATAGTGTAAATACTGCAAAATGCAGCATAGCAGCACCACCTGTTGAGCGATATGCACCAAAACGCAAGCATCACCAATTCATATCATGGACTAACTGAATCTGAAGTTTCATGAAAATCCGTGCTTTAGCTCTTATGATAGAGCTATTGCGTAAATCGTAAAAAATGCAGCATAGCAGCGCCACCTGTTGGGCGATTTACATCAAAAAGTAATCAGCACCAATTTATATCAGGGACTATCTGAATATAAATTTTTATTAAATTATGTGTATTAGTTCTTGTGATATAGCGCCCACAAAATTTGTGTCACATACATGCAGACAGACAGACATTTTGTAAAAACATGTTTTTGGGAATCTCTGACACCTAAAACGTGTAAATCTGTCGAAAATTTTCACGAATCCAATATTTAAATCTTTTAAGGATAGAAGAAAGTAAAAATAATAATAATCTACACTATATATATAAAATCCTAATGAAACGAATTTATGAAACGGATATATGAAACGACTGAAATGTAACGAATTTATGAAGCGATTTTTTGAAACGACTGATTAAACAAATGATTATGTTTCACGGCGATTTTTCCTAAAATATCGAATACTTTGCGATGAAATTAACACCAAAATTCCGTATTGATCCGCACATCTCAAAACTGGTAATAGAATTTTTAAATTCGAATTAGTTTTCGAAATATTATTTTTTTCTAATTTTAAATACATTTTTCTAATAATGGTAACTGAAATTTTAACCATAACTGATTTTTTTTTTTCATATTTCAGAAAAGGTTATTATTTTGAACTAATTTGACGACCAGTTTGGCCTCCCTTAAATGTATGCTAAGAAATGTATCATGCTACTTTTATTCACAATTCAATTTACTTGAACAATCTTTCACCAAATCGAAAGATTCTGATAGAGAAATCAATTCTGGCGATATTTTTACGTTAGCGAGACGCAGGTGATAAATCGCCAAACATTTTTCCGGTCGCATTTTTTTATATTTCATTAATTTCAATTAAAATATAACCCTTTCATACATTTTATTTAAAATATAAAACTTATATTTAAAACTAAAACATTTAAAATTGATGGCTTTCCCTTCTTTCCCTTTTTTAAAAAACAAAACGAAAAGAAAAACATTAGACACAGATATCATATACGCACCGGGGTTCCTAATTGGCGCCAAAATGGCATTATTTTAATTGACATGGTAACCCGGCTATTGTTGTTTATTTAATAATAAATGTCTATTTACTTTTATTTCTTTTTTAAAATTACTATGAGGGCTCCGCCCCCTGCTCGCTATGCTCACCAACCCCCGTGTAATAGGTAATTCCGTAATGGATAATTCCGCGCAATAACTAATTCCGCGCAATAGCTAATTCCGCGCAATAGCTAATTTAGCTAATTCGCAATTCCGTTCGGTATCACAAGGCAAACCTCATTTTCTAGCCAACCCCAGACGAAATTGTTTCCAATCTGAATCGCATCGCGATTCCTCCTTTTCTATGCATTCAATTTTTAGATTCCACTGGGTATAAACGCGCTGCTCCTCACCTCCAGATGATTTTATTTCCTTATCTCTAAGCAGGTAATCATAAGAGGTTACAGATTTTCATAATTAAAAGAATTATTAAATATAAAATCACTAAAAAAAGGTAAAATTTATAATTTATTTGAATAATTACAAATTAAATAAAAATTATATATTTATAGTGTTATGAATATTGTAAATATTTAGCGTTTGTGCTTAAAAATAATGTAAATAGTTCAATTAAGCTCTATTCTTAAGCTGATATTAGTTTTTGTTGCATTGAAATATCGCAATTTGTTGATTTTCTGCAAGCAAGTAAACCCTATTGGATTTCAATGGGAGTTTAGGGAAATTTGGCGAAATACTGGAAATAGCGCCAAGTTGGCCTCACTTTTAACGACTAATTTTGGTCGCCAAATTTGGTGATATATCACCAAGTTGGCGACAAAGCCGGGACCACTCCCTTTGTAACCCCATTTAAGCGTCAGAAAGCTCTGACCAATCAGATGCGTTTCACGGTATCTACGCAGATTTTCATTGGTCCATTTCCAAATCGTTACTTATATATATATATATACACATAGAAGGATATAAATTATTTTGTTCTATAGTTATTAATTATTTTTTTTGTTATTTCCTTTTGAAAATAATAGAAAATAATTAAAAAATCTGGTACTTCTTAGTTATTCCGTCGACCCATTTCGCCAAATAATATAAATCGCCAAACCACTCGCCAAATCATACAAACTGGCGTAATTTTTATTTTAAATAACGGAAGAACAAATAAATTAGTATATCATTAATAAATATACAAATAAAATCTCGAAAAAAAATCACTTAATGACGTAAACACGTGTAACTTGCTTCAAGTCAAGTGAATGTGATATTTACGATCACCCATTATTGGCATTGAATCTTATAGTTTGGAGATAGATTTTTGGTCGACGGTATAACCAAATAATCACTAAGTAATACGAAAAATGCATATGTAACTGGTATTCGAAAACGAGGTTTTCGTCAAATTTTCGTTTAAAAAAAAATCACGCCAAACCTGCGCATATGACATCTGGCCAAATATTAATTAATGCAAAAAACCATGACATTTAATTTCAACTTCAAATCAATGTTTTAATTTACCACTCGAAAAAAAAAAATGCTAACTGGCGAGTTGAAAAAAAGCTATTGTCGAGATTTGCACCCGGCTAGCGTAAAAGTACCAAGAATTCATTGCGACCATGGCAACTTTTATGCAGTTTTATTCGAAAAAAAAATACTTTAATCAAAATAGAAAACTTTCGGTACAGATGTCAGTGCCTGGCTAACATTAAAGTACCAAAATGGCACCTAGAGTATAAAAAGCGAAGTGGTCCGCCTGGAACTGTTGATGATAGTCACATGACTTAGGCTAATGTTATAGAGATTGTTTTAAAATACCGGGAGACAAAGACTCTGTATACTTAATTCATTTTATTTTAGCTTCTTTTCAAATGTTTAACTGATCCTCTTTAATCAAAAACGAAAACAACCATTGGATGTCTTAACAGCAACTGATTCACCCTTAAATTTTTGCAATCAAAGCGATTTGAATAGAAACCTGTTTACAGGGAGATATGCACAGCATTTTTCAATATAATTAAATCTTCTCTAATCTTTTTAAAACCCATCAGATTAGCGTGTTTTCAGATTCTGCGGTGTCTGAACGGGGGTTGGGAAGAGTAGCTTTCAGGGGGCAGAGCCCACTAGTAAATATATAACTTTTATTTGTGGAATAATAGCGATTTAAAAAAAAGTTTGGACGTGCCAAATGTTACTGATATTTTTACTGAACAGACCAGAGATCGATCCAAATGATTTTCATATGAGCTGGGTTGGAAATTGGACTTAACATTTCTGCCTGTGCAGACATCAAGAAGAATGCAGTCCAGTCCCGACTTAAGCCGGAAAAAAATTGAGTCTCGGTCCATCTCGCTCCGAACCTCTCGAAAAAAGTAATCCCAAACCAAGCCCGGACCGAGTGTCGGGACGGAAAATTTGGCGGGCCAGTACAGACGTTTACATTGAATAACCAAAGACTAGCTTACAAAATTTTGTAAATTTGGTTGCTAAACTTCTATTATATTTAAAAATAATAATAATTAAAAATACGAGTTTTTAATGGACTTCCATAGATGTGTTTGAGTTCAGCGGATTCGTTTGAATAATTTTGAATTTGAGCTTGAATCTGACTCATTTTTGAGAAATTGAATTTGAGTTTGATTAGTTCGGTTCGGTTCGGTTCTTTTTTTTCTTTTTTCATTTTGTAGAATCAATATAAGAATGTCAAATTGAATTGGCATAGGATAAACTAGAAAATTGGCGCGGATGTGGTTTTTGGGAACAATAAAAGCACGCCAAATTGAATTGGCCTAGGATAAACTAGATCGGCCTAGGATAAACTAGTTGAGACCAAGGAATAGCAGGCTAAACTAGTTTATCCTATGAGCTTTAGGCAAAACTTGTTTATCCTATTGGCGTTAGGATAAACTAGTTTGGCCTAGGAAAAACTAGTTCATCCGATGCGCGTTAGGATAAACTAGTTTGGCCTAGGCCAATCTAGTTTGGCCGGTAACATATATATGTTACCGACCAAACCCGATTTTAGGCCAAACTAGATTGGCCTAGGCCAAACTAGTTTATCCTAACGCCTATAGGATAAAATAGTTTTTTCTAGGCCAAACTAGTTTATCCTAACGCCCATAGAATAAACTAGTTTTTCCTAGGCCAAACTAGTTTATCCTAACGCCCATAGGATAAACTAGTTTTTCCTAGGCCAAACTAGTTTATCCTAACGCCCATAGGATAAACTAGTTTTTCCTATGCCAAACTAGTTTATCCTGACGCTCGTAGGACAAACTAGTTTTTCCTAGGCCAAACTAGTTTGGCCTAATGATCATAGGACAAACTAGTTTAGCCTGCTATTCATAGGTCTGAACTAGTTTATCCTAGGCCGATCTAGTTTGTCCTAGGCCAATTCAATTTGGCGAGCTTTTATTGATCCCAAAGACCTCCTCGGCGCCAACCTTCTAGTTTGTCCTAGGCCAATCTAGTTTAGCCTAGGCCAATTCAATTTGACGTGCTTTTATTGATGCCAACCAGTGTTGGACACACAAAAAAAAAATGAACTAACGCAAACTAAAATTCAATTTTTCAAAAATGAGTCGAGTTCAGGCTCAAATTCAAAATTTTTCTCACGAGTCCGCTCAACTCAAACTCATCTATGGAAGTGAGCAAAGTTCACTTCATACTCGTTTTTTTTTTTTTTTTTTTTTTTTTTTTTTTTTTTTTAAATATAAGAGAACTTTAGCGTCCTAATTTACAAAATTTTGTGAACTAGTCTTTTGGCTCGATGTACGGGTCTGTACGGGTCTGTACGAGCCCACCCAATTTCCCTTCCTGACACTCGGTCCGGTCTTGTTCTGAGAATTACTTTTTTCGAGAGGTTCGGACCGAGATGGACCGTGACTCAATTTTTTTCTGGCTTCAGTCGGGAGTTGACTGCATTCTTCTTGAGGTCTGAACAAGCAGAAATTTTCAGTCGGTAATAAAATTAGGTACGTTAAAACCTGAGAAAAATAACCTGCCCATGACAGAATCCCGTGTTTCAATAAAAAAAAATGTTGATCTAAGTAAAATGAAGATATTAGTACTTATACAAAGGATATAATGCATTTACAACAGATGATGAACCTGGTAATAAGGGAATCTGCCTATAACGGAATTTTCTTCTTTCCTATGCAATTCCGTCTTAGAAGATTTTATTGTATAGAATTTTAACAATTTTTAAATCTCCAAGCCATAGAATGTAGATTGACGATATTAATGATTCTTTTGTAAACTATATTCATTTTTTAATGAATCTCTATTTGTATGTAAATATCCGAATTACTACTAATACCATTAATACTTTTACACGGAGACTTGAAAATTTGAAAAATTTTATGTAGAAAAACCATCTGAGCCTGAATCACAAAGGAGAGGAAAAAACTTCGATTTTGTTAAGTTCCTTTTTTAGCAGGCCCGTTGTCTTTAGCAAATGTATTATGTTTTTTTCAAACGGATTATTATATCTAATTTGCACCGGTAAAAAAAAAAAAAAAAAAAAACGTTTAAAACAGGATTTTGTCATACGCAGTTTCTACTTACAGGTTTGAGAGTACTGTATCCCCATCCATACAAATGTATATGTAATATTCTGTAAAGAGAATTTTATTTGCGGAATAATGGTAGCTTAAAAATATATGTATATTTTCGTAAAATTGTTGACCCAAGAAAGTTGTTCCTTAAACAGATTTTTGCACGGGTCAGACAGTCATGAGTCAATAATTTTCATACATGCTGTTTTGGACCGGACGATAATATTTCGGGACACTTCTAGAAATAATACAGCACAGGTCCAGAAATAAGTTCGGTTCGGACCGGCCCGTGCTTGCAGAGAAAGCATGACCCGGGCACGACCTAGAAAACTGATGATCAGACTCATCCCGTCCTGAGTCCATGTAGGCCTCTAAATGGAATTTGAATGGGAAAAAACATGTTGTAACAGCTGGGAATTTTTTTATAAATTATGAAAAAAATTGAGTTTAAGTTGTAAATTTTGCTTAAACTCACAGATTTTTTGAGCTTTCGTTCAGCTCACGCTCTTTTATCAAAAGTGATTCAAGTTTAACTTAACGTCACAGAAAGTGAGCTAAACTCATGAGATTTCGCACAATGAGTTCACTCATACTGAAAATCTGAATGCCAACTGATGCCCATACATACTCACTGATGCCAACGAACACTCCGGCACCAACCTTGTACAAAGTAGTAGTGCCGTCACCCTCGTATAAAATATTTTATTCGATGGGGAATGATATACTTCCCCCCTATTTACTCCATTTCACCGTCATCGGTAGTTACAAAATACGTTTTATATGCCAAACAATACAAAATGAACTTTAAAAATTTCTCCGTTTTACTTGAAATGTGAGATGTTACAAGTTTAAAATATATATTTTATTTAAATTTCCTAGTACTTTTGGTCTGCAATCGCACAGCCATCGTCAGGGAATGAATGTAACGGCAATTAAAAAAAAATATTCCCTGACGATGAGTGTGGGATTGAGATCGAAAGTACTAGCAATTTTAGATAAAATGCATATTGTAAACTTTTAACACCTGTATTTCACACGAAAATCTAGCATTCAAATTAAGGCAACTTCAAAAATTCGGGAACGAAGGCCAGCTATCCCAATTTTTTTTCTTCCAACTTATGGGACAAAGAAAAATAGCAATTGTTTATGAATTAAAAATTTCGAGATCGAAAGAGATGGATTAGCGGACACTCAAGCTGTGCTAAATAGAACCGCCGATAACGCTATATTAGCAGCTCATAGGAAGGAGAACGAAAAACTTGCAGAAGAAAAGATGTCACTTGAAAAATGTATATGTTTCACTGGAAAATTACTAAATGGTTTAGAGGAACAATACTACATTTCCGAAATCGATATTGTTCACTTATAAAATCCAATAAAAACTTGTTAAAGAACGGCAGAAACTATAGCAAATAAAATTTTATCGATCGACACAAGAATTGATTTCACTGTTTATTAGAATTTATGTACCGTAGAAACTTTTAAAAATTTATGTACCGTGTTTTTTTTTATATATTTATTTTTCCCACATAAATGTCACTTGGTTTTGAATTAATTATGAATAAATGCACCATTAACATATCAGAAGTACATTTGATATTCTTTCAGAAATCTGGAATTTTCAAAAATCCGGCGAAGTCCTGGTCCTGACGATGCCGGATTTTCGAGGTATAACTGCACATTATTAATCAATTCTCCAAATTATTCCTCTCCTAAATTTTATGATAGCATCGCACCCATTCTTGGTCCTCCAGCACATAATTTGTCATATGGAACATATTTTGTAACTAGCGATGGTAGTGAAATGGGAAAGGTAGGGGAACTGTATTCCACTCTTCATCGAATAAAATATATTATACAGCGGTGACAGCAATACTACTTTGCGCAAGGTTGATGCCGGAGTGGTAGTTGGGATCAATAAAAAGACGTCAAATTGCATTGGCTTAGGATAAACTAGAATGGCCTAGGACAAACTAGAAGGTTGGCGCCGAGGAAGTCTTTGGGATCAACAAAATCTCGCCAAATTGAATTGGCCTAGGACAAACTAGATCGGCCTAGGATAAACTAGTTCAGACCAATGACTAGCAGGCTAAACTAGTTTATCCTATGAGCATTAGGCCAAACTAGCTTGGCCTAGGAAAAACTAGTTTGTCCTACGTGCGTCAGGATAAACTAGTTTGGCCTAAGAAAAACTAGTTTATCCTATGAGCGTTAGGATAAACTAGTTTGCCCATAGGAAAAACTAGTTTATCCTATGGGCGTTAGGATAAACTAGTTTGGCCTAGGCCAATCTAGTTTGGCCTAAAATCGGGTTTGGCCGGTAACATATATAAAGGATGGTCCCAGGGTTAAAGCCCAAATTATGATTTTTTTCGTTAACATATGTTATTAGAACTTTTGTTGATTTTATTGCATAAGCATATGTTGTTTTTCTTGCAACAAAAGTTTCGGTTGTTGTTGTTATCGATCTGGCCACAGAAATGTATATAAATAAAAAAAAACACCTTTTGAAAAACAGACAAAGGACATATTGAAATGTTTAGGAAAAAACAAGCATTTGCAATTCTTGTTTTTATTATTATTATTATTATTATTATTATTATTATTTATTTATTTATTTATTTATTTATTTATTTATTTTATTTAATTATTTATTTTTTTGTAAAAGTGATGCTTTTCTGTTGAAATGTCAGATTATGTTTATTAATAAAAGCCATTAAAATGTGTGTCTTTTCTTGTGTTTAACTCATACAAAGTAGGTGGAAGCGTTTGGATGCACACTTTAAGTAATTAAAAAAATCTATCTGCATTAGTTAATTTTTGTTTTCATTGTGACTATAAGCTAGTGCTGGACAATGAAAACATACTAGAATAATATTAATTATTTCTTCATATTTTTAGATATGAATAGATTAAAATTTAAATAATTGTCTGAAATAATCATGGGAAGGACAGTTTAACACAAAATTTTAATTGAATTTTTCGCCTTTTTTAATCACAGAAAAATATTAAAAAAATACGCATAAATAAGGTACCTAATTAGAAATTTTGCTATTTAAATAAAAAATAGAAAATTTCTAATTGGAAATAGTGTTGCCATTCTCTTTAAAAATTCCAAAAAGAATAATCTATAAACGTACATAATACTAAAATGTTTCACAGAATATTTTAGAAACAGTAGATACTATAGTTAATTATAGCTCAAGGCTTTTTTCTTCTTTTGAAATGTTTAATTTAATGAAAATTTGAACTTTTTAAAAAGTTTGAATATTCATATATATAATTAAGTTTATTTTTTAAAACAATAAACATAAATTACTTCCCATGATATAAAAATAAGAAAGAAAAAGTTTCTTTATATAACCTGTTAGTGAACTTCCTTATGAAGGATAAAACGAAATTAATTTCCCTAGTCAAAACCTCCTTCAATTGAATATGGTTTTTTATACCCAGCAATGCACGTATTTTCATGAGAAGAGAAAAGCTTTTTACTGGATTTTTTCAAGGTCTCTGAACTTGTAATTGTTTATTTGAGGAATTCTGGGAAGCTGGTCATTATTTACTGTATAATGCTTTATAATGGATAAGAAATAACGAAAGGGTTTAACTTATATATCATTAATCTTAAAAGGTCATCACAATATCGGGGTGGATGGCTATGCATACGTCGAGTGTGCATGGCTATACTATCTATTTCTCAGCCGATTAGAAATAGAGGGTGAGTACTAATGATGGACTCGATTAAAAAAATCATATTTTCGAAACTACTGCACATATTACAATAAGTGAGCATGAATTTAAAGAGAACCATATTGTATGGTTCTCTTTACTTCTTGTTGTAACATACAAAGCTTTTGTCAGTTACAAATGTTCGGTGTGTGACCCGCTGGTTGCACGGCATACGTCCAATCTGTAATCCAGTCCATTCCAAACATTTTGTAGCATCACTCTGTCAATGGTTCTGAATGCTGCACAAATGTGTTCATTAAGTTCTGGCAGTGTTTTCGGCATTGGTGGTACATAAACAATTTATTCCATAAGCGATCATTTATCCAATTCTTTTTGTGGCCCTGTACATGATTTTATTTATGTTCTACAAACATCTTTTAGTGTACTAAATGTAGTTCATATTGAAAATACCTAACTCACTTAAAAATCATCTTTAACCAATTCATGCTCATATTTAGTAATGCTTACAAAATCTTTTGTATAGCCTTGTATATGATCTATAGCATTTATAAATACCCGTAATATGCAATATTTAGTTAAACTTAAAAACGCACATCATAACTGAAAAGCACTTTTAAAAATTAGGGCTAATAAACGGATCAGTACTGTACCCGAAATATTTTGTGTGTCCCTGTAAAGAAGCGATAAATTATATGCGCATCATATTCTACAGCGAGTATCTTGTAGTCAGTAATGCATATCAATTTCATTATATTTGAAATTGTGTAACATAATTAAAATACGCTGGAAACAGTTTAACTCCGTAGATCATTAGGTAATGGAATACTTTTCTGTGGCCCTGTAAATGAATAATAAATGCTTTGCACCCTATTTCTTACAGAAAGCATGTTTTAGTGCACTTCATGAATGTATATCAATTTCATTATGTTTAAAAGGATGTAACGGCTTTAAAATGTACTTGAAACGATTTTCTCCCACTGACCTTAATGTAACGGAATACTTTTGGCTGTCCCTGTAAATGAATTATAAATTCTACACGTTTCTTTTTCAACAAGCTATTGTAATTGTAAATAACATACTAAAATTACAGAGCAATCGAAGTGTATTTACGAGAGTTAGAGCACGGACGGACAGACACACCGAAGTCAAAAAACTTTTCAACTGAGTTGGAAAATGTTAAAAAATGGGTAATTTTCAATTAGTCTAACTCTTTACAGGCTCTTTTGCAATAAACCTAAAAAATATCAGACTGATTGAGAAAGAAATGATCATTTTCCAATTTGCCTAAATCTGTTTAGGATCTTTGCAATAAGCCTGAAAAATATCAGGCCGATTGGAAAAACGGAGATGACGCTCCAATTAGCCGGACTCTTATATAAATATAGATAGTTGAAACATATAGATATAGATATGTTGAATCATTATTTAAGTTTTGGGACTAGTCTTCTATATTTGGGATTTATATCAAGTGTTGGCGACAAGATGTGAGTAATTCAATAAAATTAAAGCATTGAATGATTATTAGAAGTAAGGGCTTCAAAAAATGTTGGGCACGAATTTGTCACGGAGTCCCATTTATAGTAGATTCACCAATTTTATTAAGGTTTGATTGATAGTGCAAGCAAACTAATTTCTTTTTACAGATTTTTCTTCCAAACAATTTTACTTTTTCAAGTAGTTTAGAAAACCAATAACACTGATTATGATTATGAGTTGGATCATTTCTGAATTAGGTTCGAGTTGTAAGTAAGATAAATATTTTACTGTCTTTTTTCCTGTTCGGAATGAACTTGGATTCCATTAAGAAAAAGTATATTTTAAACTACAACAGTATTTTACGAATGCATTTTTAAATGTTGATTTATCACTTGATATTTTAATATAAAATACAATTGAAAAATTATAAATTTGTAACTAAAAATAAAAGCAATATAAAAATAGCAATATATTAATGTCTTTTTTTTTAAAGTAATGAAACTTAACAAAAATATTTCTTTAAAATAATGTGCCAAGTACTGTTTAATTTTTCTGCAATAAACAGTAATGATATCTAAAGTTCGTCCGAGTTAAAAGCGAAATATTCCAAGGTTTTTATTGAAAAGGTTTCTTGTCACTTAGTTTTTAATACATTGCAAAACTTTCTTGGAATTTAAGTTTCGCATGTGCGATGGTCTACATGGCTATTACAGAGTTATTCGAATGTATTGTAGTTTTCGTGGAAATCGGGTCATCCTGAAATGTAATACAACTGAAAGGCATATAAAACGAATGCATAGTCTTTTGAAATGCATAGTTTAGTTAAATGTACCACTTAAGACCCGCTAACGGACATTTATTTAATTATCATTAAAAGTTTGGTAAACTTCAAATGATATTACATTGTTCTTGAGTAGGTCTTACCTTTATCTATTAATAAGAATATTTAAAGTTTCAAATATATAACCTGGGAAAGGCGAAAAAACTTCACCCTTCTCTATGCACCAGTAGTCTACATACTCGGCTGGGTACCCAAATGTGAGCCAGTGAAATCTTGAATGTAGTCTGCACCATACAGAAGTTATAATTTACGTTACAGTATTAGAACTAACTATATGCACAAAAAAAATTCTATTACATGTTTAAATGACGACATTACATAATTTCATGAAAAAATAAACAAATATTCAGAAATTTTACCCTTGCTTTATTTTTACAGTTTCTCTTTCACAGCTAACGTTTCAACCGCTCATTTTATTTTATTTTTTATCGAAACATGCAATTTTCTTTTCTCTTTCTTCTTCTCTTTCTCCTCAGTTTAACACTTTTGGCTTATTAAAACATGGTATCATTTGATGGGAAGTAACTAGTGTATTTTTAAATAACTATCAATAATACTTATAACTATGTTCTAGTAGATGTGTTTGAAAACCATATTATATTACTATAGCTGACTTCTTGAAATCACTAAATCCAAAAATTTTAGCTCTTGCAGATTTTAAAAGCAGTTGAATTGGTCAGTCTTCGATAATTTGTTGGTGAGTACAACAAGCCACTTTAACTTTCCACTAAAACTTTCATCTACAATACAAGTGAAAATAACATTATATAAACTTGGTGGTGTACTTGGTGAAACTTGGAAAAGAAAAAAAAAGGTTTAATTTTCTAATGGTTCTTTATCTTAATTCTGTGTTAATAATTGCTTTTTTCTGATGTTTTATCTTTGTTGTCTTTGTTTGAAAATATAGTGCTTTTTTTCATTATAAAAATGCTACCTTCGTTAAATATTTCGAAATATTCAAATATCATATTTAGCGAAAGGGCCATAAAGGAAATATCGAACTCGTATAATTTTTCATCACGGGGCAATTTCCTGTAAAATTTGGATTTGAATAAAGGGCAACTAAAATACTTTCAACACATACATTCTCAATCAATTCTGGTAAATTCCAGATACATGCAGCATTGTGTTTTTAGAAACCCATGTTCTTATATTATTGAATTTTTGTACTAAAATAAATTTTAATAAATCAACATTTACTGTACAAAATAATTCATAATTTTTATGCAGCTCTACTAGAGGTGGTAAATCGTTGGAGTAATTAAAATAAATTACTTAATACTTAATAAAATACTTAATACAAATACTTTAAAAACTTATGAATGTATACATTTGTACAAGTTATGAACCCATTAGGCACTATTCTAAAATAGTACATAAAGAAATATTTTCAGTTAGCTCCAAATAGATATTAAAAAATTATAAATATTAAATAAATTTTTGCTCAGAACCCAGAAATCGAACATTTGACACTTTGGACGTTTAAAAAAAAATCTTTTAAAATTTATTCTACAAATTTGAAATTTTGTGCAAATATGCATTTCACCATAAGTATATAGAACACCTTAAAAGGAATTTCTATACTTATTATAATTTTAAGATCTTTTAAAAAATTTAAAATTTTAAAATGACATTTTAAAATGCACCTTGCGTCTTAATGTTTTCGATATTTCCTCGATTTTGGATTTTAATCACTTAAAACTCTATCACAAACGAATATGTGTATCGATTTTTTAATCCTTTAAATTGATAACTTTTTAGATATTTTCCTGAATTCCATATCGATTTTTATCAAAATTATGCCTTAAAGTAAGTTAAAGATCAAATTTAATTGTCTTAATGAAGTCGAATTTTAAAATGCATAGCATACACAGTTTCTTTTTAAGCAATATCAGGACTCTTCCTTATCAGTTTCGTGAATTTTGTTCAAAAATTAAGTAGTAAGGAGCATTAATAAGTTATTCACAGATAAATCTGTTTATTTAAAACCTGTATTTTACATATAATCCATAACTTTAAGTTATTTACCTTATTATCAGGTTTTACTTTATTTCCCATGTGCAGCAATACTTTATTTTGTATACATCCTTCATATATTTAAAAGCATTTTCATTTTGTTAATGTTTTCTTTATTTATATTAAAAAAGGCCATTTTAAATAGACAAGAATGGAAAATAGGATAATGTGTGAAAAACAACTTATAAAGGAACGAACTTTTATAAAAAGATACTTAGAAGAATTGAAAATTTTTATTATGGAAAATTGAAGAGATTTTATAGACTTAAAACTATATCCACAATTTGGAATGAATTGAACTCTAAATTTATGAAATATTTGTGAACGGACGAAATGCAGGGTATATAAATGGATAGTAAAAGGGAATACTAAGTGAAGTTAAATGTAATGTTTTTTTTATATAGAACTGTAAAATAATATATATATTTTTAGAAACAATTTAAAATGATGTGGCCTTTTTTAATATAAATAAAGAAAACATTAACAAAATGAAAATGCTTTTAAATATATGAAGGATGTATACAAAATAAAGTATTGCTGCACATGGAAAATAAAGTAAAATCTGATAATAAGGTAAATAACTTAAAGTTATGGATTATATGTAGTAAGAAGCATTTCAAAAGTAAAAAAAAAAAAAAAAAAAAAAAAAAAAAAAACTCAAACATCAGTATTGAGAAAAACAGATTTAAAGTATATTAAAAGGTCAAAAAATTATTTATGAACAAAATTAAAACACTTGTAACTTTGCGTAAAATAATTGCATCTGCATGCAGTTTTCCACGAATGACGTAGTACAAATTGGAGAATAATACACACAAAAATAAATGTCGATTTTGGGGTCGATTTTTGCTCAAATAAATGTTCACTATCCCCTTAAGGCTGTTCCCCCCCCAAAAAAAAAAGAAATCACTTTATGTCAGGAATCCGTCTGACATATTTATGGAGTTAGTTTTATACGTAAAAGTGCAAAACTTTCAGTCATTAATATGCAAATGCCTTGGTTTAAAATATCGTTTTTGATCATCCTGTAAACGTGTTATAGTACGTGTTGGGTTGATAGTTGATTTCTTCTCGTTGTCGAGTTCTTCCTGATTGTCGAGTCTCTAAAATCGCTTCAAAAGAAAACTTTGACACGATATCTAAAAAAATTTTTTTTATCCTTTTCTGGAAATGCTGTTTAATTTCCCAGAATAAACAAAAATACCTAAAATTTCCTTGCATTTAACGATAACATTGTCTTCGTAAACTTGAATGGAACAAAAAAAAAAAAATTCCAGTTTGAATTAGGGAACAGTGTTCCACTTTTTATTTATTTATTATTAACACGTTGAGTGCCGCGGTGACTGGCACTGAAGCTGAAAAATTTACAGTGTTTTAAGTAATTTTTAAGGAAGTGTAATGCTGTAATAAATAAAAGGTACGTAAATTTTAAATAATGCTTAAAACAATATATATATTTTAAGTTTTTTATCATATTTTAGACCGTCAGTCATCGGTGAATGATGCATTCTAAAAGGAAATTTCAATGTCAGTCACCGGTGACTGACGTGGCGATTAACGTGTTAATATTTATTAAAAATTTAAAACCCATTGAAGATATTTATTCCTATGAAATCTAGAAACCTATTTGCCCTAAGATACTCCGAACATCAGTTGTACAAATTCATTATGCAACTAATTAAACAGAAGACGGAATGATGCATTCTAAACGGAAAGTTCAGTGTCAGTCATCGGGGACTGACGTGGCGCTTAACGTGTTAATATTTATTAAAAATTTAAAACCCATTAAAAATATTTATTCCAATGAAATCTAGAAACCTATTTCCCCTAAGATACTCCGAACATCAGTTGTACATATTATTTATGTAACTAATTAAACAGAAGACGGAATGATGCATTCTAAACGGAAAGTTCAGTGTCAGTCATCGGTGACTGACGTGGCGCTTAACGTGTTAATATTTATTAAAATTTTAAAACCCATTAAAAATATTTATTCCAATGAAATCTAGAAACCTATTTCCCCTAAGATATTCCGAACATCAGTTGTACAAATTCGTTATGTAACTAATTAAACAGAAGACGGAATGATGCATTCTAAACGGAGAGTTCAGTGTCAGTCACCAGTGACTGACGTGGCGCTTAACGTGTTAATATTTATTAAAAATTTAAAACCCATTGAAGATATTTATTCCTATGAAATCTAGAAACCTATTTCCCCTAAGATACCCCGAACATCAGTTGTACAAATTCTTTATGTAACTAATTAAACAGAAGACGGAATGATGCATTCTAAACGGAAAGTTCAGTGTCAGTCATCGGGGACTGACGTGGCGCTTAACGTGTTAATATTTATTAAAAATTTAAAACCCATTAAAAATATTTATTCCAATGAAATCTAGAAACCTATTTCCCCTAAGATATTCCGAACATCAGTTGTACAAATTCGTTATGTAACTAATTAAACAGAAGACGGAATGATGCATTCTAAACGGAGAGTTCAGTGTCAGTCACCGGTGACTGACGTGGCGCTTAACGTGTTAATATTTATTAAAAATTTAAAACCCATTGAAGATATTTATTCCTATGAAATCTAGAAACCTATTTCCCCTAAGATACTCCGAACATCAGTTGTACAAATTCTTTATCTAACTAATTAAACAGAAGACGGAATGATGCATTCTAAACGGAAAGTTCAGTGTCAGTCACCGGTGACTGATGTTGGGCTTAACGTGTTAATATTTATTAAAAATTTAAAACCCATTGAAGATATTTATTCCTATGAAATCTAGAAACCTATTTCCCCTAAGATACCCCGAACATCAGTTGTACAAATTCTTTATGTAACTAATTAAACAGAAGACGGAATGATGCATTCTAAACGGAAAGTTCAGTGTCAGTCACCGGTGACTGACGTTTCGCTTAACGTGTTAATATTTATTAAAAATTTAAAACCCATTGAAGATATTTATTCCTATGAAATCTAGAAACCTATTTCCCCTAAGATACCCCGAACATCAGTTGTACAAATTCTTTATGTAACTAATTAAACAGAAGACGGAATGATGCATTCTAAGCGGAAAGTTCAGTGTCAGTCACCGGTGACTGACGTTGCGCTTAACGTGTTAATATTTATTAAAAATTTAAAACCCATTAAAAATATTTATTCCAATGAAATCTAGAAACCTATTTCCCCTAAGATACTCCGAACATCAGTTGTACAAATTCTTTATGTACAACTAATTAAATAGCAAACGAACTTTACAGAATTCAAAATTAGGTATTTTCTTCCTTTCGCTTCAAATCTTGTGACTATACAACGACGCGAAACTTAATTATTTGCGAAGAGGAAGAAATCTCCGACGCAAAGGTTGAAATCGAGTTTTAGCCGTCTAATAATAGAGGAACCATGCAAAGTTAATGTTCTGAAGACGTACACGTTACACATTTACGTCTATGTTCAACGTGTAAAACATAACGTACGCTTAAGTTCAAAGACGTACAACGTTACACGGTTTATGCTCATGCCGAAACCGTGTAAAATTCCTAAGAATTAAATCACACGGTCTTTTTTTTTTTCTTCATCTGCATGACATCGAATGAAAAATTGTAATTACGAAGTCTGACTTTCAAACTTTTTCACATAAATTTCAGAAATTCTCGGTATTATGTATTTAGAAAGTTTTTGTTATTGAGAGTTAAATTCTTTTTCTCTCTTTTTCTTCAATTACCAGAATGGCAAAAGGGAAAAGTTGTAATTATTAAGCCTGACTTTTAATTCTCTATTAAAATTCCAGCTATTTTCAGCATTATGCATTTAAAAATTATAATTTTTTAACTCAATTATAATTACGAAGTCTCACTTTCATATATTTCTTGATAATTTCCAGATATCCACAGCATCATGTATTTACAAAACTCTTTAAAAAGTTTCTTCAAATAGCAGAACCTCATCAAATGAAAAATTCTAATTATTAAGTCTGACTTTTAGACCTTTTCTATTGTAATAACAGCTATCTTCAGCATTATATATTTAAAATTTATACTTTTTAAAGATTAGAATTATATTATACGACCATTTTTTTTTAAATGTCGAATGGACAATTCACGTATTTAACAATAACATTGCCGTCGTAAACGTAAATGTGACAAGAAATTTCCAGTTTAAATTTGGGAACAGTATTCAACTTATTTATTTATTAATAATAGGGATTAATTTAAAATTTAATTACCCATTCAAAAAGTTTATTCACATTAAATTCGCAAACCTATTTTCTTTAGGATACCCCGAACATCATTTGCATAAATTCTTTAGTACAACTAATTAAACAGTAGACAAACTTTACAGAATTCAAAATTAGATATTTTCATCATTTTGCTTCGCATTTTGTGACTATACAACGACACGAAACTTAATTATCTGCGAAGAGGAAGAAATCTCCGATGTAAAGGTTGAAATCGACTTTTAGACGTCTAATAATAGAGGAACCATTGCAAAGTTAATGTTCTGAAGACGATTGCTCATGCCTAAACCGTGTAAAATTCCTAAGAATTAAATCACACGGTCTTTTTTTTTTTCATCTGCATGACATCGAATGAAAAATTCTAATTACGAAGTCTGACTTTCAAACATTTTCACATAAATTCCAGAAATTCTCGGTATTATGTATTTAGAAAGTTCTTGTTATTGAGAGTTAAATCTTTTTTCTCTCTTTTTCTTCAACTAGCAGAATGGCATCAAGTGAAGTTCTAATTATATTAAGTCTGACTTTTAATTCTCTATTAAAATTCCAGCTATCTTCAACATTATGTATTTAAAAAATATATTTTTTTAACTCTTAGAATTACATTTTACGATTTTTATTTATTTATTTATTTTAATGTCGAATGAACAATTATAATTACGATGTCTCACTTTCACATATTTCCCGATAATTTCCAGATATCCACAGCTTTATGTATTTAGAAAGCTCCTTATGAAATTTCCTCAAATAGCAGAATCTCATTAAATGAAAAGTTCTAATTATTAAATCTGACTTTTAGACCTTTTCTATTATAATAACAACTATCTTCAGCATTATATATTTAAAATTTATACTTTTTAAAGCTTTGAATTATATTTCACGACCGCAAAAAAAATATATCGAATAAACAGTTATAATTACGAAGTCCTAATTTTACATATTTCCTGATAATTTCCAGATATCCACAGCATTATGCATAGCTACATACTTTTAATTTTGAATATAAATATTGAATCTAAAATTATTTACTTATTCTTGCGTTGTATAAATTGTTTTGTCTTAAATAAATTTTAATATATCAACATTTACTGTAGCAAATAATTCATAATTTGTATGAAACTCTACTAGAGCTGGTAAATCGTAGGAGACCTGAAAACAAAATAAATTACGTAAATGTATTGGTATATTTAGATTAAATTTTGAATCTAATATCTATATTGGTAAAAATTTATTGGAAAAACAAACATTACGAAACTTCATTCTCAAACCATTCCTGGTAATTTTCAGGTACACGCGGCATTATGCATTTTGAAACAGCATTTTGAATTTTCATTATTGAATCTTTGCACTAAAATGAATTTTAATAAATCAAAATTTACTGTAGTAAATAATTCATAATTTTTATGCAGCTCCACTTGAGTTAGTAAATCTATGGAGTAATATAAATCAAATTAATTAAATATATTGGTAAAAACTATTAAAGTAATTAAATATATTGGTATATATTTAAATTAAACTTTTGAATTTATGTTCTATATTGGTACAAAATTATTGGAAAAATAGAAATTACGAAGCTTCACTTCAAAGTATTTACTGGAACTCACAGCATTATGTATTAAAAATTTATATATTTTTATTATTGAAACGTTTTCCTAAAATGAATTTTAATAAATCAACATTTACTGCAGTAAATTATTCATATTCTTTTTCTAAATGATCTAGAGGTGATAAATTGTTGAGCCATATAAACAAAATAAATAATTCAAATGTATTACTATAAATAGGTTAAATTTTGAACCTATTTTCTATATCGGTAAAAATTTTATGGTTTCATCTCTTTGTTTACATATATGTGACAAGATTACAACATTACTTTTCTGAATTGTTGGTTCCATCTCTTTGTTTACATATATGTGTCAAGATTACAACATTACTTTTATGCATTGTTGGTTTCGTCTCTTTGTTTACATATATGTGACAAGATTACAACATTACTTTTATGTAGGTTTTCTTTTCCTTGGATAATAATAATAATAATAAAAAGTTAAATAAAAAAAATCCGATGAAACAGGGGGACAAATTCAATCTATATTCAACATAAAAAAAAAAAAAAAAAACAATTACAGGAATGAGAATTCTCCGTCCCAAATGTGTACTTGCTACCACTAAATTTTAATGGTATTTCTCGACTTATTAAATGGCAGAATTTCTGAGATTTAATAAAGCAAGGAATACTATTAAAATTTAGTAGTGAAAATCAACCATTTGGGACAGAGAATTCTCATCCCTGCAATTAAGGTCACATGTTAACCCTTTGCACTCGAAGTACTCCTCCCAGGCACGGGCATCTCTTACACGAATTTATTCGGTTGGCACCACTTTTTTTTAAAGAAAAATTTTTGCTTGTACTTTGACATCATGTGAAAGAGAAATTTACTAAAAAATATACTTTTAAAATATAGAGGTGAGCAAACAATATAAAAATAAAATCACGTATATAAAGCTTGGGCGGTTATTTGGACACTCGTGTTAAAGACGATTTTATTTTGATAAAAAATTAAAAAAAAAAAAAAACAGCACTTTCAGAGAACATTAAAAACCATATATTTATTCTAAAATATAATTTTAATAAAAATAAATTACACTTATTATTATTTCCGCGTACACTGTAAAATAAGACAATTGTTTCTTAATCTAGAAAAATATAACCACACAAGAAAAGATGCGATAGCCTCTTTTGAGTTATTCACGAATCCGAAAAGCGTTTTTTATCTTTAGTAACGTTAGAACTAATATATTTTCAAGATTTAAAAAATCATTTATTTAAAATAAAGTTCCTTTTGCTACCACCAAATTTCGGAAATGTTTTCCAGTAGTTTTCTAGTGTATTAATCAGTTTTACAACTCGAAATTTAGTAAATAATTAAAATTCATACAAAGCACAAATAAAATGTGCTAAAATTGCTTGTAGGCGCATGTATATAACATAAAATTACTTAAAATACATTAAATTATCTTAAAAATTCATTAAAATCCCAAAACGTTTTCAGCCAAATTCTCAAGGCCAGCTTCAGTGGTTATTTAAATGTTGTTTTAATGGATTTTTAAGATATTTTAAATAATTTTACGTTATATGTATGCACCGGCAAGCAATTTTAGTACATTTTATTTGTGCTTTACACGAATTTTAATTATTTACTCGGGGTGGATTTAGCACTAGAATTTAAACATTCCTTTACCGAAATATAGATTTATCGAATGTTGTCAATTATCAAGTCAACAACATGCAATAAACATGCTTTACGGATAAATGTAAAAAAAAAAAAAAAAAAAATAGAATTAACATTAACATTGAAACTAATATTGTTTCGTTATTCTTGCATTGTATAAATTCATATTACGCAGCTGAAAATGTTGAATTGAAAATTCATAGTATCCTAAAAACCGATATTCTGCTTTTTGAAAATTGATTAATACGAAATAAATCTATTCATAAATGTTTCCGAAAATCATAACAGCAAAAGAAACTTTGTTTTTACAATTGCTTCCCAAAATATGCTGGTTTATGACGTTTATAAAGATAATGGACAATTTCCTTAATGATGAATAAACCGAAAATATTGCATATTTTCGTACCTAGTTATATGATATTAAGGTTGGTTGGTTGGTTGATTTTTTGACTGCCAATTATCTGCTCGAGGGATATAGGCCCAGGCGAGGGGGTGCCCTTCGTGGGGGTCTTTCTAAGGGAACCTACCCCGTATTAACGCTTGGAAGTCCAAGGTTAGAAGAAAACCTCGAAAACTCCGAACGATTAGGCCGACGGGCGCGATTGGGATCGAACCCAGCACCTCCCGTCTACCAGCTTCGAGAGCAGAACCTCTCGGCCACTGGTGGGGCCCTGATATTAAGGAGACCGTGGACCTTTATTTAAGCAGAAATGGACCCAAAAACGGAAAATTATTTTTGTGCATAGTATTATTCCCCAGTTTGTTCTGAGCCATTTTCGATAAACCGCATGCAGATACGAATATTCTTCACAAAGTTACAAGCATTTGAATTTTGTATTCAAACAATTTTAAAGCCCTTTAATATACTTTAAACCTGTTTTTCTCAAAACTGATTTTTCAACGTTTTTAGATTTTTGAAATTCTCCAGGCGTCATAATTTTTGATGAAAATTCATGAAATTGATAAGGAAGAATCCTAAAAATCGATGCTTAGATTTGTTTGTGGTAGAGTCTTAAATGATTAAAATGCAAAAGCAAGGACATATCTCAAAAATTACGACGCCCGGAGCATTTTAAAATTTCATTTTAAAATTTTTATTATTATTATTTTTTTAATCTTAAAATTATAAGGTTGGAAATTTCTTTGAAGGTGTTTTATATAATTATGATGAAATGTATATATGCACAAAGTTTTATACTTCTATGATTAAAAAAAAAAAAAATTAACGTCCACCGTCTCTTTAAGAATTTTTTTATATACATAAAGAATTTTTTTTTCTATAGTAATAAATGGTATATAGAAATATAGTAATAGTTTTTAATAGTAATAAAATAAAATTTAATCAATCTAAATAAAATCTAAATAAAATTCAATGATTAAAATAAAATAAAATTAAATAAAATTAAATTAAATTAAATTAAATAAATAATAAAATAATAAATAAATATAATGATAAAATAAAATAAATTTGATTTAAGTAAAATTTAATAATTAAAATACAATTTAATAAATTCTATAAAATTTAATAATTAAAATTAAATTTCATAATAGTGTAGTAATGATAGTACATGTGGTTACATTTAAGATTATCACTTCATTTGTGTTCCAGAAATCAGTAATAAAACTTTTGAAAATGTTCTCTAGTTCTGTGCAAATTTACTAAGATATTTATTTCAAACATGTAGATATTAGTGATGAGCTTGGGTTCTTTTTTTCGGAGCCCGAGCCCAAAGATTTGAAATCCGAGCTCAAAGCCATTATATAATATGTCTTAAGAGATTAATGGAAGAAATTTCTCAAGTTGAAAATAGCGCCTTCTGACGACTGATTGTCTTTATGTATGCTGGGAAAGGAAAAGATTAAACCAGAAAAATCACAAAGTGAAATTGAGAAAATGTCGAGACGGAAAAGACATGTAATTACTTTTATAAAATACAAAAATATATCTCGTTGTTGTAATGCTATACATAAACTTCCTTCTAGACTCTTCTTTTTTATATTTTTTGAGCTGTTTTCCCAAGGAATTTCTGTTAGATTTTTTACTCGTATGCCCATCCTTCCCATTGCTACCAGCTATGAATTTGCTATACCATTTAACCCCCATCATCTTATGTGTCGGGGATGTGGAACAAGGTTCCCAGGCTCCTCGAGCAAACTGTCTTCGAATCGATGTGTAATTAGGGGAAACTGTGAATCTTGAATTTGAAACGTACGTTTGTTTAACCGTTTCAGGGGCAGGTAATTGTGTTTCTGTAACGTCGAAATCACACCGGATTTTATTTCAAAATAAGGATAAGCAATTTTCAACTTTTTTCCATCAAAGTTTGAAAAGTAGAATTTATATAAAAGTTTATGGTGCTAATTATGATTCAAATCAATACCGCCCCTCAAGGGGTTAAAGTTAGTGGGATGGGTTTAAATGACAGGCAATGAAACTTTACAAATTTGTAGTGCCTATTTATTTATCAATATATCGACAGATATTGATATTTCTTAACTATCGCAATAACAATATATATAAAATATATTCATTTTTAAAACAATCGAGAAATATCATTCAAATTAAAGAAAATATATTCGAGATCAAAATATTTGGAGCTGTTCACAGGTGGTTTGTAAAAGTATTAATCGAGACTGTCTTTTCTTGTTTTATTTTACATCACAGCAAGACGACATTTAGCACATTTAAAATTTAACATTTAAATAAGATAATAAATTCCGAGAATGCGATAAATACGCATCTCGCCAATCAATAAAAATATATTTTGAACCTTCTACTTACAATAATTCAAGCTTTACTTCACTACATTAAATCACACATGTTAATATATATATTTACAATATATCTATTCTGAGGAAACATTTTTTTCCCCGGCCGAGCATTTTAAGTGTTTTACTTATAAAAAAATCTAGCACCAATCTGACAGTTTATTCGCGGGCTCTTTCGCAACAAGTACCCAGTCACGTGATAGCTTGGCTATTTTTAGATTTTTCCTCACGCAAGCAAGTGCGGATTCGTAACAACCTACTCTTTGTCTCTGTTGATATATCCCAATAAAATAACCGTGTTAACAAACATTGAAATTACGAACACGAGCACCAAAAAAATATCGCCAACTAACTCAAAACTCAATAAAATAATAATATTTTGCGCTCACCGCCAGAGTCCGGAAAAAAAATTCTATTCCAATGTGTTAAACCTCCTGCCTCATCTAAAATAGAAAAACTACATCGATAATCTTCCTTTCCGCTGATTATCTACAACAAAAAATTATCCCAATTATTGCAATACATCCATCCCTTCGCTGTAAATCTACAGTTCGTTCCACTCTCTGCGTAATACTGAATAACACTTATCGTCCTTAGTTATCTCGTAACTGTGATTGGCTTATACATATTCCAATAATTCCAGATAATTGATACATCATGAATAATCACGCATGAGCATTGGCTATTGATTGTCTCTTTTGATATGGAAGATAGCTCGTTATCATCGAGTCTATACTTAAGCAGATGGATTGCTCGGCTTGCACGCTACCAATCAGAGTCCTGTAATGTGAAAGCTTCACCTTTTGTTTATAGCCAAGTTGGTTAAAAGCCCAAGTCCGAAGCAGTCGTTTATTGTGATGATTGGTTGCTTTTAAAAGGAGCTTCCCAGTCAGTAATGCTTATTCATATTGACTTTCTTCTTTGTCGTTCGTCGAATTTCCGTTAGAGTAAAGTGTTCTCGAGTGAATTTAATATATTCTGTCTTGATATTTTTCAGCTATAAATATTTATCGAAACACAAAATTAAATTAGTATAAACTATTCTCAAGTGTGATTTGAGTATTTATATTTAAAAAAAAGAAAATTTCAATGTTGTTTTCTTTTAGTAAATAGGTGGGAAGATATAAATACAGTGATTTTTTCTATTAAGAATGAATCTATTCCTCAAATAAAGATTGAATAGCAACATATGTGTTGCATCTATCATGCACTGAAACCTATTTAAGAACAAGTATATTAGCACGACATATGGCATTAAATTAATTTTAGTTTTTCCTGAGCTACCTCTTTTCCTTTTTTAATTAAAATAAAATCGTCAACGTCCTAAATTTAAAAATGTTTTATTTTAGTTTGTATTTTATAATTTTGTCAGTTATTCGCAAAGTTCTTAACTAGTTAAAATATCATTGATAAATAACGCATAGAGTAGGACGAATAGGAAACATACTATTTTTGAAAGAAAATACTTTGCAACAAATGGTATAAGTGCAAACAGATATCAAACATTGGTTTCTTTTCTAAAATATATTTTTATAAATATATATACTTATTATAATGACGCTGTGTGAGCATATAAGTATAAGACATTGATTCGTTGCTCTCTACATCTGTTTTTACGTAAATTTCTGCTAGTATACCATTTATGTTTCGAAATTAGCAAAGTTTCTATTCTTGTACAATTTAAGGTAGTTATCGCGATATATCGCAAATATCAATATTAACTCGTTGATATATTGCGATATTAAATTTCTGATATCGTCTAGACCTACTAACGAAGTTCCCTCTCTTTGTTAAAACCGAGTGCCGTAAAATAATTTGCTTGTTATACATGACCTAATTTAATTCCTAAACTTTATTTATCTTCAGGTTTCCAGTGGTTACACAAAACACTAGCATAAATCTGACAAATGTCACAATTCTTATTGTTTTAAAATATCGTACAACTATGTAAAAAAAAAAAAAAAAAAAAAAAAAACCACGAGGACTGTTTTTTAATAATTCTGTAAATAGACTAAAAACAGAAAGAAAGGATAGACAGGGGATATCCCATTGTATCTTTATATTACCAACACTGACTGTGCCAAGGATTCAGAATCACATGGAATATTTCCTCTTATATCACATCAGTAACAATTCATTTAAACTGATTTTGAAGTAAATCCCCAAAATCCAACGTTTAAACACACAATAAATACATTAGGTAATGTGAATAAAACCAGACGTATACGTTTCGTGAGTTCACAAGACTCACATCATCAGTGTATAAAATCTATGTATAAAAACAGTATCCCCTCAACTACATGCAAGGCGAAAACCCAAGTGTCAGTTAGCACAGCACCGAAAGACCATCAAGATCCAGCAACCAATGAAATCAAAGCGGAAGTGAAGCGTCGTAACACTTCATATCCACCCAGAAAGTTGAGATGTAAGGTACACTAGATAAATCATTAACCAAGGAGTTTTTAAATCTATGAATATGAACAGCTTCAAAAGAGTCTAAATCTAGAAGAGTATTATGATTTTTAAAAGATTATGAAATACTCACTAGAAACTTAGACTACATTTTTGTTTCTCAATAGTTTTTCATATTCTTTTCCTTTTTGTTTTCAATTTGTGAATAAATAAATTTTATTTTGAGCCCTAGAACAAAGACTGATATAAAAGTCGACCGCGAGCATGTTTTGGGTCCAAGGACACACAGACTGGGTCTGAGACTGTCTAATCTCTAGTACACATGTAGACACATTCTTCCACTATATTGATTTAAAAATAGTAGCTCGTTGTCTCAAACAGAAATTTATGGAAATTTTATTAAAGGAAAAAAATACTGCAAAATTGTTATATGTATTATACCCCATGTAAATTAACATTGTTATTGTAACGTAACTAATAAATAGAGAACAGAGAATCAATTGACAGCGCTAAATTTTAATGATATTCTTCGTCTTACTCCAGGACATAATTTCTCAGATTTTTCAAGCCTATTAAAATTTAGTGGTGACAATCGCCCAACAGCTGCGCCACTGTTCCATCACTGCTAATAAAGTGAACAGAGATGATTTAAAACTTCTATGAATTTCACAGCACAGCCATCTTAATAGTACCCACAATAACTATATTCGTCATATTTCAGCAATATACATATTCGTCATGGGCGTAATCTGGCGGGGGCATATGCCCCCCCAGTTTTTTAAGAGCAGGGGCAAGACATGTATTTTGCCCCTCTAGTTTTTTGTCTTGTTTTCAAATTTCTGTATTTCCTTTTTCGCCTTTTTTTACCCCATTAGTTTAATAATTTGTATTACTATCTTGGGTTTGAACTAGAATTGGATACAGCAAAATCAAAACAGCCAGAATTAATGTTTTCCCGTTGACATAAGTCTTTTTTTTATGTCTTGACAAAACCTTCTGCTATAATAACAGTTCAGGAAATTTTTTTCCGTCTCCCTTTTTTTCCTTTTTGCACAAAGTAGAAAACTCATTTTCCTCTTCATTTCCAGGGATGTTTTTTTTTTTTTTTTGGGGGGGGGGGGGTGCACGTGTGGGAAGAGGTGGGAATAGATATCACGATTACTGTGTCTTGACTCTGACCATTGTCCTTTTTCGTAAGATAATATAAGCACAAAACAAGAACTTCCTGGTCCTCAGGGTTCTTGACTATAGTGACGCTCCTTGAATATACTCGTAGCGTCAGTCCAGTACTGGTGAACTGAGGAAATTCTCATGTCGTCTGGATATACAGATGCACATACATTCCGTTCTCTCACGTACATACAGGGACTAGAGTCTTGCACATGTCGCGTTGTACCCAGTTGTACCCTTGGGCTTAATCTGGTGAGGGCAAGTGGGGATCACATACCCCCTAGTTTTTCAGGAACAGGACAAATACCTTTTGCCCCTACAGTTTTTGTATCGCTTTGTAGTTAAAGCCCAGCTTTGTGTTTAATTTTTTTTTTTTTTTTTTAACCATTTATATGCTATTTTGTGCACGAACTGGCATAAGCATTGGATAATTCAAAATAACCAGTATTAACGTCTTCACGTTCATAGAAGTAATTTCTGATGCAATAGTCAAAGCTCAAGTAAGAATATTTCCTCTGCTCTATTTTTCAGAAAAGCGGAACTATTTTTCCTTTTTTATTTTTATAGAACTATTTAAGCGTGCATTCGAAAAAATATTTTTCCACCCTCAACACCTCGAAATTTTCTGATACATTTTCAGACTCATTTTTAAAAGTAAAAACATGAAACTTGCTCGAGTGATTTCTGAAGACATGTTTAACATGCCGTGTGATTTCATTTTCAGCTCAATTAATTAGAATTTGATATTTAAACAATTATTTTCTCAGTATGACCATTTTTTTTTTCATTCCCAGATCGCCCGTTTCGAAAAAATCGGTTCAAAACGCCAACTTTGACAGCGTTTTTTACAGTATTTTCTGCATTTATCAAAAAATTATTAAGCATGGCACATTATGTAGTTTCTAAATAAGAGAATTTCCTAGTTTGATGCGTTTGAGAGCAAAAATGAATTTTAAAATGAATCAGAAAATAAGCAGTTTGGATCGGAATACACCCTTTAAATGCACATGTGGGATAAATCTCTTGATTACTATCTTTTGATTCTGACTATTGTCATTAGGGTTTTCTTCATCTGACGAAACCCTATTCGTCTCACTCGCCTGACCGTCTATCACAGTGCCGTAACTATATATGTTGGAGACTTGAAATTTTGCATACTTATAGCTGAACACCTCACATCAAACGACAAATCGTAAAAATTTGAAAAAGTAGTAATTAATGGACGTTTTTAATTTTAAAAAAAAACCCAATTACAAGATCTGAAAGCCATTCATGATTCAACAAAAGCATACATTTTTTATCGAATTATAAAAACTATCTCTTCCATCGATTAAAACCAGGTGTCATTTTAACGGCAGATAAGGACTAGCAATTGCTTTAAGGCGCTTTTATTTCTTTTCTACTCATACCAGAAATTCGAAATTAGTAGCACAAGACGGGGAAAAAAATCAGCTTTCAGAAATTCTAAAAATTATCTCGATCGTACCATAAAAACTTTGAAATTCGTTAAAAATCGAGAAAAAAATCTTTTGTTTTCCTTCATTTGTGAAGGCTACAGATGTCTGATGAATTGAATTTTCGGCGATAACCAGAGAATATAAAACAGGTGCGGTCTTGCGGTCAGAAACAGACTCAGAATTCAGAATTTTTATATAAAACCAAATTTAAATATCGATTTTCGAGCTATGATTTTTATGCCATGCGACGTAAAATTTCATTCTCTTTCATAATATGTCTTTATTTTTTAATTTCGACAATCCGAATTGAAGAAGATAATTAATTTTTTGGTAATTAAAACCAGAATTGCATTTTTTGCACGACAGGCCAAGTGACACGGAAAGAAAAAGAGTTACATTTTTACCCGGTCGCAGAAAGTGCGTGACGTGCATCGTAGATTTATTTTGGACCTTGCAGATAAATTTGCCAACTTGAAATAAAAAGTATTTCCCTTTAAAAAAAATAAATAAATAAGTACGAAAATTCTGACAAAAAATATCGTGAATTCGGCAAATGGTCGCAAAAAAAATCGGTAATTTATAGCCAAAGGGTCGCTGCAAAAATGCAAATTTCGTCAAAAGATCCTGGACATAAATATGAATTCCGCCCTGGAAAAAATACAAATTTCTGTCACAGTATCGCGGGAAAACGCGAATTTAGTCAAAGGATCACGGAAAGAACCTGAATTTAGTCAAACGATTGTGGGGAAAATGCAAATTTAGTCAAGCGATCGCAAAAAAATGCAAATTTATGTCAAATGATCGTAAAAAACGCAAATTTATGTGAAAGGATTGCGGAAAAAAACGTGGAATTTCGTTAAAAGATCCCAAAAACCGTAAATTTCTGCCAAAAAATCGCTGTTTAAACTTGAATTTTATCCAAAAATTCCAGAAAAAACATGAATTTCGTTCCATGGGCGCGGGAAAAAAAGCAAATTTCTGTCACAAAATCGCAGAAAAGGCTTGAATTTCGTCAAAGGATCGAGGAAAAAACACGAATTTAGTCAAACGATCGCGAAAACGAAAAACAAATTTAGTCAGACAATCGCAAAAAAAACGCAAATTTCTCTAAAAGGATTGCGTAAAAAAAGCGGAATTTCGTCATACGATCGCGAAAACGTAAATTTCTGCCAAAGGATCGCTGTAAAAGCACGAATTTCGTCAAAAGATCTCGGGAAAAATGTGAATTTCGTCCCAGGGGTGCCGCAAAAAACGCAAATTTCTGTCACAGGATCGCGTAAAAAACACGAATTCCATCAAAAGATCGAGGAAAGGAGTCAAATTTAGTCAAACGATCGCGAAAAAACGCAAATTTCTGTCAAAAGATCGAGGAAAACGCGAAATTTCATCATAAGATCGCGAAAAACGCAATTTTCTGCCAAAGGATCGCGGTAAAAACTCAAATTTCGTCAAAAGGACGCCTGATGGATGTACAGAATTCCTAAATTTTAACTTAGTTTATTCCTGACTCCTACTCGTGTAATGATAAATTCTTATCATTAAATGAAATATCCTTTTTTTTTTTCTATCAGTTAAAGAAAAATATAAAGCTCTGTTCTCTTAATACAGTAAACTCCCGACTATCCGGCTCGCGACTATCCGGCCCTCCGTACTGTCCGGTCTAGTAAAAATAAAATGAGGAATGTTGCAAGCGGCTAAAGCAGTCTGGTTTCCATCCAGATGGGTGCCAAAAGCATGGGAAGAAATTCCAATCATTGCAATTGCAAGGTCTTGTAACATTCTTTTGGACAAAAAAGGTGGACATAAACCCGTTTTGGGAACTGCAATGGGAGTTGAGACCGATAAGCTTCTATCTTTGCTGAAAAATATACCAGTCTCTCACGATGTCAATGCAGAATATATTACAGAATGGATAGCAAACGACGAAGTTAATGAATTAGTTGTAAACAATATTGTAAAACTGTTGACCGAAGGAGAAATATCAGAAGAAAAATATTAAAAGGATTGCTGGAAAAATCTCATCCCACATTCTTAAAGGTTCAAGACGATTGAGGCAGCACTGCAGTACATTAGTCAGTAAGGATCGGCGACACCTACCTGATACCATCTACTTGCATAAATGGAGAACATTACGTCGCGAAGAGGGTTAACAGGGAGAAGCAATCCTTTATTAAGGACTTTTTCAAAAACTAAAAACTGTAAGTTTTGACTCTTATCTTATGCATAAATTTTCATATTTGTGCGATCATTTATTAATAATCAGTAAAATAAGATTTACTCATTTTTTTAGGAATTGGGATTACATTTTATGTTAATGTTTTGCTTATTTTGAAACTGTATGCATAAAATTTATCTTAATACGTGCAACATGTGATTTTATTATCATGGTGAGGGGAGGACACGGAATTAGTAAATATTTGTAGAACTCCGGCCTATTCGGCTTTTTTGTTATCCGGCCTACCCTTCCCCCACATTAGGCCGGATAGTCGAGAGTTTACTGTATATCTCTTATTATATATGAAAGATCTGATAAGATATTCTGTGAAATAGATAATCAGTGTGGTCACTATTTTCCTTATGTGTTTATTCTATGCCATTTTTATGCACGTATCTAAAAGTGTGCTGGAATAGTATTTCTTCTCGAGTATATGTTACATATTCATTATTATTTAATTCTTCATAAAATATTAATTTTTGCTATTTACTTATTTAGGTTAATATTATTGTTGGAATATAGTTCTATTTATTTTTTAGTATTAATCAATAAGAACTAGGGTGTAAAAAAATCATGATTTTTTTTTTTTAAATCGAAAAAATCGGATTTTTTAAATTTAAATCAACAGATTTTTTTGATTTAAATCAGATTTTTATGATTTTTTTTCCCAGCATTCAAATACTGAATAGCTACCAAGAGTTTTAGGTTTCCAAAACAATTAAACCACTAATTGCTAACATAATGTATGTTTTTACACTTTAATTAATAAAATTATAATTATTAATTAGTAATTACAGAAATTATAAAAACTGCAAATTAGTAGTTTCATTAGGTAGTATCATATAATAATGTCATATACATTAATATTGTAATAATTATGTAAAACTTTATAAATACTAGTGATATTTAATATTTATTAAAATTATTAAAACTGCATTTTATATTAAATAGTTAACACTACTTCAAATTAATAATTATTAAACAATTAACTCTCTAATTAGGAACATATTATACATTTTTAAGCCTTAATTAGTAAAATGATAATAATGTAGTATTCATTTTAAAAAGAAAAAGGGACAGGATGCGATGCTAGTTCCAAAAATAGGGTACTATTTCATGAGCAGGGATGGTGAAATACATCATTTTACTCGCCACTGGCGAGTAGATTTCCTGACAAGGCGAGTGAATTTTTTGGCAATCTTTGAAAAACTGCAGACTATAGAAGATATGCCAAAAACTTTTTTATTTTAATTGTTGGCTATGTTTTTCAACTTTTCAAATTTACCGCAATGTAAACATGGTACTAAGTTGAACCTTATACTAAACATTCTCTTATTTATTAAGTCTTGTTGGCTGGTATAAATCCTTGGCGAGTAGGATTTCCTAAAAATTCTCCACCCCTGTTCATGAGGAAATATGTTAGTAATGTCTAATGTGTTTAGTAATGATATAAGAAAAAAAAAAAGAAAAGAATAATTTTTAGTATTATAAATAAAGTGTCCCTAATTTTTAATAATTTTAGCAATAACAAATTGAAAAATACAATTAAATTACATATTTTAATAAGATCCTGTATTTTCTAAAGAAATAAAGTTCCATATTTTTGCAAGATCTTGGCCACATGAATTTAGAAATACTGTTGAATGGGGAAGTTTTTTACAAGAAATCTCTGACTATAACTACAGGTGAATTTCAACTTTGCATTTTGTCAATTTCAAAAGGGGCATGGTGCAGCACCATTAAAAAAAAATCCTAGAAGAAATAGTATAATTACAGGATTAATAAAAACTTCAAATAAGTAATTTCATTAGTTAGTAACACAAATAACAAAACTAACAAATATTATTTGCAGCTCGTTTTGCATTTGTATTTAGGAAAATTACTGTAAACCATTAAAATCTAAACTTACACACATGCATGTATATGATAACCAAAAGAATTATGAAAATGAGTTAAACCCATTCATATAGGATAAATATAAGTTAGCCACTTATATCTGAAATCCTCAAAATATTTAAGTAACAGCACTATTACCTCTCAGAGGGAATTATTAATTAGCATTTTGCTACCTTTTCGATCCCTAATTATTATTTTTTATTTAGTATATATGAGTTACAAAGTTAAAAACATTTATTCAACCTATACCGAAGAAGCTCTTGCTGAGGTTAGCATTTTTATACCAAATATTTCTTTTTCTCTTATGCATTCATTTAAATTTAGCTTTGAAAAGATGTCATTCTTTCATTCTTCTTTAACTTGAAATTGCTATTAATTACTATTTATTCTTTTACTTGTAGAAATGTATTACACTTGCTATGTGTAATTTTACATAAAATAATGCATAAATTGATTACTTAAAAGAATTTATAACATTGCAAATTATATTAGATTCAAATATCATTTTTAAATGAAACTGCTTTAATTTGGATAAAAACTTAAAAACAATGCTTTTTATATACTCAACTGTTTTTAATTTTTTACAATACTCATGAATTAAGCTTAGAAACAATTATTTAAAGTTCTTTTTTTGTTTATTCATAAGTCAAAATACCTATAGAAACTTTCAAATTCTGTTTATGTTAGATTTTAATACTTTTTTTGATATTTTAAACATTTAGAAAATTTTTGATTTAAATCAATGATTTTTAAAAAAAAAATCGGTTGATGATTTTAATATGTCAATATAATATGTCAAATATATATGTTTAATATGTCAAATAATATATAATCATGATTTTAATAGCTGATTTAAATCAACTGATTAAAATCGTTGACAACCTAGTAAGAACCCTATTTATTTTAACATTTATAATGTTCGTACATGATCGCAGTACAGATTTTTTAAACTATTGATTTTACAAATTTGGTTCTTTCGCATCCGGATGCTATTTCGTACGCTGATTCGTAAAATCTAAATTTAAAAAAAATCGGACCACAACTTTCCGGTTTATGAAAAAATCGATTTTTAAACATAAAAGGGATGCTTTTTCGTACAGACAATTGACGGGAATTTGTTAAAATTAGGAAAACTAAAGAACCGATCGCTTTTAAACTTTGACATAGTTCATAACACATAATAAGAATTTTATGAATTTAAGGTGAGCTGAATTTGTGTGTGTGTGTGTGGGGGGGGGGGGGGTGCAAACAAGGGCTCCGTGAAAAAATGGCTAATCTGATTTTTAAAAAAAGCTTTACACATTTGGTTATGTCTATTTATTAATTACATGCATTATCATTTGGCTTTTATTACCGTTTATTTGTTAGCTCCCAGACTATCAAAGCTTGATAGCTTATGTGCCCGCATGTTCTGTATGTTACGTATGTATAACGCGGTAATTCTTGATAGAAATATCAGTTTTGTTTTAAACTTTGTATAATATATAAAAAATTGAAATATGGGAGTGGATAATTTTCAGGGGGACGCATTCCTAAATATAATAGTGCTGCCATTTATGCGAGGAATTATTAATTTTCTATTAACAATTTTGATTTGTTAATTTAAGGATAAAGTGTTTTGAAAGAGATATTAAACGAAATCCTCTGCACGATCTGCGATCACACTTGCCCACTTGTTTTCTTTAGGATAAAATAATACATAATTGATGATTTTTTTATGGTTTTCTCCTTACGTCCGGAAATTCGGTTCAAAATTCCAATTGATGGTATTTTCTGAAAGATCATTTACGTTTACCAAAGAATGGAAAACGTATTTCGATTACATAGTTTCTGAATAACAACACCTGCCTATTCTATGCTTTTCCGAACAAAAATAAATGAAAACTTGTGTCATAAAGTTGACCCTTTGGATTTGAGACCAGCCTTAAGTACAATTAAAGAATATGGTAAAAAAGGAAATATGCTTTAGATAAATCGAAGTAGAAAACTTGACATTTTTTTCTTCATTCTTCTATCAAAATATTATAAATTACATAAAATTTTGTATTTAATATTTTGAAAGTAAAAACATTATATAAAAATACTGAATATTTTTATTTAGGTCTTTAAGCGGAGCCCATTTTGAAAATGTGAAAAATTAAAAGCATTCGAATTAAAAATAAACATTAAAATCAGTGTTTAATTTAAATTTTTGTATTGCTAAATTATCTGGATTCATCTTAAACCAGAATGAGTGGGATGGTATCAAAAGTGTTTTTCGCTAAGAATGGAGGTTGACTTTCAGAATGCTTTCTCTGATAACGGGTTCTGAACGCCCCAATTAATTACTTTTTTCACACTACATTTGAGGTTGTTTCAGAACTTTGATAGTCAAGAATGAAAAAACTGGGAAAAACGAGTTATCTGGAATTTCCCTGTAAACTAGTGATGGTGACTATAACAGTTTACCGCCAGTTGAAAAAAAAATGAACTATTAATGTTACTAGATTTAAACAGCTCTAAAATCTAACCAATGATTAAGATGTCGCATACGAATTATTTTTTCAATCAATCCCTTTCAAATTTCTCCTATATGCTAATTTTGTTTTTCCCCTTAATAAATGTGTATCAGTATGAAAAAGAAGAAATAATTATCAAATGAATTATAAAGGGGAAATGTCAAAAAAGTTCGCCCAATTTGAGGACAATCTATACTAATAAAAAAATGTTTCGCTTTGTGTATGTGTCTGTCTGTGTGGTATGCGATGGCTAGCAAAATCTAGCGTAAGTACGAAGCTGACAATTTTTGTGAAAGTAGCCTTAAGTCTCTTCTGATGCACCTCAGATTCAGAATTTTAAAATTCTAATAATAGTTAAGTTATTAATTAAAATTCGCAAATCACTCTCATTAATAACTCATCTCGGCCCTTGCGAAAGGGAAAAAGTGATGGCGCACGCGCAGAAGCCTTATTTAAGCATCGAGAGAAAATGAAGTTCGAAAAGAAGGAATTTCGGGAGTATTTTGTCATTATTTATTAACTTACATCAGTCAAACTGCTTAGTAGAGTTAAAAACGGATGACATATTCTATAAGATCGTACTCTTATGTCTCAAATGCCGCAATAAATTGAAAAAAAATATCACAGTTAATCCTTTGATTTTTTTTTTTCCAAAAAGGCTCAATTTTTCCGCGAAGCGTTTTTCTGTCCTGTTGCAGCGCCCCTCGAGGACGCAATTTTAGAGGTACCGACAAATTAAAAATGTGCTCTCAAAGCTAAAATCTTCTAATCGATGGTTTTAAAAAATATGAATTTTAACCTTTTCAAATACACTGGCGAACTCTGTTCACTTCGCGTTTTATGGAGACGATATTTTTTTAACCCTAAAAGTAACAAAACGTCCATACTTTAACACACTTTACTTTTTACTTTACATACCATACTTTTTTTTTCTGTTTAGAGTAACTCTATAGACCAATACATAACCTGCAAAATGTTTTAAACGTTCGGACGGGTATAAAATATTTTTTACAAGATAAAATATGTGACGAATTCGATGGAAATAAAAAATCTGAGTGTTTCGTCGCGGTTTCGCCCCCAGGGCACAATTTTAGAGGTACCGATAAACCAAAAATATGTTCTTAAAGGTAAAACATTCTTCTAATCGATGTTATAATCGGCTTTTAAAAATAAGAATTTTAACCCTTTCAAATATACCGGCACGGAGATCACTTCGCGCCTCACGGTGACGATATTTTTTTCTATGCTAAAAGTAACTAAACGTGCATATTTTAACAGAAACTTTTTAGAGCATTTGGATAGACCAGATTTACGTCACCTGCAAAAATTTCGATACGTTCGGACGAGTATAAATATTTTTATAAACTAAAATATATGAAAATATCTACGAAATCAGTAAAAACCTGGGTGTTTTTGCGCTGTAAAAAAAGACGTCTTAATTTAAGTGTATGTGTGTGGTAATAGGGAGGGAGGGTATAAATATTTTTTTAAAAATGGCTTTAAAATTTTTGCCCCCCCCCCCAGTCTTAGAGCCCAAGTTACGCCTGTGATATTCGTTAAATTTAATTAAACCTTAATTTTAGTCATTTGGATAGTTTCTTACCTGCCAAATCTTTCACTTTTTTCGTATAACAAAAATTTAATAATAAATTTTGTCTTTTTTAATTCTTTAGCGGGCGGTGTCCTCAAAAAAGAATATCTAATTTTAACTCCAAAACTGACAAACGGCACAGAGAATATTTAATTAAAATTTTCCTTTTATAAAGTGCGGGGAAATTATTATTTCCTAATAAATTCGTTTGTAAATTCTGGTGTCAGTCCATCATTTCATCATTTTACAAACAGAATTACTCCTCGCCGGAAAGGGTTAATCGACGTAATCTGTCGTTTAAATAAGGTAAAATTTTCTATTAAATTTGTGTGGTACAAAAAAGTGTAAAAGTTTGCAGCTATGCTTTTTTTATTATTTTTAAACCTATCAGGAATTACGTCCCATAATTGCAAAAAAGGAAGCGAAAGGGTTAAAATTAATGAATTTCAGAATTAAGTAAGAATTTATAATTTTATTTAAAAATTTGCTAACAAGTACTACCGCTCTTAAAACTTCTCTAAAAAATAAATGTATATATAAATAAATAAATAATTAAATAAATAAAAGGAGAAAATCACTTAAACAAGTCTCAAGTATTCTTATCTAATAAAAATGCATTGTTAAAATAATTATTCAAACACAAAATTTGTAATTTTGAACTGTGAATAACACCCAACACCTTTTATTACTTTTTAATAAGAGCCGTATGACCAAAAAAAAAAAAAAAAAAAAGCGAAAAAATTCACACATCCCTTTGTATTGTAATCACATATGACAGCAACGGCATAACAATCAGAAATTCTTAAACATATGATTTATTTTCGCGCAAATTCACGGCCCCAAAAATTTCTCTATAATAACATTACTGTTTTTTTTTTTTTTTTCTCCAAATTGCATAGATGAGAAAACTAACAGAACTCCCATCGAAATTACAGCCTAACGCGACGTCATTTTTTGGCGACCTTGAAAAAGGAACCTATCTATCTGTACTAGCGGGGCAATTCAAGAAAAAATCGACCGTGGAGAATGACTGCACTTGACTTCTATTATTCTTTGAATGCATGAACGAATCTTCTCGCAGTTTAGATGTTTTCTTAGAATGCTTTTAAAAAGAGTTAGCACTAAGGCTTAAAAGACATTTGTAACGGATTTTCTTTGTAACCTTTGAACTTTAAAAGAATGTTGATTTTTCAATTTATTATTATATTTGTCTTTCATGGTATTACATTTGGATGTCTTAGCACTTGCTAGAAAAGGAGTCTGAAATATCCTACTCCTGAATGGTATGCTCAATCCTTTACCGCCACACGCCAAGGAAGATTAAATTTCCATTAATCTGCGTTGACTATCACATTGACTAAGGATTATTAAACTGGGTTTATTCAGAGACATTCATAAAAAAAAAGGGGGGTTGGCTTGTTTTTATGATGGCCGATTATCTACACGGGGGATACCGGCCCGAAGGGGGAGTGTCCTATGTGGAGTTTTTTCTAAGTTGAACCTAACCTGTGTTTACGCAAACATAAAAAAAAAACAAAATGGTGGTTTTAATTAAGACAGAGGGAGGGGAGGATTATCTTCCGCATAGAAGATTAAAAAGTTTAAATACTCTAATGCTGTCGTGTATAAAATTTTCAGAGTTTATAATATACCGTAGATACTCGTGTGTAAGTCAACCCTCACAATTCTTAAGCAATTTTTTTTTTTTTTTTTAAGGAATTTTCGTGTATAAGTCGAACCACATTTCTGGTAGTATGTTGAAAAATGATTTGTAATCGCGAATAAAAAAAAAAAAAAAAAAGAAAAAGAAAAAGAAAATAAATAATAATAATTAATTTTCATTAAATTAGTAAACATTTTTACGTTCCTAATCAGATTAAAAAAAAAAAAAAATTAACGTTTTAAAACTGTATAATTATATAAAACCAAAGAGGCTTAACCTATTTTGAAACCTATTCACACCCATTTAATGATACTTAAAAAGAAAAAAAAATCCTTCAAAAATCAATTCAAGCCTTATTTACAAAAGTAAGCAACTTCTTAGACTGCAAAAATATAGTACATCTTTGTATTGTAGGAATTTTGGGAGAAATACCTAGAAGCATTCTCAAGTTGAACTTTTTTTTAAAAAAGGCATTAAAATATTGAAAGGAATACCCCTGTAATGAAGAAAATTCTATCCCAAGAGAAAATGAGTGCAGAACAATTACAGGGACATTATTGGTAAGTTTATTATTATTATTATTATTATTATTTACGTAAACCGATGTGTGATAGATGTGTGACCAATGTTATAGACAAAAAGATTTTTAACAGAATTGCATTTTAAGATGCGTGTCAAATAAAGAAGCATGAAGTGTATATTAGAAACAAACAGGGAAAGAAAATAAAAATTAACATTAGTTTAATAAGCATTTTTATGAAAATGCAGGAAAGCCCTCAAAACGCTCAGAGGGTTAACTAACTCGTGTATAAGTCGACCCCCCCCCCCCATTTTCAACTTCCAAATTTTGTCTAAAATTCTTCGACTTATACACGAGTATATACGGTGTTTTATGGAATTTTTTTTTTTTTTTTTTTTTTAAGAGCAAATACTAAAATTGGTTTAAATTTAATCCATTTTGAGAAAACTCTGAATTGTAATTGGGGTTCTGCAATAAACACAAATTGGACATTTGTTTACCTTTTTTTGGGTTACAAAGTGACATTTCCCAGTTTGGAACATTCCTGCACCCAGATATCTTACAATCCAATTTGAGTCATTTATATTTTTATTTCAGAATTTTTTAATGTTTTATAGTGTATTATAAGGCCTTTTGCGATCTCTGTGATGTACTTGAAACTGCGATATGTATATTTATGCAACGCTGTAAGACGAACTAATGTTTATTCTAAAATCCTTTATAAAACTTTTTTAATCTAATCTAAATTATTCCTTTTTAGAGTTGTGTTAATTCGTGGTCTTCACTTATAGGTTCAGCACCCGTACACTTCACACTAGTGCGATTAGGGATTCCGTAATTTTAATTGCACTGTACCGTCAACCTTTACCGTACTTTGGGCCACTTTTTCCTGGTTCCAGTAACATTTCCATTATTAAAAAATATTATATATGATTTTTCAGCGTTGAAATTGAATTGTAATCAATTAACAGAAAACAGTGAAGTAAACTGTATGGTTTTAAAGACGCAATTTTTATTTTAATTTTTTAACTATTTTCAAAGATTTGGAACAAAGTAGCTCTTGCTGGGGGCTTCTTTGGTCCATTCACTTATTTTCATATAAAATGAATACATTTCATGTGTTGGAATATTGAAACCAATTAGCAATTGATTGCAATAGGATCTGTTAATGAATTAACACTGCAAACTTAGTAAACAAATGTTTTTTTTGGGGGGGGAGGGGGGTTGGGTTTTTTTTTTTTTTAACATTTAAACACAATAAAACAAATGTTAATATTAAAGACACGAGAAACAGTTTCCACTATGTTATCCTCAGCAACGGGAACAAAAATAATTATTGTAACATTTGAAAAAAAAAAAATGTTACTTAAATCATTTTTTAAGAGATTTGGTTGTATAAAAGGCTTTTTTGAGTAACTGTGGCTACTGCCGGACCAAAAAAGACCTGGCACAAAGTAGCTCCGAAAATTTTCTTCTGTTATGAAGAGCTGTTCTCTCTTTCTCGGGAAAATGCCAGTGCATTTCGACCAAAAGCCAACCGGCATAATACGGACGACTCCATAAGTGATATTTAATACAGTGATATCTACTAAATATTTGATCGAATGGTGCTTTTCTAAATATGGAATATAGGAAAGCTTTATTTTAAAGCCTTATGGTAGAGTGTTATAGAGCGATCTCTGCCATATTGTATATACCGGGCGAGCCAAAAGTTCGTTAAAACTTTAAAAACTCATAAAAAAGGAAGAAATTGTGATATAAGAGTGCGGTTTGCAAGAAAGAGTTCAGAAGGTAGTCTGATTTTTTTTAGCAGCAAAAAATTTTTTTGTTAAAAAAATCACATGTAGAGGGCGTTGACGACCCGAAGAACACTGAACAGGTACTACGTCACAACCTGGTTGTGTCGTAGATTGTTCTGGAGGTCATGTTGAACATTTGTTATTGTAATAACAAATGAACGAAGCGTATTGTTGCCCCAACGTGGGGCGTACGCCTACTGGGGGGCAATTTGACTTTCTAGGGGGGCAATTCCAAATTTGTAACTCAGGTATTCACTATCTTTTTTTTTTTTTTTTTTTTTTTTAAAGGAATGTTGTAAACTAATATTAAATGAAATACAAGCAAAATTTAAAAAATTATTTTCTCTTACTGAATTTTAAAAATAATTTTAATCAAAAGATTAAAAAGTTAAAATAGAATTAATACCAGAATAATTATACGAGTGACCGTTTAAGATATTATGACATTCGTCTCGCTCCTCTGTCTGTCTGTCTGTCCGTCACAGAGCCCGTTCACAGAAACTATATATGTTGGAGACTTGAAATTTTGCATACTTATAGCTGAGCCCCTCACATCAAACTACAAATCATAAAATTTTGAAAAAGTCTTATATTTAACCCTCTGGACTCCAACTTGTGTATTTTAATCTTTTTGTTCTAACTAAGCCCCTAATCAAGTTGAAGACTTAAAATTTTGCATACTTATAGCTGAACACCTCACATCAAACGACAAATCATAAAATTTTGAAAAAAGTCTTATATTTAACCCTCTGGTTTCTAACTTGTGTAATTTAGTCTTTTTCTTCTGATTGAGCGCCTAATTAAATTTAAGACTTGAAATTTTGCATACTTATAGCTGAACACCTCACATCAAACGACAATTTATGAAATTTTGAAAAATTTTTATATTTAATCCTCTGGGCTCTAACTTGTGTATTTTAAACTTTTTTTTTTCTAACTGAGCCCCTATTTAAGTTGAAGACATTAAATTTTGCATACTTATAGCAGAACACTTGCGATCACACGAAAAATCATAAAATTTTCAAAAAGTCTTATATTAATTACCCATCGGGGTCTAACTTGTGTATTTTAAGCAATTTTTTTTAACCTCACCCCATTGCACCCGGTGGGTACTTTTCTAACTTTTGTCGACAACCCTTTGACCACTCTTTCATATTATGCACATAGCCTTACATATTTTAGTTCCACTTTTTACCTGCCAGGGGGCGCCTGCCCCCTCGACTAATATATCTACGGATAGGTTGTAAAATGGAGTTTCGTTCGGATACAGATTTGTGTAGAATAGAGTGCGCCCCCTGGTTGCGAAGCGAAATGTGGAACTAACAGATTTCGCAAAAGGATAAAGTGTTTTGAAAGGAATATTAAACGAAACCCTCTGTGCGATCTGTGATCACACTTACCCTCTTGTTCTAGTATTAAAATTTCTTATTATTTTTGTGCTTTACAATTCTTTATAACATTTCCGATTGTTTATTGACTGAACTTTCTACTTCTGTTCGTTTCGGTATATGTCACAAATAGAATCTTCTACTACTAAAAGTAAAAACTCACATTTTTGAACATATTTAACGTAAAAAATATATAAGGTATAAAAAGCGAGGTACTACCAACCTTATAAAATTCACAAATCTTAAATTGTATTAGAAAAGGAAATGGATAAATAGCAAATATCTATTACTCTAGTGCATTACACAATAAATAAATTCGCATGATGACATATGAATTTTAAATTTTAAAATCAGATAATACATGGGAGACACCGATATTGGGAAAGGGAAACATAGAAAATTTGTTGTGATGCGGAACAATGGCTACTTAAAATTGATAAAGATGATAATCTCGAAATGCGTCTTGTGTATTAGTGTTATCTATTGAAAGAAAATTTGGTATCCAAAGCTTTTGAACCAACTCTTAATAAGTTACAAAAATGAGTTATAAAACAGTTAATGTTATCAATTTTAATACCAGATCTAAGTCTTTCTTCAAGTTATTTTGTAAAGATAAAAACGCAGATCGTATAACACTTTTCTTTAATATTGAGGTAAGTTAGAATGGTGCAACAAAACTCTTTTCGCCACAAAGACGAAAAGACGATAAAAGTTCAATAAAAGGTTGGGAACCACTGGATTAGAGGCACTTAATTAGGTAAAGCCGGAAAACATCAAGCTCGTTTTTTTCAATTTTCTGTACACCTACAAAGTTTATTCTGGCGTATTTGCATTATTCTACAAAAAAATAAATAAATAAATCAATAAATAAATAAAATAAAAGAGAGAGAGAGAAAAGAAAATGCTATTTACGCAATAAAGGTATTGAATGCGAATAAGCGAATAAGATAATTTATCATTACTGTATACGTCGCATATCATAATATTTAACAGCTAAATTTCGTGTTCATAACATAGTATTAATAAACAAATGTCAGTGGCATAGAAAAACATAAAATATTTTTTTTATTTTCCTTAGATTCAACTGCAAAGTTTATTCTAACAAATTTATACCATTTAAAAGGGAAAAGAGGAACAGAGGATTGTTGTTCACGTAGTAAAGTAACTATGCATATGAATAAATCAATGAGACCATTTACCATTATATATATATATATATATATATATGTGTATGGGCTGTTTAATAGCCTCTGCTTATTAACCAGGAGAAGACCCTTTAATTGCCTTCGAGGAGGACTTAAAGGAATCGGCTGGGAGCGGAGACTTAATGTCCAATCCGCACCTTCCACCGGTATAGCCTGTTAGTACCCTTGCCTAGTGCATGGGGAACGAACGCGGATGGGCTTCCTCCAACCCGCTTGGCCAGCGTGGAGGAATTTGCCCACCTACCCCCCTGTTTTTACCATGAATTCACAAAATAAATCACGGCCCTTAATTCCCGGCGGTCTGAATGTTCCTGGTTATGGAGTGATGAAATCAGAAAAGTAGCCGGTGTAAATTGGATGACTAAAGCACTAGACAGGAAACATTGGAAAAATCTGGGGGAGACCTACATCCAGCAGTGGATTGAAAACGGTTGATGATGATGATGATACACACACACACACACACATATATATATATATATATATATATATATATATATATACAATTATAATGTAAAAGTGAACATGTATTTGTGATTTATGCAAAGAGTAATTATGGGGGTGTAACGCAATCTGTATGAACTATGCTGTTTTATTTATTATTCTTTTAAACGTTGAAACATGGTACAGTCCTGTGAACAAAAAGTAAACACACCTACTAATTCTATAACAAATTTATAACAAATAAAGTTACTGATACAAAACGATTGGAAATAAAGTCTACTTTTAAATAATGTATATAAAGTTTGCTTTGGGATCATCTACATATCAAAACTAATCCAAATTTTGTTTTTTATTCAATAGCAATACCCAAGTTTGACACCATAAATAAATTCTAAACACTTCAATTAGCCTAAATACAAATTTTAATGAAATTCGTATGATTAGTTTCAGCGAAATTAATTACTTTAAAATGAGCCTATTTTAGGGGCTGTATCCAAATTGGAGTTGAGTACTCGATTGTTGAAATGGCTACAGAATGACAAAGTCACTTCTATTAAAGTACTATATCTTGCTAATAGGAACATTTCACTCGCTCAATATGTTTCGACTAGTGCCAGCCCAAATGTTTCAATAAAATGTGTAAAATACATTTTTTTTTAAATTTATGCTTTTCTGCATATTATAGACGGCCCCTTAGGGGGCTGGTCACTCAGCTTCGGAATTCTCCTCCGTAATGTTAACCTTATGGACTTTTGATGCATTCGTATATTAAAATATCTCGTCAAGAGATTCATATTTTTAACGTCTTTTTTCTGTGTATTCTGCTTAAAAGATGTCTCTTTTTTTCTTAGTTTTCAAAATATTTCTAAAATCTATGCTGAATTTAATATTTTATGTGTTAAAAGCGGGCGAACTGTGAGTAAGATTTGAACACTTCCTATAAAACTTTACTATCTAGTCTATATTAAACTAGTCTATATACTTTAGCAATATTTTGAGAACTAAGAAAAAAAGAGACATCTTTTAGGAAGTGTGAACAAAAAATAGAAGTTAAAAATATTAATTTCTCGAGGAGATATTTTAAATAGACGAATGCATCTAATGCCCATAGACTTTGCATTAGGGAGAGGAAATCGGAAGCTGTGTGACCAGCCCTCTTATAGTAGCATATTGAAGTTTTTTAAGCATATTTTGAAAAGCACTTGTAAGATAAATTTGAAATTTTGGATTCGCATAAAGCAGTCCAGACTAAAAATAAATCCACCAAAAAAATGTAATAAGCAATTCATAATTTTTTCGAATATTAATATCATAATTAATAATTAATATTATAAAAGTTATAAATTCAATGTATTTATGTTTGGATTTTTTAATATTACAACCATACAAAAAATTATCGAACTAGGATTATAATTTCAGGAGATATTAATAAAAATGTGAAAATGTAATTTAACATTAGAAGCTCTAAATATTAATGTTTATAACATCCAAATGACTTGAAATTTCTTATCTGGGCATAGTTTGAAGAAAAGATTTAAAATATATCGTCAAAATTGGGTGTTGCCATTGAAAAAAACTTTGGGCTTGTTTTGATTTGTAGATGAGCCCTAAAGAAATTTTATATACATAATTTATAAGTAGGCTTTACTTCAGTCGTTTGGTACCAGTAATTTTCTTCTATTATAATTTGCTTCACAGATTGTAGGTGGTGTTTACTTTTTTCACGCGTCTGTATATAAAGTATGAAGCATAAAAAAGTCTTAACCCTTAATTGCCTGAGTTTCTAAAAATCATTTAAAAAATGTTTTTCGGCTTTCTTTTTTAAAATAAATCATGGGAAAAATACTTTAAAAAATCATATTTTGTTTTAAGTATGGTTTACGGCTAAAAACTGTTTGTTACTAATCGGCAATACTGGTGTTTATTTGAAAAAAATAATTTTTCTTGATAAAATTCTATAATATTAAACACACAAGAATTTTGAAAACTATGATAAGAAATAAATTCTACTTGCTCACTGCAGAAGAAAATAAGGTATTTCGCAAGCTTCCAAACAAAACAAAAAGAACATGTATCAATAATTGAAAAAATAAATCTATCTTTATTCTTAAACTTATCTTTATTCTTAGTGTTGCCATCTAAATGTTGAAAATCGATTTAATAGTATTTTTAGAATGTATTTTATTGGCAACATTAGGCATTATAGTTTCAATATTATTCTAATAGTATTTTAGAGCCTAAATTGGGTATGTTGCCGAAAAGCAACACCCGGTATTTAAGGGTTAATAATTGAAAAAAAAAATACTTGCTTAAAGAGATTCCCTTTTATTTTTGTAATACCGATAAGGTCCTTAAATTTAAAAAATTGAATTTATCAACCAATTTCGGCAGAATTGACGAAATATGTTTTAGTTAAAATAGAAACTTTAATGTATGTTAGAAAAATATTTAGATTATAAAGAAAGTCAAACTTTATTTTTCAATTCATAACACAAGATAAAGACAAGGTACCGAGTGTTCATAAAATACTTCTTTAAAAATTCTGGCAAAAAGGAGTTTTTCATAACTTTACTCTAAACTTCTTTTTTTTAAATTTTTAAATGTACTCACTAGACCGTAGTCAGACAAAAATCACGAGTTAAATGTATTTTTCTCAGAGTTCTAAATTATATGTTTTTTTGTTTGTTTCTTTAGCTTTCAGTGTCACAAAAAAATAAAATATTTCGTTTAGATTGAATTTTTCATTCTCTTAGGTTTTTTTTTTTTTTTTTTTTTTTCAGTTTCAGGTTCTTTTCTCGTTTTCATTCCCTTAAAAATAACACTCATCGATTTATTGCCTGTTTTCGTTTCTTCAAAAATTACCGTTTTTATTGGTATTCGCATTCCGGTTCGGTTTCAGTTCAAAGTCTTGATTTCAGTAAGTCGTTAAAAGATGTACTCTAAACCCTCTCATGCACGAGTGAATCAAAAACATATTTTATACTTAAAATTATTTTAAAATTGATTCTAAAAATTAAATAATGTTAATTTTTTTTAAACTTACGAAATCTTAGAAATAACAGTTTTGGTCCTGATCTGGTTTTCATTCCGTTAAAAACAACATTTTTCGATTCATTTCAAGTTTTTACTGAGAAAAAAATACGGTTATGACATCTAAAATCTAAATTGTGTGGCTCTAGAAAAAATTGTTCCATGACATCCCTAAAAAATCTAGTTCCCTTTGCTAGAGAGTTCTAGAGTCTCCTAGTAGAATTCAAGAGTGTTTCCCTATATTCTCGTGGTCAAACTTACTTAAAAATCTCTGCAAATAGATGCGAACACAAGAAACTAGTTTTAGTAACTATAATTCTAGTTTATGAAACCATTCCAGAAATCAAACGATAATTTCTACTGAAACAATTCATTACTGTTTCGTCACTTGGAAAACAAGAGAGTAGAAATTCTTGATTCTTTCGTCTATTCAGCTTAGTTGTTTACCCTATTCGCATAGCTCAGAAATCTATACTTTTAGTTTAGGGAATGCGAAAATGTCTACCTATTAATTGTAGGTGAAGGAAGTATTTTTTTCCTCTGATTTCATTTGTTAAAATAACAGTTTTTATTGGCATTCGGATTTCGGTTGAGTTCCAGTTCAAAGCCTTGATTTCAGTAAGTCGTTAAAATATCGCGCACCCGCAAAAAAGTGACACATCTCGACAAAAGTCAATTTCACAGGAAAGGTAAAATAAAATTTGCATGATTTTACTGTAACATGAAATTATAGCACACAGCTCTTTATGCAGGAATAAAAATGTGCATAAAAGCATAAAACCCTTAAAAATAAAGAGGTAGGATGAGGTTTGGAGAATTGGGTAATTTTACCTCCCCACCATTTCACTCCATTACCACTCCAATTACCACAACAAATCTGTCTTCTGTGGTCAGTCACAAATGCTCATATAGCGTAATAAAGTGATTTTCCGAATAACTACACTTATGAAACTGTTTGTGCAGCAAGACACACCTATGATAGGCCTATTAGCGGAATAAAACGCAAAATGAATTTTTGAGAAAGTGTCCTTTTCTTGCGGGGGAGCGATATGTACTCTCAAGGTTTCTACTGGTATTCGCATTTCGGTTCGGTTTCATTTCAAAGCCTTGATTTCAGTAAATCTTTAGATGACGTACTTTCAACCATCTCATGCACAAAATGGATGAAAATCATATTTTTAATTATAGTTAAATTTGTTTTAAAGTTGATTCTAAAAATTAATTAACGTTAACTGTTTTAAAATCTTACATTTATTAAGAAATTACAAACTGACTCTTACATAATGTTACAAGCATTAAAAAACTATTATTAAAAGTTATTAATTAATTTCTATACGATAAATTAAACTTTAGAATCCTTACTTCAAAATAAAACATACATGCACACATATATACATTTTATTTAAAATTTTTCAATAAATTTCTGCCTGCAATTTCCGCGGTCATCGTCAGAGAATATTTTTTATAATTAATTGCTGTTCCATACATACAAATACGTCACTTCGTTCACAATGTTTGTATAAACGGAACAGCAATTAATAATAAAAATACGCTCTGGCGACGGATGCGGAAATTGCAGGCCGAAACTACTAAGAAATTTTAAATAAAATTTATATTTTTTAACTTGTAAAATCTATATTTTTATTATTTTTGCCTCCTTTTAAGTAAAACAGCCAGCTTTTTAAAGTTCATATTATGTATTTTGTGATTGAGTCAAGGTGCAATATTGCATTTTTCCTTATGATTTTATTTATTTAGTATTATTTCATTTTAAAAATATAAAATATCTTTGATATCCCAAATTTATTTCAGAGAAGGATAGTATGTTTTAAAAAACACCAGGCATATCACAACGTCATCCCAGTTCCACATTTTACACAGTAACCAAATTTCAACAAGAACTGCTTTTTGATAGTTTTTTTAACTAAAGCATTCATTAGAATAAATAAATAAATAAATAAAACTTCTAATTATTATTTCCTTTCAACGATTTTATATTTCATCACCGCAGATAAAATTTTTTAACTAACTGAAATGTAATATCTTTTAACTCGAAATTCGAGCAAAACTTCATTTTTAAATATTGCTAATTTTCAAATCTACAAAGCATTAATGTTGATACATATTTCGCAAAATTCGATTAGTAATAATGGGATTTGATTTGTCGGCTAATATGAAATAAGAGTTTTTTCGCTCTTATTCAAACATTTAAGAATCATAGTGGCGCCATCTGACAATCTAAATAATAACTATAATCACCAGTCTAATGTTCAAAATTTTTAAAACCACGGGAATTTCTAAATTTCATAAAAATTCGTTCTAAATGTATCTACAATTCTAAGATCATAATCGAATCTCTCTTATTTAGAGTTTTAGAATAAAAAATAATTTAGGTAATCCATTTATTTAAATTAAAATACTTTTCGTAACTTCATTTGAATTTTTAATTTTGACATTTTGTCGCAACCAATTGCGTGCGACAGAGATATTTGCGAGGAAGACCTTCATGGAGGTTCTTCTATTTGAACCCAACCCATATTTACGCAAGGTTCTTGCAATCCAAATGTTAGTGCTATTTGGAATATTTACTTTTCTTAAAGCCTATTATGTAGCCTATGTAGCCTATGAAGCACATACAATAAATCAGGTGTGTCTAAAGTTCGCTAAAATTTTCAAAAATCATAAAAAATCAACAAATTGTTCTATCGGAGTGCAATTTACACTAATGTCGTGGGCGGATCGTTACCCGAACCGAACCAGCAATTTCTGCTTGAAGTCAACCCGATACCTGACCCGAAACCCGAAATTAAAAACCAAAACACATTTCACCACGATCCCGACCTGAACTCGAAGTTATAGAAAGTTAATCAATATTTTAATAGAATTATTATAAAATAGTCAACGATTATATCTACCTGAACCACGTATCGGGTCGTGTTCGGGTATAATTGCCTTACACGACCCGATGCAGGACTCTAGTTTGCACCTCATGACTTTCCAAAGTGTTAGTCTTTTTATGGCAGTGTTTAAAAAATAGTTGAAGCAGATCTAAAATAAGTTCAGTATTCAAAAATTCATTAAAATTAAAAAATATTGTCGTAATAAAGTATGATTTACACCATAACAATTGGAAAATAATCTTTACACAAATGTTTACAAAAGTAACTAAAGGAAAAACTGAATTATTTCTGTTTCTTTTGACACAAAACTTAAAACGTTTGACAATTCTTAAGGCGCATGACGATATTTTGTTAATTATAAATTTAAAAAATTATAATAAGTTTTTGTAAACATCTTTACACTTCATTTATTATACTTTTTGTTACAGAAAAATAGGATAATTGTCTAAACTTTTGAATTTGAGTGTAGATAAGCTGTTTTATTTTATTATAAAGTAACTCTTAAGAAAATGTATCATAAACTAAATATTTCACAATACCGATTGAAAGCCAAACAGTTTGGTAACCGTATACGAAATTGCATGAATCTTACATGAAGATTATTGTAGGCTTTCAATTGTTTTTTTTTCCCTTCTAAGAGTGTTCTAATATTTATATTGTTTTAAATGAAAAAAAAAAAAAATTAACATATTTTATTTTATTACAAAATAATTCTTCAGAAAGTATAAGTACCTACCTCACAATAGAGATTGAAGAAAAAGAAACTGTTTGAAAACGGTATACGAAATAGCATGAGTCTTAAAATATGAAAATTACTGTATGTTTTTAATTGCTCTTTCCCTTTTAAGAGCATTCTAATATTTATATTGTTGTTAATAAAAAAAAAGTAACATATTTTGCTTTATTACAAAATAATTCTTGAGAAAATATAACTAAGTACCTCACAATAGAGATTGAATTAAAACAAGGTGTTTGATAACGGTATACGAAACTGCACTAATCTTACAATATGAAGATTATTATATATTTTCAATTGTTTTTTCAATTCTGAGAGTATTCCATTACTGTTTACATAGAGTATTACTGTTGTAAATGAAAAAATAAAATTTATCATATTTTATTTTATTACAGAATAATTCTTGAGAAAATATAACTAAGTACGTCGCAATAGAGATTGAAGAAAAACAAACTGTTTGAAAACGGTATACGAAATTGGATGAATCTTACAACATAAAGATTATTGTATGCTTTTAATTGTTTCTTTTTCTTTTTAAAAGTGTTGTAATATTTATAATGTTGTAAAAAAATAAATGTTATATGAGCCGCCGATTTTAAAAGTGATGCAAATTCATTTCATGTTATAGCTAACTACTTACAGGGTTACATTTGAATGGGTTTTTTAAATATTCTTAAGTATTAATACTTACTTTATATTTTTTGTGGTCTTATGTCATGTAAATTTAATACACAATAATGGTTATCCTTGTTAGCTGAAAACAAATCATATTTTTGGTATGCGCCAATGGATTTGTATCACTTGATACCCAATCATGATACCATTCGCGCCCGTCGGCCTAACCGTTCGGAGTTTTGGTGGTTTTCTTCGAACCTTGGGAAACCTTGCGTAAATACGGGATAGGTTCTTTTAGAAAGATCCCCACGGCTCCCCCTAGGGCCTATATCCCTCGAGTAGATAATCGGACGTCGAAAATCAACCCAAGACAAAAGAAATGATTTGTTGAAAACGTGGATTTTATTTAAATATAATAATATTATAATAATAATAAGTTTAATATTTTATTTTTTTACTAATTTATTTTATTTCAATATTTCATTCATTAGAAAAGTTACATTAAAACAAAAAAATAATTTAATTTTAAAGAAAAAAGGCCGGAAATTTTGCGTCAAAGGTGGCAAATGAGTTGCGTTCGTTCGTTCTACAACTAGTTTTATAAATATTCAGATCCAAGTGCAATAGCTGTTGCACTTCTTATGCAAAAATGCATGAATACAAAATTTATTAAGATTATATATATTAATTCGGTAATGCGAAAATAATATGGCATCATCTTAAATAGGACCTAATCACCATGGCAACCTAAAATCATTATCTATCATGGGATATCATTGACTTATTACGTATGGTAGGATTTAACAGAATGAAATTTTTTTTATTAATAACTTTTTAAGATTTGATTCGATTTTCATAAAAATTGATTATCACTTGACAACATTCTGCAACTATTTAATATATTGAATTTCAAACCATTCGGTTGAGTATTTTTAGCTCTGTTATATGCGGACAGACAGACAGACGGCCGGACTGAACGACGACTATAGGTGCTAAGTTTTCATATAATTACGAACGCAGGTAAAAGGAGGAAAGATAAGATAAAATATTCAGTAATAAGTTGGTTTGCATGTAATTATGTTTCCTAATTTAGAATGAGAAGATTTTTAAAGTATTTATAATGAATTTCTAGTTTTGCTTGTTAATATTATGCACCATAAACAATAATTGTATTCAAGGTTGACTTCCTGACTTTTAGAAATAACACATTTGAAATATCGTTGACCCAATGAATACTACTAACAAATTTATACCCATGAAAAATAATTATTGTGAATTGATTAAAAACATAAATTTTATGTTAATTTGCAATGCGATTTAGCTTTAACTTATTTCTTCGCCAAATGGTCTTGCCCTAATTTTAGAATCAACGGCTCATATAATGATACTATAAGTATGATTCGAAGTACACTTTAAAAAAATATTTCATTGAATCTTTGAATACAGTGAACTCTTTCAAATCCGCAACCCTAAAATCCGCACATCATCGCAGATGTAAACAATGAAACTTTCAGTTCAGAAGTATAGAGGCAAAATTACAGAATTTTTTAGTGCTATATCATTCCGCAGGTATTTTAATATGTAATTCTCGATAATATGTCTGAACTCCAGGTTTTTCATGAAGGGAGTTTAAATTAATTTGTGAAAAACATATTGCTGATATCATCGGTAAACAGAATCTATATGTATTAATGTGGCTTTTTTGGTTATTAAAACTGGCAAAACTTTAAATAAAACTTCCTTACTTTATAATTTTGATGTGAATTGATAGGTTACCTTTATGAGAAAAATTTCATTAAAAGATTCAAGGTAAATGTATCTCATCTTTATTATGCATATTTAATTATATATTATTAATTATTTACTTGAAATTTACTTTTAATAATTTAATCATTAATAATTTAATATTAAAATATCTTGCTTTTTATCATTTTATTTTACTACTTAATTATTTTATTAAACTACAAGCATCCGTTACAATTTTGATTTCATTATTACATTCAAATTACTGTTTTAAAAAATGTAAACAAATCAATGACCAGAAATCCGTAAAATTCTAAAATCCACACAACCTCTGGTCCCAAGCTGTGCGGATTTGAGGGAGTATACTGTACTGTGTTTTTTCCCATAAGTTATTTCATAAATTGCATCCGCTAAATATTTGTATCAACGTAACCTTTGAAACACAGTAACTCCGATTTGAAAAATATTTACTCAGAAGTTAGAAAACATCATTTTAAGCATGTAATAAATAAATAAATAAATAAATGAATGAATAAATTAGAACAGAAAAATAAAAAATATTTACTATAAAGAAATGTTTTCACATGTGCAATAAACAGAAAATTACACATTTCTCACAGATGATGTCAAGTTTCTAATTAAAAAAAAAATTAGTAAAATTTACGAATTCACTATTGTAACAAATCTATTTTTGAACTCCTCAAGCCTTTTCAATTTTACAAAATTTACAAAGATCATTTTAACTATAACGAAGCTATGCTTCTCAAATGACAAATAAAACTTTGTCATGAAAACTTAACATAGCCCCTTAAAGAGTCCCAGGAGTCTTAAAACTTGAAAATTTTCGAAATTTTAATTTGTTTAGATGTTAAACTTCTATCTTTTCTGAACATTTTGGTATGATTGTTTCCTTGAAAATCCCATTAGAACAGAAGTTATGGCTATAAGAATTATACCCGCTCAATAGCTGAAGCGGCGTTTCCGAAACTTTGAAGACATTTTCCCCCAAATCATGTTTTTGTGTATAACACGCAGAATATCTCAATAACTTCTGAATATTTTTTCATGAAATTTTCAAATTATATGTTTCATGTTAGTCTGTACAAACTGAGCCTAAAATTTCATTTTAATTGTTCAAAAAAAAATTTTTTTTTTAATATTGTTGCAATTTTCAAAATTTTGTATTTGCTAACTACAACTTTGTATTAAAAGTATAAAAATGCTTTAAATTCAATTTTATTTAGGTTCAAGGTAATTATTACAATCTGAAATATAATTAGACACAAAAAATTTCATTCTAGTTCCAAAATTTATTTTGTAATCATGCGCATAAGCAGTTATACCAATTTTCTTCTCGACAAATGTCTGGCAGTTTGGAGCGCCCTGTAAATACTAATTCTGTATCTTGCAATTTTTTAAATACATAAAATAAAAGAATATGCTTATATCTTTTAATCCCAATAAAGATTTTGTTTTTAAAGCATACACATTTTAACATATTAAATGTTTTTCCTTTTTTCCAATTTTAAGAGTCCTGAGACCCCTTAACTGTTTCATGTTTTTGACACCATAAATTAAAAATAGGGGGAGGGGGGTAGAACACCATTTTTTCTGTTCTAAAATATTTGCCTTATACAATCAAAAATTTTCTGGCCAATAATTTAGAGAGAGAAATTTACAGTTTCAAATTAGTGGTATCAAAAAGTTTTAGTAATGAAAAAGGCAAAGATTTTTGCACAAACTGCGTTCGGGCAAAACAGTTAGGTGGTTATTATCGCCGTCTGCTGAAAATTCTATGAACAATTTATATGAACTGCTGTGTTCGAAGGTAGGGGTAGTAAATGGAATCGTCTTATAAAGCGCACTGTATAGTATAAGTAACAGATATTTTGAGTATGTTGCAGATATGTAACGGGGGATACAAAGAGTTAAATTAAAATTCGTGTTATAAAACAGATAAATAAAAATCGTTTAAACCGTTGCCATCGAAATACTCAAGGCCAGAGGACACGAGTTGTGACGCCATCACTAATCGACCGACTTCTGACTAGTGTTGGAATTCACACCGGAAAACTTTGAATAGAAATTTTCTTTTATTTTATTTGTGGAATATCTATCATCTTATAAATTAATACTATTTAAACTTACTGGTGAGAATTCGGAATCCCAAAATAAAACTTAAGCCAGATGTGGAATGCCACAGTGTTACCGCATCTGGCTGATTTGTTATTGGGGGATTCCAAATTCTCACCAGTAAGTTTAAATAGTTTTATTTTTTTATAAGATAATAGATATTCCCCCCCCCCCCCCAAAAAAAAAGAAATGCTATTCAAAATTTTCCGGTGTGAATTCTACCACTAGTGAGAAGTCGGTGGATTAGTGATGACGTCACAACTCTTGTCCTCAGCCTTGCGTATTTAGATGGCAACGTTGGTCATCTGTGACACAGGACGCGATTTTTCGCTCGTACCATCGTTGTTTATCGAAATAAAACTTTGAAACTTTTTGACTTTTCCTATATATTAAGTATAATGCTTTAATATGAATTTAGATGAAATCCAATGAAAACCTTTTTTTATCTGCAGGTCTGTATACCTAGAATTACCAAGCTGGGTCATCGCTGACCGAACAAAAAAATGGATTTTTCTTTTATTTCATCAGGTCTTTCAACTCTATATTTTTCAGTAAGAGTAGGATAGTATTGCGCTTGCTGTGACAAAGGGGTGGAGGATGGGGGTAGGCGTGATCACACATCTCTCTTGAATCTGCAAAGCAAATGTGTTAGATGATTTTATCTGATTTCAAGCTATTGTTGGAATGTATACTGAATGTTGCTATTTCTGTTATACCTTAAAAACTGAGAAAAAAGATTATCTTGCCTGTTACCGCGCGATGAGAAAAAAAAAAAAAAAGAATCTGTTAGTGATATTCCAGTTTCACACATTTTTAGTGATGGCATCGCGATGGAAATCATTTGAAGGAGAAAATTTTAAAATTGTGAAGCAAACTTTCTTAAAATGATTTTAGCGGCGAAATTACATCTGATGATTATGATTTTGAAATAAATGACGAAGCAAATTTTAGTGAAAATGCTCATAAAATCTCATCACCCAAAACCATTTCAAGTGACAGTGAACTGAATGAAAACAGCCAAGTAAATGCTGTGAGGGAAGTGATGAAACACCAATAAATTGTTAGTGTTTTGATGAAAATATGAAAAAAAGGGGGGATAATTAAAAAAGAAGGGGAAACTACAGAATAAATTCCCTTTTGAAAGTGTTGTGGAAGAAGCGAAAGTTGGAGCTATATGGAAAATAAAGCTGCAGTGCTCAACATCTTTTAGTCGATGGCCAATTCAAAATCTAGCGGTCATAAATGCTTGGGTAATTTTTAAAGGTACAACAGGTTATAATTCTTATAGTCTATAGTTAATAGTCTATATTCTAAAATTAACAGAGGAACTCAGAGATAAATATATCTCAAAACAAACTGAAGTTATCCGTACGTGTACAACCCGGGAATTTTCAAACAAATGAAAACATTTCCAGAGAAAGAAATGCTAAGACAATAAAATTAATGCTGTTTGTAAAACAGTTTATAGTTTGTGTGTTTATTATGCACAGCAAAAAGAAAAAAAAAAGTAAAAAACAAAGACCATAGCATTTTGTGTGAAATCCTTGCTTTGAAAATAGTATAATGCAAGTAAAAATCACGGAACTATGTATTTTTAAATTTATTATGTTTTAATATCTTATTAACCTGTAGGAAAATTATTACTGAATTTAAATTTATAATTAATATATATATATGTATATTATTTGAAAATGCCGTCAAAATCTCAAAGTATCTTTTCTAAATTTCGAAATAAAAATTATCTTTGGTGGTATCAATTCACCTCATTTCATATTATTTAATAGTTTAGAAGCTAAATTGTATAAATAATTATTTAAAAAATATTGTATTAATCAACAAACTTTATTGCATGTCTGTATATCCCATACAAAAGAAGAATTACATCACCAAAGGCCATGTGTCATCTGTGATTCACTCCGGTAGTTCTATGTATACAAGAAACACGGTAATTCTAGTTTTAATCTATCAAACCATCTACTTTTCTATATCAAAGTTTGGCAAAGAAGTTTGAAACCAAGTTAGAAGATATACCTTATAACAAGCATAATATTTCTTTCAAAACTACCTGAAAATTTTTATACTTATGTGAAAAATGTAATTCTTGTTCGAGATACTTCTATATTTTAGAGAAGCGAACACAAACATTCCTTCTAAAAGAAAAAGAAAATAACGAACACCGTCGAAAGCCATGATCGTAATAGAAGTGGATTTCTGTTTTACCTTTATCTTTCGCCTTGCTTTTTTGTTGTTGTTGTTCAGTTATTTTCTTATATGTAGATTATGAACAGATTCTTACTTGTCGTACATTGTTAAGAAAAAACTGTGAAAGCATGCACGATTTAGTAAAAGAGAAGGCTGAAGAATAGTGAATTAACTAAATGCATCTAAACATGAAAATAGCGTCACTTATTTTTATTTCAATCGTTTCACTAACATCAAATTAATATAAAGCAAATTGATACAAGTGGTTCCCAAACTTTTATTGGCCACGCTCTACCGAAGCATGCCTAAAACGACAATGCAACCCCCCCCCCCCCCAATTCTCCATATTCCTTAATATTTTTAAAGGGCATAAATTTAACATGGGGGAAACCTAAAGGATTTTTAGCAATAACGAATTACCTCGCATTTTCTTAGCTTTTTAAACAGGTGTTTTTTCTTTCACAAATACGTTTTTAACATTATATCTCCAACGGTGCCAAATTTCCACTAATTTTCCGTAATATTTGATTAATTTGACCAAGGCTTAACACACATAGCACCAATTTTTTTAGCCCCTTGAGGTGGGGTGGGGTATATTATATTCCACCGAATTTTAATTAAGATTGACAGCAGAAACTTTTAACTAAATTTTACTTTTATAACTTTGGTGAATAAGAGCTTAAAAACTGCTTTTCCTTATTTGGAATTTACATTTTTTTTTTCAAATTTCCGGTGGGCATTCAACATTATAGAAATCCAACTGCTTGCCCCTCAAAGGGTTAAGAAATGAAATCAAATAAAAGGCTCATAGAAACCTGAAATTAAATAAATAAAGATTCACAAAAAAAAAACTTCTGGTTTGAAACATTGTTAAACTGGATAAAATTAATCCACTTATTTACAAAAGATTAGTGGAGAACCGGGCACATCTGAAATTCTATAAAAAGAACTATGAGACCATGCAAATTCGCCTTTATGCAATAAAGTTTTGTTGTTTCTTGCCAACTTACCTCAGTGTAAAACAAAAGTATTGAATAGTTTGAATTTTTATCTTGACGACAATTCTTGAAGAGGTTCTGACATTTGGCATAAAATTTAATAATGTTTATACATTTTATACTAGATTTTAATAACGTATTAAGAACTAGTGGAATATTTTTAAATACACTAAGATTTCGTTATAAATAAAAGAAATGATTTTGCAGAAGAACAAAAAGCATTTCTTTCCCATCATAACTCACCTGAATAGTCCGATTTTAAAATGTAATGTATATGCTATGATATATATTTATATTTCTATGTGTGAGTGTGAGTGTGATGTTGAAAGTAACATATCATCACATATCATTATTTATCTCCTTTTATAAAATTGAATTCCCCATTTTAATATTTAATTTCTCCTTTCATAATTAAAAACTGAATCAAAACTTCCTGTCCTTTCTAAAAAGAATATATATATATATATATATATATCTTCCTCTCTTTTGTACTTTAATTTTCAGTTACTTAAGTTTTTCCAAGTTCACCCAAAATCGTTAATAAAATAATACAAAAACAAATCTTTTTCTCATCCTGAATTCATTAGTGTGCGAGAATACTTTACTTCGGTTAACGAATATATATATAAAAAATATTCTTTGACTTATGCTCCTATTGTAGCACTAATTTATACATTCATTGTTAATTTCCAGTTTCATAGTCAATACGATTGCCTTTTCGGTCGCAAATGGTACACTCTGTTTATATGAAAATCGGCATCTGTGTTGCTGCTTCTAAATGTATTTTTTCCCATTAGTCAGCTTTGGCATTCGTATTTGTACGTTGAAATGTTAAAACGCCAATTAACAGCCCTTTTGGCTAGCTTTTAATTCAAAGTTTCATTAAGTCATATATCTTTGGGGTTATAATGGCCCAAGATACCAAGATTTTGGCTCGATACATTGGCAACAATATCTCACAAATTATTCACTCCATCTCTGTACATCGAACTGATAACAGCTGACTCAAAGGGACTCTGGCACTTACATTTGTACAATAAATAAAGCCATTCTGTTTTCAAATTTCAGAGTTCTTATTTTCGTTCCTATCTTTGATATTCAAGGATATACGAACCTGGATTACCGTAAACAGTTATTTTAAAAATGCAATATGGTAATGAAATGTTTCGCTACAGATCATGGTCTACTATATAATGAGGCGTGCACTAGCGCCATAAAAAAATGCACTATTTGAGCTGTTGATTTTAAAAGTGGGTCATGTCCATTTTATGATATTGCTAGATGATCACACTGAAAATCAACGCATTTTAAATATCATTGCCGAAATTACAGGACTAGGAAAAATTTATAATGGTATAAAAAGATATCTAGTGCGAATTGATTTAAAAATATTTTTTTTTTATTTGTCAAATTGAAATAAGATTTAGCTTTAAGTAATAAAGGTGCTTTTCAGAAAATGGACTTGTCCCAATTTCAAAATCAACGGCTGATTTACCCATTTCCTGTTCTAATGCACATGTGGCATTTATACATTTTAATAAAATTTGCAGCGCGTCGTTCAGCTATTTCATATAGTAATTAGATTAACGGTGTTCAAGATAGTTTAATGTACATCCTGAAGTAGTTTCACGTATAAAAGTTTCCTGCAGAATGAATGAAAAAACAAGTCTTATTCAATAAGTAGTCGAAAATAAACAATTTAAAAAATTATAAAATAGAAGAAAAACCGGATAAATTATGGAGCTTTCTAAATAAGTATTATTTGATGTTTGAAACAGTGTTGCCAGATTGGGGATTTTGTCCCCATTTTGGGGAATTTTGAATCTCTAGGGGAATTTTTTGTAGACTTTGTAAATTTGTTCGTGGGGAAATATTTGGGGAATAAAAAATTTTGGGGGAAAAACCTGGGGATTTCGTTTTTTTACTATTTTCCGTAAAGATTTCTTTTTGGTCCATTAGAAAAACTGGATCTGTCTCGAACTCAATTTTGATTTGAAAAACGAAAATACAATCCAGAAATCGAAAATATCAATCATTATTCTCTTGGATGTGGTCGTGTTCGTTGTTTACTATGTTAGATTACAGTTTACACATTAGGGTGGGTCGAAAAAACCGAAATATTTACAATCGAAATGTAATAGAGCGGAAAAGTTGCCTTTTGTGATAAAGAATAAATTCGTAAAATATTATACCGATCGGTTAATATCTTTTACCGCCGCAAGGGGGCCAAAATTTCAAAAAATTGCAAAAAACATGTTTTTTGCAATATTTTTTTTTAATTATCCAAATCTATGAATACAATTTCTAATAGGACTCAATACCTACATGAAGATATAAGAAATGTCCCGGTAAATGCTCATTATGATAAAATCATATCTTTTGCTACCGCAAAGGGACCATTTTAAAATAAAATCGTAAAAATTTCAAATTTTCATTTTTTCTAAATTTTTATAGTTTTCATATGTCTAGAAGTAAATAAATTTACTTTATATATATTAATATGTCATAAATTTTGTTAAATATTTGTCATAGACTGGAAAATAAAAACAGTAATCATTCATTGTTCTTGACGATCGTTTCATCTACTACTGTTTTAATGCATATCAGAAGTTCATATACCACAAATCACAAAAATGATATAAAATGAACAAAATGTTTTAGAATTTCATTATAATACAGAAATTTATTATAATACAATTAAAATACAAAGATATTTAACCGAAAAGGATTAAATAAACTTAAAATGAAGAAGTAGTAAAAGTAAACGAATTTTATAATATGACTTGCTTTTAAATAAAGCCATTGTTCTTCGAGAGGCCGAAATTGATTATATGTGGTTCTCACTCTGTTCTGGTCCACAAACTTTACCTGCACTTCAGTGACTAATTTTACGCATATTTCTACTAATTGAGTTGGACAAGGAAAGTTATAACAGCTGGTATCTTTAATCGAACATTCTTCTAAATTCACCAGCGTTGTTAGATCGTCAGTTGATAGACAAACCATAACAGGTGGTTTCGTTAGTTTACAGTTTTGCCTTTTGTTTAAAGCCATACAATTTTAAGCTTAAAAGTTCAAGTCTGTAATGACGAAATAACGGATGGCACTATTCGTGTCCACAGAACTTCGTGCTTTGGAAATTTTCAATTTTGGCAATCGACTGATGCAGTGCACTTTCAGGATGTACTCAATGAGTATATCCTGAAAGTGTACTGCATCAGTTGGTTCACAATTAAAATGAATCCATCAGGTTTTTCAGATTCTTTGAACTATAATTAGTAACCCCCGTTACTTGCCATATCATCTACGAAAACATATAGTTCCTGTAATTTCACGAAATGCCTGTTTCGCAAATCATGAAAATAGCCTCATTGGAATGATAGCATATGAAGTAGAGGACATCAGGACCCCAGCCATAAAGAAAATTGCCAAAGCACGAAGTTCTGTGGACACGAATAGTGCCATCCGCCACTTTGTCATTCCAGACTTGAACTTTGAAGCTTAAAATTGTATGGATTTATTCGAATGTCAAAACTGTCAACCAAAGAAACCACCTGTTACGGTTTGTCTATCGATTGACGATCTAACGACTTTAGAATGTTCGATTAAAGATACCAGCTATTATAATTTTACTTATCTCCCTCAATCAGTAGAAAGATACTTGAAATTAGTCACTGAAGTGCTGGTAAAGTTTGTGGACCAGAACAGAGGTAAGATCCCATATGATCAATTTCGGCCTCTCGAGCAACAATGGCTTTATTTGGAAGCAAGTAATATTATAAAATTCAATTAACTTAAATACTTCTTCATTTTAAATTTATTTAATCCGTTTCGATTAAACATCTCTGTATTTTAATTAATAAAATACTAAAATATTTTGTTCATTTTATATCATTTTTGTGATTTGTGGTATATGAGCTTTTGATATGCAGTAAAACAGCAGTAGATGAAGCGATCGTCTAGAAAAATGAATGATTACCGTTTTTATTTTCCAGTCTATAACAAATAGTTAACAAAATTTATGACATATTAATAGATATGAATTAAATTTATTTATTTATAGGCATATTATAGAAATTATAAAAATTTAGAAAAAATGAAAATTTGAAATTTTTACAATTTTTTTTAAAAATATGGTCCTTTTGCGGCAGTAAAATATATGACTTTATCATATTGAACATTTACCGGGACATTTCTTATATCTTCATGTAGCTATAGCGTCCTATTAGAAATTGTATTCGTACGTTTGGATAATTAAAAAAAAAAATTTGAAAAAAACATGTTTTTTGCGATTTTTGGAAACTTTGGCCCCCTTGCGGCGGTAAAAGATATTAAGCGATAGGTTTAAAATTTTACGAATTTATTATTTATTACAAAAGGCAACTTTTCTGCTCTATTAAATTTCGATTATAAAAATTTTGGTTTTTTTCGACCCACCCTATTACACATGTTACAGATGCACGAGACTCTAAAGCCTTAAGCAGCTTAAACCTGCACGTGACTAAATCTGCAGGACTTTAACGAAAAATTTCTTCGCCGTACTTAAAAAAAAAATAATAATTTAAATATGTGAAAAGTAGATATTTTTCTCTTATGATATATAAAAGCACATCGATTGATACAGCGAAAATACTTTGCATTATAATTATGTACTTCAGTATAGGGAGGACAAAAAGAATTAAAACAGCGTACCATCTCGGATTCATTCAAATCCCAACTGATAAGAGATTGTCTAAAGCTATGGAGCTAATGTAACAATAGTGCAACATTGTTAGAGAATACTTTTAAAAACAAACGTAAAATAACTTGTCACTGCAAAATATATCTCACATTCTCTTAATGTAGCTACATAATATGCATTCAGCACAGTTTAAAAGTTTGTTTTTTGTAAATGGGGAATTTTTTCAAAAAAAGGCTTGATTTGGGGAAATTTTTTTTAGCTGAAATTGCTTAAATATTTTTTATAGTGATAAATTGAAAATTTTAAAATTCCCTTTTTGAGTAAAAATTGAGTTGGGGACTTTTGCAGAAAAAAACACTGATTTGGGGAAATTTTCAGAAATTTTGGGGAAATTGACTTTGGACTATCTGGCAACACTGGTTTGAAAGTACAGTAGAATCTCTATTATCTGAAGTAATTGGAACCAACCATCTTTCGGAAAATCGAAATTTTCGGATAATTGAGAACGCTTTAATTTTAACCCTTAAATGCCTGGTGTTGCTTTTCGGCAACATACCCAATTTAGGCTCTAAAATACTATTAAAATAATATTGAAGCTATAATGCCTAATGTTGCCAATAAAATACATTCTGAAAATATTATTAAATCGATTTTCAACATGTAGATGGAAACACCTGTGCTGTTTAAGAATAAAGATAGATTTATTTTTTCAATTGTTGCTACTTGTTCTTTTTGTTTTATTTGAGAGCTTGCGAAATACCCTATTTTGGCCTGCAGTGAGCAAGTAAAATTTATTTCTTATTATAGTTCCTAAAATTCTTTTGTGTTTAATATTATAGAATTTTATCAAGGGAAATTATTTTTTCAATTAAACACCAGTATTGCCGATTAGTAACAAACTGTTTTTTAGCCGTAAACTATACTTAAAACAAAATATGATTTTTCAAAGTATTTTTCTCATGATTTATTTAAAAAATGAAAGCTGAAAAACATTATTACAATGATTTCTGAAATATCAGGCATTTAAGGGTTAAGATTAAGGAGAAATATGTGCGCTATTTCTTATTATGGTTGCAAGTGCTTAATAAAAATAAAGCAATAACAAAATAGAAACAAGGATAATTTACCTGAATTTTAATCTTGAAATTAAGTATCATTTACATATTTGACAAGGGTTTGAAACAATGTTTTGTTTGTCGCAGTTTTGATTGCCTTTGCTTTGAAACTCGAATGTTTTTTTTTATGTTATTAGTTCATGAGTACCACAGTTTTTCTGCTGCTCCCGCCATGCCAAACCTTTTGCAAAAAATTCAAAATTGCTAATTTTTTCGTTTTCTTCGTTCCACTCCTCAGCTTATGGGAGCTCAAGTTAAATTCGAAGGAACTCTAAATATTTATATGTACTCGTAGCTCTTAATGGAACCCTTGTACATAAGGAATATGACAGTAAAAAATAAAAATAAAAATAAAGTTTTGAAAATGGATTCTGCACGCAAAGAATGTGATATAAAAAAAAAAAAAAAAAAAAAAAAAAAAAAAAAAAGAAAAAAAAAACTTTAAAAATGGATTTCGGTTAACCGAGAGTTTCGGATAAAAGAGGTTCTACTGTTATTTAAATGTTTCGTATACCTATTCTGGTAGAATTCAATTTTCAATTTTTTATTGCTAATTTATTTGAAAATTCAATATATTTTTTCTTTTTTAATGATATGCTTATTGCTTTTAGTCTACTGCTTTTAAACATTATTTTTCAAAAAAAAAAAAAAAAAAAAAAAAAAAAAAAAAAAAAAAAGAAAAAAAGAAAAAAAAAAGAAACAATTACATAGAATGCGTTTAGTACAAATTTGGAGTTCCACCCCCGCCACCCCCGTGGATCCACTGGTATAAGGTAATGCATTTTTTAGATAAATACACTTTTTTATTTCATTATTAACAAAAAACAGTTTTGCTTTAATTCCGAATGAAAACAGCGCATTCAAAAAAGGAAGTTTCGAATTTCATATTTAATAACTAAAAATTCTGTGCGAGAGAAAAAAAGAATTTAAGTAAGAACTTCAGTTCTAAAATTAGCGGAATAAAACTGATTGCTACAAACTTACTTGTTTATATTTTTTCATTTGTCTAACAGACATTTTTCGAGGGATTATTTTTGGATTTACTTTTGTTTAAATCTAAAAAAATTCAACACGAACATCATGCTTTTTTACTTGCACTCGATTTTCTTTACCATTTTTTACCTTAAATATAACCCTAAAGTATACTTTTATTAACATATTAGAGGAGGAAAATAAAGCCTCTTTAATTTAATCCATTGAAGGTCGGTGATTCTGTTATGGCATCACCTAATTTTAATCCCTAATTGCCACATTGGCACCAGAATTTTTCAATGAAAATTTCACTGATATTAAGTACGCGAAAATATACTTTTATTTGTTTACAAATAAATTTTCGTGTAAATACTGGTGTCATTCAATTATTTCAAAGTTTTACGAATACATGTATCTTGCCCCTGAAGGTGTTAAATTTAATTTAGGAAACCTTGTTAATATTGGACTATCAAACTAGGATATGGCTACGTGTAAGGAGAGACAGCCTATGTATTTAAAAGACCTTTTTATTTAATTTTATATTAAAAGACGTATTTAAAAGACCTTTAAAATTTCAAAATTTCGTTTATTCTTTCATTTTGTTCAGCTGTGATTTCAAAAGTACTTTATTTATCTCTATTAGTTTCAAAGAAAGTGCCTATTAAAAAATGGAAATAAATTTGTAATAACCCAAAGTTATAGTTAGTATGACAAAATAATTTTCCATTTTTTAAATATTGTATTAGTATTTTAATAACGCTTGATTGCGAACAATATAAATAATTCGCTATATAACATTGATTTTTACCGTGCCGTTTCAAATCAACCATACGAAGTTTAATAGATTCAGGGATATCACTCACACTACCCATTTTAGGACGAAAAAGCAAACAAACTGCAAAAAGAATACTGGTTTTAAATAAAATCATCTGAATTTAATCAATGATACCAATTATGAATTGGTGATAATTAAAGAAGAATTAATCGAAATATTCTAATATTTTGAACCACTTGAATAAATATTCTAATATTTTGACTTTTCAAAATATTTTTTTTTCAATTAATCTTTTCAAAAATGATGTTAATTTTAAGATAATAAATAAGTTTAATCAACAATAAGTTCTTAATAAAAATATCGTTTGCATATTTGCATTAAAAGTATTACATTAGCAAACGATAGTTTCAATTTGTAAAAAAAAGTAATTATTCTAATATTTTGAATATGAGCCGTAGAATTTATTAAATGATATGTAAATCTTCTAATGTAGTTTCAAAAATTCACGAAAAATGCTTTAGATTTAGAAGATAAAATTTTCATGAATTCATAATTCAGTACATAAAGGGTTAAAGTGGTTGAATCTCATTTGCATCTGACCAGGTGTTAATAGCCGTAAAAACTGACAAAGATTTCGCTCTATGCACCAGGATGAATGATTCTGATCATTTCAACAGTTAAGCGCATAGTTTTATCAGGTGCATATTAAATTTGTTTAATTTATATTATTCTATTATTTTATTTATTTACTGGTGAAGTTTAAATTACGTCATGGAATAGTAGCCTGAAACAAATGGAGACCTATTTATATTGTTTTAAATGTAAACGGTTTAATCTTTTGTAGTTGGACTGCACGTGATAAAGATATATAAAATAATCGTGCTTGAAAATTTAAAAAAAAATCGAGCTGAGATTCAGTTTTCAAACAAATTGCATTTGAAATATATATATATATATATATATATATATATATATATTTCTATTCGAAGGTTTAAAAATTTAAATTGGGTGATGTATAAAAGCTAAAATAAATAGCAATAAAACCGAAACCGTCAATATGACATCATGGTTATTCATGGACATGTTTTTCCTTTTATATTACAGATGTAATAAACTTTTATTATCAAATATTTTCATGGTCAAACTTCTGATTCCATTTTTTAGATGGAAACTTTTGTTTTCTTTTTGGTTCCACCTTTAAAATTAATGTTCAGTTCTGAGAAAAATCTTAACATTAAAAAAAAAAAGAAGGTGACTGTAGAAATGTGTTAAAAGTTAAAAGATAACAGTATGTCATGATTTATCGAAGTAAACCGTCTAGTATATCATACTTTTATAAATTTCTAAAAGTACAATCTATTGATAAAAAGTGAAAAATGCTTCTCTATTTCGGAAAAAGAAATCAAGCGAGTCTCTGTAATTTTGGACGCCTAGATGATTTTTTTCAATCTTTCAGTTGTAAAATATTTTATTACGTGTTGTGAAAAATGCTGCTTATTTCATTTTTTTTTTTATATAAAATGCCATGAAGAACGCCTCTTTTGTGGCATGTGATAAATTTTTTTATTAACAAATGGGACAGAAAATAACAATATTGATAAGAAAAATAAAAACTAAAGGAAATTTTTTAACTGTTTTCTTAAAAAATTTATTAATAAAACTCAAGAAAAGTATTTTAAGAATTTACTTCTAGAAAGTTATGTTTCCTTTACTTGGGTTTTAATCTTTCTTTAATCACCTTTTTAAACACGTATTTTTGAGGATTTTGTCATTTTTAAATTATTTTTAAATTTAGTTTACCGTCGATAAAGTTATTATTATTATTTTATTTTGAAGGTAATGGAAAGTTATGGAATGCTTATTCTCTTTTATTCTAGGAAAGTTAGGTGATTAATACGAATTATAAATCAAACACAAGTTTATTCACTTTAAAAATTGCATCGAGACAATTATACATGACGAAGAGCTTTCAAATGAGCTATAACCGACCAAAAAAATATTTTTTTTAAATTATTAAAAATTATTTTTAAAATAAAAAAAATCTATGTCAATGTACTGCTAGAGACTTGGCAAAAAGTATGTTTTCATACTTTCTTAATAAAAGTAGCGAAATTGATTCAGTGTATTTAAAAAAAAAGTCTCAAAATATACATCTTTAAAATACTTCATGCGATTTATTTTTTGTCTAAGGGACTGTCTGTATACAAACGTAAAGACAAAAAAAATTTTCATACTTTTTACGTAGGCACAGGACTTTTAAACTTTCAAAAAATCAGTTCTCGATTTTTGTGTTATTGTGATTTTTTTTAAATTTCTGAACAATATGCAAAAAACCCCATTCGAAAATCTGCATTATTTCTTGAATTATGATTATTTATAGACAGGTGAATGTAATTGAAGTTTTGTAGATATTGAAATTTTAAAACGCGTTTTCTCAAATATGTAAATTTGGGGGTTGCGTGCACAATTACTTTCAAACGATGTAAGCTATAGCTTTAAAAAATTTACCAAATATTTGTTTCTTTATAGTCTACATGGTAAGACCAAAAATTAACATATTTTGGTTATTTATTTTTTGTTGTTGTTGTTGTTCTTGAAAAAATTGACAATTAATTTTTTTTTTTTTTTTTTTTTTTTTTTTTTGTATTTTGTGCCAAAAATAAATTTTAAACAAAACTTTTTGTTTATATTTTGGTTTAACTTAGAAGTAGGTGTGTTATGATTCTATTTTTTTCAACAATTGTTTCCTATATGAATAATTTATAGTTTTAACATATGCGCAGCCCTTAATGATTTTAATTCACGCGTTAGTGGGAAGAATTTTTAAATTTAAAATTTAAATAATAATTTTGTATATACAACATTTATTTTTCTGGATAATGTAGTTAAGAGTATATAATTTAGGCAGAAACGAAAAAAAAAAAGATCTTAATAGCATATTGTTTTTGTTTTGGTACTTTGAAAAAGACGATGTTTTTGATTGTTTCGACAAACTGAAAGGTACCGTACCTCCTCAAAGTAAGTAGTGAAACTGATATCATAATGTATTTAAAATGCATTTTTCTTAAAGCAAATGTGCCGCCATCTATATGTCTTTAAAATACTTCATATGTTTTAATTTTTGTTTGTCTACGGGAATGTCTCGATACATGTCTACGAGAATGTATCGATAACTACAACAAATATATGCATCCGTTATGGATTGTTTGTTTATTAATGTCCTAGAAATCAGTAATAAAATAAATTAATATGTGATTTATTTCATGAAATTCAGTTGCGTAAATACTTGATATAACTATTATTTAAGGAATTTTGGTACAAAGTTTAGAATTAATGAAAAAGTTAGTTTTAAGAAAGCATTAGCGGTTTTCAATACTGATACAGATAGTTTTATTAAAAATTAGAGTCACAATAACAGATTACCTTTAGAAGCTTTATTTTTAAATAGAAATATAATATAATAAAGTGTTTTAAATTATTTCTAATAAATTTTATTAACAGCAAAAATTGTGAATATCAAAACTAAATAATGATGATTTTAATGACATTAAAGAGTTTCAAAATAAGCTTATTTTTGTTACAGTGGATAAGGCTGCTAAAAACTATGCAATTTTAGGATTATTTTTATGTTGATAAAGTTAATATTGAATTAAAAAAATGATAGCTTTTTTATTAAAATTGATCAAAATCTAAATTATATTCACAATAAATTTTTTATTTATAAAAAGAAATGTGGTAAATAATTTTGGGTAAATAATTGTGTGTAAATTATTATATTCTAATAATTTTAATATGTCGAATCATCATACATTACCTTTTATTTTTTTGACTCCAAAATTTCATAATAAAGTTATATTCAGATTTATTTGTAGTACTATTAATAGCATTAACAGAAATTTCAATATTGTTCTTCACAATATGTTGAAAAAAATTATGATTTTCTTAGATGTAAATTTAAAAATTACAGCCATTTTTGGTCAATAGGTAACAGTTATGAAGTTTTGGACAAAAAGTATTTCACTCCTCTTTTTATACAAGTATTTGATTTTGAAGATATTTTTAACAATATACCAATAGATTCATTGTATGATGCTTTGAAAAATATTTTTGATGTTTTTTATATTAACGAAGAGTTAAATACAAATAAAGATTTTTTCTTAAGTCTGTCACTTTTGCTTTTATAATAATTTTGTAAATTTTAGAAATAGCATTTTTAAACAGTTATGTGAAATTGAAATAGGTTCCAATTACCTTAGTACAACATTGGGCAGTGATAATAATACAGATTTTCCTGAATTTTTTATTATTTTTGTGTCTTAAATAATAATATTAATGTAGATCTTTATGATAAAAGAAATAATTTTAACTTTTTCACAACAAGTTTACCTCATTGGTTCTCTAATTTACATTTTTTTTTCACGACTGCCAAGAAGGGTATCACGTGTATCTGGGTATGTGTATTTTTTATACCCTCGAAACATCCCAACGGCTGGATGGATTTTAATGAATGAGGTCTCTATCGATTCGTCTTAACCGTCCGATGGTTATAGGATAGCTTTTGTTTTTATAAACTCACAATGGCGGCCGTAAAATAAAAAATGGCGGTTGAGACGAAAAACAAATTTTACGCACCCTATTGAGTGGCATATCATTGGATAGGTCTTTCAAAATGAAAACGATGTGTCTTTGCCTATTTTACAGTCAGAAGCCTCGTTTAAATATTACACAACCTGGAAGTTGTGTAGGTAGGATCTCTAACTTTACTGCAACTCTAACCTTCATACACATCTATAGACCTTATCAAAACAGTGTTTATAGATAGGAACTAACAATTAAACAAAAATTAAAGGTCACCAATACAAGTAGATAAAAAAAATAGGTAAGTAATATAAAAAATAGTTTCACATTGATGAGGAATAATTAATTAGTTCGCTTGTTACGCAGTCGGATTTTTTGATTTTTTTAATTTAATTTTTACTTGTTTATTAACATAGTTATTAAACAAATTATCAGATTCAGTGTAATATGTAACCACGATTTTCCCTTTAATAAGCAAGTTTAGAAGTTTTTAGAAATTTGTCTTACAATAATAATTATCCATGTAAATTTTGAAGGCATTATATAATGTTACTATTAAAAATCTGCAACACTTTGGACTGGAGGCGTAGCCTGAAATGGATGTGGTTTTTGGAGCTATGGTGTGATTTTATATGATGTGATTATCTCAAAATCTATTTATTAGAAAGGATAATGGCGGATGATAGAATGTAAAATGAAGGAAATTGCATATTCGTAAACGAAATTGACTGATTTTATGATTAACGGAAACCAAATTAAAGTTTCACATTTTTGTCAAGCTACGAGTGGAATATGTGATGCCAAGACTCATGCAATAAGAAGTAAATGTTATAATTTGTGCAATAATGGTATGTCCGGGCGGAGGTGAGACATTGGCTTGCATTTTACTTTCATTTTTGAATAATTCTGTAATTTATTTAATCATTCATTTGGTTTATTTGATTTCGATATTTTTAAAATTTGTTTTATAATTTTATTTTGGCCTTAATTACAGTTAAAAGATTTTCATTTGTTATTATTTTGTGTTTTACCTCTTCAGTTCCAAAGCTAAAATAATTATACAAATGCTTATTCATTGTTTTTTTCCAAACAAAATGACATCGTAAATGACAGAAAAAATATCTTTTCTGAAATGGATCCCTTAAACGCTTAGTAATTTAGGTTCAAAAATAGGGATCTAAAACTACAAACAACCTTAAAACATCAATTTAATAACCATTAACCTAAATTAAGGCAATCACAAATTTAAGAGCTGTACACAAATAAATAATCTACAAATCCTCAAAATTTTTTTATTGAAAAAGATTTAAGTTAAATACTTATGAAAATTTCCCACTTTCTTGGTCAGACTGTCTTCTGGGCATTTTTTAAGCATTTTAAACTCAGATGAAAATAACATTTATTTTATGTGGGAATCAGCTTAGTTGCTTCCATTTATTTGTTTGCTTTGAACACAAAAAACATTCAGCTATTAAGAAGTGATGTGAAAATGTAAAAAAATTCGGACATTTTATATTTTATAAGGAAATGAACGGAGGTCCCCGTTTGGGGACCCAGGGACCGAAGAGGTTAATGTAAAATGTCTGTCTCATCTTACGAAACCTGCCGATAGTACTTCTCATTCAATTTAAAATAAGGTGCGTGGAGTTTATAACGTCTTTCAGCCTGCTAGAGAGTAAAGGCATAAAATCTATCTTGTGACATATGATATGTTGTTTCTATATTATTTTTCTAATGCTTTCAATAATTTTTATAAAATTTTAATGGTACTTAATATCATATTGTTTGAATATATACATATATAATGGGGGGAAATCGTTATTTCTGATTGATCGAAAACTGAAACTAAACCACAAACTGTTATTTTTAAGGGAACCAAAATATATTATTTTAACCGAACAAGAACGGTAAACGGAACAAAAAATATTACAGTTCAAAGTTTCCTTTTAAATAAATATTTTCTGTTTCAACGGTGTAACTGATAACAAATTTTTAAACTGATCAGTTTTTAATAATATAGCTTTTTTAAATTTTCGATGTAACAATAACCTCGAAACAATAGCTGAACTGAAATTTTCTGCAGTATGAGTATTATAAAAAGGGCAAACCTTTATTTCCAATAGGATGAAACCCAGAACTGAACTGAAAATTGTTATTTTTATGGAAATAAAAATATGTTATTATAACTGAACGAGAACGGTAAAAGAAACAGAAAAATTTTACGATTCGAAGTTTTTCTATAAATAAATATATTTTATCAAAACTGAAAAAATTAATATCAATTTTTTAAGTGATCAGTACTTAAAATTATAGCATTTTTAAATTTTCGAAGTAAACATAGTCTCGAAACGATAGGTGAAATGATTTTTTTTTTTTTTTTTTTTTTTTTTCAAAATGTGTAAATGTGTATCTTTTATAAAAAGGACAAAATAGTTATTTCTGATAAAACGTGAACTTGAACTAAACCAAAAATGGTTATTTTTAAAGAAATTAATATATGTTATTTTAACTGAACGGGAACGATAAAAGGAACAAAATAATCATTCAAAATAATAATTCATTGCGGTTCAAAAATTCTATAAATAAATATATTATACCACGACTGGTGTAATAGATATCAATTTTTTAAACTAATCAGTATTTAGTAATGTAACTTTTTTTTAAATTTTCAAAGTATACTTAATCTCGAACCTATAGGTCAACTAAAGTTTCCTGCTGAATATGTATTTTTAATAAAAATAGCACTTAAGTAAATATTAATAGTAAAATATGTCGTATTACTCTTAATATAAATACCTAATGAAATGAACATAATGAGAAGAAACACTCAGATAACAATGTTATTTAAAGACAAAAATATCATCATTCTTCTATTTTCATATAAAACGTTAACCGTAAATTTAGTTGAATACAAAAAATGCTTCCTTTTTAGAAAATGTCTTAATACTTTGTTTATTATCTAAGAAATTAAATCATCATATTCCAATATCAAACATTAAATTACATTATTTTGAAAGTTTAATTTTGTCGTCAGTAAAACCATACTAACAAAAAAGCATACATTTCAGAGAAGAAAAGTACACTTAAAAAACAATAGCTGGATAAGATAAATGGATACCAAAATACGAGATATTAATGAAATTTTGAAAATTTCCCCAACTAAATGAATGTGAAAACTTTCTTAATGGTCCTTGATTAATGCTTGAAGTTTTTTAGAAATAATTTTACGTAACAAGATTACCTGGGACTAAAGTACCTCGTATACTTTTTATAGTCCTTCTGTGAAGCAAATTTACGATTAACTGAAAAGAAACTTTATGTACTTATTGCAACTATATATTTATAAACATAATAAATTTTGTTTTGTTTCAAATTTTAGTTTAATAAGATGAGAAAAGATTGCGTTTCATAAAACGATAATCTGGTTATTTCGAAAAACTTTCAGAAACAACAAAATATCTTTCGAATTTTTCCAAACTTTGAGAAATATTTGCTTTTGAAAAATAAACCTTCGTAAGTTCCAATTGATGTTGTATGGCGGGAATATGCTTTTTCGTATTTCAAATTTGAAAATCATTACTGAAAGTAAACTTTGTAATTTAAAGAAAATAGTATTTCCCATTACACTTTGATGTGTTGATAATTATTTATTGTTTTTAAAATATTAGTTTTAAATTTATTTGAAGTACAGTTTTCCGCAATTTTTAACAAAAGTTTATTGCTCCATCATTACTTTTCATTTAGATTTAACTAGTGATGCTCGAATGTTTTCATTAAAAACAAAAGGCCTCGAGCCATTGGCGGCAAATTTGCATTTTTATAGCTCATTCGTTTCGTCTCATTGAGCTTAGTAATTTGATAACTACAATTTTATACCCGAAATATAGTTTTTTTTCAATTTCTGAATAGGTATTTAAGTTTTCATTAACTTTTAGCAAAAGTATATGGCCCCGTTATTATTTTTCATCGGGATATTTAACTAATGGTGCTCGAGTTCTTTGTCTAACGACAAAGAGGCATGAGTCTTTGGCGTCGAATCTATATTTTTATAGCTCATTCGTTTCGTCTCATTAATCTTAGTAATTTAATATCTATAATTCTATACGAATTATAGTTTTCTAAATTTCAGAATTGGCATTTAACTTTTCCGCAATTTTTAACAAAAGTTTATAGCCCCGTTATTATTTTTCATCGGGATATTTAACTATGGATGTTCGAATACTTTCTTTAACAATAAAGCGGAGTGAGTCATTGTCAGAGAATTTACATTTTTATAACTCATTCGTTTCGTCTCACTGATCTTAATAATTTGATAACTGTAACTTTATACCCGAAATATAGTCTTTTTTAATTTCTGAATGAGAATTTAAGTTTTCCTTAATTTTTAACAAAATTCTATGGCCCCGTTATTACTTTTCATCGGGATAATTAACTATTGATGTTCGAATACTTCCTTTAACAATAAAGGGTAGAGAGTTACTGGCAGAGAATTTACATTTTTATTACTCATTCGTTTCGTCTCATTAATCTTAGTAATTTAATACCTATAATTATGTACCCGAAATATAGTTTTCTCAATTTCCGAATTGGTATTTAACTTTTCCTTAATTTTTAACAAAAGTATATGTCCTCCGTTATTATTTTTCATAGGGATAATTAACGAATGATGTTCGAGTGCTTTCTCTAACGACAAAGGTGCATGAGTCTTTGGTGACGAATTCACATTTTTATAACTCATTCGTTTCGTCTCATTGATCTTAGTAATTTGATATCTATAATTATATACCCGAAATATAGTTTTCTGAATTTCTGAATGGTTATTTAATTTTTAACAAAAGTCTATGGCCTCCGTTATTATTTTTCATTTGGATAATTAACTAATGATGTTCGAGTGCTTTCTCTAACTACAAAGAGGCATCAGTCCTTGACGCCGAAATTACATTTTTATAGCTCATTTGTTTCGTCTCATTGAACATAGTAATTTGATAACTATAATTTTATACCAGAAATATAGTTTTTTTCAATTTCTGAATGAGCATTTAATTTTTCAGCAATTTTTAACAAAAGGTTACACTGTAAAAAAAAAGGACTAAAAAACAGAAATACTACTGGCAGTCTAGACGCCAGTACTATTTCCCTTTTTTTAACGGGAATTTTTAACCATAAATTACAGAAAATTTTCCGTTTTTCTGATTAAAAACGGAAATTTTTCTGTAATTTATGGGTAAAAATTCCCGTAAAAAACAGAAATAGTACTGGCGTCTAGATTGCCAGTAGTATTTCTGTTTTTTAGTCAGTATTTTTTTACAGTGTATGACCCCGTTATTACTTTTCATCTGGATATTTAACTACTGATGTTCAAATGCTTTCTCTAACAATAAAGGGGCACGAGCTCTTGGAGGAGAATTTACATTTTTTGGAGGAGAATTTACATTTTTATAGATCATTCGTTTCGTCTCATTAAACGTAGTAATTTGACAACTATAATTTTATACCCGAAATATAGTTTTCTCAATTTCCGAATTGGCATTTAAGTTTTCCGCAATTTTTAACAGAAGTTTATGGCCCCGTTATTATTTTTCATCAGGATATTTAATTATTGGTGTTCAAATACTTTCTTAGTCATTGGCGGAGACTTTACATTTTTATAGCTCATTCGTTTCGTCTCATTGATCTTAGTAGTTTAATATCTATCATTATATACCCGAAATATAGTTTTCTCAATTTCCGAATTGGCGTTTAAGTTTTTCGCAATTTTTAACAAAAGTTTATGCCCCGTTATTAGTTTTCATCTGGATATTTAACTACTTATGTTTGAATGTATTCTCTAACAAAAAGGGGAGAAAAATCCTTGGAGGCGGATTTATATTTTTATAGTTCATCCGTTTCGTCTTATGTAGCTTACTATTTTTGTACCTCCCATACCGGCTATTGAGTTTTAATAATGTAAACGATCCCTGACAAAAATAATTTCTTTTGTTATATTGAAAACCAGTTCCCGCCAAAGAAATAAGGATGACATAAGTTTACTTAAGGTATTTGCACATACACTGGTGTCCAAAATTCAGGACCAGTCACAAAATGCTAATTTTTAAGTAAGCGAATACTCAAAAGGAAATAATATAATTCAAATAATTACTATACCTACAGCACAGCTAGTCCATATAGCATCTCATTCATGTCACACATGGTCACAAGTGTAACAGTCACTACGATAAAACAAAAAATAAGAAATTCCACACGTCTCATTATGAGTCTCAAATGATCACTATATGTGACTCCACTGATACGTCAATGTGACTGCTGCTTTGTGACGAGTCACCAGGTGACTTTACAGTGTAGGTAGATTGTGACTTTCATGTGACTGTCATTTTTAGACTCAACTGCAAAGTCATCATGAACATTGCATTATGATAAGTCACCAAATAATATCAAATTAGAGTCACATGGTGACTTTTCACAAAAGAGCACAATGGTGACTTCACAGTAGTCTCTCTGTCACCTGAAAATCATCATGTGACTTCAATGTGACATTATTTGGTAACTTATCACAATGCAGCGTTAACGATGACTTTGAAATTGAGTCTGAAGATGACAGTCAAATGAGAGTCACAATGTAACTACATTGTAAAGTCACATGGTGACTCGTTACAAAGCAGCAGCCACAGTGACGTCTCAGTGGAGTCACATATAGTGATCATTTGAGACTCATAATGAGATGTATGGAATTTCCTATTTTTTTGCTTCACCGCAGTGACTGTGACACTTGTGACCATGTGTGACATGAATGTGATGTTATATGGACTGGCTGTGCTGTAGAGATAGCAATTATTCGAATTATATTACAGTAAACTCTGTCTAAGGCGGAATCGATCGGGACCGATGAAATTTTCCGCCGTAGACAATATTCCGCCTTATGCAATATACCCCCCAAAAATAAATAAATACCTAAGTAAAATTAAAAAAAATTAATATACACAAGTTGTATATTTTTTTTACATTTGTAACCTTTAGTACCGTTCTTTAAAAATAAATTTTTATTGAATAAACTTTTTATTAAATTTATAGTCTTTAATAATATTGAAAAATATTATTCGAACACTGAAATAAACAGTATTAATTAGAAATTTTTTCAGTTCTGGAATTTAATGAAAAGTATTTATTTTAACAAATACAATCATATACTTCATCTTTAACATAGTTTTTGACGAGACGGAAAATAATATTTTATCGATGCTTGTTTTTACTTCTGGTTTAACAAGCATTCTTGAGTAACACATTATGAGTCACATTGTGTTACTTATTTTTATGATTAAACATTACCATATTTAACCATTAAGTTAAATATGGTTCTTTTGAATTAACTTTATTAATCTTTTACGAAATATAATTAAAATGTTCGAGACTATTTTATGTATATACATATAAGTTTTAAAGTTTCGTGAATCAAATGCATTCATTTTTCAAATATCATTTTTCCGCCTTATGCAAAAGTTTCCGTTCGGTGGGACCTTAAAAACCTTTCCGTTTCCGCGTTAAGCAGATTCCGGCTTAAACAGCATGGATTAATGTTATTTGCTTTGGGTTAGCCGGGACTTTGAAAATTTTTCGCGTTAGATAGATTTCCGGCTTACACAGAGTCCGCCTTAGACAGAATTTACTGTATTTCCTTTTGAGTATTTCGCGTACTTGAAAATTAGAATTTTGTAATTGGTCCTTAATTTTGGACATCAGTGTAATATTGATGATAATTCCTTTCTGACATATTTTTCATCCCGCAGAGGTTATTAAAGTAAAAATAAGTATCAATATCTTCAAACTTCAATAATTTGTACACTACTCAGTTTATATCCATTTGTGCCTGAATTTCTGTTTTCTCAAATTAGTTGGTAAAATTACTTTAAATTATTGCAAACGAAACTGGAAAAAAAAAACAAAAAAACTACACAAAAATATTTTTGTATTTATTTTAAAAAATGAAAACGTACTAAATACGGGAATATCCACACGTGGAAAAATGCATAGTTATATGTTTTGTCTAAATTTATATAAATTAAACTTTTAAATTGTATATTATATACTATAATTAGTATTTTTATGAACTATTAAATATATATATATATTAATTTACAGAGACTAATAATATTATACGTATAATTAATAATAAGTTAAAAATAATCGCATTTATTCTAAAAAGAAAATTATTTCAAAATCATCTAGAAAAGGTCTTTACGTGTGCCCACCGAACTTAAAAGGTTAAACAAATTCCCATCCCTTTATCATGTCTTTCACAAAATGTCACAACTTTGAGAACAAATTATCGTTTGTATACTACTTTAAAATAGGTTCGTTTAATTATGGACACCGTGTATCTTTTATTGAACTGCATCTACCTTTAAAGTAGTTTAAATTTTAATCCTTAAGTAGAAACATTTTTTGCAACCACTATACCTTATGTCGTATAAAAGTTTCATGTGTTGAAAAAAAAATCCTTTATTCATCTATAAAGAAAAAAAAAATCGTCTTACAACACTCTAATTTTTTCTGTAATGTTTACGATATATTTTGATCCAAATAGTTTTCAAAAAAATTCTTTACATTTATCAAGCGAATATTTCCAAGGTATGCTATGGTACTTTTGTGCTGTTCTGCAAAACATAATACCTTTTAAGGATTCGTGTAAGTCTTATATTTGTGTCCAATTTACATTCCTACGAAAAATAGAATTCCATTTAGAATTGCCTTTTTGGCCATGCTCTATTCTATATGTAACGGATATCATTCTAGTTGTGTCACATTATTCTTCGATACAGCAGATGTTCTTGCACACAATTTTCAAAAGCATGCATTTCTTTTCAGTTGTTGCGACTAAGAATTATTCTTTTTTAAATATGGTCTCGCGAATAAGATTTTTGGAAATAAAAATGTCACTAAAAGGATCAAATTGAATTTTTGTGTTTCTTTTGAAAAATAAGATATTTGTGGATCTTAAAAATAAAATGACAAGTACCATTAATTAAAATATAACTTATTAATTACTTTCTATATTTCAAGCGTAAATTTATAATTTATATGTGAAGAAAGAAAAGTTGGTGCATATATTTATATTTTACAATAATATATTTGAAAATTATTAAAATTTAAATACTTAATTTTGTTTATACTTTTTAATGCGTTGAAATAACTAGACGACTTTTAAAGAAACTTTCTTCGTTCCTTTCGGGAACTTTTCACACCATGAAAAAATAGACATAGTAACTCTGAAAAAACGGAAATTACTTCACTGAACGTCGATTAAACATGAAAACCAATCTTTTTACGCAAACTTTGACCATTAATGATATTAAAGATTATATGATTGACTACATTTTATGGATTTGAGGTTCATTGTTTCCTTCATGTTTTTTAACAGATCAAAATTTACTCTGCTGTTCAATTTCACTATTCAGAACAACATGTAGGCTTGAAAGATTCTACAGTTGCACGGGAAAACACGGATGGTACTAAGATGTACAAATGGTTTCTACAGTATTTCCCAAACTCTGAAAACCCTGATTTATACTCAATATGCACTGGTGTTTTGGCTGATTAAAAATTTAATCCTTTATTAGAAACATTTTTCGCAACTTCTCTAAACTATCCTTACTTACCTTATATGTAATATTATATGTAATGCCTTATGTCGTATAAAAGTTTCATGCGTTGGAAAAAAAAATCCTTTATTCATTTATAAAGAAAAAAAAATTAATTCGTCTTACAGCACTCTATTTTTTTCTAAAATGTTTACGATATATTTTGATCAAGATATTTTCCAATAAATTCTTTACATTTATCCATAAAAATAACTTACTACTCTCAATCGAATATTTCCAAGGTAGGTTATGGTACTTTTGTGCCGTTCTGCAAAACATAATACCTTTTAAGGATTCATGTAAGTCTTATATTTGTGTCCAATTTACATTCCTACGAAAAATAGAATTCCACATAGAATTGCTTTTATGGCCATGCTCTATTCTATATGAAACATATATCATTCTAGTTGTGTCACATTATTCTTCGATACAGCAGATGTTGTTGCACACAATTTTCAAAGGCATGCATTTTTTTTTCGGTTGTTGCAGACTAAGAATTATTTTTTTTTAAATATGGTCTCGCGAATAAGATTTTTACAAATAAAAATGTCACTAAAAAGATCAAATTGAATTTTTGTGTTTCTTTTCAAAAATAAGATATTTGTGGATCTTAAAAATAAAATGACAAGTACCATTAATTAAAATATAACTTACTAGCAAATCCCGCGGCTTTGCTCGCGTAATAGTTGAAATATGCCAAGTGATATTTGCATGGCTATTTTTTATTAGAAGAACATTTTTTGAAATAATTCAAAAATTACAAATTAAGCCACAGTTTGACTAAACTTCATTACAAAAGTGCAATAGACAGAAATGAGATTTTAATTAATAAGAACAACTAAAACTAATTCCAATTAAATGATAATTTAGAAAGTATTTTGAGACCTTTTATGCTCATTCCATACGCTCATTTCAGTATTCATTTGAAGTTTTGAATTTTTTATAAAACATTTTAACACATTTACATCTTAAAATTAACCATCATGTCAAATTCCAAACTTCTTGTCTAACAGTCTACCACCTCTCTGGTGTTCAGTGGCACCAACATAAAATGCCGAAACAGACTTGAAATAGAATGTCTCGAAAAATGTTGAAACAGAGGCAGTCACCATTAATTTGCCAACATTAACCTTGAAATCGGTTGGTATTTCCTAATATTCTATAGAAAACGGAATTTAGATGTTTTTAATGGCTTTCTTGTTCTTCCTGCCAGCCAGGGAGTAGTGTCACCGGCATAAAATATAGCCCGTATAGGATCAGGGACTATCACTCTTGAATCGCAGCCAATAACTTCTGTAATCGGTTTTATTATTTCCTGAGATTCCATAGAAATCGTTATTTAGGACTCACTTAGAATGCTTTTCGCACTTTCCCTTCGCTTCACCACTTTTTAATTTCGAATTTATTTTCGACTGCTCTTAGAAGACTATATTTTATAAGTAACTACCGTTCTATATTTAAAGTTTCTAGCCTCTTTAGTACCACAAAAATCGCAATTCTTTTGCTCCTGCAACCCTCGACATAAAATATAGCTTATGTTTGAGCAGGTTCTATCACCATCAATTTTCAACCATTATGTTTGAACTCGGTTTTGTATTTCACACGATTGCATAAAAATCGTAATTTAGAACGCTTACAGAACGCTTTTCGCTCACTTCATCCTTTTAAATTTGGAATTTTCTTTCGACAATTCTTAGAAAGCATTTGCATCTTTGAAGTAATTACCATTCCAAAATTTAAAATGTTAGACCCCCTTCGTAACACAAAAAACGCAAATTAGAACATTTTTTGCTCCTGTAACACCCAGGAGGTAGTGACAACAACGTAAAATATAGGCTATGTTGGAGCGGGGATTGTCACCATCAATTTGAATCCATTACTTCTCAAATCGGTTTATATTTCCTGAGATTGCGTTGAAATCGATATTTAGAACATTTTTAGAATGCTTTTCGTTCATTTTCACCCCTTTTAAATTTCAAATTTTTAAGGAACTCTTATCAGAGAGTATTTACATTTAATAAGTAATTACCATGCCAAATTTCAAGTTGCTAGCCCCTTCAGTATCACAAAAATCACAATTTAGAACTTTTTTTTAACCATTTGGAAAAATGGTTATTGTTCTCGTCAGGATGGGAAATTAAAAGCATATCTGAAGGTTTTCATTGGTTTAATCCGAATTTTATTCGTTTTATGATTGGTCTATACAGTAATCTGTATTTCCCTTTAATTTCAACAACGATGGATACCTTCTGTTTACCACTATGACAAAAAAGCAATAAAAACTACAAAAAAAAAATAATAACTCAGAAACAAATTGAGATACAGCTTTCAAAAAAATTGCATTTAAAAGTACATTTTTTTCTCTATCCGACGGTGTAAAAAGTAATATTGTAGGATGTTTAGAAGTTTAAGAATGAAATTTCATTTAAAATTGGCCGTCAGATTTCTTGGAAATCTGACAATGGAAAAGCCTTTTCCCGAACAGCCAAGGAAATGCTTGGATATTTACGTAAGTTTCAGGTGGATAATACTTAAGTTTCATGAAATCTGATGGGTCGCAGGCGATATTTTTGGCTTGCAATTTTTACGTGTAATAACACTATTAATGTTTAATTCATGGCGTACGTAATGTATGATCAACTCCGTGTGATTTTTCATATCTTAAATTTTATTCTTCAAAAAATTAGTTTTCCAAATGGTCGTTGTAATTTCATAAATTGCTATTTTTTTTTTTTTTTTTAATGCAAACGGAAGGTGGTAGTAACGCCGACATGAAATAGATCCTATATTGGAGCAAGGGCTGTCATCATCAATTTCCAGCCATCACTTTTGAAATGGGTTAGGTACTTTCTGAGATTGCGTAGAAATCGCAATTTAGAACGTTTTTTAGAACATTTTTCGTCCATTTTCACCACTTTTAAATTTCGAATTATTTAGGAAATGTTCTTAGAGATAATTTATATCTTATAAGTAACTACCATGCCTAGTTTCAAGTTACTAGCCCCTGCGGTATAACAAAACACGCAATTTAGATCGTTTTTTGCTCTTGCACACCTTTAGGTGTAGTGGAACCGACATAAAATGTAGCCTATATTGGAGCAAGGGTTGTCACCATCATTTTGACACCATTATTTTTTAAATCGGTTCGGTACTTCTTGAGAGTACGTAAAAATTGTCATTTAGAACGTTTTTAGAACGCTTTTTGCGCATTTTCACACCTTTTATATTTCCAATTTTTTAAGAAATATTCTTAGAGATCATTTATATCTAAAAAGTAACTGCCATGCAAAATTCCATGTATCTGGACCCTTCAGTAACACAAAAATCGCCATTTCGAACGTTTTTTGCTTCTGCACACCCTTTAGAAGTAGTGGCAGCGACATAAAATGTAGCCTATGTTGGAGCAGGCATTGTGACCATCATTTTGACACCAGTATTTTTTTAATCGGTTTGGTATTTCCTGAAATTGCGTAAAAATCTCCATTTAGAACGTTTTTAAGAACGCTTTTCGCGAATTTTCACCCCTTTTTAATTTCGGTTTTTTTTTAGAAATGTCCTTAGAGATCATTAGTATCTTATAAGTAACTACCAATCCAAATATGATGCTTCTAGGCCCTTTCAGTAACACAAAAATCGCCATTTCGAACGTTTTTTGCTTCTGCACACTTTTTAGGAGTAGTGGCACCGACATAAAATGTAGCCTATGTTGGAGCAGGCATTGTCATCATCATTTTGACACCATTATTTTTGAAATCGGTTTGGTATTTCCTGAAATTGCATAAAAATCGCCATTTAGAACGTTTTTAAGAACGCTTTTCGCGCATTTTCAACCCTTTTTAATTTCGATTTTTTTAGAAATGTCCTTAGAGATCATTAGTATCTTATAAGTAACTACCAATCCAAATATGATGCTTCTAGGCCCTTCAGTAACACAAAAATCGCATTTTTAGAACGTTTTTTGCTCCTGCACCCCTTTTGGCCAGTAGCAAGGACATAAGATATAGCCTATGTTCTAAGTTGGACTAACACCATCATTTTGATACCATTACTTTTGGAATCGGTTCGGTAGTTCTAGAGCTTACCTCCTACAAATAAAGAATTTTTACCCCTTTATAATATTAGTATAGATTAATTACTTTCTATATTTTAAGTGTAAATTTATAATTTATATGTGAATAAAGAAAAGTTGGTGCATATATTTATATTTTACAATAATATATTTGAAAATTATTAAAATTTAAATACTTAATTTTGTTTATGATTTTTAATGCGTTAAAATGACTAGACGACTTTTAAAGAAACTGTCTTCGTTTCTTTCGGAAATTTTTCACACCATGAAAAAATAGACATAGTAACTCTGAAAAAAAGGGGAATTACTTCACTGAACTTCAATTAAACATGAATATCAACCTTTTTACGCAAACTTTGACCATTAATGATATTAAAGATTATATGATTGACTACATTTTATGGATCTGAGGTTCATTGTTTCCTTCATGTTTTTGAACAGATCAAAAATTACTCTGCTGTTCAATTTCACTATTCAGAACAACATGTAGGCCTAAAAGATTCTACAGGTGTGCGGGACAACATGGAAGGTACTAAGATGTACAAATGGTTACTACAGTATTTTCCTTATATGAAAACCCTGATTTATACTCAATAAGCACTGGTGTTTTGGTTGACTGAAATTTTAATCCTTTATTAAAAGCATTTTTCGCAACTTTTCTAAACTATCCTTACTTACCTTATATGTAATACTATATGTAACGCCTTATGTCGTATAAAAGTTTCATTTGTTGAAAAAAATCCTTTATTCATCTATAAAGAAAAAAAATAAATTCGTCTTACAACACTCTAATTTCTTCCATAATGTTTGCGATATATTTTGATCCAGATATTTTTCGAAAAATTCTTTACATTTATCCATAAAAATAACTTACTACTCTCAAGCGAATATTTCCAAGGTATGCTACGGTATTTTTGTGCCGTTCTGCAAAACATAATTCCTTTTAAGGATTCATGTAAGTCTTATATTTGTGTCCAATTTACATTCCTACGAAAAATAGGATTCCACTTAGAATTGCCTTTTTGGCCATGCTCTATTCTGTATGAAGCAGATATCATTCTAGTTGTGTCACATTATTCTTCGATACAGCAGATGTTGTTGTATACAATTTTCAAAAGCATGTATTTCTTTTCAGTTGTTGCAGGCTAAGAATTATTCTTTTTAAAATATAGTCTCACGAATAAGATTTTTAGAAATAAAAATGTCACTAAAAAGATCAAATTGAATTCGTATGTTCCTTTTCAAAAATAAGATATTTATGGATCCTAAAAATAAAATGACAAGTACCATTAATTAAAATAGAACTAGTTAATTACTTTCGATGTGCCAAGTAAAAATTGATGAATTATACGTAAATGAAAATAAAAGTTGGTGCTTATATTTGTATTTTACAATCGATATATTTGAAAATTAATAAAATTTAAATATATTATTTTGTTTATACTTTTTAATGCATTAAAATGACTTGAATAGACGACTTTTAAAGAAACTGGCTTCGTAAACACTTTTTACACCATGAAAAAATAGACATAGTAACGCTGAAAAAACGGGAATTACCTCGCTGTACGTCGATGAAACATGAAAAACTAACCTTTTACACAAACTATAAGTCTTAAGAATCAGGCATTAAAGACACCAACAAATAGTTGGTGATGACTTTGGAACTGTCAAATTTAAACGGAGCGACAGAGTAAAAAAACCCTTGCTGTAATGACCAGTGTAATACGAGTAGACAAAGAGTTTGTTCCTGTCAATCCGACAACTTTTTTCCAACGCATTTCCGTTGCAAAGCATTGGGATGAAGACCTTGAAGAGTTTTCTACGATCTAGGCCTTTATGCTTTGTCCCTATTTGACAATGGCTTAAGGAAAGGAAACAAATCTACTCTCTCAAGGCATTCAAAAACATTTAATCAAGCGGTTCAGCGGCAAGTTTCAATTCGTCATTCATGGGAAGGGGGATTATTACATAGAGTTGTTTGGCCTAAGAATCAGTATTTTTCTTCAATCTGCGACAAATATGTTCAGTATGTGCATTCAAAATATCAATCACAGGCAATAGTTGTCTTTGATGGCTATTCGGATTATGTACATTGTACAAGATGATCCAAAAACTGCTGAGAATATGAGACGTTCAAGAAAACATGCTTCAATTGACCTATTGCTTGATGAAATAATGATACCAACCGCTTCCAAAGGAAAGTTTCTTGTTAACCCAAAAAACAAAGGTCGGTTAATAAATATGATGAATCACAAATTCTCATCAACAAATTTTACATGTAAGCAAGCGAAGAAGACGCAAGCACCTGGATTTGTCAAATGCACAGTGCCATCAAATGAGACGGTAATTGTAATTGGAGAGTTTAAAAAAAAAACCCAAAGAACGGTCGTTTTTTATGCGGTTTTTGCATACAAAAAAAAAAAAAAAAAAAAAAAAAAAAAAAAAAAAAAAATTGATTTCCCTGGAAAAATTTTATTGGCAAACCTCAGATTCGTGTTTAGCGACTCAAAAAATACAAAGGCTCCAAACACCAAAACTACCCCAAAAGTTTTTTTTATTTGTCCTTTTTGAGCACCTAATGCCTGGACTATAGGTGAAGACCGGGTAAATGGCCAGTGAGGACAAATTGGCCATATGAGTTTTTCCGGTGTATATGGAACCTGCCATGCCGGAACATGGATGCTTGTAGTATTGTCTGTGACTTCGAACCAGAAGGCTACATTTTATCTAGTTCTGAACTCATTTTATTGCTTTATTGCATTTTTGATTTTAGGCTAGTGGTACAATTTCTTGGTTATAGCTAAATAATATTTAGTGTATTAATTATTTGCTCTTATTCTGTTTGATCAGAGAGAAATAACCTTTTAAATGACGTGTGTTTGAAAACGATAAGTCATATAGATTAGTGGCTAGGTCACAGTTTTTGTAATGGCGGCATTCTGGACAAAGTGGCCACAAAGAGATCGGGCAAAATGGCTAGATGGCTACTTGGCCCGAAAACGATTATACAAAAATATTATTTATTAGATTATACCGAAAAAATACTACTCAAAACTATTTTCTTTGAAAGGAAAAAGACAGGTCGGGGCAATAACTTCTCCAGAGAAAGGCTTACTCTCGATATTTGCAGTCTGAATGTCTGCCGGGGACATTCCTTGTATTCCTCCATTTGTCATATTGATAAACATTACTGTTTACATTATGTTGTAAAGATTTAATATTTAAAATATTACAAAACATAAAACTTATTCCTAATTTGTGCTACTTTAGCTTGTGTAGATTAAATATACATCTTAAATCGATGTGAGTTGTACATTTACCTATGCTGGCCACTTTACCCAGCCTATTTGGCCAAAGTGGCCATATTGTAGTCTTTCCTTTAATGTAACGTATACACTAAAAAATATATATATAAAAAAGTAAAATACCAATTGAAACTAAAGTTATTATTACTTACCCATCATACATAGTATAGGATAAGACTTGTAATCGCTTTAAAAATCGAAAAAAAAATTGGAGGATTGACGCGCTGCAGACACTGGAGATTCCGAAAAACATATTTTTAGAAAAAGAAATTGCCGTCCGTCTATCTGTGTGTGTGTGTGTGTGTGTGTCTGTAAACGCTCTATCTTCCGCGCAAATTGAGATGGAGACTTCAAATTTGTTTTGTATTTAATATGTAATAATGAGAAGAAACCTATTGAATTTTAGTAACCTCGATAATCCGGAACTATTTTTTTGGACTCACGAAATATTCCTTCAGTTAAAAGGTCTATAAAAAATGTTGAAATTGTTTATTTTAAGGAGTGAATATAAAAGACAATGAAAAAACATAAATTTGTCATAAAGAATGAAGTCGATTGGATAATTAGCTGCCGAGATATTTGTAATCATATTTTCCACACTCTTCGATTTTTCATGACACTGTACTTAGAATGTTATTGTGTGGCAAAGACTATTAAATGTCGGTATTGAATGTTTATTTTCGTATCTTATATTATGGATATCCGTGATGGGTAAGTATTACGGTGCCCCCCCCCCCCCCCCCCTCAACGGCTAATAGTTACAGTTGGCATTTGTTTCTAGAACTTTTTAAAGCTTCTAGAAACAAATCAAAGGTATCATAAAAATTCATCAATTCTTAAAGTGACAACTTTACCCTTCCTTCCCCTACATCTAAAAATCCATGTACACCTTGTAAACTGTAAGAGGCCAAATGTTTCTGAATACACGAAAATATAACATGTTCGAATGATGAAAATATACAATAACCTCTCCCGAGTTACAAATGATTTTGAAAAGGGTTCTTTATTTTTAGAAACCTCGGCAGCCAACATATTTCCGAGATCTAAAGAGGCATTCATAAAAACATGCATAAAAATTCATTAGGTTTGTTTTCATAGCTGTTTATATCATTTGGCATCAAATTCCGCTTTCTGAAGCTTTAATTGCTCTAAGCTTATTAAAAAAAAAAAAACGCCAAGGCCCCTATAGTGGAAAAATACCCGATATTCTATCTTTTGACAAGTATTTAGTAGCAACTGAAGTATAATTTAATAAGTTACTTCGGCTGTATAGTGTTCAAATCATCCATATTGCGACATTTTACTGATATACGATCTTTTTAATGAAATCCGAAGAAAATCAGCATAATTTTCTAATAATATCTTTCGTGGACGTTCGACTGGAAAAGAAAGTCCAATTACGTGGCCTTTACGATCCCCTGACAAAATGCTGTTTGACTTTTTTGCTTCGGTTTTCATTAAAATGTTTATGCACTAGCAACAAAATGTTCTATTTAGATTATTTGAGGCATCAGTTAATTTTGTATCACCACATTGCATATCTACAGCATACCCAAAAGTCAATGTTACTTATACAGTGGGCTTTTAAAAACGATTTTACTAGCCCTCGAAATGCTGTTTCTTTCGGGCAGCAATTAAAGTGTCATCTCTAGAAAATAACATTACGTTATATAAGCCAGCCGTAAAACAAAGCAGATGTATCATTGTATGGTTAAATATGGATAATCCTTACTGCAATTTTTTAAACTTCTAAGCATCGCACATTTTCAATTTTTATACTCTCGTGCTGGAAAAAAATGTACTTTTAAATGAAATTTGTTTGAAAATTGCATCTCAATTTATTTTTGTGATATTATTTTTTGTTTTGGAGTCTTTAGCGCCATTTGTATAATGTTGGCATTTGAAGTACTCCATTTCTGTAGAAAGTAAAAAAGGAAATAGTAGGAAAATAGCAATCATATCTTTTCGTTGCCCTTTTCCCATAATGAATGGGAAAAAAATGTAGTTAAAATACGTGCTATTTTGAAAAAATATAAATGAATTATTTCTGATAAAACATGGAGCTATAATAAACTATATTTAATTTTAAGTATCTACATTAATGTTACAAACAAATGAAGGCATATAAATCATTATATAGCCGATTTTGTTTTGTAAATCTTGAATGATGATATTGGTTTTTGCCGGATTTGTGTATTATTCAGTGATAGTGACGTCATATGCATACATTAGTGTAGATGTTGTTTAAGATTGGATCGTAAATGTGGAATTCATATAAAATACTTACGTTTTATTTATCTCTTCGATCTCCCAAAACAGCAGTTAATATAAATTGCTCATAGAATTCTCAACAGCCGGCGATACTGAATTAATTTTTCACGGTAAAGTTTTATTTATCATTTGATCAGTTTTGCATCTTTATTGCTAAAATGAACTTCGTAAATATTGTCAAAATAAAAGACTGGAGAGGTTCAAATATAGATGTTCTACAAAGATAATTTCGTTTTTTTTTTTTTACAATTTTGTATGAGAAAATTGACACTATGAGAAGTATGTAATTTTTTTTATTGGAGATATCAATAAGAGGTGCCTTTTAGTTAATAATTGTTAATTTTTACGTTCTGAATTTTTTCAATTAATTTTCACAAGCTTAAAATGATGCATTTTAAAAGACGAGTAAATGTTTTTCTAATCAGACCTATTGAGACACAAACGGCTAATTAAATCTGATGAACACTTGCTAAAACATAAAACAGAGTGTAACTGATGGTGTTCATATTTAAATTCATTAATGTAAAAAAAAAAAAAAAACCCTTGAGAAGTTGATTAATTTTTTGAAATTTAAATTTATATTTAATTTTGCGTGGTTCTGTCGATATAAGGATTTATAATATTTGAATGCCTTTAGACTGTACCTCCTATATTTTTTAACTAATTCAATGTTAAAAAAATATAAGTGGCGTAGTGAAAATAATGTATATATACATCAAAAAGATAAAGTTTGATGTAACCAGGTATTACGAAATATTTAAGTGCCATCAAATAGCATTATGTTGATTTTTTTTAAAGAACTATTTCAGAGCTGTTAATCTACACTGTAAAAAAAATGGTAACTTTCCATGTAATATCCAGGAACGTTTCGCCTTTTATTAGGTTTTCAGAATAATTTAGCTCTTTCCTGTGAAATTCTGGTTTTCTTATCTGAAACGTTCCTGAACAAAATTTGGAAACAGCAAAACGCTGCGGCCGCCATTTATTATTTTTTTTTCCTATAATCCGTTGCTCGCGCGCGAGTGTCGAAAACGAATTCCTTAAATGAATGTAAAAAAATCAATATGGAATGCAAATAAATCAATAGACGACATAATCCTTTACGTCTCTATTGTCAAGATAATTCAGATGAAAATACAATACCTCTGTGATATCACTAAGAGATTATCTCTCGTACTTGTCTGTGAAATCTTTAACGAGCAGACTGTGTAAAAAAAAAAAAAAACACACCTATTATTTGGATCTGCATTAACCAGGGGACAATCAAATATGATTCTCACCTATTTTGATTAATTTAAACTATGTTTTAGAGTTCTTATCTCTAATTATTCTTGTGAAAGGATTTCTTCAAATGGGCCTTGGGTTTTCAGAAATTAGATGCCGAGTTTTAGCATACGTTTCAAATACCCATTAGTTTGCAGCTCTCAACGTGTCTTTCGGGGTGTGGACGCAGAAAGCTTGCACGCCACCCGTACGGCCCGGGTTCGATGCTACCTCTTGACTTTTTTTTTTCTTTTTTAATTAATTTCATATTTTAACATTTTATTACAATTTGATTTAAATTTGACATATATTTGACACTTTGAATTGCTGCAAATTTGAATTTTTTTTTTTTATTTTCGGAAAAAATATACAATTACGTTTAGGTTTTTTTTTCATGAAAATTTATATGTATTTTTTCTAACTTTTAAACTAACATAATCACTGACGAAAATCCAAAATATTTTATGTCTAGATTTTTTTTCTAATTATTATTTACATTTATATATTTTTATATTTTAAGCAAAGTTCAGAAACAATATATCACATATATATTTACTTTATTGAATTTTAACTGAAAATTTATTTTTTCGTGTAAATTATAAATAATAATTTTGATGTCAATTTCAAATTATTTTTTCATTCTAACAAATAATGATAATAAAGCGAAAATTGTCAACTAAAAATGTAAAAATCGTCTGCGGATCCCGCATGCAGTGAAATGTCAGTAATGTCATAATGAAGGGAACGAACATCCAGAGTGAATTATGTCAGCCAGGTATCGGTCCGGATAGCCTAACAGGTAAGGCATTGGCACGGCACGCCAAGTATCCAGGTTCGATCCCTGGTCTGGACATTTTTCGCTCTTGTGCTACTCCAGCCTTGAATATGTCAGTAATGTTTTGCTGTCAACAGAAATATTCCTGGTATTTCGCAGGAAACTTACTGGCATTTCTGTAGAAAGTTTTTAACATATACAGTAAAGTACCAGTCATTTTCAAGAAATGTTTCTTGGAAATAATGGGCAACTCAGCTGCCCATTTTTTCCCAGGAACGTTGCGGAATTTTTTTTACAGTGTAGTGGCAAAAAGTTATTCAGTTTTAAAATTCCAAAAAAGAAGATTTAATCAAAGACATAGGGAAGAAAGTAAAAATTAAATTTAAAGAATCAAAAAACCGAACTGCGTAAAAAGCGAACTAATTAATTATTCCTCATCAATGTGAAACTATCTTTTATATTAATTACCCATTTTTTTATTTACTTGTATTAATGAATTTTAAGTTGTGTTTAATTGTTAATTCCTATCTATAAACACTGTTGTGATGAGACCTATAGATGTCTATGAAGGTTAGATTTGCAGTAAAGCTAGAGATCCTACCTACACAACTTCCAGGATGTGTAATATTTAAACGGAGTTTCTGACTAAAATAGTCAGTGAAACATCGTCTTCATTTTGAAAGACCTATCCAATGATATGCCACTCAATAGAGTGCTTAAATTTTTTTTTTCGTGTCTACCACCGTTTTGTATTTTACGGCCGCCATTTTGAATTTATAAAAAACAAAACCTAGCCTATAACCATTGGACGGTTAAGACGAATCTATAGAGACCTCATTCATTAAAATCCATCCAGCCGTTGGGATGTTTCGTGGGTATAAAGACATCCACATACCCAGATACGCGTGAAACACATAACCCTTCTTGGCAGTCGGGTAAAAAAAAAAATTACCAACCGAATCTAATAAGAGAAAATACAAAGGAACTTAACTGTGACGCAGGCAATATCCAAGATCCTTATCCGAGAGGAAATATTAAGTCATTGTTATTCATAAAATTAAAAATGTCATTATACATATCCATAAGGTAAGGTGTTTATCTATTGGCAAAAAATGATTCTGTTTTAAAATTCAAAAAGATTTAATAAAAGAAATAGGAAAAACGAAAAAAAAGTAAATTACCAACAGAATGCTAAGAGAAAAATACAAAGGAATTGAACTGTGGCTCAGGCAAGATCCTGATCTGAGAGGGAATATTAAATCCTTGTTACGCATAAAATTAACAATTTCGTTATATAAGTCCATAAGATCCATAGAGCTGTTTATCTATTGGCAAAAAATTATTCACTTTAAAAATTTCAAAAAAGAAGATTTAATGAACACACATAGGAAAAACAAAATCAAAAGTAAATTACCAGCTGAATGCAATAAGACAAAAATACAAAGAAATTGAACAGGGGCACATGCAAGATCCTTATCTGAGAGGGAATAAATCATTGTTGCTCATACAAGCAATTTCGTTATACAAGTACACAAGGTCTATAGAGCTGCTTAACAGTCGGTAAAAAATTATTCCATTTTAAAATTCCAAAAAAAGAATATTTAATGAAAAACACAGGGGAAAAAAGTAAATTACCAACTGAAGGCAATAAGACAAAAAAAAAAAAAAAAAAAAAAAAATGGATTTGAACAGCGGTGCAGGCAAGATCCTTATCTGAGATGGAATATTAAATCATTGTTACGCATAAATTAACAATTTCGTAATGCAAGTCCATAAGGCAATTTTTAGTAAATACGTGAAACTTAAATTCGACATAGTGAAAAAAGCACAAACTACCATAAAAATTTTCATTCAAGCACCTTCTTCAACCTTCGGAGAAAAGAAAAGTAAAGAGGGAGAAAGAGCAGTAACATTAACATAACGTACTTTGCTTCTATTGCACCTGACCTTTTCTTTCATTAATTTTGCTTTGAAATACACGTTCCTATTACGGGCTGACACTGGAGACTATCTTTTTATTTCACCTCTCACCACTTTAACAAAGAAAAAATCTTTCACATACATTTTGACAAAATATCCAAGAGAAATATACTATAAAATATACCCTTTAAAAATAATGGTGCAAGTAGAATATAAAAATAGTTACCTTTTGTGTTGTAATAGACCTCCCTATTACGGGCTGACAGTGGCGACTATCTTTTAATTTCATCTCTCACCACTTTCTCAAAGCAAAAATCTTTCACATACATTTTGACAATATATCCAAGATATACTATAAAATACATCTTTTAAAAATAATGGTGCAAGTAGAATATAAAAATAGTTACCTTTTGTGTTGAAATAGACGTTCCTATTACGGACTGACAATGGCGACTATCTTTTAATTTCATCTCTCACCACTTTCTCAAAGCAAAAATCTTTCACATACATTTTAACAATATATCCAAGATATACTATAAAATGCATCTTTTAAAAATAATGGTGCAAGTAGAATATAAAAATAGTTACCTTTTGTGTTGAAATAGACGTTCCTATTACGGGCTGAAAATGGCGACTATCTTTTAATTTCATCTCTCACCACTTTCTCAAAGCAAAAATCTTCCACATACATTTTGACAATATATCCAAGATATACTATAAAATATATCTTTTAAAAATATTGGTGCAAATAGAATATAAAAATAGTTACCTTTTGTGTTGAAATGGACGTTCCTATTACGGGCTGACACTGGCGACTATCTTTTAATTTCATCTCTCACCACTTTCTCAAAGCAAAAATCTTTCACATACATTTTGACAATATATCCAATATATATTATAAAATACATTTTTTTTAAATAATGGTGCAAATAGAATATAAAAATAGTTACCTTTTGCGTTGAAATAGGCGTTCCTATTACGGGCTGACACTGGCGACTCCACTTTCTCAAAGCAAAAATCTTTCACATACATTTTGACAATATATCCATGATATACTATAAAATACATCTTTTAAGAATATTGGTGCAAATAGAATATAAAAATAGTTATCTTTTGTGTTGAAATGGACGTTCCTATTACGGGCTGACACTGGCGACTATCTTTTAATTTCATCTCTCACCACTTTCTCAAAGCAAAAATCTTTCATATACATTTTGACAAAATATCCAAGAGAAATGTACTATAAAATATACCCTTTAAAAATAATGGTGCAAATAGAACATAAAAATAGTTACCTTTTGTGTTGAAATAGACGTTCCTATTGTGGGCTGACACTGGCGACTATCTTTTAATTTCATCTCTCACCAATTTCTCAAAGCAAAAATCTTTCACATACATTTTGACAATATATCCAAGATATACTGTAAAATACATCTTTTAAAAATATTGGTGCAAATAGAATATAAAAATAGTTATCTTTTGTGTTGAAATGGACGTTCCTATTACGGGCTGACACTGGCGACTATCTTTTAATTTCATCTCTCACCACTTTCTCAAAGCAAAAATCTTCCACATACATTTTGACAAAATATCCAAGAGAAATGTACTATAAAATATACCCTTTAAAAATAAGGGTGCAAATAGAACATAAAAATAGTTACCTTTTGTGTTGAAATAGACATTCCTATAACTGGCGACTACCTTTTAATTTCATCTCTAACCACTTTCTCATAACAAAAATCTTTCACATACATTTTGAAAAAATATCCAAGAGAAATATACTATAAAACATATCTTTTAAAAAGAGTGGTGAAAATATAATATAAAAATAGTTACCAGTTGCAGCCCTGCTATTATGAATATAAGTCTTGAAGCAAGCGAATAGTAAACATTTTATGTTTTTCTTTATTTTTGTTTTTCCACATCATGTTTTTATCGCAATGTATTGGATTTAGTATGCATTTTGTTAGTTTAACAATGCTCTGGAAGTGTTTTAATCCCAAATTCTCCTCAACACTTCGCTGCGCCAGTGAATTAAATACTTAAAATTTCATTAAGAAATGAATGTCTTTAATATGTTTTAAAAATTATTTCGAAAATAGTTTTAAAATATGCGAATAAGTTATTAAATTTATTATTCTTTCTACGAATCGAAATAATTAGACTAAAAAAATCACTGTAAGTTTTCAGATATATGCTAAAATTTAAAAATTTAATTTAATTATAAATGAAATTTTTGATCCCAGATTTAAAAAAAAACTGGAATAAACTCTGATAAAAGTACATAAAAAACAAGACTAATTGATATTCTTTTGAATATATGTAAATACTTCATAAATTAATGAACAGGAAAATATAAAGTAGAACACTGGAAAAAAATAACACGGAAAATATTTGCCATGAAAGTTTATCAACCAAGTAAATATGTCTGAATATATTAATATATTTGAATATATTAATATAAAATATATTTATAAAAGTTAATTTTTTGCTAAATCTATGCAAATATTTGTGAAAAATATAAAGAAGATTATGTAAGAACCAGTATACATTCGAATTCATTAAAGTAATCTATGCAAAAAGAGCAGTTGTAGTATTTTTTAAACTATTATAATAATTATAATGAATAACACCGACTAACATAATAATTAAAATAGTTTAATTGAGAAGAAAAATCTGCTTAATATAAAATAAAAATTATATGAGACTATAAATTTTTTGATTACACAATTATAGCTTAAGCAACGGACAAAGCTATTGAAAAAAATTCTAAGGAAAAACTAAAAAAAAAAAAAAAATACTGCTAATAGTAAGAACAAGTAAATATTGATTTTGGAAGATGGATCTTAAAATATAGAAATGTTGAAATAGAAATACATGAAAACATTTATTCATTTGACTCTAAAATGTTATATTTTCGGTTCACTAAGAAGTAAAATTATAGCTTGGTGATGTCTTCTAAGAACAGTAACCGTCCTCGTCAGATAAAGCTAACATACTAAATTAAAAATATGATTTAAGCGGTGCAATACTCTACATCCAGGGTTTCCGAACTTATAATTTGGCGTATCACTAAAGGTATGATTATGTTTAAATACACTTATCAAAACAATTAAAGGATATTGAGGTTGTGATGGATCTTGCGGCTGGGGAATTGTTTAGGTGATTGATTCATGATCGACAGACATGGCATGCTATATGAGAAAAAAAATACACATGTTTGGCAGAAAAAAATGCGTTGTATTGAGCATTTGGGTACAAAAGGAGAAAAACAGAATTTGTGCATATGAGAAAAAAAGAATAAAGAAAGGTCTTTCCTTGAAAAAAAATCGTTTTTAGTAGGGGTAGGGATTCCCCGGACAGCCAGCAACGTTGAATACCTTTCAGGCATCTAGTCAATGAGGCTATTAATTAGGAGCTAAGGTATTCTGTCCCACTCTTCCAGAAGAGCTCTTTCTAATTCTTGGAGAGTCTGTGGGGGTGGTGGCCAGCAATTCGTCTGCCTAGAATGTCCCAAATATGCTCTATTGGGTTCATGTCCGAAGAACACACTGCTCATTGCAGTCGTATGATTCCTTCCTAGAAAGGGAAATCATCCACCAAGTGAGCACGATGTGGCCTCAATTGTCGTCCATTAACATGAAGTCATATCCGAATACTGAAGCCTAAGGGACTACAGTAGATCTAAGGATCTCATCCCTATACCGCTTACCGATCAGAGCTCCATTTCGAATGCAGTAGGGGTCGGTGTGCCCATCAATGGAGATGCCAGCAAAGACCATCACTCCTCCCTCCCCCACCGCCAAATCTGACACTTCCCGCGAACGCACACACGAACGCAGGGTTATTTCTAGTGCCACGTTACCTCCAGATGAAAATACGCTTTTGATCAGAAAGAACAGGCAAACTGGACTCGTCAAAGAAAAGAATATTGCGCCATTCATTTCTTCTCAATTTCCAATGCTCTGTTGTCCATTCCCCGTAGAAGCCACGGTGCTTTGCCGTTATCGTAACACACACCATTGGTCTGAGAGCATACATACCTACAGCGTGGTGTCAGTTTCGGACAGTTGGAGTCGAAACTGTGGTACTATTAGTCGTGCAAAATTTTTGCTGAACAAGAGTGCATTCATATTTCAGTGTCTCCGAGCCATTAGCGTTAAATATCGATCTTCATTGGGCATTGTTGCACACCTACGACCTTTCCCTGGTCTTCAGTTTGCATTTCTAGTCTCCTAAAAACGGTTCCAGATCCTGAAAATCGCACTTTGTCACAAATCAAAAATCACAATCAAAACTCCAATGGCTCTGCTACTTCGGCTTGTGTTTGTCCCTCCCCTCTCTCCTCTAACCGACGAGCAACTCTCCAGATTTCTGATTCGGTTAATTTACTTTGTTGAGACATCGCACTCGTCGAAACAAATCACCTACTGAATGTTGATCATTTTTTTTTTCGCTTTTTCCTACTGTAAGTTGAAAGCCAAATTTCATTCGCTGCCGCTAAAGCGCCGTTTTTGATGTCAAACTCAAAATCTGCATACTCCGAAGTTTGATAACGTGAAAATTTTGCATTTGCGAATTTCTTCTTCCATTATCTGCAAAAACAATTCGCTTATATCGTTATTCTATATAAGACTTACAATATACTTTAATTGTTATGGAACAATGTACAACTCAAATTATATTCCTTCATTGACATACAAAAAAGGAGTAAAGTAATGGTTAAACATGCACAATATCATAAGACACTTTTTTTGTTAGAATTAGAGGACTTTAATATTAATCCCTTACTAGTAAAGCCTGTGGCATTGCACGCGTAGTTGTTGAAATATGCCAAATTGTATTAGTGTGTTTTTTTTAATGTATATAAATAATAATAATAATAATAACATAAAAAATAATAAATTTCTCTTAAATAATTCCAATCTTCTTTTTAATAGCGAGCTGCAAGTTCAAGTTAAGAAAAGTTGTGAATTGGTTTCTCGTCTCTGAAGTGGTATGATCCTCAAAATCTCACAGAAATAGTTGGTTCAATTAATTATGGTGATTATCTTAATTGTGGATGTTGCCTTGAAGTTTCTTATTAAAAATGTTAGAGTGATGACTTAAATAGTTTGCTATAGGTGGGAACTATTTTCTTTTAATTATTTTCCACTAAGGGTATTAACTACTTTTGTCACGTGCAACATAAGGCAGTCGGGGTGATTAATATATAGATTTGAATTAGAAAGAACATTATAATTTAATTTAAACTAGAAAGGAAAAATAATGCGTGAAGCATAGACTATGAAACACTTTCTAACACATTCAGAATAATGTAACAAAACTGCACCGTTAAATAAGTTAAAATATTATGTCGTATTCAACCATATGGAAACGCATAATATATTTGAAAACCCTATTTCAGCTGTTCCCTTCTACAATCTGAAAAAAATATCCGAATTATTTAAGCAGACATGTACGTGATATATAGATTTGTATCTATTAACAACATGCATTAAAAAATTTAGTTCAGTTAGGAAATATATACCTCAGTTGAAAATTCCCCTTCAGCTACTTCAGCTAATAAGGAGAATGGTACACGAATTCTTTAGTGCAGCCCTATATACGAGCAATAGAATTTATATACAACGAGTAACATGCCAAAAATTAATTAAATTTAAAAACGAATACCGAAATTGAAATCGTACTTCCAGCAATTATTGCTCATAGACAGTATTGTAACCAATTTCTTTTGTGTGCCCCTGTAAATAAACGAAAAATTCCATGCATGCTGTACTCTATCGTAATCATCTTGCAGTTAAATTCGATGGATTATATCACTTTCAATACACTTGAAACAGTGTAATGTCATTAAAATTTTCTGCAAACGATTTTTCCCCATATACCATAATGTAATCGTATTCTTTTGAGTGTCCTGTAAATGAACTATTAATGGTACACATATACAATACCGAACATACCAAGGTAAGCATCATTAACATGTATCAATCGCATGAAAATCTGAGTATATTTGAGTGAATTACAGCGATGACAGACGTACAGACAAACCGAATTCATAAACATTTCTCAACTTCGTTGGAAAGTGGTAAAAAGATCCAACATTCACTTACAAACAAACGTTACTTTTTCAAAACATTAGTATAGATAATCTGTACTAACTTTTATATGTTAACTTGACGCGAATGCCGTGTTTAACGAGTTTTTTCATATTTTTTTAATTAAGCATGTGTGGAATTCAGTATTTCCTTTTTTTTCTTTCTTCCGTGTAATGAAACGAACAAAATACTCGCTTGCATACATAACTTTGGATTAAAAAAAATAGAAAACATTTTATAACATTTGTTGAAATATTAGATAATTCTGTTAAAATACATTTTGCTTGATATAATTCAAGTCGGCCATAATATCGTTATGCAATAGGCGAAATAGGCGATAAGGCATGCTTCTATGATTAATTTAAAAAGTTTTTGTTCTGTGTAATCAGTTTGAATTATTAAGGAAAATATAACATTTGACTATTATTTCACAGTATCTAGTAACTGGATATTTGTGAGATGTTAACTGAAATTGTTTTACAACAACTAAAAGCTGGATATACCTATTTATATGCAAAGTTTGGAATAAAAAAATAAAATAAAATAACTACTTCGGTGGGCTCTGGCAGGTATTCTGCTGCTCCCAATCTGAGAATTCAAATAAGTTTCAGGAAGCATAATTTAATTTTAATCCGCAATATGCATTCACATACACCTTAACTTTGCTTATAATAAAGGATTTGCATGTCTACTTTCATTGTCAGCAAAGTGGTAATAATACCAAAACCATATTTCTTATAGTAAAGAGTAATGTGTCCGGATAAGTAACCAAAAACACACGGTGACAGCAATGCTTTCTTTCTTAGCTGGAATTGTTTTTAATTGTCACCGTACTAGTTATTCATAAATAAATACCGGATTAGCAAAACATATGCTGCCTACCTAAGCGAGTTCTTGAGTGAGTTCTACTAATCCGAATATTACAACATTTTACTACATAGGGTGACCGCACAAGTAGTTAATACCCCTCCAGTAGTTGATCAAATGTTTGAAATATTGCACCATTTCAGGCGGAAATGAGTTTTGCACGTGGCACTAGACACAATATTTTTGATTGAATGTTGGAGCACCTGTTCTCACATTGTTGTCAGCTGCCTGCTGTAACAGAAGCAATTTTATGAATTTTTTGTATTAGAAAATGTAAACATTTAATTTTGGGTTAGCTGGAGACAATTATAGTAAATTAAAATAATCCACTTCCATCTTGCTTATTTCAAATAATAGTTATAAAGGAATTATTGTTAATCAAAGCTTAAGCATGATGTTTTAAAGATTAATTTTTGAATTTCTTCGATGGATCAACTACTGGGAAAAGGGCAATTATAGAAACTATTTACTTATAATTTTGTTGCTATTTAATTTCAGCAGTTGTCATTTTATTCACATTATAGGACATTCATTAAGGGTTGTAGCAATTATGTTATTTTACTTCTAAAACTTAAAAGGATGGAAACATAATAAAACCCCGTAGCACCGACCTTATTTGATCAACTACTGACTCGGTCACCCTATAATACAGGTAATGAGTTGTTATAATAATGTCATGTGTTGGGATAATATGTTAAATAATCCGTTGTAGTACATAAATACACTAATAAATGTACATGTCCACCTAAGAAAGAAAGCATTATTGTCACACTGTCTTTCTGGTTACTCGTCGGGACGAATTTTGGAGGACTGTCCTGTCTAGGAAATATGGTTTTTAGATTATTACCACGTTGCTAACAATGCAAATAGGAATTCAAATCATTTATTGTAAGAGAAGTAAGCATTTATGTGAAGGCATATTGCGGATTAAAATAAAATTATGCTTACTCGTTTATTTGAATTCTAAGATTCGGATCAGTAGAATTCCTGCCAGAACCCTCCGAAGTTGTCATTTTATTTATTTATTATTTATTCCAAACTCTACATATAAATATGTATATACAGCTTTTAGATGCTTCACGACTTGCTTTCATTGCGAATTAAAAGTCACGTAATTAAATACAAAGTTTATTTCTGTATAATGCTACAATGTTTGTACGTGAAGTGAGACACCCAAGAGAAAAATTAACTGACGGGTTATTTGCAACAACAACAAAAAGTTATAAACCATATGCTATTAATATTTTTCATTAAATGAAATAAACTAAGATAAATAATGCAGGATATTTTAAATAAAATACATTTAAGTAATTGAGTTTAATTAATTTCTTTTTTCTAAAGACACTGCACAAAATTAAGTACACTTCATTTTCGAACTCCAAAATACACTTCTGATATCAAAAAGCTGCATGCTTTCATTGATTTTATAACTGCTCTACGCATATGAATTCAATAATTGCTTAATTCAATAATTGTTTTGTACTACTTGATAAATCAGCGGTTTCTATCTCTAAAGCAAATCAAAACAAATCCCCCTCTTTCCTGAAATAACTTATTTGCAACAACAATAAAAATTTGTAAACCATAAGCTATTAATATTTTTCATTAAATGAAATTAACTAAGATAAATAATGCAGGAAATTTTTAAATAAAACACATTTAAGTAATTGAGTTTAATTAATCGATTTTTTAAAGACACTGCACAAAATTAAGTACACTTCATTTTAGAACTCCAAAATACACTTCTTTTATCGAAAAGCTGCAAGGTTTCATTGATTTTATAACTGCTCTACGCATAATGAATTCAAGAATTGCTTAATTCAATAATTGTTTTGTACTTCTTGATAAATCAGCTATTTTTTTTTTTATCTCTAAAGCAAATCAAAATAAATCCCCTCTTTCCTGAAATAACTTATTTGCAACAACAACAAAAAGTTATAAACCATATGCTATTAATATTTTTCATTAAATGAAATAAACTAAGATAAATAATGCATGAAATTTTAAATAAAACACATTTAAGTAATTGAGTTTAATTAATCGATTTTTTAAAGACACTGCACAAAATTAAGTACACTTCATTTTAGAACTCCAAAATACACTTCTTTTATCGAAAAGCTGCAAGGTTTCATTGATTTTATAACTGCTCTACGCATAATGAATTCAAGAATTGCTTAATTCAATAATTGTTTTGTACTTCTTGATAAATCAGCTATTTTTTTATCTCTAAAGCAAATCAAAATAAATCCCCTCTTTCCTGAAATAACTTATTTGCAACAACAACAAAAAATTATAAACCATATGCTATTAATATTTTTCATTAAATGAAATAAACTAAGATAAATAATGCATGAAATTTTAAATAAAACACACTTAAGTAATTGAGTTTAATTAATCTATTTTTTTAAGATACTGCACAAGATTAAGTACACTTCATTTTCGAACTCCAAAATATACTTATTTTATTGAAAAGCTGCATGCTTTCATTGATTTTTTTAACTGCTCTATGCATAATGAATTCAAGAATTGCTTAATTCAATAATTGTTTTGTACTCATTGATAAATCAGCGATTCTATCTCTAAAGCAAATGAAAACAAATCCCCTCTTTTCTGAAATAACTTATTTGCAACAACAACAAAAAGTTATAAACCATATGCTATTAATATTTTTCATTAAATGAAATATACTAAGATAAATAATGCATGAAATTTTAAATAAAACATATTCAAGTAATTGGGTTTAATTAATCCATTTTTTTTAAAAGACACTGCACAAAATTAAATACATTTCATTTTAGAACTCCAAAATACACTTCTTTTATCGAAAAACTGCATGCTTTCATTGATTTTATAACTGCTCTACGCATAATGAATTCAATAACTGCTTAATTCAATAATTGTTTCGTACTCCTTGATAAATCAGCGATTTCTTTCTCTAAAGCAAATCAAAACAAATCCCCTCTTTCCTGAAATAACTTACTTTCAAGACAGAGACAAAATTAAGTTAATCTCTCCACAAGACCAATTATCACTCACGTTTGTTCATTAGCGAGGTTAAAATATCTCATTAACCTACCAAAATAAATTAGCTTTTTGTTGGCTGGAATAGTCGTAAATAGTTAAAGGGAATAAAATTAGCTTTGAAGGTTTGAAAATGTAGCTACATAGGAAGACATATATGTACAGTCGTGGAAAAAAAAGTAAAAACCCCTTACTAACTCTGCAAAAAATTATCGTAGAAGACATTAACTAGTACCACATCATTCTTAATAAAGTTTACTTTTAAATGATGGATATAAAATTTGCTGAGAGGGTCATCTACATATTAAAATGAACCATAACTTTTTTTTTTTTTTTTTTCAAAAGCAGTACACAATTCTGACAGCATAAATGAACTTTACACCCTTCAATTAGCCTAAAAATAAATTTGTACGCAATTCGTATGTTAAGTTTCCGAGAAATTATTTTAAAACGAGCGTATTTTAGGAGCTGTATCCAAATTGAAGTTCGGTACTCGATTATTGACCGAAAGAGCCGCCTTTTTGTTGAAGGCACTTAAGCGCCACTCAAGCAGTCATTGGAGAGTGCTAGATTACAGGATAGCATAAGAAATTTAAAAATATCTATTCACTTCTATCACAGACGGCCCCTTAAACCATCATTTTGCCGTTTTTTAAGCATAATTTGAAAACTACTCGGAAGATAAATGTGAAATTTTGCATTTCCATAGAGCAGGACTTAATAAATCTAAATTCATCAAAAAATTGTAGGTTGCAATTTTTAATTTTTTCGAATATTAATTTCATAACTCATATCATAAAATTATAATAATTGCAAATTCATTGCATTCGGTTTTGATAAAATTTGAAATGATTCGACAAAATTCAGCAACGATTATAAATATTAAATTAAAAACCATTCGGTTGGCTAGTTTTTGCGCTGTTATATGCGAACAGCCGGACCAGACGACGACTATAGGTGCTACGTATTTATATAATTACTAAAGCACCTAAAAAAGGGATCTCACTCATTTTAATCGCCAAATTGTCCCAGAAACTGGAAATTATGTCTTTTTTTTTTTAACTTTTAGAAGTCGTCTTCATAGTAATTCCTACAAAATGTTTGTGCATTAATAAACATAATCTTGGATACATCAAGTTACGAGCAATATGATAATCAATGCTGCCACATCTAGTGATGTTTATATTCAAAAGTTCGGAATTCGCACCAGGAAATTTAGATAGTTATTTTTCTTTTATAAAATAATAGACATTCCTTCAATGAAATGAAAAAAAAAATTGTATTAAAAATTTTCTCGTATGAATTTATAATTCTGAATTAAAAATCTGTAAATTTGGATAACGTACAAGGAAAAAAAGAACTATTTATATGCACATTAACTAATCAGGTTCATTACTGTTATCATCATTACATAATCAGGTAAAAATATGACTGATAACAAACGTCTGATTATTAATACGACACTTAAATTTTACTTAGAGGGTCATCTGCATATAGAAATTGTAACAAACATTAAAATTTTTAATACGAACACCAAATCTTGACGTCATATTTTTTTGTGTGCATTTCGGTAATTTTTTTAGGATACCAAACGGAAGTAGTTTAGGAATTATGCATGTTTATAAAGTTTGGAACACCCAATGTTAAACGCCTTTGTAAAGGTTGCAACGCGGGTACTTTTTTAAACATAACGAAAACTTCTACAAATCGATTTCCATTGAAAAAATCATGATTATAATTAATATTTTTTTAGAAAATTATTTTTTTTTCGAAATAAATTATCAAAAGAAATATGAGTTGTAATCTATAATTAAATCGTTATCTAGAAGCTAAAGTTAGGCACATCAAAAACTACAGGCCATATCGCTAAGTAGTTTTCCAGTAAGGTTTAAAAAACTACTGGTATTGCAATTTGGTTTGCAACCATTACAAACAAATTTAGAAACTCCATAATATAAATCTTCATTACTTCTAAACTATACTCAATTGAATGACTTCAAATTTGTTATCCTGAAGCAAAATATACCGAAAAAGCCTATTATGATGTCAAAATAATTTCTTAGAATTAAAAATATCAGAATTTGGTACAATGTCTCTGTGAAGAAATTGTGTCTTGAGCCTTTTTTTTACGTAAATTAAAACATATATAAATACATAGAAAGATTTAAAATTTTCCGTTGAATAGCTATTACCGTTTTTATCTGGGACAATTTAATGTTTAAAATGAAAGGGTCTCTCTGACACTCTCTCTCTCTCTTTCTTTTTGTTTTTGTTGTTTTATTAGCTGATTGTATTTATGTTGTGACCATTCGAAGTTGTAACCCATAGCTAATTTCCATTTTTTAACACTTTCTAACAAAGTTGAAAAGTGTTTCTGCATTCGTTTTGTCTGGATGTCTGTCCGTCTATCCGTCTGACCACGCTCTAACTCCCGCAAATATACTCGGATTTTCATGCAATTGATAAAGGTTATTTAGGGTCACCAAAGCATGTTCGGTATTGTATATGAAGTAAATAGGATTAATAGTTCATTTACAGGGGCCCTCAAAAGTATTCTTTTACATTATGGTATATGGGGAAAAATCGTTTGCAGAGTATTTTAATGATATTATTCTATTTCAAATACATTGAAACTGATATAAATCCCTGAACTTCACTACAATCACGTTAGAACAGGGCATTAATAGCATTTTTTATTCATTTACAGTAGGAGTGCACAACCTTTTTAAAAGAAGGGCCACTTGCAAAAATGTTTGGGTTGTCGAGGGCCACATCAATAACACAGAGAAAATTCTCTATCGGGGAGGTAGGAGGGGGATAAGTCTTTATTCTTGATGAATAATTATTTTTTGTTTATAATAAACACAAACAAACGGAAATAAATAATTGTATGAAGGAATGGAGGGCTACTTCGCATCTGTATGAATAACCATTCAACACTTTATGAAGACTAACGGTTCGTTCTTGACAAATGGTAACTTGAAGAAAAAAAATTACACAAAATTTCTAAGTAATTGAATGTTATTGAAAATTATATAAAAAATTATTGAAGAATAACTTCATTTAAAATAAAAGGAAACTTATTTTTGAAATAACAAGGCGTGATAGACTAATTATGCTATTTTTTCTGCGGCATATTAACAAAACTCGTTTTTTTTTTTTTGTCAATCAAGTGCGACTGATTGACGAAATTCGCGATTTTTTATTAACGACCAATTGACCGATTTCGCGGTAATTTTCCATTGCCGATTGGCATAACTTGCAATCTTTTCAAACAACTAATTTGCGATACCTGCGATAAATTGACATAATTCGCGATTTTTTTTCCACAACGGATCAACGGATATTGCGATTTTTTTCCGCCCCCGATCGAAATATTCCGCGACTTTTTTGTTCTACGAGCGACCTTGGAAATTTGCAAGTTTTTCCCATTAAAGATTGACAAAATTCGCGATTTTTTTTCACGAGTAATTGGCGAATTTTGCGATATTTTACGTGACAGATTGACAATATTTACAATTTTTTCCAATGACCAATCGACGAAACCTGATTTTTTCCTGATATACATTGATGTAATTTGCGATTTTTTTTCGCGCAATAAAATAGCGAAAATCGCGATTTCTTTTACGTGTACAATCGATGAAATTCGCAATTTTTTTCTGCGACCAATGGATTTCTATTTCATGATATTTTTTGGGACCGACACACAAATTTTGTAATTTTTTCCATGAGCTATTCACGAAGTTCGCGAATTTTGGGGAAAATTCACGATTTTTTTTTTTTTTTCACAAGCGATTGACAAATTTCGCAATATTTTTGCGACCAATTGACAAAATTTGTAATTTTAGGTAGATTTCGTATGAAATACTACCTATTGGTGTCGTTCCTATGTTGGAATTTCTGAAAAATTTTTGCAGATCTACACCGATCATGACCCCTAGAGCCCAAAACCACCCTCAGTAAAAAACTTTATATGTCTATCTATCTATCTATCCATGTATGTATCTATCTATGTATATATATCCCTTTCTTCTGAACACGATAACTTCCACAATTCTGCACCAATCTCTTACAAACTGATACATAAAATTAAGGGGCATAAAATCTCGGTAAAGTTCGTTGGGGCAAAATCGGACCAAGAGGATGGAAATAGGGAGGGGTTTTGTGAAAACCGAAAACCCCCCATAACTTCTTAATTTTTGTACATATCAAATTAGTTTAAAGTTTTTATTACTTCTAAAAATAGGGCCAAAATTTTTGTATCACAGATTTTTGATAAAGTTAAAAAAGGGCTCAAGGGGCGCAAAAATAGGGTTTTTGGGAGAAAAAAAATTCATAACTTCGTCAATTCTCAAGATATAAAATCCAATTACTTTTATCATGAATCTCCTTAACATTATCTACAACTTTTATATTCACAAGTTTTTGATAGAACCAATTTGTACCGCAAAAAAAAATAATAATAATAAAAACGAAAACAAAAAGGGCGTTTGAAGAAGAAAAAAATCCATAATTCCGTCAATTCTAAAGATATAAAATCGCCATGAATTTATCATTTATCTTCTTAATATTGTCTACAACATCTATATAGACAAGTTTTGGATAGGGCCAATTCTTACAGCAAAAACAAATTAAAAATACATAGCGGTTGAAGAAAAAAAATCATCTTAGTAAGGGTGTATTTAAATCCAAACTGCTTATTTTCTGACTCATTTTACAATTCATTTTTGCTTTCAAAGGCTTACAATTGGTACCTTTTCTTACTCAGAAATTATATAATGTACCGTAATGGTCAGTTTTTTGATAGAGGCAGAATATATTTTAAAACATGCTGTCAAACGAAGGGGATTGTGTTAGAAAAATCATCGTATTAAGGGAGTATTCAAATCAAAACTGCTTATTTTCTGACTCATTTTTAAATTCATTTTTACTCTCAAACGCATCCAATTTGATTCAGAAACTATATAATGTACCGTAATGAAAGATTTTTTGACAGGCAGAATATATTTCAAAAAATGATGTCAAAGTGAGCATTTTGAATGGAATTTCCCGAAGCGATTGTGTTAGAAACGAAAAATACTGTCTTACTGAGAAAATAATTGTTTATATATCAAGTTTTAATTAATTGAACGTAAATTAAAAACACAGGTCGCTTATAAATATCTTCAAAAATCACGTCAACAAGTTTAATATTTTTCATATTAAAAATGAATTTTGAGTTATGCCAGAAAATTTCAAGTTGTTGAGCATGGAAAAGTATATTTTTTAATACTGCCCTAACATGATTCTGATAAAACCAGTTATTATATAAAAATGAAATAAAAACTCGTCAAAAGCGGCCAGATAAACTTGTTAAAGTGGGTTTATCTCTTATCATGATTTGGTTTTTGTTTGTGAAATTGGTATACTTAATTTCGAAATCTACCTCCGTCTGTAGGCCGGGCCGGCAGGGATTTTTTTCTATCAATTGTGAAAATTCGTGATTTTTTTCCGCGACAGATTGACAAAATCGCGATTTGTCCCCAGTCGAAATTTGCAATTTTTGTACCTATTGACAAAATTCGCGATTTTACTGTGCCCGATTAATAAAATTCGTGATTGTTAACTGACTCTGATGAAATTTGTAATTTTCCCGTAATAAGCTGGAGATACTGGCGATTTTTCCGTAGCCGGTCAAGAAAGTTTGCAATTTTTCCGCAGCTCCTCGACAAAATTCACGATTTTCCCGCGTCCGATCAAGGACATTCGCGATTCTTAACTGACTCTGAAGAAATTTGTAATTTTTACGCGACAAATTGATGAAATTCAACATTTTTCTCGCGATAAACTAACGAAGCTCATGATTTTTCCGCAGCCGGTCAACAAAATTTGCAATTTTTCCGTACCTCATTGACAAAATTCGCGATTTTTCTGTGCCTGATTAAAGAAATTTGAGACTTTTCCGCGCCGAGTCGATAAAATTCGCGGTTTTTCCTCTCGCGATCGACAAAATTCGAAAATTTTCCGCGCCCGATAAACGAAATTTGAGATTCTTAACTGACTCTGACGAAATTTGTAATTTTTCCCCCGGCAAATTGACAAAATTCCGCTTTTTTCTCACTATCAACTAACAAAACTCTCAATTTTTCAGCAACTGATCAAGGATTACACAATCAACAAAATTCGCGATTTTCGATGCGTCCGATCAACGAAATTCACGATTTTTAACTTACTCTGACTGAATTTGTAATTTTCCCGCGGCAAATTGACAAAATTCGCGATTTTTTCTCGCAATAAACTGGCAAAACTTGAGATTTTTCCTGAGTTGATCAACGAAATTTGAGATTTTCCTTCGAATCATAGATAAATTTCGCGATTTTTCCGAACTGGATCAACGAAATTTGCGATTCTTAATTGGCTCTGATGAAATTTGTAATTTCTTCCCGTAGCAAATTGACAATATTAGCGATTTTTTCCTGCGGCATATGAACAAAAATTTGAAAATTTTCCAGTTATAAATTGACGAAATTGTGTCAAAAAACGAAGAAATTATATAAATTGTGATCGCGGGCCACAAGTTAACCATGGCGGGCACTTTTGGACCGCGGGCCACAGGTTGTGTATCCCTAATTTACAGGGACACACAAAAGAAATCGATTACAGTATTGTCTTTGAGTAATAATAGCTGGAGTATACGGTTTAAAATTCGCTATGCGCTTTTAAATTTAATTAATTTTTTACATGTTGCCCGTTATATAAAAATTCTATACCTCATATAATGGGCTGCATAAAAGTATTCACGTACCATTCTCCTAATTAGATGAAATTGTTGAAGGGGAATTTTCAACTAAAGAGCATGTATTTCCTAAGTGAACTCAATTTTTGCATGCATGTAATTAATAGATACAAATCTATGTATCATATACAGAGCTGTTGAAAAATTCCGATAAGTTTACGATTCTAGATGTGATCAGCTGAAAATGGGTTTTGAAATGTGTTATGCGTTTCCATATGGTTGAATTAGATGTAATATTTTAATTTTTTAAACGGTGCAGTTTTGTTACATAATTCTGAATGTGTTGGAAAGTGTTTTATAATCTATGCTTGACTCAGGATTTTTCTTTCTTGTTTAGTATGTTCTTGTAATAACGTCTGTGCAGTGTTCACACAACTCAGATAAGTATCATAATAACCACTTCTTTTAACATCCTTTTCATAGATAGTACTAGACCGAGAGGCCCCTGCACAGACCATCACCTCATCGAGTTGGCGACTGAAATTCCAGGATTAGACAGAAGTCGATTCGCATATTTAAATGCAACTGATCTGTCAAGTCACATCTTTGTTGAAAACACCTGCATACCGGATTTAAGCGGCTGACTGGTAGGCTTGTATTTATCACAAAATGAAAACCGTCTTTCGATTCCAAATCGCTTCAATAGTCAGTCCTTCCAATTTTGTGCGTTTACGTTTAAAAATGAGTCAGTAAATTTGACAGAAAGTTTAAGGCTTGTTGAGCAGAGGACTTGAGAACAGCCTTAAGGGAACCAGGAAAGCAAAATTCAACCAAAAAATCGATTTTTACTTTTTTATATCATTAAATAGTTTATACTTTTATCTTTCCAATAATGTGTCACACAAGTTTATATATATGAAAAAAATAAGTTTTGAAATTAATCATTCTTTTCTAAGAGTACTTCACAGCTTAATGGCCATTTAAATCTTTAATTGACTTTTTCTGAAAACTTGGATTTTTCATGCTTATGTTCCTTTTCTTTTCAATATCTATTAAACTTAAGAATTCAGATTTTTTTTTAATGCTTGTATTATGTTATATTGTATAGTTTAACACAGGGATTTAGTGATTTGTTGAGAATTAGGCATTTTAGGCAGTGAAATCTTACCAAAAATGTTAATTTAAAAATTACTTTCAATACATAATTAATAATTAATTTAGAGTTTCACTTAGAAAGAAAATGCTCTGTTAAAATACGTAAATCATGTTATTCTAACTACTCTAAAAAACCTAGACCTCTACCTTTCACCATTTCTGAGAAAAAGGTACAGGAAGTTGGAGAATTTAACATGGTGGAGATAGGGTCCCCTTAAGTCCTATCATACGTAATTAATTCAATGATACCCTATGATAGGTAATGATTCTAGGTTGCCTTGGTGATTACGTCATTTTTAAGATGGAGTCCTAATTTTTCCATATTATTGTAATTAATATATATATAATCGTAAAAAATTTCGTATTCATGCATTTTTGCATTAGAGTGCAAGAGCTATCGCACCAATATGTGAATATTTATAAAACAAGTTATAGTTCGAACGCACCTCATTTGCCGCGTTTGACGTACAATTTCCGACTCGTTTTTTCAGGTTCTAAATTTTTTAAATTCTATTTTACATGCTTAAAACTAGAACCGCCGCAAATTTTACTGAAGTGTTAAAAAATATTTTACACCGGAAATTTTATTTGAAACTATTTAACTTATTTATTTAACTTATTTCTCCTTGGTACATTTTAAACTTATTTTAGAAAGAAATTTCTGGTGATAATTGAAATATTTTTATTTGGTATCGGTCAAAATGACAGCTAAAGCGGTTCTAGTGTTAAAATAAGTGCAATCTAACTAGTGCAATCTAGTGCAATCTAACACCAGAGTAAATATTTTTTTAATCGAAGTTGTTGATTCACAAAGGGTTAATCCAATTAAATTTAAGCTATATTCAAGCAAAATAGAATAATAAAATAAAATTAACGAATATAATAATAAAAGAGAGTTGTTTTTTTTTGTTTTCAAAGAAATATTTTCTTCATACCCCATTACATCTTCAAAAAAGTTTTCTGTTTGTTTCTCTAACAAACTCTCTCTGAAATCTAGAAAGAACTGAGACATAAAATATAATTTTAAACCAACCCATCAAAACTTCAAATAATTCTGAAAGAAATATTACACTCGTTAGATCACACAACTTTAACTCTAGTTGAAAAATTTTCATCAAACTTTTATCCATAAAGACATGTAGTTTGATAGATTAATGATACATATTGGTGGCAGTGCCTGAATGTGAAACTTAGTCGAGAAGTTAGAAATGCTTTATCATTTTTATCTGCAACATCAGAAATTTTGAATTGTGGTGTCATATCCAGTTGCATAGAAGGTTTTATGGTTTATTTCGTAATGCGTAAATATCCAGCAAATACATACACACACATATACATATATATGAGAATAACAGTACAGTTTTACAAGCATTATATTATGCAATAATTTTTTTGTGTGTGTTTTATTGATTTTTGTGATAGGTATTTGTTTTAATAATTATTACAATTTTGATAACTACAGCGGTAAGAAAATAGAAAACACACACACACACACACACACACACACACATATATATATATATATATATGCAAGCGTCCCCCGACTTACGTAAGTAAAGAAACTGTAATAAACATTATTTTAAGGGAAGATGATATTATTCCGGCTCAAAGATTTTGTTCTTTTTAAAGGTTTGTCTAAAAGGCTTATGTAAATTCTAGAAGAGTATATTTTATTAATTTAAATTTTGGCATTCTTATATGCCAAATGAATTGAATCTTCATAAATAGTCAATGATACGTGCAATTTTCATTTTTTAAATACAGTCGAGTCTCCCTATAATGAAACTTCATACATCGAATTTCTCTATATAACGAATTTTTTGTAGGAACGGTCCCTTTTTCCCATGATCTCATTAAAAACAGTCTCCATATAGCGAAATATCTATCTCCATATAACGAATTTTTTCATAAAATGTTCTTTATTTTATTGTTTTAAAAAGCTTCCAAATCACATGGAATCAATTTTCCATAACTGATTAGTGATTTATCGTTCAGTGCTGAGTTTTTTTTATCTTACTTTTCTACCTTGAAACTCCTTGTTTTTTATGCCCAACGAATTCATTCCCCTCCCCCCCCCCACACACACACACCTTCCAACATACTTCTTAAAATAGTGTCAATTAGATTGTTACACATATAAGAGCGGGATCAGAGAGTAATTGAAGTTTAAGGTGTATGAGAATTCAAATGGAGGAAAAGGTTTCCGATACAATTTTTTATTCCTTGCTAAAGTGTGAACATTTTTTCAAGAGTGTAACAATTTTGAAATCAAAACAGCGAAAAATTACAGATTTCTTCGTCTAAAATTAATGTGAGTTTTCCTTATGTGATTTTTATTATGCTTTCAAATAAATGTCTGTTCTCTTTTTTGAAACTGTTTAAATAATTCAGAAATGCAATATTAGGTTAATATTTATAGTTAAACATTTCAAATTCTTAATTAAACACCTCAAAAGTAATTTTTGTTCAAAATTTACACATTAAATAGGAATTTTTAATTATTCTCTATATAACGAATTTCTCTATATAACGAATTTTTTACTGGAACAATGGATTTCGTTATATAGAGACTCGACTGTAGTTTCATTTTCAAAATCCTTGTCAATTTTCATAGAAATTATGATTAGTTTTATATATAGATAAATAAACATTTTAAGCGCGAGACCTATTCTAAATGTTCAGACTTTCATTCTGCCTAGAGTAGAGATTAAACTAGGCATAATTAGCGAATCGCCGTGAGATTTTTTAGGTGCGCCATATTTTTTTTCAGTGCGAAGTGCTATTTTTTTAGTTATGCCCTGCTTTTTCAAAAATTCTTTGACGATTTTCTGAGAGCATTGTGCAGATTTTCCAAGAGCGAGGGGTGATTCTGTTCCGAAATTGAAATTGTTCGGACATAGAAAAAAATCCTCAGTTTTTTTCTCTTAATATACATCCTCTTAATATACTCTTTATAATAGATATTAACAACGAGGCAATCGTATTTCCGTGAACATTTACATCACGAATTCTCATCCTAAGAGGCAGGGTCACCATTTCAAGAGGTTTTTTTTTTTTGGGGGGGGGGGGGGATGGGGTAGGGTACCGTGCAGGATTGCGCGAAACGATCACAAAATAGGAAAATCTCGTATAATAAAAAATACTGTGCATTTTACCCATTTAATTCTATCAGATGCATGTGATTCGTCCGCGAATTTTTTTAATTTTGAAAGAAAACGGTATTTTTTTTTTCTTTTGCGGATTTTTTGCAAAATATATTCGTGAATTTCTTTAAACGAATGTGGAAAAATATCGTGAATTTCATCAAAGATCACAGAAATAAATGGCGATTTTGTCCAATTGGTCTCATGGAATTTTGATCATTGGTTGACCAATTAAAAAAAAAAAAAAAAAAAAAAAAAAAAAAACCGCTAATTTTTGAAATGATCGCGCAAAGAATCTCAAATTTTATCAATCGGTTGCGGTAACAAATTTCTATGAACTAAGAAGCGGAGATGTTGTAAACTTCGCCTATAAATTGAGGAAACAAGTACCAAATCTGATTAATTGGTCAAAGAAAAATACTGCAAATTTTGTCAATCGGTTGCGTAAAGAAAAAAAAAATCAGTTCGCCAATCAATCTCAAAAAAAAAAAAAAAAAAAAATAAATAAATAAAAAAAAATAAATAAATAAATAAAAAATAAATAAATAAATAAAAAAATTCGTCAAAGCAGTGCGGAAAGAAACGCGAATTTCGACGAATGATCATGGGAAAAAAATCGCAAATTTTCGTGAAGGAACCGCATCGTATCAGACAATCCAATTTTTTCATGCGGCGGATTTATTTATTTTCTTTTTATTATAAGTACGTTTGTACGTTTGTGTTCAGGTTAGTTTTAATTTATAATTATCCTTAAAAATAATAAAAAAATACCTGCAATGGGTTGAGTAACTAGATTTTACCGAGGGTCTTTCTTTTTTTCGTGGAATGAATTTGGTACGTTTTACGGATATTGTAAGGGCGTTTGCAATATTGTTCAAATGAAATTGACTCAAACGGTTTTTTTTAGTATTATTTATTCTATGTTTTATGATGCTCTTTTTTCTTCACCTCCATGCATTTTTTCTTCCCCCGCCGTGTTATTTTTTTCACCGCCATGCTGCATCCCCCCCCCCCTAGAATAAATACTAGCCTGTCGTCATCAGGGCAAGGTAGGATAGGATTTTCCCACTAATAGGGATGGGGAGCGGATTCGACGGCTAATTTCTGATAAAAGGCAAGCATAATTGGTTGTAAATTATATACTTAAAGTTCTTTCACTTTATTCAATAGGTTAGACTGACAACACCCTCTAGCTCGCCTTCAAAAAATAGGAATCTACTAACCAATAGAACTATAGGAAATTAATAATTCTAATTCTATTGAATAGTATTCATTTTCTGTTCTTTCTTATTGATATACATTTTATAATTGTTTACATATATTTTTATTTCATAATGGCGTATTATTAAATATGAAGTGCCACTTTATATAAAAATATATCTATGAAGAAAATACCATTTAACCTTCACTATGCTAACGAAGTTTCTATTCATTGTTGAAGCAGATGGCCGTAAAAGAATTTGCTTCTTAAACGTGACCTGAGATTTGATATGCTTTTACGAAGGGTGAGAATCTATATTTGGTATTTTTGCAGTCTGAAATATATTCCATGATGTGAATGCTCTATCTTTCTAATACACATAAAAAACCTTTACATTTATAAAGTCCAGTAACTAGGAACTCCGGTTGCATACAGAATATTTTCTCGGTTATTGAAGTTCAGTGTTTTTGATATTCAAATTTGTGTACAATATGAAAAAAAATCATTTCTAGAAAAATATTCTTCTTTTAGTAAAACGTTTTAAATGTAAAAGAAATTAGGTGACTTCCTCTAATGTGATATTTTCGCTATTTAACAATATCGTATGTGAATTATTATTATTATTATTATTATTATTGCTAAGGAATCCAACCCATGTATTCCGATTTATCGAATATAGGTTAAAGAATTTTTTTATTGAATAATAATAGATTATTTGACATTTTACATATATATGTATATATATTTAGATAGCCCGTTAGCAATACCAAAAAGCATTTTTATACGAAAAATATTAATTATGTATTCAAATTAAGTTTTAAAATTCATTAAAATCGATACTTTCGTATTATCCTCATACTAGGAGTTAATAGCCGAATAAATCGGAAAATATTTCGCTAATTACTGCAAACTTTTTGATTCTGTTATTTTCAGATGTTTAAGTGATTCGATTACATTTCAATTAAATGTGTATTCTATTTATATTATTTTATTTCTTTATTTATGATATTTTAATTTCGTTATGGTATTGTAGGACATTCATTAAGGGTTATAGCAATTATGTTAGTTTACTTCTGCAACGTAAAAGAAAGGAAATCGAAAAAACCCCATAGCGCTGACTTTATTTGAGGAACTACTGGCTGGGTCATCCTATAATCGTTGCAGAATTTTGTCGAGTCATTTTAATTTTTATGAAATTCGAATAAAAACTTAAAAAGATATAAGTTTTCTTCATTCTGTTAAATTCTATCATACGTAATTAATTCAGTGATATCCCATGACAGGTAACGATTTTAGTTTGCCATGGTGATGACGATCAATTTAAGATAGAGTCCTATTATTTCCGCATTACATAATTTAATATATATATAATACTAATAAATTTTCTATTCATGCATTTTTACATAAATATGCAACTGCTATTGCACCAAGATCTGAATATTTATAAAACAAGTTACAGTACGAACGCAGTTCATTTGCCACGTTTGAGGTACAATTTCCGACTTGTTGTTTAAGGTCAAATGGTGAATAAGGATAAAGAAAATGCCAAGTAAAATTAATTACATTTTACAATTCTACACGAGGCCATATAGGGTAAATTGCCCATATTTCGTCCCCTTTCCTAATTTCGCCCCCCTTAATTTCTCCGCTTGTGCGAAAGTGGAGCCACTTATGACGCAAGGCACAGAGGATGGAAGGTAAAATGGGTCAGTGTTCAAAGTTTCGTTCGCCAAGACGTAATCATAAATTAAACACGGCGAATTTCCTATTTTTAGATGATCTGAGTTCTTATTACGGCGTTTCTAGAAAGTTATTTACTGTATTGTAAGTATTTGTTTATTATTCATTGCATGTATTTTACGTTGGTAAGATGCTGACAGTAGCATACAGTGATTTTTAAGACGCTCAGTTCATCTTACGGGAACTGAAGATCCATAATATTGGGAAGTAGCGTGGTCCCAATTTCGTCCCCCTTGCAGTTCTTATTTTCGCCCCGGGGACGAAATTAGGAATGCTTTTTCGTGACATTTTTTTTTCGATTTTTTTTTCTCATGTTTGGATGGCTAATGCATAGTAGCCAATCTCCTGATTTTTTTTTATACCAGTAAAATCTTACAAAAATGTTTTCTTCATTTAATTGCGTTAAAACTGCGATTGTATAAAGCAAGTATTTCAGCATAAAGATATTGGTATGAAAAAAATCGGGAGTTTGGCATGTATGTTTCGTTATGTTTTTCTCCCACTGATAATTAGTACATTTCTTTCTGCCTTACTTTAATGTAAATTAAATTACTTACTCATTTAGAAATAAATTTTGATTTAGTTATAAGTTAAGCCTCAGCGTACTGAATTTTTTGGAGGGACGAAATTGGAACCATTTATTTTCTTTTGCATTTTTTAGGTACTTTTGAAAGAACAATTTTTCGCAATGTTAAAACTTTTTTGTATGATATTTTACTATGTTTCTATGTACGTGGGTAGTTAATCTAACTAAAACGAAATTTGGTAGATTTTCACTGAAAATTACAACCAAGGCCTAAAACTGACGGAGGGGCGATAATAGGGCACCTTACCCTATATATTTTTAGCAATTATATACAGATGGGTGACAAAATAATACGAACACCTATGACAGCAATGGCGTACGAATTGCAACTCTTCCATAAATGTTCGAAGCATGACGTTCCCTTTGGACAGTTCTTCCTGAAATGGATTCTGGAGATGATTATTTATATATGACGCTATCTGGGATAAAGATTGCCTGCGCTTTCTGACCGCTATGGTGGTCAACTCTCTTTTATCCCTCTGAGAAAGCTTTCTTTTCCGTCCACTGTTGTACTTCGTAGACGACAATTTACCGCATTTCGTGTACGCTGTCATAACGGTTGACACAGTACTCCTTGCACGCCCCAAATAATTGGCTCTTTCCGTCACGGAGCAACCAGCGCACCGCATTCCAACAATCATTCTTTTTCGAACTCTGACAATTCAGTCATTACTGAGTTTTCCAGAGCGTATGGTAAGCGCATGCAACACCTATAACTGATATTGAGCTACTGATGCCTTACCTTTCATAACCACCAGGTGGCAGAATTGAGTGCAAAGTGACATGCGTGTTCCGGTCCTTTGAAATGGACCATACCTTTTTCATGGGTATTCGTATTATTTTGTCACCCATCTGTATATAATGTAATATTTTTAATGAGCTATATCGAAAAAGGATGATGCAACTATATTTAAAAAAACAAAGAAAAAAATAGTTTATTTCTAATTTACACTTTTTGAAACCATTATTCTAAATAACAGACAAACATTCAATTTCATTATCCAATTTTTCATTAAAGAGAACATACATATTTTTAATATTAACATATTAGTTTAGTAAAAATTATAAATGTTTTATTTTTATTTTGGATTGTATAATAACGTCAAACTAACCTGAATACCTTTCAACATTTCTTTAATTGTAAAGATATTAACCGCCTGCTTAAAACAATTAACCAAATCAGAATTTGAACAGAACATAAAATTGAACGCTGAAAATTAATACTAAATTGAAAATTCTGTTTTAAATATATATATATATATATAGATGAATGGTGATATAAACTTACATTTATGTTTTTATCGTGCAGAACCTACTGATCTTGTTATTTACTTTTGCTTTTCCCTTAATGACAGTTCCAGAACAATAAAAGTTACTCTAAATTTGTTTCTAAAACGTGATCCGTAAATTTATATGTGTTGAATGATAGTGTGAAAAGCACCTAAAAAAGACGTGACGGAAAGTGCAGTAACTATAAACGTGAAAGGAACGATATAAAATTTTTTCCTGTTCAATTGTGGGTTCTGTTTTGAAAAATTAAACTTCTCGTGATCGGAGATGCACCTAACAGGGGTTTCATTGAACCACTCTTGATAAAAATTCAACGCTATCTAAAGGTTATTCTAATAGATATTTCGAAACAGTTTTAAATCTGATTGACAGGTGAGACTACTTGTTAACTCATGTATTTGCATTACTCATGTATCATCTAATGATGCTATTTTATCTAAACACACTTTAAGCGCCACGTCAGTAACCTGTGACTGACACTGAACTTTTCGTTTAGAAAACGACATTCACCGATGACTGATGGTCTGAAATATGATATAAAACTAATTATATATATATATATATATTGTTTTAAGTTATTACTGAAAATTTATTTCAAATTTACTCACCTTTTATTTATTAAAAATTACTTAAAACATTGAACATTTTTCAGCTTCAGTGTCTGTCACTGTAGCACTCAACGTGTTAAACATACATGAGCTATTTGATTTTTGCATGTATGCCTGAAATTTGGTTCAAGGACTTCAAAGTGAAGCCATCATGACGGATGGGAGTCATAATGCGACAAATATCTTAATGTGTGAGTCACAATGTGACGATTTAAGTATTTCAAATTTGGTTCCAGTTCTGTCTGTGACACTTATAAGTACTTATGACGATACTGCTACGCCATATTCTTTGCTTGTGTTAAAATAATTCGGAAACTATGTTCTGAACAAAAACGGAAGTTATTTTGCATCATCTAAAAGTGATGAAATAAACTTCATAATATGCTTTTAGTTACTTTTTCATTCTGATCACACGGTGCGTTTTCGACGGGTTTTCTCCTGAAAAACCAAATTGTGAGAAGATATAGAGTACTGTCTACGACAGAACATTGTAAGTGTGATCGCATCTTAATATAATATATTAAGACTAATTGCAAGTTCTGAATCTGTCAATGTATAAATTGCAAATTTTGATTAAATTTTATTTTGAATCGCATATTAATATCACAAGAGATTTGCGTAAGGTTGAGGCGGTTTATAAGTGTGAAACATTCAAAAAATTGATTTTTTCTGCAGACCGAAAATTCCTCAATAACGCGGACTTGCTTAGTCTGATTTAAAAAAAAAACTGATCTTACAGGTTTTTATTTACGTCGTCAATCGTGGCGCTGCATGTCTTTCAGTTGTGTTCTTCTCAAAATGGTGTTTTTTGAAATTGTGGGCATTGAGAAAATAAATTAGTAACCAAACTATCAACGTGAAGCCAACTTATATGAGAGATATACTTATCTGGAGAATAATTGAAATTTGCTTTATAGAAAATCTTGTGAAATTTTCACAAAAATTACTCACAAAAAAAGGAAATTAAACTTAAATAATAGTAGTGCAGTTTTTTTGCGAAAATTAACGTTTTTCTAGGTTTCTACATTGATTTAAAAATAATTAAATCCTTATTTGTTTGTCTTAGAAGCATTGTTTAAGAAGCAGCTGTGTCCATCAACCTGTGCTGGAAACTTCGAAGCATTTCTTGTTTTGGGTTACGTGGTGATTAAATTAATTTTACTTCTATGGAGATGATATTACATATTTGATATAATCTGATTACCAGGAAAAAGTTCTAGTCGTCAGTAAAAATATTTACCCTCATCCCACCACCACCGTCACTGATTTTCATAAAGCACAAACTTTTTTCTTTGAATTAATTGAGATAAACATAATAACAAGCATAGTGTTAGAATTATTAATGCAAGGATCATTAGTTATTAAAGAGATAATATAAACTAAGTTTCATTTTGAAAATTATCAAAATTATATATTTCTGGATAAAAAAAGAATTAACATAAAGGCTAAATTATCAGTCATGTTCGTGAAACGATTATTACCGAATGCTTCAAAGGACCGGGTTGTTGATTACTACTAAAAATCGATATCTGATGGGATGTGTTATTTTCTCCAATCCGATTGTAGGTGCCACAAGGGCTAGGTTAATAATATTTCTTACAATTTTATTAAAACATGTTTACTGAAACAGTTATTGAAACTAATTAGATTATATGCTAGCTGGCTAGAGCGGAAAAGAATGGCGTTTCCTGCGCATGAGATGTAAAATGCCTTTTAAACTTGGTTCTTTCTTTTAAAATGCGGGAGAATAACAATATCACTGCTTGCCGTGCACTAGCAAAGGTGGCGGAGAGAAAAATGTCGTTTTTGCTCATTTCTTAGTTCGATTTTTGTACAAAAAAAAGTTATTCTCACATAAATAACTAAAAAAAACTAGTTTAAATAATTTGGTCGCCACATAAATAAATTGTTCACCAGTGGCTACCTGTACTGTAAAAAAGTATGTAACGTTACTCCAGAAGATTGGTGGCAACATGCAGCCTCCAATTTTATGGACCGATTAAACTTATATAATGGTTTGATTGCCTAAGAGGGACTGCTCAGACAAGGAAACCAAGTCTGTAGAGCATAATGTCCCTCCCGGTCGTTTTATTAAGGTATAATACAAGTTAAAAATACAGTTTTCAGCTAGAACTGAAGCCGTCAAAATCGCGACAATGGGTGGTATATCCATAAATTCCGTGACTATAAATATTTACAGTATAAACTCTACCCGTTGGGGCACAGACTGCCTCTACGTGACAGAGAGCGGGAGAAAAAATGTTGACTTAGGCGTCACTCGCTGGGGCCAGAGTCCAGAAAAGTCCAGAAAGTCCAGATTTGGAGTGTTGAGCTGATACTTTGCTTCCGAGTCATGATCACTAGGAAGTGAGAACACAAATTTCTTTTTGAAATTGAAAAATATCCTTTAATTTTGCTAGCAGTGCCGGCCTTGAGAATATGTTTAATAGCCATGATTTGAGGTGGGGGTGGGGGAAACTGAGATATTTGATATGCCAGGTTTCCGTTAGGGTAGAGTGATAGTAGCTATGCTATCAGTACACAGTGATAGTACAGTGATAGTAGCTGTGCCTAATTCGCCGCATTCGCTGAGAGCCGAGGAGGTGCTGTGGAAATTTTTTTATGTAAGTTTTGAAAGGGCCGTGACCCGTCAGGAATGCGGTGGTGGATATTGAGAGATAATATAGGTTCCTATAATGGAGCAATTTCAAGTGATATAACTGGTGTAATATTACACATTAGTGTAACGTAACACCAGTTATATGAATCACCAATATATATATATATATACCGCCAATTATAAGAAGTAACGTTAAATAAGTTTTTATTGTATGGCGTTTGCAGTTTTAAAGCCTTATTTAGGGAAATTGTCTTTAAAGTTAGTAAATTTTTAACTTTTTACTAAAAGTCTACGAAAAGTATGTTAATTTAACTTATCACAGGCATCGCCCCTTCATATCTATCAAAAAATTCCTATATAAAAATAAATAACATAAAATAAACAGTATCTTTAGATAATTTAAAAATTAAGGAATATTTGAATCGTAAGATATGAAATTTTATTTCAACAAAAATAAATAAAAAACTTACTTTCATTGATGAAACATTGTTATATTCAATTTCGTTTAACGTTTCAAACCTTTCAACAGCAAACGTTATTTGACAAAATGTATATCATCTTATAAAATTTAAAAAATCAGTACTTATGAAAAATATAATATACTTAAGTAAATAAGATGAAATTGCAAATGAAAATAAAATTAGAAAGAAAAATATGTTTTTGATATGTTTTTTTTTCTTTCGTCACTTATTTCTTTCAAATTTATCATGTTGTTTTTGTGTAAACATATTTCTCAGAATATTAAAAAATATGTATAGTTTGAATTTAGAAATAACTGTTTTTGCAAGAATATTTGCACTGAAATAAATTAAATCATCCAAGAACAGTCACAAACAATCTATCAACATTGTTTTGTAGAATATTAAACAAATATTGTTTGTTTGTTTACATATTCATATTGGAAATGTAAGTTATTTTTAAATTTCATTTTGATACAGAATTTTATTTATAAGATTACTTATTTTTGTTTGCACAATATGATATGTTAGTCAGATTCTAATTTATAAACTATATTTAGAATAAGTTATGGACGATAAAACACTTTAGTAAGAACATACATGGTGTGTTCACAAAGTTTCAAGACTGGTCTGATAATTCAAAATTTATTAAACATTTTCGTGTTGCGAACTAAAATTCTACGAAATATGACCCTTGGGCATCCACACACCGCTGCCAGTGTTTTTTTCCACTGTTCATAGGCCCAATAGAAGTCTTCTCACGAACGGTTGTTAAGGGATCTCGTCGAAGCTGCCTAGATCGCTGGAATCGTGTCTAATCGCTTCCCTTTCAGGTCTTTCTTGACCCGGGGGACAAATAAAAGTTGCTGGGATCGAGGTCGAGGCTGTAAGGGGCTTGCAGTAGTATTGCCACGTTAAAGATAGCCAAAAATTCGGTGGCGGCGAGTGACGCGTGAGAGGGTGCATTGTCGTGGGGAACAATCCAATCGTTTCTGATGTCTGGGCGGACGCGACGGGTCAGGTCAATTTTTCTCTGGAGTTCTCCATCGGTTTTGGTTATATTTAACGTGGCAACACTACTGCAAGCCCCTTACAGACCCGATGTTGGTCCCAGCAACTTTTTTTAGTTCCCCCAGGTCAAGAAAGACCTGAAAGGGAAGCGATTCGACACGATTCCAGCAATCCAGGCAGCTTCGACGAGGTCCCTTAACAGCCTTTCGTGCGAAGTCTTCTATGGGGCCTATAAACAATGGAAAAAAAACGCTGTCAGCGGTGTGTTGATGCCCAAGGGTCATATTTCGAAGAATTTTATTCCGCGGTACAAAAATGTTCAATAAATTTTGAATTATCAGACCAGTCTTGAAACTTTGTGAACACACCATGTATATTTGGTTGTTTCTTTTTTGAAAATGTTTAATTTCACAATAAGTTTTCATTTTTGTTTAACTTGCAATCATCATTCCCTAACCGTTTATGTTTTCATGATTTTTAATAACAAAAATGAATAACATTTAACAAAACCAAAAAATTATTTAAATCGCTTAAAAAAAGTTGTTGATGAATTTTGTCTGCATAGGCGTCGACAAAGCGGGGACGACTGGGGCTATCTTCCACCATCAACTTTAATATTTTATTTTTGTCCTAAATAATCACAGTTATAATAATAAAAAAAGTAGTGGTTGAAAAATGAATGATTGTTTTTTTTTCCCGTAAAGTATATTTGACAGTGTTATTTCATGAATCTCAATATCTCTCAAATATAACTTTTTTAAAAATTTAGACTTAAATTTACTACGTAACACAGTAAATTAAACGCAAAATAAATAAAAAAGATTCAAGATAATTTGATAAATATCTAAAGTTCATAAATATTGAACTTCTAAGTTCTAAGAGAGTAATATACAGGGTGTCCGGACTCAACGGTGTCTAATGGCTAATTCCTAAACCGTTAGTCATAGACATATAGTTCCAATTACAAAAATGTTTTAAATCAGGTAAAGAAATATTTTAAAAGCGATTTGGTTCAATAAAAACATTTCTTAAAAATTTACAAAATTTAAATTTTTATACGGTCCCCCGGTCCTATAAGTTATATTTAGTATAATTTTCCTATTACACTGACAAGTAAGATAAAAAAAGTCCCATTCATATAATGCTAAAATTGAGTGAGTTATGAAACTTAATGCTTGACTTATGCCACTTTTCTGCTCTGAAAACAAATGAGTTCGTCTTGGCTTTGAGGGATCACGTACCAAGTGTGAAGATCTTATTTCATGAGTATCTGCGCTTTGAAAAAAAATCGTACAAGTATTACGATTAAGATAAAATTTATTAAGTTTCAGATTGGCTAAAATAATATATGTTTTATTGTGTCCGGATTTGAGGCTGTTTCTTTTATTTCTTTTAACAAATATGTTATTTTTTTAAGTTTTTATGTTACTTCAACGATCTTATGTATGTTTTTCCAGTTCAAAATTTTCTACTCGGACTTTAACTCACTTTTAAATATCGATCGACGTTATATTTTACAAACTGGCGCAAATCCAATAACAATCTAATATTATTATGATTTTCCGTGGTTACCATTTATACTTATTTTGCATGATAACACAAAAAATTTCGGATAGATTACCGCCAAGAAGTTTAAGAAAAAGTTTTAGATTAGATAATACAAGACCGCGATTGTTGATTTTTTGAAACTTTTATGTATTTTATAGCACTGAATCCGAAAATTACATTAATTTTTAATTATCATGTCAGGATATTTCGCAAATCATAAATTGTCAAATTTAAAGAATAACAAAAATCGGATTCTATAAAGTAGCAGAGATGTTTGTGTTTTTTTAACTTTTGATAATTGACTTTTACGTACTTTTTAGCACTGAATCTGAAAATGACCTTCATTTTGAACTATCATGTTAGAATTTTTATGCAAATCGTAAATGTGTAAGTTAAAATATAGCGAAAATCTCATACAATTAAACGTATGTAAAACTTTTTTGTGTTTTATTTTATTTTATTTTATTCAATAATTTATTCGATATTTTTGCCTAACCTGGGATTCTTACAGATAAATAGCTGAGTGGTCCAATGAGATGAGGGAGAAGATTCAATTTTAAATTTGAACTTTTTTAATTTGAAATTTGAGAAAAATTCTGATGTGATGGTTAAAAATGAAGGTCAATTTCAGATTCAGCGGTACAGAATACACAAGAATCAATTATCAAAAGCTAAAAAACATAACATAACCCAACTTTTGCAGGCTAGTGTAATCTAATAATATTTTTAAATACGCATTATTTTGTAAAGAATTGAGGCTGTTAATTTAGCATCATTTTATTTAACAAAAATTCTGTTTTTTCTTTCTTCTTAAATGTTTATTACAAATTGTATATTTTGCATTAATATGTCAGAATGATTAAAGATTTCAAATTTATATTGCAATGTTAATTTTACTCTCAACCGTTTTCTAATATATCTGATGAAATTATATTTCGACTAAATTTGTGAATGATATTTGGAGCAAAAAATATGCTCCAACTTTAAACAGCTATTACTCGGTCAATTTTAATCGTAGAATAACGGGACTTTTTGTGTATTACTTGTCAGTGTAAAAGGAAAATTTTATTAAATATAATTTATAAGACCGGGGGACCGTATAAAAATTTAAATTTCGTAATTCTTTAAGAAATGTTTTTATTGATCCAAATCGCTTTTAAAATATTTCTTTACCTGATTTTAAACATTTTTGTAATTGGGACTATATGTGTATGACTAATGGTTTAGGAATTAGCCATTGGACACCGTTGAGACCGGACACTCTGTATATTTACAAACACAGCGTTACCTACGAAGACAAAACGTACGCATTCAAGTACAACTTTGATAGAGTGACTTTACTATCAAAAAGGCAAGTGCCTACATTTTACTTCCATTATGGTCACTCTTACGATCGTATTCACCAATTACTTCGACCACGGGTTATACCGAAAACCTCGGTCGAACGCTCAAACGTTATTCACCTTTAGCCCTGATTGGACGTCTCCTTCATAACCTCCAATTCGTAAATTTCATTTGAACATTCGACCGACGTTTTCTAGGTTGAGGTAGATGGTGAATACCAGCAGTAGCTTACCAACTAATCCGACGCGCAAAATAACATGTTTTTACCAAATTATATAATTCGCTTAATCGATATAATTCAAGACAAAAAAAATCATTTGGCAATAAAGCATCATTAATAGAGATCCCGTGCAGTATTTAGACTTTTTTGTGTGTATTTTAGCTGCTATTTTAACGTTCTGGCTACATTCAGACACATTCTTATACCATTAGAATTTTAAACGAAACTGAGAATTCAGTGGATAAAGACCTTCCTTGTTAGAAACAAATTAAATTATCTTGTATCATTCTAATAATCTTTTCCATGTGCGAAACAATTTGTCACCTTAAAATTTAAAGCGAATTATTAACTTCAGAAAATGTACACAACTGAAAAAAAATGTATCTTTTTAAATATAACACTTAATTTGCTTCATATTTAACACTTTGAGGTCTAAACCCTAGTGTCACTCGGGTTGACGTTTTTTGGTGAAGTGAACTAAGCCCGAGAGTCTCTCGGTATCAACTTTTAACTCTCTGAACTTATAACAGAACTTACAATATAAGTTAGCGGTCTTTTCAGATATTATCTACGAACCTTTTATTTTGAAAAAATATATAGGTGGCGGCATTAAACAGAAGTAATTATATGAAAATATCTAGAATCAGAGCTTAATTCGAACTTATTGTGAACTTTGTGGTGTTGCTTGTTTCTCTTTTGGCAAATCCGTGCTTTGAAATGTACCATACAAAAAGACATTTTACTAAATAATGTTTATATACAAGTGAAGCCTATTTCCAGATATTTTCACAACATTTGGGTAAGGTTTTTCTTTCAAGTCTAAGTAACATTTTATGTTAAAAATTAATATATTCTTATGTGGAACGTTTTTAAAAATTTAATACATTCTTTTTTCAAGAATTTCTCATTTAGTATTACTTACTAGTACATTCAAATAGTTCCTTAATAATGAATAAGAACAGACTAAAGTTTATAACAAAAAATTATTAAAATACTTCCTCCAAGTACTTTTTTTTAATCATAAAAAGTACTAAATACCTTCAATCCACAGGGAGATAAGCGGTTGAAATAGTTCAACCCTCAAAGTGTTAAAAAATGATGCGAGTTGTTTATTTGAATAAGCAATAATTTATTTAAAAATTATATATCTTTGATCTCAGAATACAGAAAATCCAATTTTCTATCAGCAATTAAAAAAAAATCAAAATATTATGTGGTGATCGATGACGAATACAGTAGGAATAGAGATTTACACTGCATAATTCCTACTCGATTTTGGATATAAATTTTCCAATTAATCGATGACTCGTAGTTCTATCCAAGATTTGATTAAATTGTTCAGAGCAATTTATCCATATATAGATAGAACTTGCTTAATTTTTATTAAGAGATATATTTTTTAACTTAATATAAACTTAAAATAAGTATTAAAAACAAATCAACTGAAAAAAATAAATAAGAAATGAAAACATTAAGTGTTATAGTCAAATTTGAAAGGTAATTAGTATTATTAGATGTAAATCTCCAACTGGGCGAAAAATGTCCAAACCAGGATCCTGGTCCGGATATTTTTCTCCCAGTTGGAGATTTACATCTAATATGATTTGTTTACCAATTAATATAATTGTGTTAATATTAATCTAGTGTAATTAGTATTGTTTCTTTGGAATGCATCGCCGAAGGAGCTTAAGAGGCCACACTAGTCACTCGGAAAAAGTCGAACGACAATGTTAAGTCTATGGGAGCGTTATTTTCAAATTTCTCGCTCAAATTTTAATGTTTTTGAATGACTTTTTTGCATAGGATAGGTGAATGTGATCTACAACCGGGCTATTTTTACTTTTTCTATTTTGGTAACAGTTTTTTTTTATATGTATATAATAGGATAGTTTCACTTTCGGCACCAGTTCCAACCGGTTCCGAAAGAAATAGTAATTTTTTTTAAAGAATCTGAAACCGAAATTGAAAAGTAAAAACTATCCCGCTTGTAGATCGTCCTCAGCTATTCTATACAAAAATCATTCAAAAATATTAAAATTTGAGCGAGATATTTTAAAATAACGATCCCATAGACTTAACATTAGATCCCATAGACTTAGCGTTTTCTTTTCGTCCCGTGGCTGAAATGGGCTCTTAACGGCATGGCGTATTCATGCACAATACTTATTTGAACTTCTAACTTCTGATGCACACTTATTTGGTATGACTTTTAAAAACCCGGAGATTTTTTGTTTTGTAGGTATGGTTATTTATCCATTTGTTTTAAATATGTGTTCCGAAACATCAAAAGGAAATATTCTAGTGGTTGTACGGTGGTCGATTGTGGCATGTTTTTATTCATTATTATTCTAACTTATAACATACATACACAACCACGCACAAATGTATAATCATCTTCATAATTGTCACGTATTTTACACGTAATATAGTATACATAAGGTATACTTAATTCTACATATTTATTTATTTGATACCATAAAACTAATATAAAACAACTTTTAATTATGACATTGCTTTATAAAAATTAGGATCCTAAAGATAAAAACTACAGCAATAGTTCCTGTTAAACACAATTTGAGTTTCATCTATTGCCACCAAAATGTTACATACATTTATCAAACTCTGTGCCTTTTGCGATAAAACTGTCATGAAAAAAGTTTCAGCGACAGTTGAAAGTTATGTGGTCTAATGAGCATAAAATATGTTTTCAAAAACTTTCGAAGTTTTCGAAAAGTTAACGTAAAATGTGTTTGATGTCTTGGTTATTGGCAAGTTTCTGCGGCTATTTCTTTCAAAATAAAGCAATATTTGTATTTTCCATTGTAAGTTATAATCGATAATTTAGATTTTGAGATTAAAGATGTCATACGGTTAATTTCTGTATTTTTGTGTCTTTCTACTAAAAGTGATACTTTATTAAAAGTCAATTTAAGTATTCAACAATAACATAATTTAATTGGAAAAATAAAGCGTACATCTTTAGGAAAATCATATACAATTAAATTTTAAAAACATTGAGAGAAAAAAAATATATTTTCAATAGAAAAATTTAAAAGTAAAAATATTAATATACAGATATACTTAAAAACATACGTTTATTTGATTGAAAATGAAATGTTTAAATTCGAGATACATAAAGTAATCACACATATACACTAATACATAAAATAATCACAAATATACATTCATATATAAAAAGACAAGTTCTAAAAAACTTGCACTTTTTCTTTCTCAAAAAAGAATTTTTTAAATTATCTCATGTGCAAACGATGAATAGGGTCCAAAACGAAATAAAACTAAATATACACTGGTTTATAAAAATTAAGGAAAAATAAGAAAAATAGCGAATATTCAAAATGTTACCTGTAGATTTTAATAAAACTGAGCCACAGTACACAACACATAGTAATGTATAAAATAACATCAAAAGAAATTATCAGACGATTGTGGTGTTTCAGAAATTAACGCAATTATAAAATAAACAAAATAAATGTGTCAGTTTGGTATAGTAACAGTATCTTTAATATGGAGTATGATCACCCCCAGAAGCAATATAGTGCATACAGCGATGTGTGATGCTGTCAACGATGCATGTGTGATACAGCGGTGTGCGAGCTCCGATCGATAGTTCGCTGGGGAGTGCGAGCCATTGCTCTTGTAAAACAGTTGTAAGCGTGGCAACGGTCTGAGGAGGGGGATTAAGAGCAAAAACACATATTTCTAAAGCAATCCAAACATGCTCGATGGGATTCAAGCCCGGTGTTCGAGCTGGCCATTCCATGCGCTGAATATTTTGGTGTTGAAGATAATCTTCCAAGATGTGAGCCCTGTGCGGTCTAGCATTGTCGTCCTATAACAGAAAATCATTACCTATTGAGCCGACATAAAGGCGCACATAAGCATCAAGAATGTCATCTATATAGACTTGAGCATTCACAAATCCACGTGGAAAGACTTAGAGGTCTGTACGTCCATCCAAAGAGATACCACCCGAAACATTGACACTGCTTCCTCCGTATGAATCTCACGAATGTTTGATGGATGATAACGTGTTCTCTGTTCTCACCAAATCGAACAACACCTAATATCGGTTTGGAGGCTAAACCGGGTCTCATCCTTGAAGAGAACCCGCCTCCATTTATAAGCCGACCAGTGGACATGTTGACGAGCCCAACTTAAACGATCCCTTCGGTGAAGTGAGGTGAGCGGCACACAAATGGCTGGTCACCTCGCGTAAAGACCTGCTTCATGAAGCCTTCTATTAACAGTAGACGTTGATACCAAACTTCCAGTGGCTGCAGCAAGGGGCGCTCTAAGATCACAGCGAATTGCTGTTCTATTCCTTTCTATACATAACCGTAAATATCGGTCATCGGCGTTTGCTATACTTGTTGCTTGTCCTTGGCTGAACATTCTGGAGGCCGAACCAGTGGTTTGAAATTGTTGCCAAAGGCTATGAACAACAGAAGGACTCACATTTAGCCATCTGGCAACCTCTATCTGACTTTGACCTGCCTCCAATCTTCCAATAGCTCCATATCGCAGTTATGCGGACAAATAATACCTCGATGTCATACTAATGAATTGGCTATCTCAGTTTTCGTATCTATAATCACAGCGACACTTACAGCTGTACTTTCTAGCATTCACTTTTTTTTGTTCCTCACAGATGACAAAATCCGATTGCAGCGCCACTAACTTGCATTTTGTAATTTTATTCAGCATCTTTTAGTTAACAACATATGCAAATTTCATACGACATATATGCAAATTTTGAACGAGTTGTGATTTTTCCTTAATTTTTGGAAACTGGTGTACTTAAACGGCAAAACACATCCTAAAATTAAGACGTTATTAATCCTCTAATGTCCTTGGTAGATTGCGTTCTAAAAATTCCGTAGTGCACAAAATTCGAATTCATACCAGAAAATCTAAATAAAAAAACTCTTTTTATTTAATGGCGGAATGACTTGTTATTAAGTAAAGCAAAGATTTCTATTGTAAATTTCCGGTATGAATTCGAAATATCTGAATAAACCCCCCCCCCCTCTAAATTGGGAACACTAATAGTAGTATAAATGCTACCATGGGCAATGGACATTAGAGGATTAAGAGCCTTGTTCCGATTTTCCGCTTATTTAATCTTTTAAAGTTAATATATTTCAATTATCAGTTACAATGCAAAATTATATTGGTAAATACTTTGCATATCGATAACATTACTTTAATGATTGTGAAATTAAATAATTAAATTACTTTTCAATATTTTTAAATTTATTAATTATTATGTACTGATATATATAGTCTCTGACTTAAAGATAGCAACGGAGCTAATGAAGCAAACGTCCACACTAATTTTGAAATGTTATTTTTGACTTATTTAATCACAATAATTAAATATGGCAAAAAACTTTTTTAATTGGTGGTAGAATTATGCCTGATTGCTTAATTCGACTCTCTAAATTCGGTACCTATGCTGATATTGCCTGAAATGTTTGTGGATTTAAAGCCAAAGCACTCAGTAGTAAAAAACGCGCTCTCTCATGAATAAACGGAAAAGATAAATATATGTTACGTTGGGTGGCCTACTTTACTTTCTCATAAGAAAATTTCTTTTGCGAAACAAGCAATAATATAGATAAGTAAAAAAATCTTACCTGTTTATATCGGCTCGGAAGTCATTTCTGGTCAGGGATTTTTGTAGAGCTGTCGTTCATCATCGGCTGAGTGGAAAACTGGAGTATCCATTTGGATTTATTTATTCTAACTGGATTCTGCTAGAATACGTAGATTAGTTCGCGTTCTTCTGCAAAGTAATATAGCCTTAATCTGATGTGTGTTTCTTGTCAGAAAGATACTATTTTGGTTTCAATTATTTGTATGAGAACAATTATTTTGGAACGCTTAAAAGTTCCATCTAGATTAAGCGGTTACATGTTAGAAAGCGAGAGAGAAAAAGGAATGAAAAGTCATAGAACATCTGCAAGTAAAAAAATTACATAAAATGAAATTGTTCTCGGTCATAAAGAGTCATATGGTTCGAAAGTTATTATGCTGTGGTGCAGTAGTTCGACATTAAAGTGAGGAAGAAAAGATGCACACCAGTTCATTAGAGTGTTTTTTAGTTTGGTAATTGGGATTTGTTCGTTTTTAATTAGATGTTGAAGTTCAGTGGCACCAGCTTATATGGGCCCATGGGGCGCGAACCCACTCAATAATATGATACTCTCCACCCACCCAATTTTCATTGATTTATTTCGTTATTTATTTTTTTAATTAATCGCTGATTTAAAAATTGGTTTAATTGAAGTTCTGAAAATAGTTTTCTTTGAAAAATAATAAGGACATCAAAAATACATTTATAAGTTAGAACTTGCAAGGATATAATTTAATGGATTATTTATTAAATTATAATTAAATTATTACAATTTTATATTTTACTTACAGAAAGCAATTTTTTTTTTGTAGAGTGAACAGATAAAATTTTAGTAAGTATACAGATTTTTGTCACTTTACATCTATAGAATATCTTTTTTTTTTCTTTTCTGACAGTGTAAAGTGTTTAAAACTTGCGCTCTTTTAACAGAATGTGAGAGGAGCTTATTTACCGCACACGAAAAGTGTATCCTAGCAGTTTTCTCAAGACATAGGTAATTCGCATTAAAAATTAAAAGAATAAAAGGCTCAATAGAACATGCAGATTCTTATTCAACCACACCTTTATATAGCTGTATATTGTTATGACATGTAAGAGTTTATCATAAAAGTACTTAACTATATGTCCTAGATACTGACCAGCTAATATGATATTAATATTTTCAAAATGATATGAGAATTTAATGAAAATATCTGTAAAACTATTAAATAATAGTAGATTTTTAAATCAATTAATTAGAAAATACAGAATAAAAGATTAAGAAAATATGTATAAAAATCTCAAACTTGCGCTTTTCTTTTCAGAGCGTGGAAGCGCCTATTTACTATACAAAAACAGGATAGCCAGTTTGGCCTCCATTTTTATTTCGAAATTTCAAATTCACATCAGAGTTCCGCGAAATAACTGTCGTTAAATTAATCAGAAAATACCGTTCGTATTTTCTGATGTGAATCCGGATTTTCTGAATAAAAATGGAGGCCAAACTGCCAACCATATATAAAAACTGTTTCTCAAGGCATTGACAACTTGTATATAAAACTTTAAAAAGTTTTTAAATTTTTGCATTAAATTCGTATAGGAAATATTTCTGACACTGCGCTTCTTTAATATGTGATATTAATCAATTATGATTTTTGACTTTTAATTTGTCTAGCTTCTTATTCTTAAAAGAAATTTCATTATCCATATATTGATTTTTCTTTAATTTTCCTCGATAGTAATTATTAAGGAATAGCATCACTTTTGCATCTTGTAGTCTGAGTCTTTTTGCAGAAATTTCATTTTAAATGCAAAGTATTTATAGAAACCTTATTTACACTAAATTATTAAACATACACTAAAGAAAACTTTTTACAAGCATTTATTTAACTTGCCTTATACGACCATTCGAACACAAATTCAAATTTAACACGCTTCTACTGCTCAATTGACCTAACTTTTGGTAGTATGGCGTATTTCCTTGAGAATACAATATTTTGTAATGAAAATATTTGAAATTTGGATCCGCGACAACTTCCCCGGAAGCATAAACATTTGTCCAAACTTTTTTTACGTTTTTAGTGCGTTATAATAAAAGTTTGTCTTTAAAACATGTCTTTACTAATAATTTATTTTAGTTGATATATTACAAAAAATACGCTTTGACAGCTGATGTGAGATTACGTTTAAAATTAAAGAGGGTCAAGTGGTAATCCCGATAGCCCATCGTAGACTTACCTAATAATGAGGAAAAAATGTTTTCTTAGTCTAACAGTCTGTAAAATAAGTTGCGGTACTTAAAAAAGTATGTGTTTTTATCTAAATGGTAGCAATTTAAAGTAAAATGTAATTTTTCATAGTTGCATTTCGTAATTTAAAGTTACACAGAAAAGCAATATATCAATATTGCGATAAAATCCTACCTTTTTCATACAAAATATATGATGATGATTTTTCAAAAAGAACAAGTTGATTGATCGAAAATCGGCGGGACTAGAGAGTTTTCACCGATTTCGAAAATATTGTTATGGAAAGAAACGCTTTTAAAAATTTCGTTATTGCTGTAGTAATTACAGTTAGATTGACGCTACGCGCTATGTAATTTCTACTTCTACTTTTACTCTTAGGCTAATGTCAGACGAACGTCTTTTTGCACGCTTTTTCCCCTACATATCATCCCTACACAATGCCGCTAGCATTGTGTAGGGATGATATGTAGGTAAAAAAGCGGGCAAAAAGACTATCGTCTGACATTAGCCTTAGAACGCTTTCAGAATACCTTGTTGTTTTGTAAACAGAACGAAACGGTACATTGCTTTGGAATAGAATGATTTTGCTACGATTGAAAATGTGACTTTATTGTCAACATGTAAAAATGAATGTGAAGCATTGCGTCTCCCAGTATTATCATTTACAGTTTTGTAAATATGTTAGGTATAACTGTAAAAAGTTTTATTCTCAATTAAATGTTTAGTTTGTAGAATTTCGGCGCCAAGACTCGTTAAGTTTTGATTTGACACAGATATACAGTTTTTTCTTGTTTATTTATTCTCTAAACCAGAAAAATTATATAAGAATGCCTTTGATATATTGTTTACGATTGCAATTCGAAATGTTCGAAGTGTGATTTACAGATGTAAGATTTAGATCTTTGACCCGACCTTGCTAGATTTTTTTTCATTGCTTACACAAGGCAATGGGTTGTACTTCTATAGTACCAAAATTGGTCGTGAAAAAATTAATCGAAATTTTTAATTAGTCAAAGAGGTGTTATCCCGTAATTTATTTCTAGGTATTTCCATTTCAATTTTTGAAGGTGAATATTTATCACGTCATAAATGCTTATACTATAAGGAATTATACTTGAAACATCGTTAATGTCTTAAAATTTTTCTGTTCAAATATTAGCTGTTATAATTTACTCGAAATACTTTACACATTTTTATACATATATCCCTACACGTACACATTTATAGAAATATATAGAGAAATAGCTAGATATAAAAATAACAAATCTAAAATTGTAAGTAAAACGTTACAAAGGAAGTGCGTTCCTACTATAACTAGTTTTATAAATAATCAGATCTTGGTGCAATAGCTGTTGCACTTTTTTAAAAAAGTCCATGAATACAAAATTTATTACGATTCTATATATTAAATTCAGTAATACGGAAATAATAGAACTCTATCTTAAGTAGGACGTCCTCAACATGACAACCTAGAATCATTACCTATCATGGGAAATCATTGAATTAATTACGTATGATATTATTGAATAGAATGAAAAAAACTTTTATTAATATTTTTTAAAGTTTTGATTCGATTTTCATAAAATTTGAAATGAGAAGACAAAAATTTGCAACGATTCTATATATATTGAATTTCAAACCATTTTTTTTGCTGTTATATGCAGACAGATAGACGGACGCACCAGACGACGGCTATAGGCGCTAGGCATTTAAATAATTACGAACACGCCTAAAAACGCATGTATAAAATACATTTTAAAATCAGTATAAATTTTAGAGCTATAAATGGACAGTTTTTTCTTTTGCATTTTTAAATCTAAAAATAAATATAAACTAAACGCAAAAAAAATTAAAAAACAAAAATTTATTATTTTCGTTAAGTTTTCGTATTTGTTTCTTCGCTAACAATGATAATGAATTATTGATTTATGATTACCTTGTCTTGTAACAATCATTAATACAAGTAAAAAGCATGCCAGATATTTTTTATTCTCTTGTTTAAGTTCAATTTACTTTGTTGGAGGATCTTTGTTAAAAAAGTAAATGAAAAAGGAGTACACTTCAAGTCTTGTTATTTGCAAGAGATTATTTGTTTTCAGATTTGAAGCTAAAAGAGAATTCAAGTTTATTTTGTTCCTGAACGAAGTAAATTTTCCAAGAAAAGAACAAATGTAGCAGGTTTTTTCTCTCATTGGAGGGAATGGAATACTTGGACAGTTATACTTTCTCTGAATTTAAGAAAAAAAATTGTTCTTATTTCATTATATGATACAATGTTTACTCGAAAATAAGAGCAGATCTTGTATTAAAGTCTGTTACAAAAAACGCACAAAAGCTTATTTTGAGGGGATGTCTAATTTTTTGCATGTAGTAGTGTAATTTAAATTTTTTCATTACTTATGTACAAGACTATACTTTTTTTATGCGCGTTCGTAATTATATAAATACATAGCACCTGTAGTCGCATATGGTCCGTCCGTATGTCCGCATACAACAGCGCAAAACGTACCCAGCCGAATGGTTTGAAATTTTATATCGTTGTAGAATTTTGTCGCGTCATTTCATATTTTATTAAAATCGAATCAAAACGTAAAACGATATTAACAGAAGTTTTCTTCATTCTATTAAATCCTATAATACGTAATTAACTCAATGATATCCCGTGATAGGTAATGATTCTATGTTACCATGGTGATGATGTCCTATTTAAGATGGAGTCATATTATTTCCGCATCACTGAATTTAATATATATAATCATAATAAATTTTGTATCCATGCATTTTTGAATAAGTGTGCAACAGCTATTGCAATAAGAACTTAATATTTATAAAATTAGTTACAGTAGGAACGCAACTCATTTGACAAGTTTGACGTACAGTTTTAGACTTCTTTCTTTCTCACTTTTAAGGCTAAAAATGTATATAAACTAAACGAAAAGAAAAAAAAAAGATTTTTAACGCCATTGCAAAATTTTCGTATTTTTTTCTTTGTTAACAATAATAATGGACTATTGATTTATGATTACCTTGTCTTGTAACAATCATTCATACAAGAAAAAAAGCATGCATATAATTTTTATTCTGTTGAATTATTATTCTCGAAATATTCTCTCTTTTTATTCTCTTTTTTATTAAGTTGAATTTACTTTTCTGGAGGATCTTTGTTAAAAAAAATTAAAAAGGAGTACACTCGAAGTCTTGTTATTTGCAAGAGATTATCTGTTTTCAGATTTGAAGCTAAAAGAGAATTCGAGTTTATTTTGTTTCTGAACGAAGTAAGTTTTTTAAGAAAAGAAAAAATGTAGTAAGTTTTTTTCTCTCATTTGAAGGAATGGATTCTTTGGTCAATTATACTTTCTCTCAATTTAAGGATAACAAATTTTTTTCTTATTGGTTTGCATTACATGATACAATGTTTACTCGAAAATAAGAACAGATCTTGCATCAAAGTTTGTTACAAAAGGCTTAGTTTGAGGGGATCTCTCTATTTAGGTTCGTTATATATATAGTCGTCGTTCGGTCCGTCTGTCCGCATGTAACGAAGCAAAAACTACCCAACCGAAGGGTTTGAAATTAGAAATATATAAATATTGCAAAATTTTGTCAACTCATTTCAAATGTTATGAAAATCGGATGTATAGTTTAATTATATTGACAGTCAAAAGTTTTACGTTATATTACGGCAAATGTGAAGAAAATATTGCAAGTGCATTTTAATGATGTTACAGTCTTTCGAACAGAATGAAATAGATATGCACTTATGAAGTGCACTGAAATATACATTCAGTAAAATATGCGGTGCAAAAATTATTTATAAAACTAGTTATATTACGAATGCACTTCATTTGTCACGTTTGACGGTAAATTTCCAACTTGTTTTTATGTAGCACAGTAATTTAATTTCATTCATTACTCATTTATAAGAATATAAAATTTTTTAATATTTTCATACACAAGAATCAATATTTATACGCATATTGACGCAAAATTGAAAGAACAGATCTTGTATTAAAATTTATTACAAAAATCGCACAAAGGCTTATTTTGAGAGGATATTTTTTTTTCCATGCAGTATGGTAATTTAAATTCATGTAGAACATTATAATTTTTTCTTATATTCATATACAGGAATCTATATTTATGCATATATTCATGCCAAAAATTGAAAATATATTCATATAATCAAATATGATTAAAATTAAAATGACTTTTCTTTTCTTGAATTTGTATTTATACAATGTCCGAAGGTTTGTTAATTTTTAATTATCCCTATTCTAAACTCGGGCTGTTCTAATCGCAAAAAGGGTTAATGCTTTCGTTAGTAAAAAAAGGGCATCTGTGACCCATATATTCATTCATTCATTAGCATATTTAAAATAATGAACTTTAAAATAAGTAGGGGTTAAAACAAAAAAAAAGGGGGGGGGGAGAATATGAATCGTAAGGTTTTTCTTTCGCATTTTTAAATCTAAAAATTTCTTTGCTACCAATGACAAATAACAATTGATTTATGATTACCTTGTCTTTTAACCATCATTCATACAAGACAAAAAGCATGCCTGATAATTTTTATTTTCTTGTTTAAGTTCAATTTACTTTGCTGGAGGATCTTTTTTTAAAAAATAAATGAAAAAGGAGAACACTCGAAGTCTTGTTATTTGCAAGAGATTATTTGTTTTCAGATTTGAAGCTAAGAGCAAATTCAAGTTTATTTTGTTTCTGAACGAAGTAAATTTCCCAAGAAAAGAACAAATGTAGCAAGTGTTTTCTCTCATTTGAGGGCTATGGAATACTTGGTCAATTATAGTTTCGGTCAATTCAAGAAGCAAATATTTTGTTCTTATTGATTTGTATTACATGACGCAATGTTTACGCAAAAATCAGAACAGATCTTGTATCAAAGTTTGTTACAAAAGACTTACTTTGAGGAGATATCTCTTTTATTATGTAGCACAGTAATTTAAATTCATTCATTACTCATTTACAATAATATAAATTGTTCATATATTCATATACTAGAATCTATATTTATACATATATTGATGCAAAATTGAAAGAACAGATCTTATATTAAAGTTTGTTAGAAAAAACGGACAAAAACTTTTTTTGAGAGGATAATCTTTTTTTTTATGTAGTATAGTAATTTAAATTCATTTAGAAAACTATGATTTTTCATATATTCATATACAAGAATCTATATTTATGCATTCATTCCAAAAATTGCAAATTTATTCATGTAATCACATACGATTACAATTTATATGACTTAATTTTTAATGAATTTGTATTTATATTATGGCCGAAAGGTTCTTAATTTTTATTATCCCTATGTTCCAATCGCAAAAAGGTGTAATGTTTTTGTTTGTAAGCTAGTATGTTGTGGCCATCAGAAAACTTTCTTCTATTTAATTCACGTCAATTAAATCATTTAAATAGTACAAGAAATAACAACGATTTAGCACCAATTCATATCAAAGTATATCTGAATTTGAAGTTGGATGAAAATTCGTGCATTAGTTCTTGAGATAGAGCTATAGCGGAAATTCTGAAAAATGTAGTATAGCAGTGCCACCTGTTGAGCGATTTACACCAAAAATAAACAGCACTAAATGATATCAAGGTATACCTGAATCTGAAGTTTGTTGAAAATGAAAGCATTAATTCTTGAGATAAAGCTATTGCGGAAATCGCAAAAAATACAGCATAGCAGCACCACTTGTTAAGCGATGTACACGAAAAATGAAACAGCCCTAATTTATACGTCAATTCATGTCAAGGACTAACTAAATCTGAAGTTTGATGACGATCCGTGCAATAGTTCTTAAGATACAGCTCTTGCGAAAATCGTGAAAAATGCAGCACAGCAGCGCCACCTGTTGGGCGATTTACAACAAAAAATTTAACAGCACTAATTTATATCAAGGACTAACTGAATCTGAAGTTTGATGGAAATTCGTGCATTTTTACTTTCTTCTATCTTTACAAGAAGAAAGTATTGGATTCGTGAAAATTTTCGACTCTCGGTTTTCGACGGATTTACACGTTTTAGAATGCCCAGAACACGATTTGATGGTTTTTAGAAAATGTCTGTCTGTGAGTCTGTCTGTCACTCCGTCACTCTGTCACTCTGTCACTCTGTCACTCTGTCTGTGAGTCTGTCTGTCACTCCGTCACTCTGTCACTCTGTCACTCTGTCACTCTGTCTGTGAGTCTGTATGTGACAAAAATTTTGTGGGCACTCTATCTCAAGAACTAATGCACAGAATTTCACAAAACTTATTATTTAGTTATACCTTGATATAAACTAGACCTGATTAGTTTTTGGTGAAAATCGCCCGACAGGTGGCGCTGCTATGCGGCATTTTTCACGATTTCTGCAATAGCTATATCTCAAGAACTACTGCACGGATTTTCATAAAACTTCAGATTCAGTTAGTCCAGGATATAGTTTGGTGCTGATAACTTTTTTGTGAAAATCGCCCAACAGGTGGCGCTGCTATGCTGCATTATTCATGATTATCGCAATAGCTCTAACTCAAGAAAAAATGCACGAATTTTCATCAAACTTCAGATTTCGTTAGTCCTTGATATAAATTAGTGCTGTTTAATTTTTGGTGTAAATCGCCCAACAGGTGGCGCTGCTGTGCTGCATTTTCACGATTTTCGCAAGAGCTGTATCTCAAGAACTATTGCACGGATTTTCATCAAACTTCAGATTTAGTTAGTCCTTGACATGAATTGACGTGTAAATTAGTGCTGTTTAATTTTTGGTGTAAATCGCTCAGCAGGTGGCGCTGCTATGCTGTATTTTTTGCGATTTCCGCAATAGCTTTATCTCAAGAACTAACGCTTAGATTTTCAACAAACTTCAGATTCAGGTATCCTTGATATCATTTAGTGCTGTTTATTTTTAGTGTAAATCGCTCAAAAGGTGGCGCTGCTATGCTACATTTTTCAGAATTCCCGCTGTAGCTCTATCTCAAGAACTAATGCACGAATTTTCATCAAACTTCAAATTCAGATATACTTTGATATGAATTGGTGCTAAATTCATCTAATTTCTTGTACTATTTAAATGATTTAATTGACGTGATTTATATAGAAGAAAGTTTTGTGATGGCCACAACATACTAGTTTCTTGAGTTAGAGCTATTGCGATAATCATGAATAATGCAGCATAGCAGCGCCACCTTTTGAGCGATTTTTGCAAAAAAGTAATCAGCACCAAACTATATCATGGACTAACAGAATCTGAAGTTTTATGAAAATCCGTGCAGTAGTTCTTGAGATATAGCTATTGCAGAAATAGTGAAAAATGCCGCATAGCAGCGCCACCTGTTGGGCGATTTTCACCCAAAACTAATCAGGTCCATCTTATATCAAGGTCTAACTAAATATAAAGTTTTGTGAAATTCTGTGCATTAGTTCTTGATATAGAGCGCCCACAAAATTTTTGTCACATACAGACTCACAGAGTGACAGAGTGACAGACAGACTCACAGACAGACATTTTCTAAAAACCATCAAATCGTGTTCTGAGCATTCTAAAACGTATAAATCCGTCGAAAACCGAAAGTCGAAAATTTTCTCGAATATAATAATTTCTTCTTGTAAAGATAGAAGAAATTAAAAAAATCTATCTGTGACCATATGTTCATTAATTCATTAGGCATATTTAAAATAATAAACTTTAAAATCAGTGGGGGTTAAAACAAAAAAAAGGGGGAGAATATGAATCGTAAGGTTTTTCTGTCGCATTTTTAAATCTAAAAATTTCTTTGCTAACAATGACAAATAATAATTGATTTATGATTACCTTGTCTTGTAACCATCATTCATACAAGAAAAAAAGCATGCCTGATAATTTTTCAATTTACTTTGCTGGAGGATCTTTGTTAAAAAAAATAAATGAAAAAGGAGAACACTCGAAGTCTTGTTATTTGCAAGAGATTATTTGTTTTCAGATTTGAAGCTAAAAGAGAATTCAAGTTTATTTTGTTTCTGAATGAAGTAAATTTTCCAAGAAAAGGGCAAATATTTCAAAGAAACAATTTTTTTTCTCTCATTTGAAGCAATGGAATACTTGGCCAACTAAACTTTCTCTCAATTTAAGAAGAAAATAGTTTCTTCTTATTGATTTGTATTACATGATGCAATGTAATACTCGAAAATAAGAACAGATCTTGTATTAAGGAGACGGTGGACGTTTAAAAAAGTGTCTTTTAATTTTCATATCGAGATTTAAAATTTTGTACAAATACACATTTCACCATAAGTATATAGCCTGCCTTTAAAAGTCATTTCCAATCTTATTATAATTTTTAGATCTTTGAAAAAACAAAAAAATAAATAAAACGAAATTTTAAAATACTCCTTGCGTCTTAATTTTTTAGATATTTCCTCGATTTTGAATTTTAATCACGTAAAACTCTATTACAAAGAAATCTGTGTATCTATTTTTTAAACCCTTAAATACTCGTAGTTAAACTTTTAAAGATATTTTTTCTGATTCCCATATGGATTATCATCAAAATTCTGCCTTATAATAAGTTAAAAATCAAATTTAATTGTTTTAATGTGGCCTTATTTTAAAATGCATACACAGTTTCTTTTTAAGCAATATCAGGACTCTTCTTTATCAGTTTCATGAATTTTGATTAAAAAGTGAGTAGCAAGGAGCATTTCAAAAATTTAAAAAAAAAAAAGCAGAAACATTATTATTGAGAAAAACGGATTTAAAGTATATTAAAAGACAAAAAAAAATGTTTGTGAACAAATGCAAAACACTTGCAACTTTGCGTAAAATATTAGCACCTGCATGCGGTTTTCTACGAATCAGTAGTAAAAATTAGGGAATAATAATGGACACAAAAAGAAATTTCGATTTTGAGGTCGATTTCTGCTCAAATAAAGGTCCACGGTACGCTTAAAATTTGTTACAAAAAACGCTCAAATGCTTATTTTGAAGGGCTGTGTAATTTTTATAATGTAGTACAATAATTTAAATTTATTCATTACTCATGTAACATCAATATATTTTTTTCATGCGAGGATGCGAGTTTCAAAACTCGCCTTATCCAAAATTTAAAAAAACTAGCTTTTTCTATCAACGTATTCTATTGGTGAACATGAATCGGAAAAAAACACTACAATCTGAAAAAAAAAAAAAAAAAAAAAAAAAATGTGTTGTTATGTATTTCTGGTGTTGTAAAATCTTGGTTTACAATGAAAACCAACGGCCACAGTCGAGGTTTTTTGCGATTTCCCCAAATTTTATTTTCTGGATAAGGCGAGTTTTGAAACTCGCGTCCTAATGTCTACTAATATAAAATCTAAAATACAAATGAGAATTTCGTTCAGGCTACTTATAACCTGTGTTCTACTGAATGAATTTCAAGAGGACATGCGCTGTTAGTTAGACATTTTTTCAGAGAAAAAATTAGTACTTAATATATTGCTCTAAGTTGCTTAGTTATAGATATATAAGGAGAAATTATATAATCTGTTGAACCTGATTATGAAAGATTAGCGTTTAAAAAATATTCTGGAAGGATTTTGCTGAAACTTGCACAGATAGTAAAAATTCCGAGAAATCTTTTATTATATATTATGCCGTTCTACAGTGGGTGATATAACGTTATAGGGGAAAGTTTTGTAATCCAGTGAACCCGATTGTGAAAGACTAACATTTTTCAAATGTTCTACTGAATGGATTTTGATGAGAAGTGAATTGTTTGATAACTGTTCAGGAATTGTTCATTGCATATCTATTTAGTGTTCTATAGAAAATCCCATTGTAAATGATATCCCACTGTAAAGGAATTGATTCTTAACAGTCAAAATGTCATCTAACACATTAGAAAATATGTTAGCTCAATGGCGTACGTATCGTTTTTAGGGAGGAAATCGCCTTCAGCAGCTCGATATTGTGTGATTTTAACACAGTATTAAAAACATTTTTGGAGCTGAAAATATTTCATCAAATTAAACAATTTTTTAGAAAAAAATTACAAATCTTTGCTTAGGTATTCCTTTAAATAATTTAATGATACATAATTTAAATTTAATTTCAGACTAATTGAGGATTTTCAATGACATACCTGTGTTGAGCACAGGGTTATAAAAAAATATATTCGATATATCCACTTAATATTATATATATATTCTTACACTATTGTACTTTAACTCCAATCTAAAATAATAACCAAGTTTACAGATGAAAATATTTTTTTCAGTCAATCAAACCATAAAACGCAAAATCTATGAAAATTTTCAATAAAAAGTAAAAGATAAAATAAACACAATACAGGTACTTACTTAAAAATAGGTAGAGGCTATAAAGCTGTGTAAAATACAATATAATACAAAATTTTAACTTTCTACGATTTATCAATTTTTATTGATTTTTAATGAGTTTTTTCAATATGATGTTTGCGTTTTTTTGCTTCCCGCGACAATTTTTTGGCATTCGTTAAAAGAATTCCGTTTCCAACTTTTGGCGTAATGTGAAAGCTTTTGTCCTTTTCGGTTTTTGAGTTTTTTGTTTGTTATTATTGCAACTTTATATGCGGTTTTTAGCAGAGTATTTTTGTGTGTTCCGCGGCTATTTTTGGAATTCGTAACAGGAATTCGGTTTAAAACTTTTAGTCTAATGTAGTAAATTTTGTTTTCTGATATTTTTGAATTGTCAGTCAATTTTAGCATTTATTTATTATTTATATTTATGCGTATAGCACGATTTCCCCCCTAAGTATAAAAATTGCGTTTTAATCTTTTAGCCCACATACTGAATTTTAACCTCTTCACAGTGCAGACAATTTGAATTTGTACAGCTATTTTTTGATTTTTCGCAATTTGTTTTCCATTTTGTGGAGATATTTCGATATTTGTAAAGTAATCCTATTTAATTTTTTAGTCTAATATAAATCGATTTGTCCTCCGCGATTTTTAAAATTTTAGAGATTTTTTTCATGGAAATTTCGGCGCTTTCTTCGCGTTTTTTGCAATTTTTCCATATTAGCTAGAGGAATCCGGTTTCGAACTCTTAGCCCAATATACCGTAAATTTCGGCAACTTTGATATCGCTGAGTGACTTTATCACTTCATAGGCAGCCAGATTTATTATTGTTATATATATATTTATTTGTGTGTTTAATTCATGTGATTAATTCTCGCTTTTCTTACAGGTCTTAGACAGTAAGTGAAAAATGAGCACTTACGAAAAAAAAAACCAGGTTCCTGGCATTATCGCAATTACACTGAAGACAATGTGGCAAACGCAGTGGCAACTGTCAATAATGGCATGAGTAAAAAACTGGCTGCCGCAACATTCCACATAGCATGTAGCACAGTAAATAGATGCCTAGAAAGATATACCAAGTCCGACAATCCTTACTCAGGAACAAGAGCAGTTGATTTCCAAGACTTTGATAGTCGTGGCTGAGTGGTGTTTTCCTTTAGGCAAGCACGATGTCAAGACGATAATTAAAAAATACCTTGACCGGAAGGGCGTTAATATCCTTATATTGACTAACAACACTCCAGGTGATGATATAATCAATGCTTTCATCTAGAGAAACGCTTTATCAGAAATCCTATTTTTCGCAATAAATCGTAAAATAGTATTGTTCAAATACCCCTAGGTTGTCTAAGGGGTCTAAATTTTTATATTACATCGATATATGCGGTAACCGGCTCCGAGCATTTAAAGCATATTTGTAGTTAGGTGGCAAAGTTACTCCAAACCCGGGGTAATTTTATCACCCTATTTTTTTATTTATTTTTCATATAATACTTCTCGTATACATTTGAATCCGCTTTGATGTTCAAAGGAATCGTTAGGTCGATACGCCTGTATTTTTTTTTTTCTTTTTGAGACCCGAATTCAAAGAATAAAAAAAGGTATGCACAAAAATATGTCTGAAACGTGACAAAGTACGGTACTAATTTTGTCTTTGTTAATAATGTTTATTCGGAATTCGGGTAGCGATGTTTGGATGTTTCGCGATTTTTCGAGTTTTTCGCGTTTTATAAGATTTTTGACAGGTCCGAACAACGCCGGGCGGATCAGTAGGTAAATAAATAAATAATAAATGAAAAATAAGTGCACTTTGTCTTGTTATTTGAAGGAGATTATTTGTTTTCTTATTCAAAGCTAACAAAAATTCTTTTTTTTTTTTTTTTTTTTTTTTTTTTTTTACGAAATAAGAAGATTTTTAAAATGACAACAACAAACAAGTACAGACAAAGGTGGGTTTTTTTTTATGTTTCGAAAAAATAAAATTTGAGAATTAAACTTTCTTTCAATAAAAAGAAATCGTTGCCTATTGAATTGCATTACATAATTATATTAGAATATTAAAATTTTGTAGTGATAACCTTATCCAATATATTTTTTTTCAAAATGAACAAATTACTGTGGCACAGAAAAAAAAAATAGATAAAGCGTGATTTCAAAAAAATCTACATTAACCGTAACATTAACCGTAAATTTTATCATGGAGGACAACTAGGATTTGTTTGAAATTGAAATAAATATCTCATTGCTTTTACATCACTTTTTTGGATGAATAACATTATACTCATAATTTATTTACAGTCTTCGAAAATGCTCTTCAAGCATTATTAAATGTCGTCAATGTATAGTTTTCAACTAAACAATTGGCTCTTTTTATTCTGAACTTTAAAAAAAAAAACATCCATACAAATAACACACATACAAATAGACAGATAAATGCAAAGATAGATATGAATATGCGTAAAAAAGACATGTTCTTAAATGCATTCATTGAACTAGATTGTATTCGAAATCATGGGATGGCGAGGACTAAAATCTCCAAATTAAAAAATGCAAATAATCTTAAAAACAGAAAATGAACGTTTCTATAGTCGTGTTTCCAAAACTTTTTTACATTTTCTTTGCTAACAATGGTAATTAACTATTCACTGATTTCTTATTACGATTTTTGTAGTGATTATATACAAGAAAGAAAAACTGACAGATCATCATTTGTGTTTTCTTGTTTAAGTTAAATTCGTTTTTGTTTTCAAGTCTTTATACGTATCATGTCATGTACAACTGAACATACAAATAGATAAATATAAATATAAATATTCGTATAAACTGCATGCCTTTTTACACGCATCCATTGAAAAAGATTGCATTCGGAGGCATGGCATAGCGAGGACAAAAATGTCTAAATCTGAAAATGAAAGTAATCTTAAAAACAAAAAAGGAACGTTTCTCGTCGTCATTTATACATTTTTCTTTACTAACAATGGTAATGAACTAGTTGTTGATTTATGATTATCCTTTCTTGCAGTGATTATTCACACGAGAAATAAGATGGGACAGATCATTTGTGTTTTCTTGTTTAAGTTCAATTCGTTTTTATTCTGAAATCTTTAAATATATCCTTATATGTATAACTGAACATACAAATAGGCAGATAGATGGAAATATAGATATAAATATGTTCATAAACTGTAGGTCATTTTACAAGTATGCATTATAAAATACTGCATTCGAAGGCATGGGATGACGAGGACTAGGGTTACCAGTTTAGCTCTCAGTTTTAATCCGAAATTTCAAATTCATACCACAAATTTCGAAAGAATTTTTTTTTTTTTTATGTGATCGCTAAATGTTTCTCACTAAATTAAACCTAAAATACTATTCTTTATTTCTGGTATGAACACGAAATTTCTGAATAAAAATCGAGGCCAAATCGGTACAAAACAAGGACCTCTTAATTTAAAAATGCATACAATCTTATAAACCAAGAATGAACTTTTCTCGTAGTCGTTCCGAAATTTTTATATATATTTTTTTAACAATGGTGATGAACTATTCATTGATTTATGATTAACCCCTCTTCTAGTGGCTATTCATATAAGAAAGAAGATGTGCCAGGTCATTTGTATTATCTTGTGTATGTTCAATTATCTTTTTTTTTTTTGGAAAATCTTTGTTAAAAAAAAATATACATTTGAAGTCTTGTTATTTCAACAGAAGTTAACTTTTTTTCAGATTTGTAGCTAAAAAAGAATTCAAGTTTATTTTGTTTCTAAATAAAGCCAAGTCTAAAAAGAAATTGTAGACGACTTTTTACTCCTTCAAAGAAAAATGGAGATATGAATAAAGAGGGACAGAAATATAGTTTATACTCTACCAGTTTCGAGTGAAGTAAATGAGGAGGCTGACACAAGATGACCGTTATTTTTTTTTTTAATCGGATCAAGAGTTTCTGATTATCACCAAACGCCCGTCAGTAAATTTGAATAGAAAATTTCGGTCTCATTTAAGCGCCTTATTCACGCAAAATTTCTCTCACAAAAATTGTAAAAATTTCTATTTGTTTTTACTGGTGGCAATTATCGCAGGTATTATATATTTTTCATTAACACTGGCAAGAGGTTGTTCAGGTTGTCACAATATGGCGGAGACACAGAGCCTGACTGACGCCGAAGTAATCCTTCACCAGTAAAAATTGAAGTTTTTGCTATAATTTATGACTGAAATATCTGCATTATTACTGCATTAATAAGGCTTTTAAATTAGAGGAAAATTTCTATTTCAATTTACTGGTGGAATTTTGCCCCGGCAGTAATAAACATCTGCGAAAGCGGTTACACTTGAAGCTTCACTATTTTATGGTATGTCAAGTTCATCGTTATTCATAGTTCCATGTGAAGATATAAAATTCTTGGACAATTATACTTTTTTTTTCAATGTAGGAAAAATAGTCTAATGATTCCATTAAATAAATTTTAGGTGTTAAATTTTTATTATGATAACATTTAAATCATCATTTTCCAAAAAAACAAAATTGAATGACACACAAACAAAAATTCTTCGTTTCCTAATTTGTTCTTTTTTAAATGCAAATTACATCAACCTTAATTTTTCATACGGAAGTTAATAAAACTGTTTTAGGATACTAAAGAAATCTTCCATTACTTTAAACATACCTTTTTGGATACAGCTTTTCTACTTCAAAACTAATTAGACCTCAAGAATATATTATTTAAGTAGTTCAAAATTTCATCAATGTATTTTTTTCTGATTAAAACTTTGAAAGGTTGAATGCTTTGTTTTTATTCTGAATCCTTTTTAAACATCCGTACTGCACATGCACGTACGTCACCCCCCCCCCCCCCATATATATATACTGCTAAAAATAAATGCAGGTAGATGTATATATCAAAAGGTGTATAATATTTATACAAAAGCATTTAGACCGGGATCCGGCAGCTCAGACAATCACCTCATCGAGTTCACGGATGAAATTCTAGGAATAATTAAATCTCGATTCGCATATTAAAACGCAATCAGTCTGCCAAGTCATATCCTGGTGGAAACACCTAAAACCCCGATTTTATAGGTTGACTCGTAGGTTTACCATTGTGTTTTCCTGATCCCAGTCCTCCATGTTTTCATACTTTTGGGTGCAGAATAACACAATGTTAAACCTACGAGTCATCCGCTAAAATCGTGTTTTCGGGTGTTTTCCACCAAGGTATGACTTGGCAGACCGATTGCGTTAAAATACGCGAATCGAAATTTAACAAATCCTAGTATTTCATTCTTGAACTCGATGAGGTGATTGTCTGTGTTGCCGGCTCTCGGTCTTATTCAGTAAAAATGTTTAAAACTGAAAAGCAGGGTAGGAGATGACGGATTAAAAAAAAAAAAATTCTCGAATTTTTAAATCTAAAAATGCATGTGAATTTTAAAACAAAAGTTGAATCTTTTGCTATCGCTATTTTAGAATTTTTATATTTTTTTCTTGACTAGCAATGGTAATAATCTTTTGATTTGCATGATTTACTTATATGATTAGCCTGTTTTATAGCAAGTATTCATTCAAGAAAAAAAGCATGCCAGATCATTTTTATTCCTTGGTTAAGTTCAAATTATTTTTTATGGTGTATATAATTAAAATAAAATATAATAAATATAATATATAAATAAATAAATATATATATATATATAAATTAAATAAAAAAAAATAGTACATCTAAAATCTCGTTATTAGCATGAGATTATTTATCCCCAGATTCCAAACTAAAAGAGAATTCCAGTTTTTCTGTTTCTAAGCAAAGTAAAATTTCTAAGAAAAAAACAAATATAGTAAAATCTTTCTTACATACAAAGTAATAACTTGGGTCATTAAACTTTTTTTCAAGCTAGGAAAAATATTTTTTCTTTACTGATTTGTACATTAGAATACATTCGAATAATAAAAGTTTTTGTCGACAACGTTTATTCAGTAATTTCTCAAAAATAATATATAATTTTATTTTTATACAGGGTGTCCCAAAAAGGAGTATCTATTTTTAAAAATTAATAATTAACAGACGAATAGAGTTATTAACAAAATTCTTGCAGGAAACGTATGTGTGATGTCTCGAATTTTGTTTAGGACACTTTATTATAATAGTTCAAAATCTGACTGACAGATGGCGCTACAACACATTTTGGTGGCTATATGAACAAACGGAGCATGCTTGAAGACCAGACAGGAGTGGACGTGGTCAGTGAAAGTTCAGTAGTAACTATTTCAAAGGAAACAGTAGTTGTCGTTGCGTAAATTCTTCAAAATGGTGTATTTGTTGACCATATAGCCATCAAAATGTGCTGAAGCGCCATCTGTCGGCCGATTTTGAACTATTATAATAAATTATTCTAAACAAAATTCCAGACTTCACACATCAGATTCCTGCAAGAATTTTTTTTAATAACGCTATTTGTTTGTTAATTATTCATTTTTAAAAATAGGTACTCCTTTTTAGGACACCCTGTCCCAGCAAAGAAGAAATTGCTGGCCAGCAGCAAGATTGGTGCTGGCAATGATGGAGAAGGGCTGGCTGATGGTCTACCACTGCATGACCACTGCTGGACAGCTTCAGTTAACTTTGCTGTTGGAAATCATCAGGTAAAATTCTGGTGGGCTTCCGTTTTATCTCATGCGCTGGCCCATCACTACATGGAAGTGTACGAACTTTTGCAGTATTATTGCTGGGAACCCTTACGCTAGGTGGCGTTGCGAATATCGAAGACATTGAGTATTTGAATACAAATGTGAAATGAATATCTTAACACAATTTAAGCTGTGAATCTAATTTTTTTTAAACTATAAATAATATAGCACCACTGCCACCAACAAAATAAATAAGTAAATAAATAAATAAATAAATTCTTTATATCAACGTACTTTTTTCCCCTCCTTAAATCTGGTTTTACTAAGTTACAAAGGATTTCGGTTTTCATAATTTACACAGTTCAGAATCAATAATAAAAAAAGCGTATAAAATATATAGGATTTCTATACAATACAATAATTTCTATACCAGTTTAATGATTCGGAACGTAAATCACAAAATAAACAAACTTGAAATAGTGTAATGAGAGCTTGCAAACTACGAGCGGTGTAGCATACGCTGAAAGTACTTGCTCATGTCCGATCACGAAAACCAAACAGTATCGAGCGTGTATAGTACTTGGGAGGGTGACCACATGGAAACCGCTGCAAGTTCAAATATTTCTATTATAGACATTTATATAGCTCTTGGTGAAACTAGCTTATAGAAAAAAGAGCCATAATACTCTGTTTTTTTTATAGAGTCCTATAAGAATTTTTTGTAAGGGAAAGTGCTGGGCCAGCAATGGAATAGCAGTGGGATAGGTGCTAGCACTGCAGAAAATGTGCCGAATTGAAGTAATGTGATGGCATACCAATGCTGGCCTACTGTTGGCCATCACTGATGGGCCAGCTGCATTCCGCACGGCATTGCTGGCTGCCATCTTTTTTCCAGCTGATGGCCCACTATTTTTTTCTTTGCTGGTGTATTTCTGACTTCGACTAAGATTGAAAAAACGCTTTCAATTATGCAATTATATTTATATTTTGAAATCTACAAGATGTACTTCGAGCGTCATTATTTTAATATAAAATATCATATAATTTCATAAATTATATTTATTTTCTCTCTCGAAATATTAAATCTTTGTTTATTCTAAATTTGACATTAGGCTTAATTTAGTTTTAAAAATTAGAGACTGAGGTATTTTTCCAAAATTTTCTTTCTCTTTTTTTTTTTTTTTTTTAAATTGTTAAACATTTTACCCATATGCAGACGTTTCTGAATTCAAACACTTGATAATGTCGTTATTTTCCACACCGTAGCTGCCGATGGCGGTGAAGACATACCTTTTAAAATGGACAATATTTCGAGGGTTCAACACTTTTGAAAAAAAAAAATCTAATTTCCTTTTCAGTTTTTTGGCTTAGACTTAGAGTGTTTTTTATATAATAAAACTGTTTTACAGTACTAAATAAATGTCTCACTAATTTTAACTTACGTTTTTCGTTACAGATTTTCCACTTTGAAACAAATTAGAGAACAACAAATTACTTCCCAAAAATATGGTGGTTAAATTTTGTGCTATAGTACAAAATTTAGCCATTATATTTCTTTTCTTAAAACGTTGAGGCGTTGACTGTTTTGCTTTACTTTGAACTATTTTTATGCATCCGTACTATACATTTACCCACCTTTCTCTAAACACACATACATGTATATATAACCATTATATAATTACAATTCATCATCTGTTTCCAATTACTAAAATTAAATTAATAAATATAGCTTCAATACATAACACTGACATTATACAAAATAAAGATGGAACTTTTAACTTGTAATGCAAAATCAAGCACAATACAATTAATTCACTAGTGCATTGCGGACGATTAATCCATATAAAGCATATGAAAAAACACCAAATTTTGATACAATAACCTATTAAAAACAAAAGATACAAATAACCAGCAAAATAATTTTTAACCATTAAAAGACGTATAGTAAACAAATAATAGATCAACTGGATTGATGTAGCAGGAAGGTTATATCGCATTTCACTTCTTCAGGAGTACGTGAAGTACAAATATAAGCAAAGACATAGTCGATTTCTGTAATAGAATCCAGCAATAAGCTAAAAATATAATTCTGTTATGTACCCAATGAATTATACACCAAAAAGTGTAAATTTACCATGCCATATAATTTGAAATAATTAAATTATTAATCAATGCAAGATCCGTAATAATTAACAATATGAAAAAAAATTGTAACATTTAAATTTAAGACATACGCAGCAATAGAATTACTATGACCATATCACAATCTCAAACATTAGTCCCATTTTAGCACAGCAAAAATCGCGCCTAATTAAAACCCGGTTAAGATGCTCACGGTTAATACGCGATCCCGCTTAATACGCGGATTTTTTCCGGTCCCTTGTACATCGCCCATAAGGCTAATGCAAAAATATCACGTTTAATACGGGAACGGTTGCTACGCGATCCCGCTTAATACGCGAGAGATTTCCGGCCCTTTAAAACAAAAAATCACGCCTAAGATGCAGGTTCCTTGACTCTTCGGCAGTATTGCCAATTTACCGGATATTTTATGCTCAAATAAAAAAAAACACTGTTTCCGAATAGTAATATTTACTCTATTTTATAACAGCAGGCGAACATTACTGATCTGAATTTGTGGTAGATATTTGAATCATGATAAAAAAAAAAAAAAATCCACTAAATTAGCAACACTGTAATTCTTCTTTGATCTCGCGTCCTAACATACTTTGTCTCTCTCTTCTTCTACGTTTTTACTGTATAAGAGAGCGATAGACGAATTCAGGATACTCAAATATGTCATAAAATTATTATGATTAAAGATGGTCATATCTGTTGTTAATGAGGTTTTAAAATGCGTGTAATCCTAAATCCCTACTATGTTTTGATGCATATTATAGACAAAAAAAAAATAAAACTCGTAACGATTAACTAAATACGACTGCGGTTGTTTAATTCTTTAATGCTTTCTTTAACTTCTGTTATGCTAATGATATTTTTTACACAAAGACTAATAAGGGTAGTTTTTCCTTATAATGAAACGAAGGACAGATTATAATGATACTCATTATCACAAGTACTAAATATCATTTTAAGAACGGTATTGTGCTTCAAAAGTTTAATATTTTTTCAAATCTGTTAAAAAAATTTGTCTTAGCTGGATTATTTTTATTTTTATGTTGTAACGTGTTAATCGACAATAAAGCCATATTGGAATCCTTATTTATTTTCAGTTCTTATTCCAGTCATGCCTATAAATTAAAATAATGAGTTTATGTGGAATAAAATTAAAGTTTAATCTAAATATACCTAAAAGATACAATTTTCGACCCTAAACATGTAAATGAAAGTACATACCGGGTGCCCCAAATACGACTGATGGATTTTAAAATTTCAATACCTTGCAAACGGTGACATATATTTAAAAAATTCTTGCAGGAGGGTTATGTATGATATCAGGAGTTTATATAGTGTGATTCTTGATTTTAGTTCTAATTTCAAACAATAGATGGCGCTGAGAGAAATAGGTGCTCAGTACAGACCCGATTTTTGGTACTTCGGTATACCTTCAATATATTTTAATCTCATTTTTTCGCATGGAAGAAGAGAGGGACCGAACCATCGAGAGGCCGCGCCATCTATCGATGCTATTTGTAACTAAAACTAAGAATCGCATTACAAAAACTCATGACATCTTACATAACGCTCCTGGAAGAATTTTTTTTAATATATGGGGAAGTCCATTCGTTACTCTTGTGATAATTAGAGCAAATTTTCATTTATAATTCCAATTATTTTATTACAAAAGATAAGTAAGATAAAAATTGATATAACCAGCTAAATACCACTGTGTTCCACACACAAACATATATCTAATTTATAACAAAAACAAATTACTTATGTATATATTAAATGACTCTTGTGACACTCTGGTCACAAGAGTAACAAAATTTTGATTGATTATATAGACTAGGGAAATGCTTTTTGTTACAAATTAGATATATATTAAATGAGTGGAGCACAATAGTATTTTACTGAGTATATCACTTTTTATCTTAATTATATTTTATAGTAAAATAATTGCAAGTATTTGTAAAAAACCGCACGAATAGTCACAAGAGTAACAGTGGACGTTCCCATAAGTCACCGCTTGCAAGCTATTGAATTTTAAAATCCATCAGTCATTTTTAGGCAACCCGGTATATATATATATACATATAACTAAAATTAAAAACTGTTTACTAAAAAGGTGCACAAAAATTTATTAAAATATTCCGTTACATAATGAACTGGCCTTTAAAAACTTAAAAACCATTGATGTTAAAAATCATATGATAACAGAAAAGATGTTTCCTGAGATCTTTTGATCGCAAACGCGATCATTTTCAAAGGATATTTTCGCTGGAATGTCGCATTCACTGAGCTATTTATACACCAGTATGGGAAAAGGATTAGTCTATTATTTGCTGGGGGTGTACATGAAGTTGTTTCGTTCCGATGCTGAAGTATTAGATATTTTTAAAATATTAAACCAAATATGAGGTATGTCATAGGATAAAACATCATTACATACATTATTTTCTTTACTTAAAATCTCCAACGATTCTCTAATTCTCAAAGCATAATAATCTGATGTAGGTATAATAACTTTTGCGTTTTCGAAATCTATTTTTAAATTTTGACGTTGATTTAATCTGGAAAGTGCTGTAGATGGTCGGTTAAACTTGATATCTCTCATGTGATCCCCCAATCTTTCTTTAAATTTTCGAGTGGTCATACCTATGTAGCTTAACTCCTTCTGTTTTTCCGTTTGAAATGGGATAGAATAAACCCCTGCAATTTCCTTATTAGGTATGGGATCAATTTTCCTTTGAATTAGATATTTTGGTTTTGTAGGAGGTTTGGCTATTAAATTGATATCAAATTTCCTTAAGGCGTATTTTAATCTTTCGTACAATCTTGGTACGTAATCGAAGCTACAGATTTTAAGCTCTCTCCTGTTTATTCTTTCTTTGTGATTTTTCTGCTTTACTTCATAAATTAATTTATTAATGTGCTGAGGGGAAAATCCGTTCTCTATTGCAATGTGTTTAATTGTATTTAATTCAATTTCTAGATACTTTTCACTGCAAAAATCAAAGGCTCGTTTTACGTAAAATCTGTAAGCAGAAATTTTATATTTGAAAGGGGAGTTACAGTCATAAGAGATGGTGTTATTCGAACGGCAATGCTTCCTGTATACCCTTCTTTAAGGGTATACAGGAAGCATTGCCTGTTATTTTAGATTTTTTATACTTTTTTCGTTGCTAATTAATTTACATCTGTGATTAACCTGTTTTGCAACAAGTATTCATTCAAAAAATAAAAGATGCATAATCATTTTTAATCTCTCTTTTAAGTTAAAATTATTTCGGCGGGCGATCTTCATATAAATTAATTAAAGTAAAAAATAGTACATCTAAAGTCTCGTTATTAACAAGAGATTATTTAGCCTCAGATTCCAAACTAAAAGATAATTCCTGTTTATTTTGTTTCTAAGCAAAGTAAAATTTCTGAGCTAAGAACAAATATAGCAAAATCCTTCTTTCATACAAAGTAATAACTTGGATCATTAAACTTTTTTTTATGCTTGCAAAAAATATTTTTTCTTTACTGATTTGTACATTAGAATACATTCGAATAATAAAAGTTTTTGTTGACAAAGTTTATCCAATAATTTCTCAAAAATAATGTATAATTTTGTTTAAATATTACAGACATTGACTAAGATTGAGAAAAGACTTTCGATTATGTAATTATATTTATATTTTGAAATCTACAAGATGTACTTCGAACGTCATTATTTTAATATAAAGTATAATTTCATAAATTATATTTATTTTCTCTGTCGAAATACTAAATCATTTTTACATTAATCTTAATTTAGTTTTCTCTACTTTCTTTTTTTATTTATTTATTTATTTAGTTTTTAGTTTTAAAGATTAGAAACTGGGGTATTTTCCGATAGTTTTCTCTTTATTGTTGTAAATTGTTTTTTTTTCTTTTTTTTTAATTGTTAAACATTTTACCCATATGCAGACATTTTAGAAATCAAACAGTTGATAATGTCGTTATTTTCCACGCCATACCTGCGTATGAGGCTAGAGACATACCTTTTAAAATGGAAAATATTTCGAAGCTTCAACACTTTTGAGCAGAAAATATATTTTTTTGCAGTTTTATGGCCTAGTCTTAGAGAGTTTTTTATATAATAAAACTGTTTTACAGTACTAAATAAAACACCCACTAATTTTAACTTACGTTTTTCGTTACAGATTTTCCACTTCGAATCAAATTAAAGCACAACAAAGTACTTTTTAAAAATATGGTGCTGAAATTTTGTACTATAATACAAAATACTATAGTACAACTTCCAGGTTGTGTAATATTTAAACGGAGCTGTAAAACTGTAAAATAGTCAATGCAACATCGTCTTTATTTGAAAGACCTATCCAATGATATGTCACTCAATATGGTGCATAATTTTTTTTTTTCGTTTCTACCGCCATATTTTATTTTATGGCCGCCATTTTGAATTTATAAAATCAAAACCTAGCTTGTAACAATCGGACGGTTAAGACGAATCGATAGAGACCTCATTCATTAAAATCCATCAAGCCGTTGGGCTGTTTCGAGGGTATAAATAAATCCACATATCCAGATACGCGTGAAACACATAACTCTTCTTGGCAGTCGGGTAAAAAGAACGAATATCTTTTAGACAATCCTGTAAAAACTAATGTAGCAAAAGCGTTCAAACTGTA